>OX465282.1:57826318-59026318 GCA_949987705.1 Thereva unica
TTTGAGCCAAATCAACTTACAGACTTTGTTGAGGGCTCATTTTGTAGATAATTGTATTCTCTAACACCTTGCCAGTGATCATTTTCAGCTATCATTGCATGGAAACTGGTTATTTGGTATAAACGACCTCTACCTCTTTTTCAAGATGGCGGCTTTTCCAACACATTGCCACCCTACAAACTTGGTTTTAAAATTGTCAGATGTACCCAAACAAATTCAAAAAAAAAAAAAAATTTCGTACATCATGAAATGCAATTTCATGCCCTTTTTCGACTAATTGCACTGGACTATATTACATTTTCAAATCACAAAATTATTATGTCAAATTCACTTCAAATTGAGCAGCATGAAAAGCTTGCAGTGGGCGACCCCTGTAGCGTGTAGCCGCGCATCTCAGAGCCGCTTGTAGCCGCCTATAGCCGCCCATGAAGCCGAAGCGTGTAGCCGCTCGAATACGCTTCCAGTGGACGACCAACCTTATTCGTTTATAACTTGGCCTCATTTTTATTAGTATTAAAAATGCACTGCGCACTCTATACAGCCGCAGTGCATTTTTCAGAAAATTCTGCTTGAAAATATCAAATTAAAAAACAAATTGTTGAAAAAATTAAAATAAAGAAGAACAATTTTTTTAAATAATTTTTATTAACTTCCCAGTATAGGAAGTTATTGTAATCGATCCGAAAATCGAAATCGAAAATTTGAACGTATTTTCATCTTTCAAGGTCCCAGGAGCATTTTAAGCAAAAAATTGGGAGGAAGTATGTGTGTATGTGCGTACGGATGTATTCATTTTTCCTGCACGATATCACGCGAACCAAAACTGATATGGACATCGTTGAGGTGTCGTTCGAAGCGTTATTAACCGAAATATGATCTGAAAAGATTTTCATGAAATTCGGTCTAGCCGTTTTTTTGTTTAAGCGACGTTAGTGATTTTTGTACCTGCACGATATCGCCCGAACCACGGAAGCTATGGACTTACTTGAGGTGCCGTTCGAAGCGTATTAGCGACAATATAATCTGAAAGATTTTTATAATATTCGGTCCAGCGGTTTTTTGGTTTAAATGACTTAAGTGATTTTTTGTACCTGCACGATACCGCGCGAACTAAAAACTATATCGACTTCATTAAGGTTCCGAAAAACATTAATACATCAATTTTATATACATTTTCGTCATCCTAATCTTGTATGTGCGCACATTTAGTTTGACATTTGAGCGAAAATATTGATAAACAATTGTGACAAAATTCTCCGGTATTATACATATATTCTAGCTGCGTTCTTTTTACACCGTGACTCAGATCAATAACTTTCAAGCAAACCAACAACAACAACTTGATTCAAAAAAGATTTGGATCAAAATCTGTGATACAAAAATAGCTTGTGTAACAACCATATCCAAGACACATCTCATTGGAAAATCCAGAGCTTTTATAATTTTGTTCTGCTAAATTTCAATAAATTTATTTGGAAATTGATTGAAAGTTGCCTTTTGTTAATTTTGGAAGGCAATTAAACATTTTAATTCTTTTTAAATCAGAAATATTTTAAATAAGTTTTAGAGACTGATATAAATTGCGACAGAACATATCAAAAATCAGAACTACAACTGTAAAAAACTAAATTTCTTCCATGATCCAAGTCCGTTCTTTAATGCTCGGCTGATCTGATCTGAATCACGGTGTAAAAAGAACGCGGCTTCTATATTGCCTATTGTTCATTTATTATTAAAATATCCAATCATAATATTCAACATCCATCCTACTGGGAAGTTGATCGTGTGGACCGAAAGGGTCGAACCCATACCTGCTATACCCGTGTGCACGCCAGTGCTCATAAGGAAAAGCTCTGTTTCCATCATGGGCGTAGCAATGAATTTTTGCTGGGGTGGGCCAGATTTTAAACCACCATTAATTACCGACTGACAGATGATAAATAACAAAACTAATTTTTTTATTTTCAATTTTTAAGTATAGACTACCTAGGTATTTAGAACTTTTAAATGGGAGGTATGCACGTTACCTAGCCACCTTGATAGGCCGATCGATACTAATCGTATTCCGGCTCCTCCAAAAACCGGAGACAAAATCGGCATTACGTTATCCTAAATGCTGGGGCCGGTTCGTGTATGTCGAAAACGAAAATTTTTTTTCGTCTCGGGTTCGCGTAAGTCGAAAAAATTGAAAATTTTCGTCTGAAGCCGGCGAAAGGCACTCGAAAGCTCTTGGGTTATCGTGTTTTTGCATTAGGACACGAACAATTTTCTTTCGACCTATGCGAACGCTAAAATTTTCGTCGACAAAATTTTTCGACTTCAATTTCTTTTCGTTCGGTTATCTTCGTTCGCCATACACGAACCGGCCCCTGTTTTTTATCGTGTTCAGTTCGAAAGATCGCTGTGTGGCTAGCCAGCTTAACATCATGCTGGCGGTTTTCATCATTATTTAAACAATGAGATGAGCGACAAAATTATTTTTGACGTCACAATTAGCAACAAATTAGCTACAAATCATAGATCCGGACCCACGTGTGCCGGCTCTTTGGCTACCTAGTTTCATATATGAATACACCTGCGGTTACCATGGAGATAGAAGTGCGCCAAAAAGTACATTTGTACTGCGCATTTAAGGTTGTACATATCATATATACTGAGTTTCTATTGGAGCCGAGTTGAGTTGGATTTGAATTTAAAATTCAACGACTTAACTATTTACTTCTGGTTGTATTCCGCGTTATATGTAACGTATATATCAAATGAACTTAGCTCCTGATTTTTGCCTTTTCTTCCGTAAGAGATTATACTCTTTGTCTAAAGCCGGTAATAAGTTTTGCATTGCGTTACGAGCGTGCAAGTTATTTCCGAAGCAGCATTGCCAACTTAGTGGTTTTGCCACTAGAACTGGTAGTTTATAGTTGCCGTTAGCGAGAAAAAAATCTAGTGGTTAGTAGGTTTTTTTGGTGGTAATAGGAAAGTGTACAAGTATACAAAATTAGTATTGGCCATTCACTAAACCATAATAAGACATCAATTACCCCTTACCTAATGATTCACTTAAACAAAAAACAAAAGTTTTTTGCCAAAGTGTAATGAAACCAAAAATACCACCAATTTTTCGTATGAAGTTCTGCAGCTTAAAGACACATCAAGAGTGACTCGCTTTAACGTTTAACTTTAGTTCGAGTCCAGTTGGGCGAACTGAGTTCTGTTTTAAGGACCGTCCTCACTACATAAACATAGATTCTACGTGCTTTTGGCGGCCGTAAGGCGTTTGAAAAGAGCATGCGTGTACTTTTACCCCCGTATTCTAAAAGCAGCTATAAGTCACAACACAATCATAATAGAAAGCCTTTACTAAATCAACAGTTAACTTAGAAGCGAAGTAGGAATGAAATAAACGTAACTTCTCTTAGCATTGACATAAAAACCAAAATAAGAATTTCATAAGATGTAAGCGTGAGCCCCCAAACCTTGTGACTTATGACTGGTCACAATTTTAGAACATGGGGGATAATTTTCTGAATCGGGAGCTGAGAGTAATATCTAGAATTATTAGATTTATGTTGGATCCTAAAGCAAGGACTAATCTGAAAACAAATAATTTATGAGCTTTTTAAAAATGAATATTAATTAATCTACAACATTCACAAAAAACCAATTTTCATTTGAAAGGCCATACGCGCTTTTGTAGAGCCCGTATTGTGTGAACGTACAATGCACCGTTTTAATTCCAGACTATTGCCGGTGCAGCTTTGCCCCACTACCCTTGACATTAAAAAGGTAATAAAACAATCACAAAACTCTTTATGAAAAATAGGCAAAAGCGCGTAAGAGCTAAGTTCGCGTAGTGTGGATCCACCATTATCCTCAGTTGAATAAATGGAAATTGTATGCGAATTGAGGCTATTTTCAAGTTCAGTTCACTAATTTACTCGTACTTAGGGAGTTCGGTCAATGAAGCCAGGTTATAATGGTAATTTGTCAAAACAAAAATGCTGATTCAATTAAAACTATTATTTTATAGCAATTTATTAGTGCAGTGATTATCATTTTGTTTTTTTGAATTAGTTGGGAACATCGTCTATCTAACATTAAGTTTGAGGAACTTTAGATATACCCCTGTATTCTCAAGATATTTATTTTGAAGTTGTTTATACGTAACTTCTGTCAACATCGACATAGAAACCAAAATAAGAAGTTTATAAAAAGCAAGCGTGAGTCGCTAAAGCTTGTGACTTATGACTGGTCTCAATTTTAGAATAGGGGGTTAGTGGAATATCTAGTTACTGACGAGAGGAAAACATTTTAGTGGTTTACTGGTGGTTTTAAAAGCCAAATATAGTGGTCTCTGGAGGCAAGAGTAGGCAACGCTGTACTGAAGAAAGTAGTATTTCGAAGACTGCTGTCTTATAAAAACGGCACTGCATTGTATGAAATGCACTTGATACCCACCCAAGCAATACAACGCAATGCAATTATGTTTTTCCAGCTTTATCTCCATGTCCATTGGGGCCACTACGCTGTGTCATGCGCCACGAACCAATTATAATCGTAGCTTAACGGGGGACCACAACCGAGGGATGATTTAAAAACTATTTTTTGTAAAATTGTTTTAAGCATTATGTAACATCACGGGTTTTAGAGCGGATTTATATTGTTTTTAATAAGTGAATCACTTTTACTGTGGGGTGGGCCAGAAGGATTCTGGGGTGGGCCTGGCCCACCTGGCCCACCCAGTTGCTACGCCCATGGTTTCCATCTTGAAAAGCTTTGACGTCATCAAGATCTTTTAACTCTCCACCATTTGAAATTTAATTCGTTTGTAAGAGGTATTCATTCAAAATTATTGTTTATTATCAATACAAAATTAAAAAAATAAAGAACAGATATTAAAGACAATTAAGCATCATGGTTTAAAGAAATGTAATGTTGGGTTTCCACCAATCTGAGAGTTTCAAAAAGCAGTTTTATTTTTAAACATTTTGTTTGTTTTTAACTACCCACTCGAGATGGAACAATGTTTTGTTTTTAAAATTCTCCTACAAAAATGTTGAATATTGATATTTTGTTGACAAAAACAGTTTTTGTTTCTGTTTCTTATTTTGTCTGTTTGGTGGAAACCCGACATAAGAGGTTGCAAATATAAGAACAATAAGACACCAAATGCTGCTATAACAAATTTTCAGTATTTCCTAAAAATTAAGATATATCAAAATTGTAGAGTGAAATGTGCGACAAAAATAAAATTAGTTTTCAGAAGGCTATTATATGTTCAGTACATTTCAGTGAAGAAAGTTATACTCTCAATTCTAGACTATTGCCTTCCATTTTTAAAAAATATTAAATAAAAACGCGTTACAAAGTTGCTGAATAAGAAAACATTTTTCAAAATTATAATAAAGTCTAAATTAGAATAAAAAGAAATTATATAAAAAATCCGTTAAGAAAGGTACAACATGCAAATTCACCAGATAATGTAAATTTTTTTTTTTAGATGTAGATTATATTGCAGAATTAAAAATTTAAATAATATTATTAAAAATCAACAACGAAAGAATAGAAATAAAAAAATGCAAAAATATTTCTCTTAAAATAAGCGTTTTTTAATTGAAAACCTATTTAATATCATACAAATCTGTTTGAAAAAGATCTGAGTGACGTCACGGCAAAAGCTTTTTTCTCTTATGAGCTTACCTTGTATTATTGTACCATGGATTTTACCAAGTCATGCTAACTACTCACCGAAATTCTGAGAAAAGAGAAAAGAGACGAACTGAGAAGAGAAAGCTAAAAGCGAAAAAGGCAAAAATTGGGAAGAACATTATGAGAAAAATATTAAAACCGGCAAGTCAAAATAACGCAAGCAAAAAGGAGACCCTCTACCTTGTTGCAATTATGGAAGAATTACGCTATTGAACGCAGCATATAAAGAATTTTCACGTGTAGGTTCTCTATAATAGACTACAACCATACGTAGAAAATACATTAGGAGAGTATTAATGCGGTTTTCATCCTGGAAGATGAAAAACAGACCAGACCGGAGAAACCCCAGAAAAAGGTGTTGAATTTAACATTTAAAAGATTTTCCTCGATATAAATTCTATTTCAAATAAAAAGTAAATTCTATTTTAAAATTGCTTGTATTTATCAGCATATATTCACTTTCAATAAATTGATTCGATTGGAATCGTAATTAAAATGTACGCTTCTTCTAAATGAAAACTTTCCGCAATCAAATAACCAATCAACGGCCAACACAACTGTGACAATGGTTGATTGTATAAATCAAAACAGATTTGGCGCCATTTACTACTAGCCTATCTCGTCCATCCTAGGTACTTCATTCAGATAGATAATAAAGTATGTACTTGCTACAAAAATACTTCTCTTCATTTGACCGAGTTGCATTGGAGATACACAAGACGTTCCATATAAAATTTCAAGTAATTCATCAATTAAGAAATGGTCTTCATCTGCACGTGAAAATCGCTCATTCTACGTAAGATTTTTGCCCCTTGCTTCATAACTGAAGGCGACACGAGATCGCTTTAAAAAAGAACGTGCGTTCTAAGATAACCGAATCAAAAAAAGCAACTAGTCGTGGGGTAGACGAAATGTTTAATCTAAATTTATTGAGACAAGGTTGAAAATTTGGCATTGAGTGTTCAGTTTAATGTGAATTTATGAGCGGATCTTGATTATTAAATACTTTGTGTGCCGCATTCTTTTACGACTTGAATACGATATTGTAGAATAGATTAGAAATGAGTGATTTTGCAAAGTTTTAATGGATGTATATGTAATTATGAATGTGCGTGTTTCGAAGTTATTTGCTTAATATTTTCAAGTCTAAGACAGACGATGGATAGAAAGCACATGGAAATAAGAAAGATAATTTGTAATTAAGGCAATATGTGCAATTAAAATAGATTCTTTTAATTTTCCCTCACCAGTTGTCTTCTTCGAAGTGCAGTGTATTACCTGCAATACGAATAATCATTGAAAGCGAATGAACCTGCTTGAATGATTCAGTCGATGATACGGTGTATTTGTAATGTTATTATAATAGTAATTTATAATGTTATTAGTCATTTTTTACCCAAAGGTTGACGTATTCGACCTAGAGTCGACAGACCTCGGGGACTAGGGAGTAAGGCGTCTGGCTACCACCCCAGAGGTCCCGGGTTCGAGTCCCGGCCAGCCCCACGGTCCGTCGCCTTTTCCAATAAAACTCCCCTTCTTTCTTCTTCCCTCTTTACCATCCTGAGTCCTCCTGTCATAGCCTTCCTTGGCCCTTCCCCCTTCCGCCAAAACGCATGCCATCGGTTGATTGATGAGATTCAACTAGCTTCCAGCGAGTTGTTGCTCCATGTCCCATGTCAGAGTCGCGGTTGGCAGTAGGTGGAGTAAACATATGGCGGGTAGGTTGTGGCAATCCCTTCCTTCCTGACAAGAGCCGCGGTAAAGTCAATATGTTCGGAGTTATAGTGCTTCAGGCTTTATATATTAGTTACTTTGCGCTAGATTTCGTTAATGGTTAACCCGCCATAAAAAAAATCTTGCTAAGACTTATAGAACACACAATTATCTATAATTTTTGTTATAATTATTTTTTACGTAGGGCTAATATTGTACGAGTTATAGTGCTTTAAGTGTCGAAAAACGTGAATTCAAAAGTAGTTTTTTGCCCATATCTTTTTAATTGCACGTTTTATTGAAAAACGGAATATAACGTTATTTGTACGCAATTTCATTTCCCAAATTTTTCGTTTCGAGGGAGATTTTTGAGAGAAATTTCTCAATTATTATATGAACATTTATGTGCACAGTATATATAAAACGTTTGGGACTGAATAGCGGCTAAAGTATAAATGCTACAAAAAAATGTTTAAAGCAAAACGTACGTACGGTATTTTTCGCAAAGAAAAAGTACCTATTTACAGGACTATCTATACGAAGAAAATAGATTGTCGACAGTATAAAGAGCTTTTCCTGAGACTCTATTCTTTCACATAAAAAAATTCACAGCTCATTATTTATCTGGATCACGACATTTTAGCAACCCGCTCCCATAAAAAACGCCACGAATCGGCAAACAGTGCCTCGGAACCGGATGGACAACAAGGCCACGATCTTTGCTTTTCGAACAAAGGTGCGAATCGGATCATGGAATTTGAGAACACTGCTTGTTGTGAGACGGCTGGATGAAGTCCTCAACGAAATGAATAGATATAAAATCAAGATCACGGGCCTTAGCGAGACCAGATGGCCCGATGCGGGATAACGTATCTGCACAAACGGTGAGTCCTTAGGAGGAGTGGGGCGTTGGCGTAATATTCACCAAAGAGGCCAGGTCCACCTCATTAGCTGGTCACCAGTTTCTGAGAGGATTATTACCGTGCGCCTGCGTACCAGGCTAAGAAGTACTACGGTAGTCCAATGCTATTCTCCCACTGAAGACGCAGAAGATGACATCAAAGACGAGTTCTATATGGGACTGAATGATTTTTTTCGTTCTATTCCAAGGGGAGACATCATTGAATTAATGGGTGACTTAGACGCACAGATCTGCCGTTACAACGCCGGCCTTGAACACACAATTGGAAATTAAGGGCTAAGCCAAATTACGAATAACAATTGTGAGGTTTTCGTTGACTTTTGCAGTTCCCACCAACTCATGGTAGGTGGAACTTATTTTTGCCACAAGAAGATACACAAAGAGGCTTGGGTATAGCCCGATGATAGAACGAGAAATCAAACAGATCACGTGGAAGTCCTCCGCAGATGAAGAGCTATTCAGGGGAGCAGGCACTGGAAGCGACCACCATTTGGTAGTTGCAATAGTTGCGTAGACGGCTTAACGTAGACCTTCTGCGGGAGAGCGTTAAAAAGCGAGAATTTGCCGGAAACCGGCAACAAATATTAAACCAGCAAACCGCTTCTGACGACACAAATATTGAAGAGCTGTGGAGTAGAACAAATGGCGCTATATTGACGGCTGCGGAGACGAGCATCAATTATGTCAAAAAAAACATGCAACACTGGATCTCGGACACAACCTGGCAAAAAATAGAACGCTCAAAAATAAAGTATACTCTACAAGCGACCCGTAAAGACATCACCAACTTGAAGGGGATACTCCCAATCACACCGCGGCAAACACAGACAACAGTAAAGTGCTGTTCCAAATAACTAAACAGCTCTCTGGAAAGCACTCTACAAAAAATCATACCATTAAGAGTGTAGATGGAGGGCTGCTGTGCAGCAACGAGGAGCAACTCTAAAGATGGAGAGATTACTTCTTCGCCGCCCATGGTTCACTTGCACAAGAACCTGAGGAAAGCAGCAACAATGCACAGCCAATAAGAATCACCACCCGAGTCCCATCCAAGATGGAAGTAGAATGAATCCGCAATTCATGCAATGTTCAATGGTAAAGCAGCTGGAAAAGATGGCATCCCGTCAGAAGTGTTGAAAGCGGATTCAAGCATCATAGCACATGCGCTTCAGCCAATCCTGGATATAGCATGGAACACCTGTACGTTTCTGGAGGATTGGACGGAAAGTATCATAGTCAAAATACCAAAAAAGGGGGACCTAACAATATGCGACAACTGGAGAGGCATCTATTTATTATCTACTGTTGGCAAAATTTTGTCCCATATATTACTATCTAGTGTAAGAGAGGTAATAGACGGAAAGCTTAGAAGGCAGCAGGCCGGATTCAGGAAGGGCCGCCCCTGTATATATTATATTAACACCTTGAGAATCATAGTGGACCAGTCTACTGAATTACGACCGCCCCCTTAACCTTACTTTCGTAGACTAAGAGAAAGCGTTCGGCTCGGCTAATAGGAGCTTTATATGGCAGGCACTACGGTAACGTGAACTGCCTGATAAAATAAAAGAATTGATAAAAGCCCTATACAGCAATTCCAAATGCAGAGTTCTCCATAATGGAAAATTATCCGACAGTTTTGAGGTGAGCTCAGGAGTACGACAAAGATACCAACTTTCGCCAATACCATTTGCTATAGTAATAAATGACCTCCTTGTCGGCGCTCTAGATAGCAGAACAAGCGACATACAATGGGGTTTGCTAGACCACCTTAAGGATCTCGACTACGCAGATGATATCTCTTTGTTTGCCCACAGACACTTGGACTTCAAAAACATGTTTGGCAAGGCAACAGAAATTAGTCCAGCAGGCTTAAAGCTTAATCCGAATAAAACTAAAGAAATGCGGATAAATGCAAACACCATTGAAAGGACAGCGCTGAAAAACCGTCACGTGGAACTGGTAGATAAATTCTGCTACCTCGGTAGCATTATTACCGAAAATGGCGTAGCAAAAGAAGACGTCAGTTCCAGAATAAATAAAGCACGAAGCGCATATGCATGCCTGTACCGTATATAGAGATCAATGGAGATCTCAACTAACACCAAAATGCGGCTGTTCAACTCCAATGTTAAGACAGTTCTTTTGTACGGTTGCGAAACAAGGCAAGTCACCCAATTCATCCAGGACGCCTACAAGGTTTCATCAACAGATGCCTACATCGTATCCTAAAATTCCGCTGGCAAGATAGAATTTCAAATATAGAACTATGGCGCCGTGCCGGATAGACGACCACATGAGGCGAAGAAATTGGAATTGGATTGGCCCCACCTTGCGACGCGAAAACGAAAATCTAGCCAAACAGGCCCTTGACTGGAATCCGCAAGGATCCCGTCGAGTCGGAAGACCTAGAACAACGTGGAGGAGGACCCTACTAGCAGCCGCAACGACTGGGAGAGTAGTAGCTCAAAACAGAGTCCTCTGGATGGCAACTGTTTTCGCCCTATGTCCCATGAAGGACTTAAGGAGCATAAAGAAGAAAGAGGATGACATTTTATTCCTAAGTCATAGTTATAATGAAGATCCCCCAATTAGCCCAGTGAATAAGCCGGAGCAACTGGAGAAGTGGTGGAACAGCACCGATTTCAAAAATTCTTTTTTCCCGTGTTTTGTAGACCTTCAGGAACATTCATCATCCCCAACTCTTACATTACCTCTAAAAATGAATAAATTAGGGGGGTTTTACTCCTCCAAAGCACCCCCATGAATTGCAGTACTAAAAATGTTTGTAAAATTTCGGCTCGGAAATCGGGGGTTTCGGGGTCACTGATCACGAATCCGAGATCCATTTATATGCAGGGGAGGGGTCAACCACTAAAAGCATCTCTTGGAGTGAGGAAATATTTGAACAAGTTGAACAAGCTTCAACTCCCAAAAATCCGCTCAGTGACAGAAAATATTGAATTTTTCAATATTTTCTGTCATTGGGGGGGGGGGGGACGCAGGAACACATGGGAACAGTGAAATAGAAATTAGGTGGATTTGAATGCTGCGCTCTGCGACATTACCATCGCAGTGGTCTTGAAAATGTGCACCTTCATATAAAGTCGTGTATTCTACTGACTGGCAATTCGCAATTATATGCACGCAACTGTAGAGAAGTTTTATCACCGAGATGTACATTAGAAATGGATAAAATACACTAGTACAGCCAATCTGTCACGAAAAAATAGGGAGCCTCCGAAAAATGACATACCGAAATTTGACTTGGTGAATCGTTAGGGGGCATGTAATGAAGTTAATGTCAAATTTCCAAAGTTCCCCCTCCCCTTGTTTTTGAGAAAATCCAAAAAATGGGTCCTAATTTTGAAATGCGTTTTCTCAGAATCTATGGGTTTTGGTGGAAAGTTTATTTAACAAAAAATGTAGAGGACATTGTTAACTACATTTTATGTCAGTGAAGTGACGTCATCCGCCTTGAAATACAAAAAGTAGGTGGCGCTGAATCACCAAAAAAGTGTTTGTTTGCATTTTCGTTAAAAAATAGTTTTTTTGCAATGATGTAAATGAGAAAGTTTTTCGTCACAAAATCGGCTACAACTTTTATTTAAGGGCCTAATACACTCAATCGAGCAATTATAGGGTATCGCGCGCCCGCGAATATTAAGAAAACTATCCAACCAAATGAAATAATTTAAATTAGGTATTTTTAAGAAAACATAAATCTAGCTATTCATGGTGGAAAAGTTTAATATTTTTTATTAGTATATTAGTTATAATGGTTCAAAGTTCCGTACCTGCGCCCGGAAAATACTCCTATTTAGGTGGAAAAATTTTAAAATTTTTTTAATGTACGATAAACTTAAATCGATTATCTAGCTATTCATGGTGGAAAATTTTTGAATTTTAGCCTTCTTTCATGAGTAAATTATGTTTTAAAAATTGTCCACAAAATTTAAGAACGAAAATTCCCTAAAATTCTTCAGTTTTAATACATCAAATTTCCGCTCCAAGCAAATCTCTGCGCTAGTTGTATTCTGTATAAAGCATTTGCGTAATCATACACGAGATGCGTTTGTATAAGTGAGAGCTTCTGCTTCGGCTTTTGCAGGGGAAATTTCAAACCTTTTTTGTTGCAGGCATGGATGGTGATCGTATTTTCGGGAAAAAATATAATCTGAGGAAAAATCGGTTTGTTTGGCAAGAATTTTAATGACTTGCTTGATGGTGATTTCCTTGATTTGAGAATTTAGGGATTCTTGCCCGGTGGTCAGGTAGTGATCAATCGGTGTTTATTATCTTGGCTTTATGAAAAACCCAAGAAAATATTTTAATGGCAAATACTACCTTCATGTAATAATTAAGTTTTATGACATCCTTGTTTTTCGTTATTGTCTTTTTAGCCGTAACAACTTCCCGGAACTAGATTCGCAAAAAAGGTGTATCCCTTGCACAGGTATTTTACAACATGAGTGTAGATAAATTTTGCGTAAATTCATTTTTTATGGTTTTTATTATTTTTGTATGTAAATATGGGCTTTGCTGGACCTCTGGGTTAATTTGGTAGGAGGTCCGGAAATTCGGAAAGTCGGGGGTGTTTTTCAGATTTTTTAGTAAAGGGGGTGGGAGCCAAACAAAAAAAACTAGTATCTAGCACTTGCTAAATTTCAAATCAGCAAAAGCAGCGATATCAAAATTTCACATGAATGAAAAATTTAAATATCAAACAAAAAAGATCTATTCTCATATCCCATGACAGGAACAAGTTCGTAGAGTGCATTACTGCGACATTAATTCAATTTCCATTCATAATTATCTAACACTGGCTTCAATTTCTAGCCGGCGACACCGCAGAAGAGATTTCTTGAAAGTCGCCAGAAAATTTACCTCGGGCACGCACTCATAAAGTAAAGCCCAACAAGACATACGAATGCAGCCGAACCCCTTTATTGTGCAAAGATTTCCCCTCCGGCGGCCGTGTTGTGCACTGCAAGCAGTGCACAACAGGTAATTTTGACTGTGTTAGGATGTTTTTGAGATTGGGTTAGTTTAATTTTGTGACTGTATTTTTTTTTAAGCTTCCCTTAATATTTTGTTGTTGGAACTGAATTTCATGTTGGACTTCGTCGCTGAGTGTATTAGGGCCTTAAACTATTCTTTTACAAAACTTACCGTTAGATTTTCTTGAAAAAGGCCTCAATCTATGCAGAATTAAAAATGGCTCTATTTTGAACTTTTTCAGTTCCTTACAACCTGAGGTTATGTCTAAAAGTACCAAATAGGGCCATTTTTAACATTAAAATTGCTTATAGCTTCAAAACTATAGGCCGCAGCATAAAAGTTGTTGAACATTATTCATAGGAAATTGTCCAAGCATTCCAATTTTGTAATAAAATTAGTTGGGATGTGGGTTTGACCCCTTCGGTCCACACGATTAACTTCCCAGTATGATGAACGAAGATGAAATAAACTAACTTCTTACAAAATAGTTATACATTTAGCACTAGTGGAAAATTGGCTAGTATCAGAACTGATGACAAAGCAATCCCGAGAGAAGCTAGTTCAAATAACTATAATAGAGGTAAATCCACCAGATTTTTCTAGAGAATTTGTTTTTCCTGAATGTTATCAAACAAACATTTCCTCCGTATTTCGTTCGCTGCACTAAAGCGGGTGTTCAAATTCGTATTGAGCGGGCTGAAGTGTCATTGACAAACTGAGACGCGAATGGCTTCATTTGGAAATTCCAAAGCTTTCTGGAGATATTAGCAAAACTGTAACTGTTAAGTACTTGTCAGACTTAACCAAAAAGAACAAATTTTGCGGTAACTACTGGAAATCCCGGGATGAACCGCAATTTTCTGGAACTGTATCCCGAGCCGGAGCTTGGGGTTTTTGCTCCCGGTGCACTATGCCACATTGCGCCCCATATACTGTTCATTTTTGAGGGACAGTGGTTAAAGGCAAAATCTCCTCGCTGAATAAGAGAAATAATTTTCATAGTTTTCACAAAATTTAAGATTGAACCATAATAATGTGTATAACATAAAAATTTTTTACATAGATAGGAAGTTGCACATGGGTCAACATCCAACCAACAAAAATCTGCTGAAAACGTCATTTGTGGAGAAGAGAGTAAGCAAAACGATGGGGCGACAGATTTTTCTGAATGCCTTACAAAATTTTTTAATCAACTTTTGACAGCTGTGTAGTTGTTCTGGTTTTGCTAGGAAAAAAAGAAAAGCGATGGCAAAAGGGAGAATTAATATCTAAAGGCAACAACAACAAGCTAAAGCATTCTAACGTATAGTTTGTGGAAAAATTGGGCTCTTGTGAAACCCCGTGCGATTCTTCATCGCATTTTAGAAGGGAATGAATGATAACAGCCAATTTTTATGGGTATCATCTACCGAACTGCGCGAATTCGAGTAAATTGATGTACTGAGCTTCAATTTTTCCCTGAGTACCCATACAGTTTCACATATTGAATTTAGACAAAAATAAAGCCTGAGCTCGACCAACAGAACATGAAATTGAGATTGAAAGTAAAAGCTCGTTAAAAAGAGAGTAACCAACTGGAACAATGAAATATCATTCCAGTGAGCTTTTGCATTTCTAACATCTGGCGGGAAATCAACAATAGTTTCAAGCATGAACTGAACATGCCAGCCAGTGAAGCCACTTATACAGATTGAATTGAATTTTATTGAACTGAGGCCGGTGAAAAAAGAGCAATTAAAGGCAAGTTCTCGCCACAATGATTTTATCTCTTCTCATTTCGTTCATTTACGTCTTTTAACAATTCTTGAAGCAGGATTTAAAAGTGCAGCAACAGCGCCCTCAAATTTATATCAATCATGGTGTTGACCAATGAGGCAAATTACACGGCATATCACTTTCTGCCTTAACAAACCGGTTTGTGCGTGTTAAACGAATTACAAGATAAACTGACTGTTCTGCATTTTTTCGTGTAACAATTCTATTGTCTATGTAGCTGTGTACAAACTGTCGTTAAGCTAAGTCATTTTCGTAGACCCCGAGAATGAAATTAAGATTGTGTTAGTGTGTTGCTCTGTGCAGTCGAGAATTTTTTGGGATGCACAAGTAACAAACTTCCACGCGAGCCATCGGAAAAAGTTTTCTTTTGTGTGAGAATATGGTACTTTTTACAGAATTTTCAAAAAGTGCTCCAAATAAATGAGAGATATTTCTCTCACTTGGATCTCTGGAAACTTCCTGCATGAGGAGAAGTAACATTTCCCGGTTTTAACTTGCATGAGAAAGTAGGTACAGGGACATAAATTGGGCAAATTTGTTTAATTTTTTGAACGCGTGAGAATTCTTTTCAATTTTTTTTGTGCAGTTTTAATTTGTTTTGCGCCCCTGACAAACTGCGCCCGGTGCAAGTGCACCATTCGCACCTATGAAAGCGCCGCCCCTGACTGTATCACGCGTAGAAAACAATTCCCCGTCAAAAAGTGCTAATCGAAGGTTTGAAAAATTCGTGCTGTTTGTAAAGGGTAACGAAATTTTTGCACGATTTTGAAAGGTTGTCGGATTTTGACAAGTGATGTTTTGTTCGAAGGCTATCGCTGTGCAGATCCCAAAAAAGATCACTTCGTTTAGAACGGGTCTCATTCCATGGAGTTTATATCTTTCGTGGTTCGGGCGATATCGTGCAGGTACAAAAATCACTTACGCCGCTTAAACAAAAAAACGGCTCGACCGAATTTTATGAAAATCTTTTCAGATCATATTTCAGTTAATACGCTTCGAACGACACCTCAACGAAGTCGATATCTTTCTTGGTTCGCGCAATATCGTCCAGGAAATAATGACCACATACGTTCGCGCGCACACACACACACACATACTTCCTGCCAATTTTTTTGCTTAAAATGCTCCTGGGACCTTGAAAGATGAAAATACGTCGAAAATTTCGATTTCGATTTTCGGACCGATTACAATAACTTCCTATATAGTGGAGTCAGATGAGCAAAACATAAGGAATTGTCTCGAGAGTAAAATTTTTTTTTAGGAAAATGTTAGTTACATCGAATACTTTACGAAATGGACATTTTCTACCTCTAGCAACCGCCGCTACGTAAGTTATCGGCCCTTATGTCAAAAATTCACCATTTTGGTCGTTCTTTCTAAATATAGATGCGTATATCTCGGCATGTGTAGGTCCAAAAAAATCGAAAAAATAGAGGTTGTTCGTTATGATATTGGCTACCAGCGGTTACAATATGCAACTTTTATCTCCACACATAACCTCAAAAAAATTCAAAAACTGAAGAAACTGCTCAATTTTGATTTTTTAGTGATAACTTCAGATATTTTTCGTGAAATTTGATGAAATTTTCAAAAGTTATACTTTATAATGTGAACAATAACTGGTTAAAATTTCAAGTCAAAATATCTAATACAAGGCTCAAAAATTGACTTCAAATTTGAAAATTGATTGGCCTATCAGTTTTGTGCATCGCTTCGTATGAGGTTCTTACTTTTTTTAAAATGTAGCTTCTTTTATGCACTTTTGATGGTGAAAAAGAAAAATTTTTAAACTTGAAGAAAAGTGAAAAAAATCGAATCGACAATCGACAATTTTTGCATTTTTTCGTCAATTTTTTTAGAAAAAATACACAGTTTTAGATAAAAGTCAACTTTTCGATCATCATATGTCAAAAATGAACTAATAATACAATAGAAATTGAACTTTGCCAAAAAAAGGTCAAATTTTTCTAAAAAATTGACGAAAAAATGCAAAAATTGTCGATTCGATTTTTTTCACTTTTCTTCAAGTTTAAAAATTTTTCTTTTTCACCATCAAAAGTGCATAAAAGAAGCTACATTTTAAAAAAAGTAAGAACCTCATACGAAGCGATGCACAAAACTGTTTAGTGCTCCATTGAAACAATTCTGTCGGAACAGCTTGAAGTCCCACTTGAATCGACTATTTATTATACCAGCGGCATAAGGTAATTGCACAAGGCACAACGACACAAACGTAACATTTACAAACATTTATAAAAGTATAATATTATTTTCTAGCTTTAAAAAACTATTGAGAAAATTGGTAGTTTGACTTTTATATACCATCCATCCAATGGTGCTACACCCCAAATCGAGCCTTGGCTTCCTCTAGGGAATTTCTCCAAGTTTGACGGCCCCCTTGCAGCATGTCTGCAGTTCCGGATGTTGAGCATTGCCCCTGCGGCAGCCGTCACAGAGTCTATCCATCTTATCCTGGGTCTACCACTGGCCTACTTCCCGAAATTTCTGATGTCATAAACCGTTTTGGGATACGATTGTCCTCCATCCTGATTATGTAAAGTTGAGAATTTTGGGTCGTCAAAAATTTCATACAACTCGTTGTTGTATCTCCTTCGCCATATTCCATTTTTCTCTCAAACCTGTTGACTCGTTCCTCTATCTCCTGGGTCATAGTCCAAGTCTCGCTACCATAACACAATACTGGTCATATTACTGTTTTGTAGAGTGAGAATTTCGTTTTTCTGTGTACAAATCTTGAGTGCAAGATTTGTTTTTGGGCATAAAAGGCTCTATTAGCAAGTAGTATTCGTTTGGTTATCTCTTCTTTTCTTCGTTTCTTTTTGTGATTGTAGACCATAGGTAGACTGTTTTATCGACTACTTCTAGGTTATGTACGTCGATGGTTATATTTCTTCCTATTCTAGATCTTCCTGCTCTGGATTGTTGCATCACCTTCGTTTTTTCTTCGTTTAGCTTTAGGCCTATGTCCTTTGCCGCCTCTTTTAATTCGACATAAGTTTCTTTTGCTGCCAAAAAGTACCTTCCCACGATGTTCACGTCATCCGCATACCCAAGTAATTGTACCGACTGTGTAGTTATTGATGTTCTTCTCTGGACTGATGTTTTCCTTATCACCCATTTTAGAGCCAGGTTGAAAAGCATGGGGGCCAGTCCATCTCCTTGTCTAAGTCCTTGTCGTGCTAAGAACTCCTCTGTTACAACATTTTGGATCCTTACTTTCGCCAATGAGCTATTTGTTGCGCATTTGACCAGTTGTAGCAGCTTTGGGGGACTCTTAATTCGGATAAGATCTCGTATAGCCTCTCTCTGTTTATCGAGTCATATGCCTGTTGAAAGTCGACAAATATCTGGTAGGTATATCTACATTCCTTTCCCAGGTTTTCTCCAGAATTTGCGTTAAGGTCAGCCGTTGGTCCGATGTTGACCTGTTTGTCCTAAAACCAGCTTGATATTCTCCTATTAAGGTTTCCGATATAGGTTCTAATTTTTGTTTCATGAGGATTTTGAGGGTTTTGTAACTGGTGCTGAGTAGTGAGATGCCTCTGTAGTTTTTACAGGTTAATTTATCTCCTTTTGTTGTATATTGGGCATATAATCGCTTTGTTCCAGTCATCTGGAATATATTCTTCCTTCCAGATGGAGCATATACATTTAACTGCAATTACATTATACTATGCTTTTATATACATTTAAGTGCAACTACATTATACATTTCATTATTTTCTAAATGGAACTACTTTCAGCCATGGGCGCCGATAGCCCAGAATGACCATTCACCTTTTTCCAAAATAATAAAGGAAACCGTTCTGAAAAAGGAATATTTGACATACCCGCGAACATAGCGGGCACTTTCGAACTATAACGGAGCAATTCATGGTAATTTATTGTTAATATTTATATAAACCAGGAGCTTCGGAGTGTACTCTCGAGATTGTATGTTTAAATTTGTTTAATTTTACAGTAAAATATTGCAAAATAAGGCTGTTAAAAAAACGAAACGTTTTAATAGATGTTTGGAAATGCAATGTAAAATCCATTGTTATCTGCAGCCGACGAATATGTTTTAAGCCCTTATATGTACAAAGTACAGTCAATCTGTCGTGAAAAAAGGCTGTTTGTTGAAAAAATCGGGGATTTTTTTTCATAAATCGTTAGGGGGTCATGAAAAAAGTTTAAACCCAGATTTGTGATCTCCCACCAGGTAGGTTCTTGGAAAACCAAAAAGTTTTTTGATGCATTTTTCAGTTCACTTTAGAGAAAAAGTTTATTAACAAAAATGTAGAGAACAGTGCCGTCTATAATTAATGTCTTTGAGTCAATTTCGTACGATTTCAAATGCAAAAAGTAGAAGGCACCAAAAATTTCCTACGAAGTAGGGGGCGATAAAGCATCAAAAAATGTGTTTTCTTTTCGCTAAAAAAATGTTTTTAGGTGAAAAGCGAAAAAACACTTTTTTGATACTTTAGCGCATAGAATAAGTACTTAAATTCCACTTCATTACATTTTTCACAAGTTTGGAAAGATTTACCTACAGTCTTTACTTCTCATATTGATTAAGTTTTGCCCTTCGAATTAAAGTTTTTTCGAGTCAAATTCGTGGAAAACAAGATTACCATTTTTTACTTTGAGAAATGTGATTTTATATGATATAAGCCTTAAACAATTAACCATTAATTAAATCATAATACCATGAATATGGGTCGCGCCAACTGAGTTGATGCCGGAGCGCGCGGCTGGGGAAATTAAAGCTGCACAGAAATAAAAATTGCGCACATATCGATAAGAAATGCGCTTATGTATTTTCAAATTTCCCCTTCGAAATTTGTTGCGACTAGAGCAAAGGGACGGGAACGGCATGCGGGGATTCTACTGCGCATGGAAAACGCGACTTTCTCGGCATCAACTCAGTTGGCGCGTAGTCTACCAATTACAATAAAGATCATTGTAAAGAATATTATTCAAAATATAAACTTGAATTTTATCTAAGACATAATTTTTAAACCCTTTACAAATTGCTCGCTATTAGATCACCAACACTAGCACGTTTTAAAATCATATACCATCTCACTATCGTCACAGCATAATGGTTTGTACACAAAAAAAATTATTTTATAAAATTAGAAAATTTAAACACTGATTCGCAAACATCAAAAATGCAAAAATTTAACTCGATATTATATGAAAATGTTAGAAGCTATTACTTTATTTGCTAAATAATCTATTTTCAGATTTTAATATGATTTAGTATTACATCTGAATACTTGCAGTATCAAAATATTACTAAATTTGAATGCAATGCTACGATCTCTGATAACACATGATTCATCACATCAATCTTTCTAAAAGTGTTATTTTAACTGAATGAAAAAAAAAATTATAAAAGAACAATCAGGTCTCACCTCGGTATTATTCACTTGTCATTCAATTAATAAACACTTGGATACACATTTGGAAAACCACAAAATAGAACAGCTTAATCAAATGTTATTCAAAGCCATTCAATAAATATTTTTTCTAAAAAATTGTTGAAATTCTCAAATGAAAATATTTTATAATTATGGGCGCTATTTTTAATACGCTTTTATTAGCTTCACTTGTAACTATGTAATAAAATCTTGTAAGTTAAATTTGACCCACTTCCCGGTTTCCGATTGAGCTGAAATTTTGCACACACGTTTAGTTTGGGTGACAATGCAATCTGACTATTTAGTAAAAAAATCAAGATGACGGGTCCAGGATGGCGGCTGAATTTTGCAATTGTGTTCGCCGACCCCCCGACATGGGTATCAAATGGATGGGTATGCCAAATACAATACTAATAGCTGTGTAGCGTAATTCTAAATTCAAAATGGATATGTGTTAATTAGCTGCACTTGTAACTATGCAATAAAATCTTGTAAGTTAAATTTAACCCACTTCCCGGTTTCCGATTGAGCTGAAATTTTGCACACACGTTTAGTTTGGATGACAATGTAATCTGACTATTTTGTAAAAAAATCAAGATGACGGGTCCAGGATGGCGGACATGGTGGTGACAAGAAAATGGTAGAAGCCATATAATAGACTAAAAAGTAGAAAATAAAATATATAGTTTAAAAAAACCAAAAAATACGCTTTTAATTTAAAATGAACTACACTAAAAGCATAGTATAATGAACAAAGAATGTGAACTCGCGAGAAAAAAAATTCGAAAATCTTACAAAAAACTTACAAAAAGCCATTATGATGAATTAGAGTATTATAACTATAAAAAAGCAAAAAAAGAATACAAAAATATAACGAGGAAAACTAGAATATATCTTATGAAAAGGACATATTGGAAAAAAAACTAAAAAATACGCTTTTATTTTAAAATGAACTAAAAAGTAAAAAAATAATTTTGAATGTAAAGTTTTTATTGCTTCAGCTAGTATATGGAAACAACCTACCTTTCAAAATGTAAAAAACCGTGGGGCTCTTTACCTATATTCATATATATGCCACATATATTTTATTAACATCGGAACTGTTCGCCCCACGCTTTTTTACATTTTGAAAGGTAGGTTGTTTCCATATACTAGCTGAAGCAATAAAAACTTTACATTCAAAATTATTTTTTTACTTTTTAGTTCATTTTAAAATAAAAGCGTATTTTTTAGTTTTTTTAAACTATTTTTTTTATTTTCTACTTTTTAGTCTATTGACGTGACAACGTAAATCGGGATACCCTGGGAGTCATTCGCAAAAAAGTTATCAGCAAATTCTCCGTTACCTTATGACTCATCGCTCTGTTCGAGTCTCAAGTCTTAAGTCTCAACTCTCAACTCTCAGCTCTCAACTCTCAACTCTCAAGTCTCTAGTCCCAAGTCTCAACTCTCAAGTGTCAAGACGTTGTCACGTAAAAACTTCGCCCGTATACGGACTTTACAGGCAACCAGGTATTTTTATATGTAATCCCCCATATTAGATTTAAAATGATGTCACTCAGCTTACTGTACTACACTCTTCATAAGCTTTTATTTGATACCCATACCAAGCGCGTTGTAAAGAAAAAGGTGATCCACATTTTGGGTTCGTCGTCATTTTGTTTCGGCCGCCATTTTGAATTTGGAGTGACTCCACATACATAATAGTATTCTACTTGTCATATCCTTTCATTAGATACCCATAACGAGTGAGTTGTAAAGAAAGCCATAGTCCGCCATTTTGTGTTAGTCGCTATTTTGAATTTTGAATGACGCCACATAGTAAATTGTATTCTATTTGTCATAACCTTTCATTAGATACCCATATCGGGGGTCGGGGAGCACAATTGCAAAATTCGGCCGCCATCTTGGAACCGCCATCTTGATTTTTTTTTTAAATGGTCAGATTGCATTGTCATCCAAACTAAACATGTATGCAAAATTTCAGCTTAATCGGAAACCGGGAAGTGGGTCAAATTTAACTTCCAAGATTTTATTACATAGTTACAAGTGAAGCTAATAAAAGCGTATTAAAAATGAGACACGTCTCAAATGGTCGTGAATTCTGGGCTGCTGCCAATAAATTCTCGAACAAATCCAACAGACAAACTATAGAGATACCAATAGAGACCTGTTACAATTTTTTCCAACAAATCTATTCGCCCTCACCTCGTATTCGCATAATTGATGACAGAAAATCACACGACATACTTGATAAACCTATTACAATAGCGGAACTAAATACAGTTATCTCTCAGTTAAAAGTAAAAAAAACCCTGGTCCAGACGGCATCCCAAATGAATGTTTCAAATATCTCTCACCAGCCTGGATACATTATATTTTGAATATGTTTAATGTCTTTTTGAGGGAGGAAAATATTCCAGAAAACTGGTGGGAATCTCTAATTAAACTTATCTATAAAAAAGGAGACAAGCAAGACCCCTCAAGCTACCGACCAATTGCATAAGAAAATACTTGTTTGAAGTACTTTATATCTGTAATTAAAAATAGATTGTATAATCTGGCGGAAAAAAACAAATTGCTACCGGAAGAGCAATGCGGCTTTAGAGAGAAGAGGTCATGTATCGACAACCTGTTTGTACTTAAAAGCTGTATAGATATTCAACTAAATATAAACAAAAAACCCCTTATGGGTATTTTCGTCGATTATCGTAAAGCATTCGATACAGTACCACACGCAGTGGCGTATTTACCCTAGGGCCATGAGGGCCATGGCCCGGGGCGCTAGCTTGTGAGGGGCGGCGCCAGCCTACTGCTGTGATCAGCTTTGGGATCTTTAATAAGCGTCACACACTGAGAGAAAACTAAATTTTACAAAACCAGGAACAAATCTAGACCAACCTTCTTTAATTGTGTCTGCTTTCTACCAAATACGGGTCACAAAGCGGACGACATGCTGATAACGGCTAAACACCTTCAAAATACTGAATTTCGACATTAACGCTTCAGAGGAAAATGTTATGACAATGCTAGCAATACGGCTGTGGGGGTGTTAAGAATAATTATTTTAGAAATTTAACTATGACACTTGTGAAACCAAATTAATTTTTCTATCGCAGTAAGCAGTTTTTGTACAATTAAATAAAAACACTCTTGTTGTAGTATGTCTGAATAATCCAGCGATCGTAGGAAGTCAGGGATTTGTATTGTATTGTTTTTCTATTTTCCTTCTGGAAAATAATTATAAATGCCTCTAATAAATAAATAAAACAATTTCTATTACATAATTTAAAATTGTTTTAACAACATGGGGTGTAATGTTCTGCAGGCTAAGATCAGTAGACAGTAGGTATATGTCTGAGCCCGAACATTTGTTAAACTTGATGGGATTATCGGCAGCTAAATGTTGCCCGGAAGCTAAAACGTTTTTCGGGCTGCTGCAAAATATATACCTCTTTTTTTCAACATCAACGCAACTTACAAAATTACTGCAATCTTTTTTGACTATTCCTTAAATCTTTGAAAAATGTGTCACATACGTGATAGTCAAAATCTTCATAATCAATATAATCTTCATAAGACGCAGTAACCGCCAATTTCGCATTCTTAAGGCTCAATTACTATAAGAACAAGAAACTTTTGCCAGGCAAAAAACGCAAGCTTCGCGCCTACAGAAGGAAATACGAGTGGACATAATAAAGCTGCAGCAACAAGAGCTAAATCGAAATGAACTTTTATTTCTTGCGGCTCTATTTTCGTTTCATTCTTTTTAATTTCCCACTGGGAACACTTTTGATTACAAAAAGTAGAGAAAGTTTCTTGCTGCAGAAAGTTCCTTGCGCTCATTGTAATTGTTTCTTTATGCAAATTAGATACAAAGCCTGAAATAGAAATTAGAATTAACCGCATAAAGGCCAATCTACCCATAATCATGACGGTAAGCTAGCGATGCTTTGCATATCATTGGCTTCAGTGACGAATTTTTCACTGACATTCACATAACACCGACTTTTCCGTATCAGTGCTCAATGTTCAGTCGTACCGACATATTTTTCACTGATGTTCCCCGTACTGCACTGAAGGCGGCGTGACGTCATGGATATGTGTGGATCGACTATCTTCTTCTTCTTTACGCTTCTTTAATCCCTCATGAGACATAGGGCGGAAACAGTTGCCATCCAACGGACTCTGTTTTGCGCGGGGGGCGAACGGCTAACAAAGATCTTGGAAGGTGTTGACACCCGATTTGTCACTTCTGTCAAAACCCGAGGAAAGTCACTGCAGACGAACACCTTGTAGACCTGTTAGCAAGTCCTAATCCCGCCTCCCGCGGTTCCCTCTGGGGTACTTCTTCGGAAGGAGCTAATGGGAGAAGGGAGAATGGTCAGCTCTCTGCGACACAAAACACAGTTTTAAGTCGGTGGGGCCGGGGGGTAGCAACCCGCTCCCATAAAAAACACCATTGCTACCAATCGGCAAACAATGCCTCAGAACCGGATGGATGGACTTTACTACTGCAAAAATTATTACCCAATTGATCTTGTGAATGTTCTTTCAAAACAATTCCTGATGTCACATGAAAGGAATTATAAGCCTAAGTTTATCTATTTATTAAGCAGAAGGATTTGAAGGAAACACATCTAAGCCAAATAACATCACGTATTTTCTTCTGCACTGCACATTTTTTTCATTTTTCCGTTAATTTATTGGGCGGCAAATCTTATAGGCCCAGGGCGCTAAATCTTAAAATACACCACTGACCACACGATAAGCTTTTTCAAAAACTTGATAACCTTGGAATCTACGGAAAATTTGTGAGAACTGTTGCGTGTATGTATGATAGAGCCACGATCTCTATCAATGTAAATGAAAAAAACTCCGACAAAATTAAAGTTTCGAAAGGCATTTTACAAGGCGATATCCTGAGGCCGCTCTTATACACACTGTACGCAAGCGACTTGAAATTACATCTTATGAGTAATGGCTATAAAGGTATCAAAGCTGGAAAAGCTGATATTTTATTAATAACCTTCGCGGATGACACTGTGATTTTTGCAAATTCGCCAACCGACGCCCAACAAAAACTCGACGACTTGAATTGTTATTGCGAAATAAACGATCTAATTATTAACCCCGAAAAAACTAGCATAATGAATTTTTATAAAGGGAGGCCGAAAGCCCTGCGCCCTATTTATTGCCAAGGGAAGGTAATTGAATATGTGAAAACAGTAAAATATCTTGGCATAAATTTTTCTAATTCAGGGAAGTTTAATCTACACGCGAAAGAAACAATGAAAAGGGCACAACTCGCTGCAGGAAAGGCACTATCAATCCTATCTGCGACCAAGTCTGACGAGTGGTCTGCAAAAAATGTATTATTTGACGCTTTGGTGAAATCTATGTTATTGTACGGAAGCGAATTCTGGGCCCTGCCCCACGCCAAGGAACTCGAAACCATACAAGCGAAGTATTGTAAGCGACTTCTCCACCTACCGTATTCCACACCCCACTATTTTTTGAGAAAGGAACTAGAAAGACTCCCTATAGAGTATTTCATCTGGAAAAGTATGTACAATTGGTGGATCAAGTTGCTGGAAATGCCACTCGATAGGTTGCCACGCCAATGTTATGAAGTTTTAAAAAGTCACGCCGACGACAATTTAGTCTCTGATAATTGGGCGAAAAAAATTAAACAACAATTACATAGTATGGATAGGGAAGATTTCTGGCAACTACAAAATGTAAACGAAATCAAAAAATGTAGAGAGAATGTATTAGAGAAAATCGAATTGAAACTGAAATTAAATGATGTCGAAAGAATTGAAAATTCTTCGTATAACTTACTGTTCAAACAAATTATAGACCAAGAATCAAACTTAAGCAATTATATTAAGATGCGAAGTAACTTAGTTAGAACCAGACTGATAGCTCAACTGCGTATGTCGAAAAGCCAATGTACAGTTTTATATTTTGAGACCGAAAAGCACAAATTCGACGAAAACGAACTTTGCCCATATTGTAACTCGAATGAACCAAATAGTTTGTCACACAATGTTCTTCAACTGCCCTATGTTCTCATCGTCGAGGCAAAGATATTTGAACAATCTAATGACACGAGAACGCTCGCTGCCCGCACTACTGTCTAACCTAACGGTTGAAAAATTAAATTATATATACTTTTTTTTCATAGAATACACTAAAACCAAAAAATTGATGGAATTTTGAATGTAAAAAGATTAGTAGCAAACTCCCTTGTATACGGAGCAATTAGCTCCAAACTCATTGTATCTTATAAATAAAATAAAATAAATAAATAAATTTAAAATGAAAAAGTAAAAAAAGCGTATTTTTTGGTTTTTTTAAACTATATATTTTTCTTATTTTGATTTAAGTTGACATTGCTATTAAAAAATCTTATTTATAATAGTAGAGGGCTATTTTGATTAAACAACTTTTCAACAATTTTAAACCAACTAGTTCCTGCCGAATACCTCTGAAAAGTTTTGGCATGCAAATATACAGGTACGTAATTACAGTACCCATTAGAGATGGGTCGAATATAGGTTCGACCGAATACGAATATTGGGCCAAAAATGTACCTTAACTGAACATTCAGCCCAATTGTTCGGTTCATTTTTGCGCAGTAAACAGATTTCTATAGGTCGGCGAAGCGCTCTGCAAGTAGCAGCGTTTACCACCCCTCCAGCACTACGCGTACAGTATGACAAAGTGCCAAAACGCGCTAACGCTAAAATGAAGATTCTATTTCGGGACTTTCTCTTTGCGGAATTTTAAGTAGGGGCCTGAGGGTCACAGATCTTTTGTCCTCGGGGTACGGGTACGTTTTCTCCCTTTGTAGGATCAGTTCGAAAGTGGCCGTTACACGAGATGCAGCTATCGAAGTTTCTAGCACATATTGTGCATTAAAAATAACTATTTGTTAAATAGTGCCAATTAGTGCTTTGAGAAGTTTAAAAATGAAATATTCATTGCAGAATTATTGATATGAATTTAAATAAATCAATTTTTTTGCAAAACGCAGAGAAAAAGTAATTTTCCAAATAACTTAAAGTTTATTAGTCGTCCTCGCTCGTTTTCCAAAAAAAAATTTTTTTTCACTTGTCATAGTCTAAATAAAAAAACAAGAACTAAATTAAAGTGCGAATTTGGAGATACCATTTTTTTCTGAAATCGCGAAAAAATCGTTGCACAGCAATTTGACATTATTTTTTCAAAAAACAAAATGGCGGATCCAATATGGCGGACGACCATATGAAAAAATGCATTTCGCGGATGACATGCGGTACTCAGGGGTTTTCGAGGTCGCTGATCACGAATTAAATATTATTTTTTAAATTTTCTTGTATTTGCCGGGCATATCGAAAATTTCGTCAGGACTTCCCGCGCAAAAGCAGCCGATCTTTGACAATGAGAGATGGATTTTGTCGGATTTTAATTAGTTCTGATCCTTACATTTCAACCGCAAGAAAACTTCCAAAAACTAAAAAAAAAAAACAAATGTCGTCTGATGCTGTAGATTTAGTTGTACCCGATGACAGTGACACTGAAGATGAAACTGATGTGTCTACTTTAGATACCAACATCGATTTATGTGATAGCGATAGCGAACAGATCTCTGCGGTAAGACCTATGGGGTACGACAGCGTGGGAGGCCCAACCTTCGCTGGAAGGATGGCGTGGACCAGGACGCTCAGAGTTTAGGGATGCCAAACTGGATGACATCGGCTCAGAATCGGGACCGGTGGAGAGAACAGTTGCGCGAGGCCAGGACCGGATCCCGGTTGTAGAGCCGTTAAAGAAGAAGATAGCGAACAGATAGAGCCTATGTGTCAAAAACAATGTATTTATTTGTACCTATCCCTTGTGTACGATAATATTTTTATGCCTTTGAATTTTTTGACGTGACAACGTCTATTAAAACGATGAACGCCGGCTGCATGCACGAAAAATGATGACTCATTGTCCCGTTATGTCCCGTTATCTCCCGAAGTAATTTTAAAAATTTGATCGTAGTAATCTTAAAAATTTGATTAAAATTGTCAATATTAATTAGATTAAATTTGTCAAATTGTCAACAATAAGCAAAGCAAGCCAAACACTCTGTCTCCTAACTGAGTGCCGGATTACACTGACGAAAACTGTGAAATGCAAACGAAAACAGTTTCCTTGCGTTCCTGCTTGTGCTATTACCATTCACAAGTCGCAAGGTGGGACGTTTACTGTTATCTATAATATAAAAATAAGTCGGGTTTTCCTTTCTGACGCTATAATTCCAGAACGCACGATCCGATTTTCACGGTTTTGCATTCGTTGGAAAGGTCTTGGGCTCCGTGAGGTTTATAGCAAAAAAATTTCAACAGAAAAGCAGGCGGTTGGTCCATAGCAGCCATCTCAGGAGGGCTTATTACCATTTTCTTTACAACCCCTCGACATGGATATCAAATGAAAGGTTATGGTAAGTAGAACACAAAAAGCAATATAGTATACTCAATACATCGTTTGGTCCATGGCAGTCATCTCAAGAGAGCAGATGACCATTTTCTTCACAACCCCTTCGAAATGGGTATCCAATGAAAGAGTATGATAACAAGTAGAACAATATAAGCAATATAGTATACTCAATATATCGTTTGGTCCTTAGCGGCCATCTCAAGAGTGCGGATTAATATTTTCTTCACAACCCCTTCGACATGGGTACCAAATGAAAGAGTATGATAAGTAGAACACCATAGGCAATATAGTATACTCAATATATCGTTTGGTCCATGGCGGTCACCTCAAGAGGGAGGATGATCATTTTCTTCACTACCCCCTCGACATGGGTATCAAATGAAAGGCATTATAAGAAGAATGCCATAGACTATGTCTTTAGATTCATGGCGGCCATCTCAAGAGGGCGGATTACCATTTTCTTCACAACACCCGAGACATGGGTATCAAATGAAAGGCTATGAAAAGTAGAACACCATTAGCAATATAGTATACTCAATTTATAATTTGGTCCATGGCGGCCATCTCAAAAGGGCGGTTTACCATTTTCTCTACAACCCCTTCTAGATGGATATCAAATGAAAGAGTATGATAAGTAGAACACCATAGGCAATATAGTATACTCAATATATCATTTGGTCCATGGCGGTCATCTCCCAAAATCAATTTTCCCAGATTTGTTCTTTTTTCACTATAGCTTTTTCCTATCGCAGACTGTGTCCCCATAATCTTATTTTATTGAAAGGCGTTGCAACGCACGCGGGTTTTTGCTAGTTTAATATAAATGATTCAATTTTATTCATAAAAGTATGCAATCATTTCATCAATGTTTTCTCATGACGTTGTCACGTTAAACTATCGTCCGTAAACCCTCTTTACAGACAACAAAAAATTTTTTTTTAATACATTTTGTGTTTTGAAAAAATAATGTCAAATTCGTAATCAGCGACCTCGAAAACCCCCGGGTACAGAATTTCATCCGCGAATATGCATTTTTTCATGTGGTCGTCCGCCATATTGGATCCGTCATCCTGTTTTTTGAAAAAATAATGTCAAATTCGTAATCAGCAATCTCGAAAACCCCCGAGTTTACAATTTCACGAAGATTACTTAACTTTTTGATGTTTTGGTCGGCTTTTTGGCAATTTGTCCTACTGTGCCGCGCTAGATCAGCTCGCTCACTCAATGCGCCGCTCCTTTTTTGATTGCAATTACTCGCGTGATAGAGTAGTTATCGCCAAAAAATAAGAGACAAAAGCAAAAATGTGGGGTAATGACAATTCCAAAAACATTGAGGCCCTACGCGCATGAGACGACTGATTTGCAATCCCAGTTGAAAAACTGCTTTCACCATTATCACGCTCACAACCAGTTTGCAATCAAAATTAAACCGCAAGCGCAACTGATTTTTGATCAAACCGTGTTCTGTGCAAGTTTTTGTTAAATGAACTTTGACACGCAAATGCAACCACGCAACTAAAACTGGTGACAATTCCAAGCCTACATGCGGTGCTTTCGGTGACAGACACTATAGAAGTGTGTGTATTCCAATGCGACATGACGGAATATTCCGTGAATGGAATGCATGCAAGGCAAATTTCGGTCTACTTTTAACTTTTTCTGTATTGTCGCACGCAACATCATACACTCGTTACTTAGATTTTTGCCTTATGTTTAGATGTCAGGACGGAGTGCAACTACGCCAGTAGATTTTGTGTGTGTTTTTTCGCCGCATATCATGAAAGCACTGAATGCAACGAGTATACTGAATGTGAGAACTATGAGAGGAGTGTGCTGTGGCTCGGACCACTATCTTGTTAAAGTGAAATTTAGAACCCAGATAACAAACAAAACTTGCCCTATGATACGATATTGACAAGCTATAAGTTGCAGAGAGAAGAGATGTCTATCAGAATGCTATCGTACAAAACCCGAGAGAACGAGTAGAAGAACAGCCCGACATCAATAACATATGGGGAAAACTCAAAAACAGCGTAAAAGCGTATATCAAGCTGGTGTTAGGACAAACAGGTCAACATCTGATCAGCTGCTGTCCTTAAAACAAATTCTGGAGAAAACCTTGGAAGGAGTATAAGTAGATATATAAACAGAAAGAGATCTTATCGGAATTAGGAGTCTTCTCAACGCTAGTATAATTGATCAAATGCGCAACAAATAAGTAACTGGCGAATGTAAGGATCGAAAAGGCTGTAACAGAAGAGTTCGAAGTACGACCTCGCCCTAGACCGGATGATAAGGAAAACGTCAGCCCAGAGAAGTGCATCAGTGAACATCGTGGAAAAGTCCTTTCTGGTAGCGAAAGAAGCTTTTGTCCAATTAAAAGAGTCGGCAAAATACAAGAAAAATAAAGAAAAAAAAAACGAAGGTGATGCAACAATCCAGAGCAGGAATATTTACAGGGAAGAGATAAAACTATCAACGAACATAACCTAGATGTAATCGATAAAGCAGTCTATCTTGGATCTACAATTACAAAAAACAACAAAGAAAAAAACCGACGAATGCTTCTGACTAATAGAGCCTTTTATGCCCAAAAACAAATACTGCACTCACGATTTGTGCACACGAAAACGAAACTGTCACTCTACAAAACAGTTATACGGGGAGCACTGTCTTATAGTAACGAGACTTGGACTATGAACTAGTGTAGCGGTTGCTACTTGTTATTAATTTACGTTCGTTGCTACTTGTTATTAGTTTACGTTCGTTACTGTAGCAAGTTTATTCAACATTCAGTTCAGTTCCTGTACTAGTAATTTTTGAGTACAGTGTTTTTAATATGTCAAAAATTATATTTTCACTACTACTTAGAAATACACTTTAAGAATACTGAATCAGATATCATATACGTAGACACTGAACACACAAACGATTTTCAAAAAACATAGACACACAAAAAGTTGTCATGAAAAATAAAATTTGAAAATGTATGAGTATTAGTTAGAAGTTAAAAGATTATGCATATCCGGATTTTAAACCGTTAAAATAATTAACGTTTTTATTAAAACGAATTTAAATATAATGTAATAAAAATATAAATCAAAATTTACAAAGACATTTTAATATAAAATTTATTAAAATAAAATGGTGTGACGTGGTGTATAAATAAAATAAAATCTAAAAATCTCAAGACCCCCACATTACTAGGACATACAGGAACGAGTCAACAGGTGATGGAATACGGAATATGGCGAAGGATATACAACAACGAGTAGTATGAAATTGATGACGACCCACAACTCTCAACTTTAATAAAAATTAACAGACTAAGACTAGCCGGCCACATAATCAGGATGGAGGATAATCGTATCCCAAAACAGTTTATGGCACCTGAAATTTTGAGCAATAGGCCAGTAGGTAGACCCCGAAGGAGATGAATAGACTCTGTGACGGCTGAAGCAGAGGCAATGCTCAATATCCGGATCTGGAGGCATGCTGCAAAGTACCGTCAAACTTGAAGAAATGCCCTAGAGGATTTGGGTTGTAACACCATTGGATGAATGGATGGGTGTGCAATAAATAGCCACATTTAATATCATGTTAACTCGACCTTAACCTCTTCCGGTACGATTTAATAATGAAAAACTGAGCATGAAATAACCATTTAATTACCTTGTTTCATTTTATAATTCTTACATATTCTTAATTAATATCCATTTTTACACATTGTTAATGCCGTGAGCGGGCCTTTTAAAGGAATTGTTAAAAGAATAACGTTTATTGAATACCATCCTTAATAAGAAAAACGTGTACCAATAAGAAAAAGGTGATTGGAGTTAGGTGATTGGAGTAGAACAATATGTGATAGATATGTGATATTTCCACAAGTAAAAAAAGTGTTGCCAAATTCAGTACCTACACTAGAAATTTTAAACTAAATTAATTATCACATTCAACAGTAACTTTAGTCGCATGACGAGTGTAGCTCGTCATTGTGCGGTATGGCATGAAAAACCGATGACAATAAATAAAGCTTTCAAATTTCATATTTTTATTTGGAACTAGCAAAAACCCGCGTGCGTCGCAACGCCTTTTAATAAAACAAAATTATGTGTGCATAGTCCGGAATAAGAAAAGGGTATAATGAAACAAAGAACAAATCTGCAAGACATGATTTTGGATATCTATATAAAAAAACTTTAGAACTACAACTTTTTTTAAAATTCAAGGGTAATCATCGGACAACTTTTCTACTTCGTACACAACAGATTCCTAGCCAATTTTATTCAGAATATGTCTTGTGCGCGTAGATTTGGACGTTCTCAGATAATTGGCACCCTGAACTTGCCCCATGGCGAACATGGCTTGAAACGAAGATTGTCAACATTTTAAGACGATACTACTGGTTTGATCTTAAAAAGGACAGTTGCTGCTTCCCGCTTTCGTGTTTCGTCGTTTCCGGACTTGTAAGTATTACAATATTTGTGGCCTTACTGAGTTGAGTAGATTTAGATGAGTGGATATTTTCGAAATCGTCATAAATGTCGCTCATTAAAATTTCCTCGTCTATTACGAACTTTCAAACAACATCCACCAGTTCACTGTCATCATTCTCATTAATCTCAGAACATTTTCTATTGTATATCCTTTGTTAAGGAGAATAGTACTGAATTCTGAGTTTTCCGATTGCTTTAAATGACGTTTTCCAATATATCCCTAAATGAGTGATCATTTCAGACATGCATCAATATCATCGGCCCCCATATTTGTCCTGGCAGCCGGCAACATTTGCCCGGAATCTTTGCCAATTAAATCTCGCGGTGTTCTTGTAATAGATACTTTATTTGCCATAGTACACTCATCTCATTCCCAGACAACCATCATGCAGTCTTGTAAAACTTTATATTTTTCCACGCAGGTTTTTAGATTTGTTCCACGCAGGATTTTCTATATCATCTTTTTCGATCGGTATCTTAAGCATAGAATGAGCTGTTCTTCCTGATGTGAGTAAAGTTGCCGAAATCTCTGCTACTGTCCTGATCTCATATTGACCAAATAACCGACCTTTCGAAATGTTAAAAAGCGTGGGACTTTACTTATATTCTTATTTTATTATTACTGCAACTTTTCGCTAGCATATATCTACTGGCTTGAGCAAAAAAGTTTTCATTCAACATAATTTTTTACATTTTAGTCCATTTATAAACAAAAGCATATTTTTAAGTTTTTAAACTATATTTTTAGTTTTCTATCTTTTAGTTTAGTATATGTCTTCCGTTATTTTGTGGTGACCGATATTTAAAATGAGGTTACCCAGCTTACTGTACTCTACCCATCATACACTTTTATTTGGTATCCATATCGAGAGCGTTGTAAGAAAAGGAATTTCGGCATTTTGTGTTGGCTGCCTTTTTGATTTTGGAATTACGCCACCCAGGTAATAGTATTCTACTTGTCATATCCTCTCATTTGATACCCACACCGATCGTGATGTAAATAAAAAAGTAATCCGCCATCTGTGTTGGCCGTCATTTTGTTCCGGCCACTATTTTGAATTTGGAATAGCACCAAATAGGTAATTATAATATACTTATCATTCCCGCTCATTTGATACCCATGTCGGCGGTCAGCGAGCACAATTGCGAAATTCGGCCGCCATCTTGAAACGGCCATCTTGATTTTTTTTATAAAATGGTCAGATTGCATTGTCACTTGAACTGTACATGTGTGCAAAATTTGAAGCTGATCGGTGTTTTTGCGTGTGACTTCTCTTTTTACGGATAATCACTATTTGTGTTGGTAAGTATGAAATGATCTTGATATTGATGAAATAAAAGAAGATATTAAATGGAATGGTTGTTATTTATTAACAAAACACTAATACTCGAACAATATGGAAACGCGTAATCTTAATGTTAATTCTTGTTTAATTCTTGGTTAATTCTTGTTAGATTCTTGTTACTAAACCTCTGTTACGATTTGGTAAACCCCAAACCGTATCTAACCCTATCTGTGTTAGATTCCTTACCCGGTGTGGTGAATCCCACTTGTAGGTAAAGAATGATTCGTATGTTCTGGAATTCGCCTTTTATACTGTTTCCTTGATTCAAGCTCGCTGTAATATTCTAGTAGGCGAGCTTTTGATAACTTTTACTATAATTTTTATAGTATTAGAACTGCCATATGTAGGATGCTTTGCTTTCCTGTCATCTCAAAATTAATTAATTTATCAGTCAACATTTATTTTGACTTGTCACGTCAACAATCGGTTATATGGAAGTGGGTCAAAAACAATTTTCAAGATTTGTCTACATACATACATCCATACATACATACAGGTAGAGCTAATATATAGAGCATATATGTATGTAAATAGCCTAAAACATGCACGCCAAAATACTGAATCTTCCAGTGAAAGTCCCATCCCAATCGGATTAGCCGTTTCCGAAATTAGCCCGAACAAACAGGCAGACAGACATACAGACAGACAAAAATTTTAAAAATGCGTGATTTCATTTTAAAATCATATGAATAACCATATAAAATTTAAAAAAACACAATTATCTTGAAATCACAGACAGACACTCCAATTATATTTATATAGATATGTTCCTTCAATCGATCTTCGATCAATTTTTTATATAAATTACTATAAGTAACAAACAAAAACACCTTCCAACAGGCTCAGTCAGAAAAACTAAAATTAGAGAGAGGGCGGCATTGTCTATTTTGCACGCGGTCGCTGAAGCGGCTAGCCGCGGACCTGCACATAAGACACGAGAGAATACATTTAGTAATCCAAACAAACTATAGAGTTCTTTTCTCTAATCTTTGAAGGTCTAAACTGCGGTATGTATTCTTCTTGATTGTACCAAACATCGTAAGCCCATTAGGTAAAAGATTTTATGTCAGTTGCTTGTGAAAAAAATGTCGAGAGTTACATTTCTATTCGTTCTTTCATAGGGTTAGCAAAACTTTTAAACAACTTGCATGCCAAGCTTGACAGCTCGTCGTGGCCCTTCTTTTCCCAAGTAAGGAATTCCGTTCAATGGATAACTGATGTTACAATCACTGACCACCATATTTTTATCATACTTATCAGATTCCGATAGGATACATACATATTTTTCAATTATTTTCTGAGATCCACAAAAGCTTCTTTTAGCTTTCTCATAAAAAGGTAAAAATTTTAATATTTTGAAACCGCCGCATGCCCATGGCTGCTTTGTATAAAGTTGAACCATAAAATTTATGTCACATTCTGTCAAGTGCTTATTATTAGTATTCGGATAAATGCTCTAAGCTCCAAAACATCAATCGGTTTCCAAGTATACCTACTTTGTTCATTTAGCGCCCGATTTGCTTCCAATAAATTTTACAATAATTTCATAATTTTTCCAATAATTTCATAATTTTTTTTGAAGACCTCAAGCCTGAATTTGCTAAACTTCGAAAATTTCTTCAATAAAAGCAATAAAATCCCAACCAAAACGCACAATTTTGTCACCAGTACAAATGGCTCTTATGGGTCAAATTACCAGAAAAGTTTTAGATGACGTGCATAAAAGCACTCTTAAAAATTTTCCACTACATTTTTCCCAATTAAACCAAAAAAGTATACTCATAGAATAATGCACATATGACGCTCAAGGATACTCACACGTTCAATGTAAATTCACACAATTTTAATCAAGTCCAAATTCACCCACAAATAAAAAGTAAATAATATAATAAAAAGTAAAACAAGACAGAAACAAAACCACAAAATACACGATTATTATAAATTAATTACGATATTTTTAAATTCATTCTATTAAAAATTGACATAAAAAATGAATATTTATAATTCACCAAGTACAATCCGCGAATTGTTTGTTTTACAACCGGCGCGCGACAGATGTAAACTGAATTTATTTTTGAAAGATTTAAATCTAGGGTAATCAAAAATTGTGTCCAATAAAGATGCATGGAGCTTTTCTGAGCTAACAATTGAGACTAATTTGTTTCGTGGCAGAACTGAATGTGGGCTCCTGAGACTATTAACGAGATGATGTGATCCAGAAAGAGCATTTAACGCTTAATTTTTGCAAAAATACGTACTTTTAATAATTTATTTTTCTATTTCATATTTTAATTTCTTTTAAATAAAAAACGACGAAACTACTAAAATTCAGGTTTTTTAGTGATAACTTCGGATAATTTAAGTTAAATTTGAGAAATTTTCAAAGACTATACTTTATGATGTGAACAATAACTGGTTAAAATTTCAAGTCAAAATATCTAATACAAGGCTCAAAAATTGACTTCAAATTTGAAAATTGATTGGCCTATCAATTTTGTGCATTGCATCGTGTGAGGCTCTTTCTTTATTTTAAAATGTAGGTTCTTTTATGCACTTTATGATGGTAAAAAAGAAAAAAATTTAAACTTGAAAAAAAAGTGAAAAAAAAATCGAATCAAAAATCGTGATTTTTTGCATTTTTTCATCAATTTTATCTTAGAGTAGATTGCCTTTTTAACAAGGTATGACTTTGATGAAGCTGATTGAAGTAGAGATCTGTAATCGGTAGTCGATTTTGCCACAAGAAAATACACAAAGAGACCTGGGTATCGCCCGATGGTAGAACGAGAAATCAGATAGATTACGTGGCCGTCAGCAGATGAGAACTAATCTGGAGTATGTCAGGAACTTTAGTGGAGCAAACACTGGAAGTGACCACCATTTGATTTGCAACTTTGCATCGAACGAATCGCCACAATCAGAAACGTCGATGCCATAAACCGTAGACGGTTTAACATAGACCTTCCCCGGGAGAGTATTAAAAGGCGAGAATTTGCTATGAACCTGCAACAAATATTAAATCAGCAAAGCGTTTATGACGACACAAATATTGAAGAGCTGTGGAGTACGACAAAGGGCGCTATATAAAGGGCAACGGAAACGAGCATCGGTTATGTACAAAGAAACATGGTACACTGGATCTCGAATACAATCTGGCAAAAAATAGAAAGCAAGAGCGCCCTAAAAAATAACGTGAAGGTGTGATAATATACAGAAGATGAATAAACTCACAGAAAGGAAAACGCGCAAACACAGAGACAGTAGACCGAACATTTAGAAGGCAGCAGGCCGGATTCAGGATGGGCCGCTCAGGTATAGATCATATTAACACCTTGAGAATCAAACTGGAGAGGTCTACTGAATTCCGATCCCACCTTTGCCTTGCTTTCGTAGACTATGAGAAAGCGTTCGACTCGATTTATAGGAGATTTATATGGCCAGCACTACGGCAACGTGGCCTGCCTGGTAAAATAATAGAATTGATAAAGGCCCTACACAACAATTCCATATGCAGAGTTCTCCATAATGGAAAACTATCCGACAGCTTTAAGGTGAGTTCAGTAGTACGACAAGGATGCTTACTTTCGCCATTACTATTTCTTATAGTAATAAACGACATGCTTGTCAGCGTTCTAAATAATAGAACAGGCGGCATATAATGGGATTTGCTAGCCCACCTTAAGGATCTCGACTAGGCGGATGATATCTGTTTGCTGGCCCACAGACACCTGGACCTCAAAAACTTGTCAAACAATTTGGGAACAAAAAGTAGTCCAGCTGGCTGAAGGATAAATCCGAATAAAACTGAAGAAATGCGAATAAATGCATACACCATTGAACGGACAGCGCTGAATAATCGTGACGTGGAACTGATGGATAAATTCTGCTACCTCAGTAGTATTATTACCGAAAATAGCGTGGCAGAAGAAGACGTCAGTTCCAGAATAAATAAAGCACGAAGGGTATGCATGTCTGTTCCACATATGGAGATCAACGGAAATCGCAATTAACACCAAATTGCTGCTATTCAAATCGTTAAGGCAGTTCTTTTCTACGGTTGCGAAATATGAAAAGTCACCTAATTCATCACAGGGCGCTTACAAATTTTCATCAACGGATGCCTACGTCGTATCCTAAAAATCCGCTAGCAAGATAGAATTTCAAATAAAGAATTATGTCGCGGTGCTGGCCAAGACAGGATAGAATATTTTCCATGTTCCATTGTTAGCTCCTCGTTTTTTTAAAGCCAGTATCACAATATCGCTTAAATCCGATCATAATGTAAATTTTTGCATTCAACTCAGCTACTTTACTTAACATTCTAGAACAATTCTATCAAAATATGAGACTTATTTTCCTCTCGAACACGGCTAAGAGGTTTAAGTGCTTTTTGCTAAACACCCACTTTTGATATGCATTATATGTGAGTACCGGTAAGACCATCTTTTTATATAGTAAAAGTTTAGACGTTATGTTTAGATGCTTGGATTTAAAGACTATAGGAGGCTTTGTGGGCTTCTAGCAGTCGTGCGCGTATTTCTTGTTCCATTATATTGTCGGATGCTACTATATACCCAAGGTAGATAAATGATTTTACCACTTCAAACTTGTGTTCCTCTTCCTTGATCGTAAAGCCAATGCTAGGTGTTCTTGTAGACAAGGCCACAACGTACTTTGTTTCAGTGGCGGACGAACGATAAAAGTAATAGTATCGAAGGCTTTAACTAAAAAAACTGAAAAATAACGTATAGTGGAATCATATAAACAAAACATTAGGAATTGTTATGAAAATAAAGGCTGTTCGTACATAAAAAAAAAACTAAAAAAACTGATAAATTTTAGTTTATTGGTTATAACTTTCATGGATTTTTCAGAAATTGTACTTTATAATGTGAACAATAACTGGTTAAAATTTCAAGCTAAAATATCTTATTTACATACATATGTATGTAAGTCCGAAAAACTGACTTCAAATTTGAAAATTGATTGCCCAATAATTTTTGTGCATCGCTTCGATGAGGTTCTTTCTGATTTTTAAATATAGGTTCTTTCATGCATTTTTATGAACAAGAAAAATTTTTAAGCTTGAAAAAAGTGAAAAAAAAAAATTGAAATCGAAAATCGTTATTTTTTGCACTTTTTCGTTAATTTTTTCGAAATAGTTTCGCTGATAGAAGGCGTTTTGCGCCTTTTTCTAGATTCTGTTGATAATTAAAACGTCAAAAAACCGTTGAAAAACTCCAACTAGTCTGATATCATTTAATTTTTCATACAAATCAATAATTTTGTTAAGAACCTAAAAAAGATGGTAATAATAAAACCCTGCATACTTCGCATACACCCCCTGTTCAATTCTCTCACAGCAAGGAATTTCCCTTGGTTATCCTTTTAATTTTGTCCGCTCAAAGTCCAATCACCAAATCACCGCTAGGGTATTTAACGCCTTTTTTATTTCAGATGGACAACATTAATTCATAAAGAAAGGGTCAAAGTACACATGTCTTGGAACCACGTATGAAAGGAAGCGTAGTCAGTCGAGTACAGTGGGCACTTATCAACAGAAATCATTATTATATCTGGCGTTCTTGGAAATTAACCAGCAACACATTATAGTTTATCGATATTTACTAATCTAAATTTAAGTTTATTAATCGAACATTCACTTAAAATTTACGATATTCCATCAAATTTTACTCTGGTAACACCTATCACCTCACACATGCCTACGTATAAAATTGCATCCATACTTCTATCATCGAAGCAAGATCACTTCACGTTACGGTTTTCCTTTGTATCCCCAATGGAATTGAATTCAAGCAAATTGATAAAAATTGTTGCGCACGAAGCGATCGCTCTCTTGGTACAAGATCATCAACTAGGTAAGTTGGCTTGAACTTAAGCATTTTGCTTTTCCTTCCTTTCGTTCTTGGGACTCGACCATGAACAACTCTTAACTTTCCTTGTAGTTGGGACTCGACCATCAACAAATTACTAACCTTTCCTTTGTTGTTGGGACTCGACCATCAACAAATCAATCCTTGTTCCGTTTTCTCTCCCTATAATACCAAGCTCAAGGCCAACTTTAGAAATCAGGTGAGTACCTTATTCAGAGCATTGATACTACATACATATATATTTCATTTTAGCTTTTTTAAAAAAAAGCTTATACAGAGGCTCTGTCCGTCTGCCCGTCTGTCCGTCTGAGGCCTACTTTCATCTCTGAAAGTACTGCGTCAAAAGACCAAAAACTGAGAAAATGGTCTGGAAATTTTAACCAGAAGTATATTTAAACAACAAAAAAGAGATTTCAAATAAAGTCCATATATCGGTAGCCTAGAGGTAAGGCGCTGGAGTCCTATCACAGGGGAACCGAGTTCAATCCCCGGCCGCAAAATGGTGAAATACAATTTTTTTTACTTCGGTGTAACATGTTTTGATTATATTTCTCACTAAATTATATTATTTAATAATGATACTCAGGAGAACATAAACATTTATTTAATTAAAAGTGCAAAAAAATCATTTTCTTGAGTTTTTATGGCTCTTCGGCGGCTTTATAAATCATTAAGAAATTTCGCGGAAATAATACATATAAAGTATTTATTTGTTTATGTGCATATTTTATATGCTGTTCATTTTATTATAGTTTATAGTCATGTAGGTGGTGCTGTAGACCAAAACAAAAATTCAGTTTTATCGTACTTCGCTGTGGATTTGTCACAAAAAATATGTATGATTTAAACGAAACATTTGGTAGGTTTGAAACGAAAAGTAGATATCTAATTTTTACCAGGGCATATAAACGCTTACTGAAATGAATGAAAGTTTATAAATTTAATTGCACGAACGATGTATTTAAGACCGTCCTTATAGTCCATGAATATAAGGAAGTGATTTTTCTCAGAATTTTTAATACTTATTTTACAAAAATTGTACAAACGATTTGCCCCATATCTAAAAAATTTTTGCAGCCCTTTGTTTAAAAGCATATTTTTACGTTTTTATTAACTAAATTTGTATGTATTAGGCATAAAAACTGTTAAAATTAGTTCAACTTAAACATTTCATAGGCACCGAACAAATTACTTTATTGCTGCAAAACTGGTAGAAGGTCGGTGGGAGAGTGCGTAGCGCGTTGGATCCGTTCGATACAGTGTGGATCGAGGGCCTTCTCTTCAAATTAGCCAGATACGGGATGACCGGACCTCTGTTATACTTGATCTATAATATGATTTCCAACAAGAAGTTCATCGTTAAAAGTGGGAACTTCACATCAGGAAAGGTATTTGATATTAAAAACGGTTTGCAACAGGGCGCAGTGAACTCGCCGCTCTTGTTTAATATCTTTACGAGTGACCTAATTAGTTCACTCCGCTTCGCATTAGCGTATGCGGATGACCTGATTGTGTACAGGACGGGGCCGAAGATTGGAGTGATCCAGACGCCCCTGCAACGTGACTTCGAAACCATCGAGCGCTACAGTGATGATTGGAAGTTGAAGATCAACTTTGGCAAATGCGAATCGATCCTTTTCCGGACTCCTTTGCGCAGAGCTTCTTACGATGTGCAGAGGAACTGGAAAACCTTTCGAATTTCGAACTATGCAGGTCAGGCGTTAGAACATAAATCGGAAGTGAAATACCTTGGGCTTTGGTTAGATCAGTACTTGTATTTCAACAGAAATGTAAGTGCTGCTCTTGACAAGGCAAACAAGGCGTTTCACATGACTAAAAGGCTTTTTTATAGCAGACACCTAAGCTCTCGGGTAAAGGTGATCTGCTACCAAGCCTTGGTCAGACCGGTTTTAACTTATGGTTGCCCAGTGTGGTTCAACATATCCCCCTTCTATATGGAAAAGCTTCGGGTTTTCGAAAGACAATGCTTAAGGGCGTGCTTAAGGTTGTATCGGACACCCGAATCTGGCTTCACAAAGTTTCACGCCAACAACATCCTTTATGATAAGGCATTTGTTAATAGGATCGACAACTTCATAATCAAGTTAATTCGAAGACATATTGCTAGAGCGACGGAGAGCGAAAATCCTCTTATTCGGGGAGCGTTCTACCCGAACGCTGAATACCACAGAGCTGCCTGTGACCGCGGCTTTATCCCTCCAGAGGCATTTGTCTTTCTGGATAGAAAAAGATTGGTCCAAGATGGTTCGGGGGTGCCCCTCTTTTACCACCTACATCGTTCCGCTACAGATAAACGTTACTTATTCAGCAACGAAGATATGGAAGATCAGGAGCTCCTGAGGTTCAGTACTCGAATCTCGGGAAGAGACAGACGCGACGCCTCCACTGCAAGTACTCTGTACTGGTGGCTGGAGGACAGCTAGATATTGCGTATTCGCCCTAAAATCTTTAGATATAGACTAGTTTTGCTTATAATTTAGTTTTAATGGTTAGCTTAGGGCTTAGATAGGATTAGTTATAGTTTTTACTTAGTAATAGCTTTAGTTTTAAGTAAGCTTACGTGCGAGCTGCCACGAGCTTTTGTTAGTTTTGTTTGTCTGTTGTTTTGTTGTTGTTTGTCTGTTTTCGTTTGTTTTGTTAGTGTTGCTAACACGAGCCCATGGAAGCTCGTCGCCTGGACGGAGTACATCCGAGGCAGGCCCTCCGCTGTACCCCGCCCGGATAGTTCTTAGTGTTTAAGCTAATTAGATTCTAAGTAAGTGGTGCGAGCTTTCACGAACTTGAGCTCTAGCATCACTCGAGTTTGTGGAAGCCCGTCGCCTGGACGGGGATCAACTGAGACGATTTTATCGTCTCCGCTGCCCCCCGCCCAGATAGTGCTAGAACTAAGCTATAGGATTAAGTAGTTTTAAGTTTTTATATAAAACAAATATAGTGTCTAAGTTTTTTTTACAATTTTTCTTAGAGTTAAAATGTCAATATTTTCCTTTTTGAAATAAAATATAACTAAAGATAAGCTTTAGCCGAAAGGCATAAGATAATTTAAGACATAGATTAATTTAGAGTGCCTGTTGAGGGCCAGTAAGTTAGATAGATTAGAATAGGCTAGATTAATTAACTTAAGCATTAGTTAAACTTATATTAAGATAGATGTTAATGTAAATAAAATGCTTATTAAAAAAAAAGCGCGTTGGATCCTCGATCCGGCGGCGCGTAGCGTTGCAGGTTCAAGCCCTGGTCGGGCAGATTGTTTTTTTTTTCTCCTTTTCTTCTTTCTGAAATGATTTATTAACATATTAGTCAACCACCGATAGTATCAGCCATGGCGCGAAGGGCTAGCGGCTCGCGGTGCTTTTTTTTCGTCATAATAATTTTTTTTAATTTCCTTCGGGGATTTTGTTTCATATGAAACAAGTTTTTGACATGAATACGTCTCTAAATTTGCTTCCAGAACAAAAACCGATGATAACGAAATTATGGCATATAGTTTTTATTTGCAGCTCGCTCAAAAACTATTGTTTATATTGAATAAAGAAATATACCATGACGTGGGTGAAGAATCAAAGAATTTTATTGATTACATTTGATTTCCTTTTTTTAAGCTATGATGATTATATTGTAGTGTTAAATACTTTGTTAAGTTTTAGAGTACGCAAAGTCTTACAACTTATAACCTACATAAGCCTTTAACAAAAACTTTTCAAGATTAATTATATATAGCGTTGATCAGTGTAATACTTATGAATCTCCATGGCCAAACTAGGATACAGCATTATGACAATAATTAAATCAATGCAACGTGAAATAAAAGTTTTAGTTAAGAACGGATTTGGCTTATTTAGCTTATAGCTCACAGAGTTATAGCTCACAATTGAATATGTACCAAAGGTTTTAATTAGTCCGCCGCTTTGAGATTTTACCATCAACGCAGGCTTAGTTTATTATACCACAATAAATCATCATAGCTAAAAAAAAAAGTTTGCGGCCATCACCAAGAATCGAACTCTGGTCCTTTCGCACCCCGATCTAGCGCCTTCCCATTACTCAAACGCTAACTTGTAGGAATGTGGCAATAAACATATTTATACATGCTTACGTAAAAAGGTTCATTCCAATGCTAGATATGTATAAAGTTTCGAAGAAAGTAAACAACTGAATTATGACAACAGATTTTCTATTATTTATGAAATGTATTTTGTATATTTTATGGAAATTGATAATCATAGGTAAAACGAAGAGTAATGTAATATTGCCATAGATGGTGTTTCGCTACCTGACACCGGAAACACAATTTGGAATTTGGATTTTCCACTAAGAGTGCATCGATTGCCCTCATTTCGAATTGCAAATCGATTGCAATAATCAATTGCGCGTGCACAATTGCTGATCGCCTAAATTACCTTTAATTATGACAAAAAGGGCAATTCGGCAATTTTGCGCGATCGCGCATTGAGGTGCGCGTGCGATGTATTCTTAAAATCGAAGAGACAACAAGCAGTCTGGAACTCAAAATTATCACCGCCGGATGGATTAGCGCCGCGCCGCGTCTATTATCAATAATTATTAACTTTCCTTTTTTTTATATAAAGTTTTAGTAAATTTGTTCAATAAAGTTCTTAACTTTCCCTTTTTTGTAAAGTTTGATTAAATTTGGTGTAATAAAGTTCTTATTGTTACTACATACTAATAAATTACAACGACATACTAATAAATTACGAGTTGGATTTCAAGGCCGCCGGAATGTTTCGCTACCTGACACCGGAAACACAATTTGGAATTTGGATTTTCCACTAAGAGTGCAGCGATCGCCCTCATTTCGAATTAATAAAGTTCTTATTGTTACTACATACTAATAAATTACAAAAGCATTTCATTACAAAATCCCTGTAATTATTTCATGGTCCTTCGAGCCGGATTCTTGTAAATATCAGTGCGAAGTGTTTGTGACTTTTAACAATAAGTGTGAGTTTCAACAAGTTTAAAACTTTACCAATCATCAAGAACCACTTTACTATCAGCCCAGTACATCCCGAGGAGAAGAGCTTCAACGTTTAACTTCAACCGTTGAACAAATTGTAAGTACCTATCCCTTTTCCTTTTTTTTCTATTATTGAAAATAACTAAGTGTACTGTGTAAAAGGTCATTATCCGCGGTATCTAGGTACCAATCAAGTTGAATTTCATCTAAATTTATTGCGGTCGCGTAAACAAAGAAATGGAAGGAACAAGCTTTAACGCAAACCCTGACTACGATAAGGCAACTTCAGTTCATGCGCTTTTACAACTCCAAATATCTTTAATGGAGCAAATGAACAAATTTGTCAGGAACACGAGGAAAACCGCGCTAATTAAGAGAACACACGGTTATTATCTCGGTCGTGTCAATGGCTGGCATGACCTGTGGGGAAAGTTCTCCGCTACTGATCGATCCTTGACCTCACTAAAAACTGATCAAGACGATGAGGCACCATATTTCAAGGAAAATTATTACGATCAGTACGAAGAACTCTTTTTCGATTTCAAAGGTGAGCTAGTTGACAAATTGAGCACCTTTGAAAAAGATCATAAGGAAAGTGGTGAACAGAATCCTACACGGACAAATCCCTCGACTCCCGCTGTACAATTGCCAACCATAACGCTCCCTAAATTCTCGGGCAATTATGCTGACTGGGTTAGTTTCCGGGATTTGTTTAATTCACTCATCGATTCCAACGAATCTCTAGCCAGTGTGCAAAAATTACATTACCTTAAAGCAAACGTAGTGGGAAATGCGGCCAAGGTTATCCGACAGTATAATATTACCAATGAAAATTTTAAAACGGCGTGGCGCGCATTAACCGACAGATATGAAAACAAACGTGTGCTCATATCAACTCAACTGCGGGCATTGACTTCGCAGACCAAAATAAACAATGAATCAGCTAATGCAATTAAGGCAATGATCGACACTACGACCGAATGTTTGGCGTCGCTAGGTAACCTGGAAGTATCTGTTGCTGAATGGGGCCCCCTTTTGATTCATTTACTGACACAAAAGCTCCCTCCAGAGACGCATAAGGCATGGGAGGAGAAAATCTCAAACCAAAGTGATTACCCAACATGGGAAATGCTGAAAGGCTTTTTGGAAACTAGATTCCGCACACTGGAAGCTCTAAGTGAAGTGCGAACGAAAGAAAATCCTCCACATAAAATGCAAGAAACGGGTAATGTCAACATACAAAGTTTCTATGTAGGTCAAATAACATGCAAAGTATGTCAGGAAAAACATTCGGTGCAGTCTTGCAAAAGCTTTTTAAACAGCGATCCCCCAGAACGGTTGCGAATCGCAAAATGCAAATGTTACTGCATAAATTGCTTAGGAGAATTTCACTCGGTCAAAAAATGTCTCAGCAAATCTAGATGTGGTAAATGCCGAGGAAAACACCACACATTACTGCATCTTCCAACAATAAACAAACAGGAACCGAGTTCTAGCACGCAGCCGGCCAAGGCTAAATTCGAACATAGATCTGAAAGTGAAGCAACTTCAGAAGGTTTTACCAGGGTCGCTGCTCATTTTATTAACGAGAACCACCCGGTTATGCTGGCCACAGCTGAAATAGAAATGGAGGGTCCTGATGGAGTTGTTAAGGGGCGTGCATTAATTGACCCTGGCTCCCAAGTAACATTCATTACCTCTTCCATTGTATCGCAACTGAATTTAGAAACCGAACCCGCCCCGATCGTAGTCACAGGTGTTGAAGAGAAGGAAATCACCAGAGCAACGCGAGCTGCCAATTTAACGATTCTTTCAACGAAGTTCCCTTCTAGAGTTCCGACATCAGCTTTTGTTTTAGAAACCTTGACAGATTTGCTTCCGTCAGTGCCACTTACCAAATTTTCCTGGGATCACTTGGAAAACTTAGACCTCGCAGATCCAAACTTCGATGTACCAGCAAGGGTAGATATGATCATCGGGGCTGACATTTATCCACTTATCATATGTGATGGTATAAGAAGGGGTCCGCACGGTACCCCTTTAGCACAGAACACCATATTTGGTTGGATGTTAACAGGAAAAGCTTCTTCGACCACGAACAGAACTCCGAAGGTAAGGTCTTATAATATCACCTGTTCTCTGGATGATCAGCTTAAGAAGTTTTGGGAAATTGAAGAAGTCTCACCACCACAGAAAACCTCTACAGATGATCAGCGATGTGAAGAAATCTACAAAACCACACATCGTCGCAACCCCGATGGATCTTATGTAGTTCGTTTACCTTTCAAGGAAAATGGTCCAGAACTCGGGGAATCCAGGCTAATTGCATTAAAACGCTATCTTTCCACCGAAAGAAATAACGAAAGGAAGGAAGTACTCAAGGAGTACAATAAGGTATTAAAGGAGTATATCACATTTGGGCATATGGTGGAAGTGCCAACATCTACTAATCACACGCTTAATCACACGTATTATCTCCCGCATCATGCAGTAATAAAGCCCTCAAGCACGACGACGAAGTTAAGGGTAGTTTTCGACGCCTCATGCAAATCGTCAAATGGAAAATCGTTGAATGATAACCTTCTAGTGGGCCCCACGTTACAACATGACATTACACTTATTATTTTAAAATGGAGACTCCACAGATACGTTTTCACTGCCGACATTGAGAAAATGTATCGGCAAATATTTATTCACCCGGATGACTCTGAGTTCCAACGGATTTTGTGGAGAGACAATCTCAACTCCCCCGTTAAGGAATATGCGTTAAAAACGGTCACTTTCGGTGTCAACTGTGCTCCCTATTTAGCGATCCGAACATTGCAACAGCTGGCTGAAGATGAAAGGGCCAATTTTCCCCGTGGTTCAAGCTGTCTTATTAATGACTTCTATGTTGATGACGTCTTAACAGGAGGAGACACCATAGAAGAAACGAAATCTCTCCAAGCTGAAATCACCGCCTTATTAGCAAAAGGTCACTTCCCACTGCGAAAATTTGCATCTAACGATTCCCGAATATTAGAACATATCCCGAACACCAGCAAATCTGAGGAGGCGCTAAAGGTGCAATTTTCAGAAGACACCGTCCTAAAAGCTTTAGGAATCTATTGGGATCCCAAAGCCGATGAATTTCAATACAAGGTGGCGTTAATTGAGGAAAATAATTGGACAAAGCGCCGAGCAAAACTCTTTGATCCGCTTGGATGGGTGAGTCCTATCATCATACAAGCAAAAATCTTTATGCAAAGACTGTGGACTACCCGTATTGACTGGGATGAAGAAATTCCAGAATATCTTAGATCCGATTGGATAAACTTTATAAGCGCGTTACCTCATATTGAGCAACTACGAATACCACGGTGGGTAAATAGTTACACAGCATCCACAGTAGAATTGCACGGATTTTGTGACAGTTCGGAAAAAGCGTATGCAGCTGCCGTTTATTTACGAGTTCTTGGCCATGATAATAATCCAATAGCTCACCTTTTGGTATCTAAAACAAAGGCTGCTCCTATCAAAACAATTTCTTTACCACGATTGGAACTGTGTGCTGTCCTATTATCTAGATTGATAAAGTCTTTGCAGGAGTCTTATATTAAGGACTGTAAGACCATCCTATGGACCGACTCTACAATAGTTCTATCATGGATTCGCAGTCTACCTCATCGATGGAAGTCGTTCGTAGCAAACCGAATCACCGAAATCATTGAAAACTCGGGAAATGCAGACTGGCGACACGTTCCTTCACAAAATAACCCTGCGGATCTCGCCTCACGAGGTGTGTCCCCTTTAAAATTAAAAGACCACGATCTTTGGTGGAGAGGTCCCTCTTGGCTCATAAAACCTGAGAGTGAGTGGCCTAAAGAACCACATTCAACCTTGACGGAAGACCACCCAGAGGAAAAGAAAAGGTTAAAAACTTTCCATGTAACCACCATTAGCGAGCATATCATAGAACGATTCTCTAATCTGACGCATGCACTAAGAACCATCGCTTACTGTCGAAGGTTTGTAGATAGATGCCAAAAGTTAAAGGCCTACCCCAATTTCGTTCTAGTCCCAAGTGAAATTCATAAAGCCAGACAAACATTAATAAGAGTGACCCAAATGACAGCGTACGCTAGTGAAATGGAGTGCTTAAAGGCAAACCAAAATTTACCACGAAAAAGCTCACTATTGGCGTTAAACCCATTTCTCGACGATCAACTCATTCTAAGAGTGGGAGGAAGGTTAGAACATTCCGATTTACCCTTCGCGCCACCCCCAATTATGGTGGAAAATATTAAATCATATGAAAATCTTTATGAACTAATAACTAAAAATGTTGCAGAAGCTGATTTTCAAGTAAAATTCATAAATGAAACTACAGCAAAATTTAACTGCAAAAATTCGGAAAGTTTTCGAAATGTAACGAAAATATTAGAAGATGCCAGGTTTACTTTTCATACTTATGAAAATAAACAAACTCGACCAATTAGAGTCATCGTAAAAAACCTGCATCATTCATGCGTTCCAGAAAATATTAAAACATATTTGTTAAAACGAGGCTACAATATTATTATGGTCACCAAGAAACTGTCATGGAAGAATAAGACACCACTAAATATGTTCATGCTCACCTTTAACAACGGCGAGGACATAGAGAAAATTTACAAAATAACGCACATTCTAGGATGCAAAGTGGATATCCAAGCAGTGAAGGGATCGAAATTGATTCCACAATGTAAAAATTGTCAAGCATTTGGGCATACGCGAACATACTGCGCGAAAGAACCAAGATGCGTCAAATGTGCCGGTAAACACTTGACAGTTAATTGCCAAAAAAATAAAAATCAGAAACCGAAATGTGTTAATTGCGGCGAAGATCATCCAGCCAATTATAGAGGATGCATTGTTGCGAAGGAATTACAAGAATTGAAAAATAAAAGAGGTAAAAAACCAATTAAAAATATTGTCAAGAAAGATATTGTGACACAACAGAAAGATGATGGAAGAATTAATATGCAAGCGAAACCCTCATATGCCACGGTTGCTGCTTCGGGCTCTGGGCTTCAAAATACACGCACTCAACAAGATAGTGACATCAATCAAACTCTCCAACTCATCCTTAAAAAAATTACAAATCTAGAAGGATCATTTTCTAATATACAAGAACGAGTAAAAAAGCTTGAGGGTAGTACTAAAAACACTGGCCCAAAATCCAAAAACAAATAATAATGGCTAATGTCTTAAAAATCATGTCATGGAATGCAAACGGATTGCTCAATCACCAGCAAGAACTTCAAGCAATCCTAGACATAAATAAAATAGATGTGTGTCTGATTTCGGAAACACACTTTACCAAACAATCTTGTATCATATTTAAAGGTTATAAAGTTTATCACACTGTACACCCTGAAAATACAGCTAAGGGTGGAAGTGCCGTAATAGTCAAAGACAACATTTATCACAATGAAGAAAGCAAATTTGAAGCAGAAGATATTCAAGCAACGGCAATTAATATTAAGACTAAAAATTACAACATTACCGTAGTTAGTCTGTATAGTCCTCCGAAACACAACATCAAAGCTGAGAGATACATGGAATTCTTTAAGACTTTGGGGACTCGATTCATCATAGGTGGCGATTTCAATGCAAAACACACACATTGGGGATCGAGACTCATTACGACCAAAGGCAAAGAATTGTTAAAAGCAATTAATGAACATAAATGTGAAGCAATATCTACGGGCAAACCTACGTATTGGCCTACTGATCCAGAAAAAGTCCCTGATTTGATCGACTTTTACATTATCAGAAAAATATCTGCTAATTATATGCAACTAGAAGATAACTTGGAACTTAATTCAGATCATTCAGCGATTGTTTTAACCCTAAGTGAGAGCATCATCCAGAAATCATGTAACCCTACACTAATAAATAAAAGAACAGATTGGGAAAGTTTCAGGATGATATTAGACGAAAGGATTCAGTTGAAAGTGCCTCTACAAAGTGAAGAACATCTAGACACCGAGGTGGAAAAACTTGTCAACGATATCCAACAAGCAGCTTGGCAAAGCACTCCTGAAATTAAAAGGAAACTGAAAGGTAACAACTATCCTAAAGAAATTTTAGAATTAATTTCAGAAAAGAGAAAAGCGAGAAGAAAATGGCATCAATCCAGAGCTCCACAAGATAAAACCAGACTGAATAATCTAACTTCACACCTAAAAGAAGAGATTAAACGTCTGAAAAATGACAACATAAGTGAGTCACTGAGGAAATTAACCAATGACTCCAGCACTGAATATTCACTTTGGAAAGCAATTAAAAATTTAAAAAGACCCATCATACAAACGCCTCCAATTAAGAACTTAGATGGTAGTTGGGCAAGAAGTAATGAGCAAAAAGCATCAAGATTCGCAGAACATTTAGAAAAAATATTTCAACCTAATTCCACGGACAGCAGTGAAATACTACCCGAAATCTTGGAACAAGGAACAGCAAATATTCCTTTTACTACTCCAGCTGAAGTTAAAAATGAAATCAAAATGCACATTAATCCAAAAAAGGCTCCTGGTTATGATCTTATTACTGGAAAAATATTGAGAGAACTTCCTAGAAAAGCTCTGGTTAAAATCACAAACTTATTAAATGCATCGTTTCGGTTAAAATACGTACCACAAATGTGGAAGGTAGCTGAAGTCATTATGATTCCCAAACCTGGCAAACCACCTCACGAAGTAACTTCATATCGGCCAATATCATTATTACCGATTATGTCAAAATTATTTGAAAAACTTTTATTGAAAAGACTAAAACCTATCATCCAAGAGAAACATCTCATCCCGGATCACCAGTTTGGTTTTCGGAGTCAACATTCCACGATAGAACAAGTCCACCGAATTACTAATGTCATTGAACAAACGCTGGAAGAAAAAAAGGTTTGCTCAGCAATATTTTTGGATGTTGCGCAGGCTTTTGATAAGGTCTGGCATGAGGGATTAAATTATAAACTTAAAATGCTCCTTCCTGCAGAATACTCACAAATACTCCAATCGTATATTTCAGAGAGATACTTCAGAATTAAGCAAGAAGACGCGTATTCTAATCTAAAGAAAATTCAAGCAGGTGTGCCACAAGGCAGTGTACTGGGACCAACCCTCTATCTCCTATACACCAATGACCTACCTACGTTCAGTCAAAACGTTGTTGCTACTTTCGCCGATGACACTGCAATCTTGGCCATTGGTAACAGCAACACTGAGTCTACCGAAAAACTACAATCTTCGATTGCCGAGATACAACGCTGGACTAAAAAATGGCGAATTAAACTTAATGAAACGAAATCTGTGCACATTGATTTCACAAATAAACGTATCAATCCCAAGCCAGTATACATCAATCAGAAAATAGTTCCGTACGAAAATACAGCAAAATATCTAGGCATGACGTTAGATGCAAAACTCAGGTGGAAGCCGCATGTCAAGAAAAAACAGGAAGAACTAAAAATGAAGTACAGGAAGATGTACTGGTTAATGGGCCGTTACTCTGCTCTGTCAACGTACAACAAGCTATTGTTGTATAAACAAGTTCTAAAGCCAGTTTGGACTTATGGTATTCAACTCTGGGGTTGTACTAGCCAAAATAATAAAAACATAATTCAACGCTTCCAAAACAAAGTTCTCCGTGATATTGTCGATGCTCCCTGGTATATTCGTAATGACAACCTACATAAGGATTTGGATGTAAATAAGATCGAAAACGTCATCCAAAAATACGCTCAAAGTCATCAACAACGGTTGCATCAGCATATCAATGCCGAGGCCCTCCAACTCCTAGATAACGATGACTTAACCAGAAGACTAAAACGAATCAAACCGTTCGAACTAGTGTAAAAAGCAAAGTTAAAAGCTTTCAAAAACATGAACTATAGTGCACATTAAAAAAGTGACAAATTTATCAAAAATAAAAAAGTGTATATCATAGGATAAGTACTTTATAAACTTAAAAATCGTAGCAAATTAAGTCAAAAACAAATAGCTTATTAGTATGAAGTTACTAGATTGTTATACCAATAAACAAAAAAAAAAAAAAAAAAAAAAAAACCCTTCGAAGAAAAACATCCTATTATTCTGCCTCACTCGGACAAGTTCTCAGAATTATTGATTGAGCAAATTCATAAGGACACCCTGCATGGAGGAATCCAACTGACCTTGTATACACTGAGACAAACCTATTGGATTCCTCGTGCAAAACAGATTATAAAACAAAAAATACATCAATGTACTACTTGTTCTCGTTGGCGAAAGGAAGAGACAGCTACCATTATGGGCCAACTACCAGCCGATCGAATAACTCCCTGCCGACCATTTACTTGCACAGGCATTGATTATGCTGGACCCATACTAATCAAAACAAGGAAAACTAGAAATGCACCTAGCACTAAGTGTTATATAGCAGTTTTCGTCTGCCTTGTAACAAAAGCTACTCATCTTGAACTTGTAAGTGACTTAACTTCAGAGTGTTTCCTGGCCGCCCTACGCAGATTCTTCTCACGACGAGGACTTAGTAAAAAAATCTTCAGCGACAATGCAACCAACTTCGTGGGAGCAAAGAAAATTATCGATCTAGAAATGGACGAATTCATCAGATCCTACCAACAAATAGCAGCCGAATTGTATGCAAATAAGGGAGTAGAATGGCATTTCATACCGCCTCGTGCCCCACATTTCGGGGGCCTGTGGGAGGCAGCTGTCAAATCAATGAAACATCATCTACGACGAACAGTGGGACAGACTCTACTCACGTTCGAAGAACTAACAACGCTGTTAACTCAAGTAGAGGCAATAATGAATTCACGACCGCTTTGTGCTCTGTCCTCAGATCACAATGACATAAACCCCTTATCCCCAGGGCACTTTCTGGTGGGGAGCCCTCTGCTGAGCTTACCTGACAACAATTACGAAGAAAGGAAAATATCGCACTTATCCCGATGGAAACTAGTCGAAAAGATGCGTCAGGACTTCTGGAAAAGGTGGTCAACAGAGTATTTGCATCAGTTACAGCAACGACGCAAATGGAAGGAAATTAACAAGGAATTTAAGGTAGGAGATCTCGTGGTCCTAAAGGACGAGGGATCTCCTCCATCTTATTGGAAATTAGCTCGAATAATTGAGATCTTTCCAGGCAAAGATAATATAACAAGAGTTGTAAGAGTAAAAACTTCATCTGGGGAATTTAAAAGGCCTATTTCAAAACTGGCCCCTCTACCTTCGAATTCGGGAACTCCACCCTAACTTTAATGAGGTATACATCCCACAACACTAGTCTTACTTACTTAGATTATAAGCTGTAATAACTCATCGTAGTCACTTAAATTAACACAACTCTATTCCAATTCTTATTCCTAGACAGAATCATGACCTGGACTTCGTATGTTACATTTACATGTATGTTGCTAATCTTTTCAACTGAAACCCTCATTGTGTATGATTGTGGACACGAACGGATGAATCTAACTAAAATCTCCTTACTAAGCAGCCGGAATTGTGAAATTAAAGACATTCCAGTGGACCAAGTCAACGAAGACATCCAACTTCTACAACTGAGCGAGGTGGCTTCCATTCACGTTTACCCATGCAAGATTAACGTTTTGCAGACAGATCTCCATTGCGGGATGTTTAGCCATCTCTCCGTAGTGCCCGGAGGCATCAGCACCTTCATCTCCGAAATAACCAAAGAAAGCTGTCTCCGAATTCATACCCATGGCACTTATCTTCTCCAAAATAATCGTATTTTAGCTAACATCAAAGCAAATTCGTCCTCACGATATTCAGAAGTAATTGCGGGATCCGTCGACGCAAAAGGAAATTGTGCCGGAGTTCCCTACACCTTCGGTTCCAACTCATGGGACAACGTAGTAGTGATGCACGCCTTGGAGATCACCATCACTGATTATGACAGTGTCGTTCGACTAGAAGACAACCATGCTGTGTTGCGGAATAACATCGTATGCCCATACATTAAGGGTACATGCACCGACCCAGAGTATGGTATGAGTTTCTGGGAAATGATCGCAGATTCAAGCTGTGAAAGCCTGCAATACGACGTTCTCTATCAAGGGTTAGCCATAAAAAGCCAAACTATTGGAAAAGGAGTGAATATTCGTACTCTGTATGCAGTACACAGCGGAGATATTATTTTTGCTTTGGAAGTGATTAAAACCGTTCCTGTGTGCAGATTTACAGGTTTCCAAACAGAACATCCGAGACTAGTGATCGTAGTGAAATCAGGACATGAATACTGGTTCCCCAAAAGACCAATTTCAACAGCTAATCTTGATCTCTTTACTTATATAAATTCGAAATTCGTTTACGTTGAGCGTCACATCAAAACACAGATGGAATCTATGTACAAACATATCATACTGAAGAAATGTGAATTGGAAAATCAGGTTTTGGAAACACAGCTAGCTATAGCTCAACATCATCCTGCTGAATTCGCATTAATGAGACTCAAAGAACCCGGCTTTACTGCGGTTCCCCGAGGAGAACTTATTTATCTTGTAAAATGTCAGCCAGTAGAAGCAAGTATTCGCAAAACCGAACGGTGCTATAATGAGCTACCGGTAACATACAATAATAAAAGTTACTTTATGGCACCTACCACTCACCTAATCCAAGAACACGGAACGGAAGTTCCTTGCTCCCTCCTTATGAGCCCTGGATATCTTCTGCACGGCACCTGGTACGGCTTCAGTCCAGAAATTCACCGCTTGGAGAAGCCTGACTCCCTCACCGTATCAAACGAGGTGCCCTGGAACTACGAAGACCACACGCACCTCATAAAATTAGGAATCTACACAGCAGAATCTACGCAGAACCTTCGAAGACAAATAATGTATCCTGCAGAACGTCAGGCAATCGAGAACGTTCTGACCCAATCACTGTTAGGGCATGATACTGATACCCGGAATATTGACGTGCTAAATTTGTTCTCTACAGAACATCTTGGAAAAATAACAGCATACTTGAAGGGGACCTGGTGGGGATTGTCGCACTTTGGAACCTTTAGCGCTAGTATTTTCGGCATATTTATCATCATTCACAGCCATAAAGGTTTTAGTGGATATAATAATCAACCTGCACATAATTAGGAGAATTCATGGATGGAGTTGGCACATACTCGCCGCACTAGGCAATTCACTTACAACTTTAATCGTTCACAAGCATTATCAAAGGACCCATGAAACAGTGTTATCATCTGTTAGAATTAACGATCAACCAGAAGCTGAACCTATACCGCAGTCAAATGATGTCAATCCCGGGTCTGCAAGCCTCCCAACAACAGCGGAAGCCGATACCATCACTCTTCAGACTTTGAAGGATAAGGTAAATTTATACCCACAGGTACACATCTAATGATCAAACTCACATACACTTAGTTTCCTACTTTCACATATCCCTTACTCCCAAACTCCTTTCCCTTCAACTCTAAACAGGGCGAGTCGAGGCGCCCTTAAATTAACCTCTCAACAATCTGGACACCACTCGTTTGCATGGAGGAAATGCCGCGACGAGAGGCTGTCCACACTCATTATAAATATCTTTGTCTTTTCAAGCGCGCAAGAACAAGGAAGCGAGGCAGGAATCATCATTTCATCATTTAAATCCCAGGATTTCAAGGCCGCCGGAATGTTTCGCTACCTGACACCGGAAACACAATTTGGAATTTGGATTTTCCACTAAGAGTGCATCGATCGCCCTCATTTCGAATTGCAAATCGATTGCAATAATCAATTGCGCGTGCACAATTGCTGATCGCCTAAATTACCTTTAATTATGACAAAACGGGCAATTCGGCAATTTTGCGCGATCGCGGATTGAGGTGCGCGTGCGATGTATTCTTAAAATCGAAGAGACAACAAGCAGTCTGGAACTCAAAATTATCACCGCCGGATGGAGTAGCGCCGCGCCGCGTCTATTATCAATAATTATTAACTTTCCTTTTTTTTACATAAAGTTTTAGTAAATTTGTTCAATAAAGTTCTTAACTTTCCCTTTTTTGTAGAGTTTGATTAAATTTGGTGTAATAAAGTTCTTATTGTTACTACATACTAATAAATTACAACGACATACTAATAAATTACGAGTTGGATTTCAAGGCCGCCGGAATGTTTCGCTACCTGACACCGGAAACACAATTTGGAATTTGGATTTTCCACTAAGAGTGCAGCGATCGCCCTCATTTCGAATTAATAAAGTTCTTATTGTTACTACATACTAATAAATTACAAAAGCATTTCATTACAAAATCCCTGTAATTATTTCAGATGGTGTTCACTATTCTTTGTCATAGATGGGGTGCAATTAAAATATATCAATTCTTTCAAATTTTTGGCGGGTAAGCGTGCACGTGCATATATGCTATGGATAAACAGGTGCCTATGTTTTTCAGTTGATGTGTGTTTAAAGAAAAGTGAAGTGCGTGCGTGATTTTTTCTTAAAAAAAAAAAGTTACATTGAAGTGTAAATTAATACAAAAGATGCGGTAAGCCGAATTTTTAACAATAATACATGTATGTTTAAGTAAAATAATACACCTAATTCTGTTGTGCAAAGTGCATCACATTAGATTTGCCTCCAATCCAAAGAAAAATGTTTAGATTCGTATTATATAGGTAGTGTTTATATGTGTGATGTGCTTTTTTTTCAATTTGACACATTCGAATTATTGGCCTCGATTCCCAGATCCTGCGGGTTGGAAGTGAGTGCGGATCAATCTCCACTTAATATATTGTCATCCAGTCTGATGTGTTATTCAACAGAAAGAATACCATGAAAAAGCGTAATTAGTGGCTAGTCTCTAGGCACAACATCCCACTAGTTTTTTATACATACATACACTACCAACAAAAAGTTTGGAAGCACCTCTAATTTTTGTAAAAAGAAATAGCAAATTAATAGTAACTAATTTTATCGATGTTGTAATAACAATATAATATTATTAACAATATAATATTATTTAATATTTTATAGTTTAACTGCTGTTTTAAATAAGTACCTAATAATTTTTAATTAAATAATATTATATCTCATATTATTTCCATTTTAATTTGGATTATTAGAAGTGCTTCCAAACTTTTTGTCGGTAATATTTTTCTCTCGCTTTATTTGGTGAAGTTTAATTCCCCAATAATTTTTCTCGTTATTTATTTTTCAATTTCAAAAGTTTCGAATTTAGTGATCAACTTTGTAGAGGTTTCTATGCAATTCGATAATTGCTTAATTAATAACTGTATCCTACAACGTTGATGAGGTAGTGAATCAGGTGAACACTAATGAATTCAAATTATAGTTTACAACGTTGTTGAGGATGTGTAATAAATTTTGGGTGGATGTTCATTTTGCGTCGATTTGAATTTATAACATATTATATACATATATTTTTCTTTCATTGAATTTATTTTGTTGTTGAATTTTTAAACTAACTAACGGAATTAATTAACTAATCCTAACAATTATATTATATAATCATTTTAATTTGCAGAATTATTATTGAAAACTTTTGAATTCACGATTAATATTATGAATTTATTGAAATTATTAAATAAAATTGAAGTATTCTAATTGAATTTGTACTCTTTTATTCAAGTGTTCGGCAATTAGAAGCCAAATGCGGCAAATTTAAAAAGAGTTAAGTGGAAGGAAAGTTCCTCATATCATAAGATATTAACATCAAACATTTCTGTAAACCTAGTGCTCAAGACTTTCTATTTTCAAGACAAGGTGTTTCATGTCAAGCAATCAAACTCAAGAGATTATTTTCAAACTATTTACTCGAGTGTTTTAAGTTGAATTTATTATTTTTTTTTTCGAGGCATATCCCTCTCCCATAGCAAGGTCTTACACGCCAAGCTAAATTTACATGAGCCTAGTCTTACAATTTACTACTGAAATAATTTTACGCGAGCCTAGTCTTCAACTATATTGTTTTCCGAGGCAATCCTCTCACTTCAAATCAAATCAATTGCAAGGTTTTCACACCAACCCAATTTATTACACTCTCGAGGCAAGTCCCTCGTCTGTTGCAAGGTCTTAAGCACCAAGCTAAATTTACATGAGCCTAGTCCTCAACTATAATATTTTCCGAAGCAAGTCCCTCATTTGAAATCAAATCAATGGGAAGGTTTTCATACCAACCCAATTTATTACACTCTCGAGGCAAGTCCCTCACCTGTTGCAAGGTCTTAAGCACCAAGCTAAATTTACATGAGCCTAGTCCTCAACTATACTATTTTCCGAGGCAAGTCCCTCATTTGAAACCAAATCAATTGGAAGGTTTTCATACCAACCCAATTTATTACACTCTCGAGGCAAGTCCTTCACCTGTTGCAAGGTCTTAAGCACCAAGCTAAATTTACATGAGCCTAGTCCTCAACTATACTATTTTCTGAGACAAATCCTTCATTTGAAATCAAATCAATTGGAAGGTTTTCATACCAACCCAATTTATTACACTCTCGAGGCGAGTTTCTCACCAATATCAACATCTTCCGCACCAAGTGTTCATAGAGTTTAGTTCTTACATATACGCCTAATTTACAAGCTTAGTCCTCGATTTATTCATTTCAGGAGATACCGCCCTAACTTTGAAAAAAAAACTTAACACAGTCACTGCAAAATGCTTTTCAAGTTTTGTTTCAAGATCCAGTAAATCTTTCAAACACTAGGCTTAACAAACCCTTATTTATACCTTTAACAGATGATAAGAAGACCATGGCGTCCTCGGAAACTGTTACATGTACACAATTCAGCAATAGAATTAATGGCAAAACTAACTTATCAAATAAAACAAATGCAAATTTGAAAACAGATACCTTGCCGATTACATCTACAGAAACCTTACCTAAATTAAAATTAATTTAATCTCCCAATAATTGTAATGTCTTTCTTAGCTCATCTAAACCAATTTGCTACACAAGTAATTCGTTAATCAATGCTAACTCGTTTAATTTTACAAATAAAATGTTACCTACAGCAAAACAAAAGAATATTTTAAAGTATTCAACTGCTGCGGACAAACAGTTAACAGTTAAAACCTCACAAGCGTCTCAATGCAAGGAACGATTTCCAACGCCCACCGCAACACCAGTTGCTACTAATAAAAATAAATGTAGCATAGGAAAATCAAAATCAAGTGTTTCTTCGTATTTTATTTATTTTTCAACAAAATCCTCATGTTCTAACTTTTCTAACAATATTCTACCCAGTCAATAAATGTCAGTGACTCAAACAATTCAACTTTGACTACTTCATCAAACAACTATTATCCCTTTCAAACTCAATAATCCTCCATAAAAATTAATATATCCACCTGCACAACTGCGCACTGCGCAATCTCAGGGGATGATTTCATATCCTTCTTTAAAATCAGAACAACCATAATTAACCTACATAACAACTGGCTATAATTTATGCCTTGAAATACACTGCACACATAAAAGAATTAAACTTTCTTCATAATTAATTTGTATTATTTTGCTTCCCTTCAGCCAATTCCATTGATCATTTACCTATTCAGTTCTAGAATCATGGTTATTGTTGATATGCTACTTAGTTTTGAAACGATGAGGACAATTATGCAGAAACACAAACATTTTCGTTTAAATATTTGTTATAAACATCCCGACGTAAAATGCGTCTTCATTTTAGTAATGGAGACAGTATTACACTCAAGGTGTTGCAAAATGGATTTGTAAAAGTTACTCGATTCTAAAGTTATTGTTTATTTATTTATTGCTTCTCTATTCCCTCTTCTCTTATTGTATTTATTTTTTTTTCTCAATTCATCAAGGTCGGACTTGGGCTAATAAAGGTTACTGAGTCTAGCGCCATTGATTCAGTTCATCTATTGTTTTCTCTCTTTCCTCTTCTTTCATTTTAGTTTCAACACCTCAAGGTGATTTGTTAATTTACTGTTTTGAAACATACCAAAATATTTCAAGGGGGGGGGGGAGTATGTTCAATTCTTTCACAGCAAGGAGTTTCCCTTGGTTATCCTTTTAATTTTGTCCGCTCAAAGTCCAATCACCAAATCACCGCTAGGGTATTTAACGCCTTTTTTATTTCAGATGGACAACATTAATTCATAAAGAAAGGGTCAAAGTACACATATCTTGGAACCACGTATGAAAAAAAGTGTAGTCATTCGAGTACAGTGGACACTTATCAACATAAATCATTATTATATCTGGCGATCTTGGAAATTAACCAGCAACACATTATAGCATTATCGATATTTACTAATCTAAATTTAAGATTATTAATCGAACATTCACTTAAAATTTACGATATTCCTTCAAATTTTACTCTGGTAACACCTATCACCTCACACATGCCTACGTATAAAATTGCATCCATACTTCTATCATCGAAGCAAGATCACTTCACGTTACGGTTTTCCTTTGTATCCCCACTTGAATTGAATTCAAGCAAATTGATAAAAATTGTTGTGCACGAAGCGATCGCTCTCTTGGTACCAGGAGCGCGTTCAAAAACCTTACTATAGTAAACCACGAGGTAAGCTGTGGTTATGCTGCATCACTTCACTTAACCACGAAAGTTTATGTTTAACCATGGAGGTTTTTGAACGCACCGTGGTTAACTACGTGGTAAAGAAAAATTAAATTTTTTTTCCATAAAATAGTGTCGGCTATTTGCCTCAATTATTTCCAATAATTATTTATTTAAAATAATCGCACAAATCCCACTTTGATTTGTTCATTATTAACATTAAAACAAAAATGTCAAAAAATTGTTTTTATTCTTCTTCTTCTTAACTATCGCTAACCATGCTCCCGAGCATGGTTAAAATTTAACTACACCATGGTTAACCACGGGAGTTTTTGAACGCCAAAAAGTTATGCTCGTGGTTATGTTGTAGTTAACCACGGAGTTTTTGAACGACAAAAGTTTACCATAGTTAACCATGGTTAACCATAGTAAGGTTTTTGAACGCGCTCCAGATCATCAACGAGGTAAGTTGGCTTGAACTTAAGCATTTTCCTTTTCCTCCCCTTTTCTTTCCTTTTGTTCTTGGGACTCGACCATGAACAACTCTTAACTTTCCTTGTAGTTGGGACTCGACCATCAACAAATTACTAATCTTTCCTTTTGTTGTTGGGACTCGACCATCAACAAAATTACTAATATTCCGTTTGTTTTTGGGACTCGACCATAAACAAACTATTAACTTTCCTTGTTGTCGGGACTCGACCATCAACAAATTACTAACCTTTCCTTTGTTGTTGGGACTCGACCATCAACAAATCAATCCTTGTTCCGCTTTCTCTCCCTATAATACCAAGTTCAAGGCCAACTTTAGAAATCAGGTGAGTACCTTATTCAGAGCATTGATACTACTTACATATATATTTCATTTTTTATACATACATATATATTTTTCTCTCGCTTTATATGGTGAAGTTTAATTCCCCAATAATTTTTCTCGTTATTTATTTTTCAATTTCAAAAGTTTCGAATTTAGTGATCAACTTTGTAGAGGTTTCTATGCAATTCGATAATTGCTTAATTATAGCCTACAACGTTGATGAGGTGGTGAATCAGGTGAACACTGATGAATTCAAATTATAGTTTACAACGTTGTAATAAATTTTGGGTGGATGTTCATTTTGCGTCGATTTGAATTTATAACATATTATATACATATATTTTTCTTTCATTGAATTTATTTTGTTGTTGAATTTTTAAACTAACTAACGGAATTAATTAACTAATCCTAACAATTATATTATATAATCATTTTAATTTGCAGAATTATTATTGAAAACTTTTGAATTCACGTTTAATATTATGAATTTATTGAAATTATTAAATAAAATTGAAGTGTTCTAATTGAATTTGTACTCTTTTATTCAGGTGTTCGGCAATTAGAAGCCAAATGCGGCAAATCAATTTCTCCATTTCTTTTGAAGTTTTTACATCAAAAACATATGGTCCTTCGAGCCGGATTAGTTTAATATGCAACAAAAGTCGTCCGATGAATTCCTTTATTTTCTGAGGTTTTTGATACAAAAACACCCCCTATACCACCCTCCAACCATAATTACATTCTCCTTACAAAAAAACACTTCAGGCAACTCGTACTCGAAAATACAATTCATAAAAATATTCAAGTTATCAGCTTATATTCAAGAGACAACGCCTGTCACCCCACAATAGATAAAGAGAAACTTCATCTATCTTCGATCTCTTTTTTCTTTACTCAATATAAAAAAACGAAAATTCATATTTTAAGAAGAGTCAAAAACAAAATTTCGAAGCAAAATTTTAAGAGCAGATTTAACATTGCTCGAAGCCGGAGTAGATTATCAGAAAACGAAACCAAGGAAACAAAGAGAATTCCGTGGATATAGAAAATTTCTCTATCTTCGTCTTGTCTATTCCCGCTTTTCGGTTCCAAAGAAGCTGCGTTTAGCTCATCAACTGTATGTACGCACACCTTTGTTTGAGTGTGAGTTCAATTAAATTGAATGTGTTGGAGTTATCACATTGATTTTCTATGGCAAAGAAGCTGACGATATTACAGCTTCCCCATGTTGTATAAGGCCTCGGCCGCGATAAGAGCGGCGAGAGGCATTTGAGTATTGCCACTCTGCCGCTCACTGCTCTTATTGCGGCTAAGGCTATACTCTTTGTTCACAGTAGCATGATAAATTTGAATTGTACATTTTATATAAAAAAATCTGTTCATTGCATCCTTAGTGTTTCCAGAGGAGGAAAAATATTGAGATTTTAATCTTGATACATACATATATTTAAATTTATTTTTATGAAGTTGCCTATTTGGTCAAGGGAAGCAGTGCTTCCTTTGATTCCAAAGAGGAACCGCCACTGCTTTGTTTTGATTTCGTTAATGTGCAGTCCCAGATTTCCTGTCGCCGCTCAATCTTAGTGAAAGTTTCTTGTACAGCTGTTGTTGTCAATGTCGTCTTCATAAGCCAGTAATTGGGTGGATTTGTGGTCTTGACAATTTCAAATTGAGACTAAACAATTTCAGATTGGGAACAAACAATTTCAAATTGGAACCAAACAATTTGAAGTAATAAATGAACTACTATTAGTAAAGATTAAAGTATTAATTATTTTTATTAAGTTTGGAATAAATATGAACACAGATAACAATATAAAAACATTATTTGAAAACGAGCATCCATCATATTTAATGCATCGGGTATGAACCTTTGAACGATGGGCGAAATATTTTGTGCAGTTCACATCTTTTTGTTTTCTTATATCATTAATTAAGATGGTTTGTAACCATTTTAAACGATATTCGGCTTGAGTTTGTGGCATTTGTATTGCTAATTCTCTTTTAACGTTAGCTTGACCAAGCGTGCTCGATAGTATTAAACATTGGACTATAGGGTGAAAGTCTAAGTAATCTATGACCAACAAATTCATTTTCCTGAAACACTTCTTCGGTAGGCATGGAAAGTCATGACAAGGCGCATTATCAATAACTAATACAACATTTGTCTGATACATATTTTGAGCAATTGTTGGACAATGGCTAACAAAGCCCTTGACCTCTGGCTTCTTAAAAGCACTCTTCCTAATTTCATGATGAACTAAACCCATAAGTCTCAATTTGAAATTGTTTAGTCCCAATTTGAATTTGTTTGGTCCCAATTTGAATTTGTTTAGTGCCAATTTGAAGTTGAAAAGGTATAGTTCACAGACAAGATTTTTTTCTCAGGCTTCGTTTTTTCGTCGGTGAATTCTCTTTCTTTTTTTCTGAGCTTTTAATTTCTCTTCACGTGCCCGTGTTCTTTAAGACTGCTGCATTGCTCGGTACACAGCTTCCATTCATTATCGAACGAGGCTTTCCGATCTCTACGACTTCTGCCTAAGATAGAAGCAGCAGTATCAATAACAATATTTTTAAGTCGGGTCCAGCTCTCGTCGATGAGCAGCATCTCATCCCCAAGACTTAGGGCGAGTTATAATGCATGACCTGTGGCCGTTTGTGGCCATTTCATTGCGTAGTGCAGCTGTGTTGCAGCTGATCAGCGGATACAAAGCTTTTCAGAGTTGTAATGCGCTCTCGGAGCATCATACCAACAAGATAATTATCCGAGTCGAAGTTGGCACCTCACGTTCGTACAGACATCAGACCCGAAAGGTGGCGGCGGTGTATCAACACATGATCTATTTGGTTGCGAGTGGCTCCATCAGAACCCGGGTGACTTATGGATATTTTTACGCGCAAATGTAGTACTTGCAACGACCAAGTTCTTACTTGCTGCCATCTCTATTACTCGCTGTCGATTGTCATTAGTGTTTTCATGTAAGCTGTGGGTGCCGACATATTGCCTGTATATGGGCTCCCGGCCCTCTTTGGCGTTCAGATCTCCCAGTATGATTTTTACATCGTACCTGCGGCAGGCAAGTTCCCGTTCAACTAATTCGAAGAATTCTTCTTTATCATCATCCGGGGACTCTGCTTTAGGTGCGTGAATGATTATGAGGCTGATGGTATTAAATTTACCTCGTAGATAAAGAGTACATAGCCTTTGGTTTATTGTTTTAAAGCCGGCTTTATTCTTTTGCTGACCACAAAGCCTACTCCGAGCACATGGTGTTTTGTATGACAGCTGTAATATACGTCATACTCATGTTTTTGCAAAACACCATCCCCTGTCCATCTCATCTCCTGAATGGCGCTAATGTCAGCTTTATATTTTGACAGGGTATCGGCTAGATGTTGTGCAGCTCGAGCTCTGTAAAGAGTTCGAACATTCCATGAGAACTTTGTGGAATGTGTTTCCTAAAGGTTCGCCCTTGGATTTATAATAAATCCATCCAGCGAATTTGCTGGTGACAAAATTTTGTATGAAGCGGAACATCTGTGTAACAGATAGTTAAATCTGTGGAAGAACGTTGCTCAAATTTCGTATAGTATAATTTTAATCATTTTTTTCAAAGCTCTTATAAATGAGTAAATGCCTTTGCTTTCTTCCATCCCGAACATTCCAAAAACAATTTTATAAGTAGCAAAATTTTGCTGTCATTCGTGTTTTCCAAAAAATAATTTGAAATGAAATTCGTGAATTGTATTTTAGTACACTTTGTAATTTCGAAGTGGTGGTGAACGTAAAAAACTTGGAATTGTAACTTGGCGCCCACCCTTATAACAGAGCTAAAAAATGCCGTTTACGCCGGTGTTAACTTGCCAAGCTCAGTTAAATTAATTTGGGCTTAAACGCGCCCATTTTTAGCGATGTTAGCTTAACTATTTCTGCTTTTAGGCTTAGCTTAAATGTAGCACAGCTATACTGTTGAAATGGATTGGCGTTTGCTTGTAAATTTTTGTTGTAAGCAAATCATTTAAAAATATTTCAATATAGCATGAAGATATTGCTATTAATCTTTTAGCTTTTTTTTATTTGTAAAATGAGAAATGTTATTATTTTTTCTTGTTAATATGTAGTTGTAAAATTAGGACTATCAATAGCATGCTAGAAACGGTTCTAAGTTAACAGCGCTTATTTCACACAGTTAAAGTAACTCGTGTCTAAATGCTCCCATTGATTATCATACATAAGATATTCCATGTGTTTTAGGATGGAAGAATAAAAAAAGAAAGAAGTTTTTGGAGCGAAAACTAACATATACGCAGCGTGCTTCTGATGACAGTTAAAATAATTCCTAAAATAAATAGGTATAAAATTTTTCTTATCATTAATTCATTACAATTATTTATTTCTCATCAGAATGCGAGGATTCAATTTCACAATTAAAACGGTTATCCGATTTCGTCTGGGAAATTGGATATGTTGGATATGGAAAGCAAATTTCGGTGGTAAAAAATTTCTTAAGAGAAAATGCATCGTCCACAGGTCTATGGGAAAATTATTTTTCTTTGTAAACTTCTATGATGTCTGGTTTTGTTTGGGATTTTAGTACAATAGGAAATTGTCACGTAAATAAAATTGCATTCTACATATTTGGCAAAGTCAAGTAATTTATTAGTTCAGCTCTACATCAGAATAGACTAAGGCACACTGTCCACGGCGTCGTCATTTGACGAATGCATGCAACCTACAAATGAAGTAAGGCATTTTTTGCATATTAGTTATACAATCGGCATTCAAGATACAAAACGTTTCATTTTTCTTTCAAGTAGCAACGCGAAAGCACATCTTGGGTTGGGAAGATGTCAAGTGATGATGAAGATGTGATCATAGCATACTACTTTATTAAACTTTATTTTGCATAACTACATACGTAAACGTGAAGGAGTGCAGTACACAATCAGTACATTCGGGGATTCAACAACACAAACCCAAAAACCGATTTTGATACCCAATATGACTTTTGAAAACACACCAAATGGTTTACGTAACTATTTATCAAATTATTTTTTGAAACCTGACTGTTGTTTTTTGTTACAACCTTTATAACAAATTTAATTGCCGCCTTTTTGCTTCCAATTGCAGTACACCTGTGTAAAAAAGGTAAAGAAAATAAAAACAAAAAAAAGAAGAAGTAAGATTCAATTATAACATTTCAAATTTATTCATGAGATCAATCCAATAGTTTAATGTAAATACATAATAGTCAAGATATCGGTAATTCAAATAAAGAAATTCAAGTTTCATATAAATTAGTTCATAAATTAGTTATTTAGGTTTAGTTAATTAATTTAGTTAGTAAGTTTATTAATTCAAAATTCAATAAAAGACAAAAATTCTGATAAATTAGAAGTTTAACAAAGTATTTATTCAAGTGACGATTCACTCAAAGTTTACTTAAATCACCCTCGACAATGTTGGAAATTATAACTCAATTTCTTAATAAATTCAAGATTCAATAAAAGGGATACAATTTCTGACAAGTTATAAGTTTAACAAAGTATTAATTCAAGTGAAGATTCACTCAAAATTTACTTGGATCACCCTCGACAATGTTGGAAACTATAAATTCAATTTCATCACCTCGTCAACGATGTAAGCTATGAATCAGTTAAGCAATTATCGAATTGCAAAAAACACCTCTACAACGTTGTTCACTAAATCGCGAAATTTAAATTTTCGAAGAAACGAGAAAAATGGTAAAATATATCACCGAATCACCAGAAGAAACGAAAAGAAAAAAAAAATATATATATATATATATGTAGGTATATATATATATATATATATATATACAGGGTGTCCCACATAAACTTACAAAGCGGCCGGCTGTGGATAGGTCTTGGATAGACGAACAAAAAATCGTATGGGTGGGGGGGGGAAATCGTAACGGTTTAGCCGCTAGGGCGTTTTGAAGTTTTTTTGCTAAAGTTTTACATATCACCCTGCATTTTTGTAACCGCATAACATATTTTCATGGTTATGGTACCAGTGCACGCAGAATTCCTCCACCTATCTAAAACGGTAAAAACAATGGCCCTATCTTACCAACTTTTGGAGTTATGAATCGCCAAAGTCAAAATTTTGTTATTTTTTCACTAAAATTTCAACTAAAACCACCTTTTTCTCCAAAAAATACGTGATAAACCAATATTTTTTTTGAAAAAATTGGAAAGCTTGGACAATTTCCTATGACCAACAAATTCATTTTCCTGAAACACTTCTTCGGTAGGCATGGAAAGTCATGACAAGGCGCATTATCAATAACTAATACAACATTTGTCTGATACATATTTTGAGCAATTGTTGGACAATGGCTAACAAAGCCCTTGACCTCTGGCTTCTTAAAAGCACTCTTCCTAATTTCATGATGAACTAAACCCATAAGTCTCAATTTGAAATTGTTTAGTCCCAATTTGAATTTGTTTGGTCCCAATTTGAATTTGTTTAGTGCCAATTTGAAGTTGAAAAGGTATAGTTCACAGACAAGATTTTTTTCTCAGGCTTCGTTTTTTCGTCGGTGAATTCTCTTTCTTTTTTTCTGAGCTTTTAATTTCTCTTCACGTGCCCGTGTTCTTTAAGACTGCTGCATTGCTCGGTACACAGCTTCCATTCATTATCGAACGAGGCTTTCCGATCTCTACGACTTCTGCCTAAGATAGAAGCAGCAGTATCAATAACAATATTTTTAAGTCGGGTCCAGCTCTCGTCGATGAGCAGCATCTCATCCCCAAGACTTAGGGCGAGTTATAATGCATGACCTGTGGCCGTTTGTGGCCATTTCATTGCGTAGTGCAGCTGTGTTGCAGCTGATCAGCGGATACAAAGCTTTTCAGAGTTGTAATGCGCTCTCGGAGCATCATACCAACAAGATAATTATCCGAGTCGAAGTTGGCACCTCACGTTCGTACAGACATCAGACCCGAAAGGTGGCGGCGGTGTATCAACACATGATCTATTTGGTTGCGAGTGGCTCCATCAGAACCCGGGTGACTTATGGATATTTTTACGCGCAAATGTAGTACTTGCAACGACCAAGTTCTTACTTGCTGCCATCTCTATTACTCGCTGTCGATTGTCATTAGTGTTTTCATGTAAGCTGTGGGTGCCGACATATTGCCTGTATATGGGCTCCCGGCCCTCTTTGGCGTTCAGATCTCCCAGTATGATTTTTACATCGTACCTGCGGCAGGCAAGTTCCCGTTCAACTAATTCGAAGAATTCTTCTTTATCATCATCCGGGGACTCTGCTTTAGGTGCGTGAATGATTATGAGGCTGATGGTATTAAATTTACCTCGTAGATAAAGAGTACATAGCCTTTGGTTTATTGTTTTAAAGCCGGCTTTATTCTTTTGCTGACCACAAAGCCTACTCCGAGCACATGGTGTTTTGTATGACAGCTGTAATATACGTCATACTCATGTTTTTGCAAAACACCATCCCCTGTCCATCTCATCTCCTGAATGGCGCTAATGTCAGCTTTATATTTTGACAGGGTATCGGCTAGATGTTGTGCAGCTCGAGCTCTGTAAAGAGTTCGAACATTCCATGAGAACTTTGTGGAATGTGTTTCCTAAAGGTTCGCCCTTGGATTTATAATAAATCCATCCAGCGAATTTGCTGGTGACAAAATTTTGTATGAAGCGGAACATCTGTGTAACAGATAGTTAAATCTGTGGAAGAACGTTGCTCAAATTTCGTATAGTATAATTTTAATCATTTTTTTCAAAGCTCTTATAAATGAGTAAATGCCTTTGCTTTCTTCCATCCCGAACATTCCAAAAACAATTTTATAAGTAGCAAAATTTTGCTGTCATTCGTGTTTTCCAAAAAATAATTTCAAATGAAATTCGTGAATTGTATTTTAGTACACTTTGTAATTTCGAAGTGGTGGTGAACGTAAAAAACTTGGAATTGTAACTTGGCGCCCACCCTTATAACAGAGCTAAAAAATGCCGTTTACGCCGGTGTTAACTTGCCAAGCTCAGTTAAATTAATTTGGGCTTAAACGCGCCCATTTTTAGCGATGTTAGCTTAACTATTTCTGCTTTTAGGCTTAGCTTAAATGTAGCACAGCTATACTGTTGAAATGGATTGGCGTTTGCTTGTAAATTTTTGTTGTAAGCAAATCATTTAAAAATATTTCAATATAGCATGAAGATATTGCTATTAATCTTTTAGCTTTTTTTTATTTGTAAAATGAGAAATGTTATTATTTTTTCTTGTTAATATGTAGTTGTAAAATTAGGACTATCAATAGCATGCTAGAAACGGTTCTAAGTTAACAGCGCTTATTTCACACAGTTAAAGTAACTCGTGTCTAAATGCTCCCATTGATTATCATACATAAGATATTCCATGTGTTTTAGGATGGAAGAATAAAAAAAGAAAGAAGTTTTTGGAGCGAAAACTAACATATACGCAGCGTGCTTCTGATGACAGTTAAAATAATTCCTAAAATAAATAGGTATAAAATTTTTCTTATCATTAATTCATTACAATTATTTATTTCTCATCAGAATGCGAGGATTCAATTTCACAATTAAAACGGTTATCCGATTTCGTCTGGGAAATTGGATATGTTGGATATGGAAAGCAAATTTCGGTGGTAAAAAATTTCTTAAGAGAAAATGCATCGTCCACAGGTCTATGGGAAAATTATTTTTCTTTGTAAACTTCTATGATGTCTGGTTTTGTTTGGGATTTTAGTACAATAGGAAATTGTCACGTAAATAAAATTGCATTCTACATATTTGGCAAAGTCAAGTAATTTATTAGTTCAGCTCTACATCAGAATAGACTAAGGCACACTGTCCACGGCGTCGTCATTTGACGAATGCATGCAACCTACAAATGAAGTAAGGCATTTTTTGCATATTAGTTATACAATCGGCATTCAAGATACAAAACGTTTCATTTTTCTTTCAAGTAGCAACGCGAAAGCACATCTTGGGTTGGGAAGATGTCAAGTGATGATGAAGATGTGATCATAGCATACTACTTTATTAAACTTTATTTTGCATAACTACATACGTAAACGTGAAGGAGTGCAGTACACAATCAGTACATTCGGGGATTCAACAACACAAACCCAAAAACCGATTTTGATACCCAATATGACTTTTGAAAACACACCAAATGGTTTACGTAACTATTTATCAAATTATTTTTTGAAACCTGACTGTTGTTTTTTGTTACAACCTTTATAACAAATTTAATTGCCGCCTTTTTGCTTCCAATTGCAGTACACATGTGTAAAAAAGGTAAAGAAAATAAAAACAAAAAAAAGAAGAAGTAAGATTCAATTATAACATTTCAAATTTATTCATGAGATCAATCCAATAGTTTAATGTAAATACATAATAGTCAAGATATCGGTAATTCAAATAAAGAAATTCAAGTTTCATATAAATTAGTTCATAAATTAGTTATTTAGGTTTAGTTAATTAATTTAGTTAGTAAGTTTATTAATTCAAAATTCAATAAAAGACAAAAATTCTGATAAATTAGAAGTTTAACAAAGTATTTATTCAAGTGACGATTCACTCAAAGTTTACTTAAATCACCCTCGACAATGTTGGAAATTATAACTCAATTTCTTAATAAATTCAAGATTCAATAAAAGGGATACAATTTCTGACAAGTTATAAGTTTAACAAAGTATTAATTCAAGTGAAGATTCACTCAAAATTTACTTGGATCACCCTCGACAATGTTGGAAACTATAAATTCAATTTCATCACCTCGTCAACGATGTAAGCTATGAATCAGTTAAGCAATTATCGAATTGCAAAAAACACCTCTACAACGTTGTTCACTAAATCGCGAAATTTAAATTTTCGAAGAAACGAGAAAAATGGTAAAATATATCACCGAATCACCAGAAGAAACGAAAAGAAAAAAAATATATATATATATATATATGTATATATATATCCTATATATATATATATATATACAGGGTGTCCCACATAAACTTACAAAGCGGCCGGCTGTGGATAGGTCTTGGATAAACGAACAAAAAATCGTATGGGTGGGAGGGGGGGAAATCGTAACGGTTTAGCCGCTAGGGCGTTTTGAAGTTTTTTTGCTAAAGTTTTACATATCACCCTGTATTTTTGTAACCGCATAACATATTTTCATGGTTATGGTACCAGTGCACGCAGAATTCCTCCACCTATCTACAACGGTAAAAACAATGGCCCTATCTTACCAACTTTTGGAGTTATGAATCGCCAAAGTCAAAATTTTGTTATTTTTTCACTAAAATTTCAACTAAAACCACCTTTTTCTCCAAAAAATACGTGATAAACCAATATTTTTTTTGAAAAAATTGGAAAGCTTGGACAATTTCCTATGAATAATGTAATACAACTTATACGCTACGGCCTCCAGTTTTGAAGTTATAAGCACTTTTAATGTTGAAATTGGCTGTATTTCGCCCTTCTTTAGTACTTTTCCATCTGAGCTTTATCGAATAGTACCAAATAAGCACCAAATTAGGCAAATTTTAACATTAAAATTGCTTACAACTTCAAAAGTAAAGGCCCTAGCGTAAAAGTTATAATACATTATCCATAGGAAATTGTCCAAACTTTCCAATTTTTTCAAAAAAAAATATTGGTTTATCACGTATTTTTTGGAGAAAAAGGTGGTTTTAGTTGAAATTTTAGTGAAAAAATAACAAAATTTTGATTTTGGCGATTCATAACTCCAAAAGTTGGTAAGATAGGACCATTGTTTTTACCGTTGTAGATAGGTGGAGGAATTCTGCGTGCACTGGTACCAAAACGATGAAAATAGGTTATACGGTTACAAAAATACAGGGTGATATGTAAAACTGTAGCGAAAAAACTTCAAAACGCCCTAGCGGCTAAACCGTTACGATTTCCCCCCCCCCACCCATACGATTTTTTGTTCGTCTATCCAAGACCTATCCACAGCCGGCCGCTTTGTAAGTTTATGTGGGACACCCTGTATATATATATATATATATATATATATATATATATATATATACATATATAGAATTTTATCAGCATGTTTACCTCAGCATGTTTCTAGAGTAGACCTTGAACTTGTATGAAAAAAGGGAATTACTGTTGTATGAAAACAACAAGGAAAGGAAGTAATGTGTTGATGGTCGAATCCCAACAACAAAGAAAGGTTAGTGGTTTGTTTATGGTCGAAAACCAAAAACAAACGAAATATTAGTAAACCTTGTTGATGCTCGAATCCCAACAACAAGGAAAATTAATAAATCTGTTGATGGTCGAAACCCAACAACAGAGGAAAAGTTAGTATAGGAATAAAAAAAAAAAATTATTGTGTATTAAAGAACACAAGGCAGAAGCGAAACATCGCGTACATACTTATGTCTATATGTTCTTTATTATTGTATTTTTTTTTCTTCATTTGCTCGTGTCTTGTATTATAATCTAAAATATGAATGAAGCCATAATATTTTAACTCAATTGATAAATCATTCATAGTATAATGAATATTTTGAAAGTAATGCTGTACAGTGTATAAAAAGCAACAAGCCATCTATTTTTAAGTAGCTACAGCTTGAATTTCTGGCGGAAATTTTATGTGTATCGCCCAACGGAACTTCAGCTAGTTCCTAGTTTCAAGGTGTAACCCTTTCGTGTTCACTGCTGTTATTCACAGCATAAGCACTTAAAACCCTTTTTCACTGCTGGTTGTTATTATGTAACACGGCCATAATCTCAATTCTGGCAATATGTATACGTTGTTTTAATACAATTCAAATTTTATCATATGAAAATTGGAGATAATACATACATTTTGCAATCCAATATCACTGAGCAAATATCACTTGTCTAAATGGAAAACAATCCTGTTTGTAAGCCAAAGAAAACCACTAAATGTAAGTACGTAAATACAAGTTAAATGTGATATTCAAAATTTATTTTAAAAATATTTTTCAAAAATGATCTCTAATGTCAAACTTTAATTGTAACACTTTGTAGCTAACTAGCTGTCGATAATGACAGTTCGAAATTATTATTCCCTAATGTAATTGTGAGCCCACGAGATGACAATACTCAAGTTATTACATATGTACTCAAATATATATTACCAAAAACACTTTTAGTATTAATTGACAAAAAATCAAAAACATTTAGCTGGTTTTACAAAAACTTTATCTTTAATAGCTCATACACAATCCTAATTTTTTAAATAACCGACTCCTCATATTTACTTTACCGATGCCGGCGCCATCTATGTACAAATTTAAATAAATTGTAAATATTTTCCTGCTGGTTTGGTAGAATTTGTTTATATGGCATCACTTAATGTAATGTAATGTAAATGAGTGAGAAGGCAACTTCCGTTTCGTACAACTGTCCTTGTTTTCGTTTCAGTTTTCTGAATTCACTCGTACTGGCTCGAATCAATTCAAAATCCCCGGAACGAGAGCAAGGAAGTTTCACTTCAAAAAGGGAGGAAAAAAGGTTCAAGTTCAGGACAACTTACCTCGGTGAAGCTCCGGTGCAGAGAGAGCGAGCGTTTCGTTCGCAACAATATTTAATCGTTTGCTTAAATTTCAAGTTCAAGTGGGGATACAAAAGAAAACCGTAACGTTTGAAGTGATTTTTGCTTCGATGATAAGAGTGGGAATGCTAATTTATACGTAGGCATGTATTGAGGTGATGGGGTTACCAGAGTAAATTTTGAATGAATATCGTAAATAGAAAATTAATTCTAATAAACTTAAATTATATTAGTATATTAATGACGATGTAATTTAATGATGATTAATGTGGCGATCTTGGCCAAATATGATGATGTTTATGTTTTGATGGATGTCCATTAGTAGCCAAATGACCAAGCTTCCTTATCAAGTGGTTCCGAAAGTGTGTAATTAAACCTGTTCTTCATCAGTTAGTGTTATACGTCTGAAATAAAAAGGTATTAAACACCCTAAAGGTGATTCGGTGATTGGAATTTGAGCGGACAAAATTAAAAGGATAACCAAGGGAAATTCCTTGCTGTGAAAGTATTTGAACAACTATGCACTGCTTGGCAGTGGAATTACTGTGTAATTGAATAAATAAATAAGTACATTATTATTACTCACCATCTTAAAGATAAAAATTGTACGATAATCCCTAATATAAGGTAGATTTGGCTTACATTAGGCTTTAGTAAGATATATCCAAACAATTTTGAAAGGAACAATAGTAGAATAACATTTATTAGTTAGAAATTTAATTTAATTTACAAAAAAAAAGTAAGATACATAAAGTAAAGTTTTAATTTAAACATAACAAAGAAATAATAAACTAAATGAAATTTGAATGAGAACCTTGAGGTTGGTGATCTTGACAAAGTTTAATAATATTGGGTTCTAATTTTGACAGATATAGTCGTAAGTCACCTTGTTGGTAAATGTTGAGGCGATTTCTTTGCTTAGTCAGCATTTGAGAAACCGCACTAAAACCCTTTTCCACTAGGTATGACGTTGGAAATGCCATGATTAATAGTCTTATTTCTATCCATAGTCTCTGAAATGTGTTAGTACTGCTAATTTTTATCCAAAATTCTTCTAAAGTACTATGTTCAAATGAATGTTTCGCTTCTACATTTGCCAGCAAATCTATTAATATTTCTTGAATATGCGAAGGAGCATTAGTAGGATCAGCACTAAATGGATTAATAACCCAATCAGGAATATGAATATTTTCAACATATTTAAACCGAAGTTTTATATCTACAAATATCCTATAAGAAAATTTAAGTTAGTTTGGGTAAACTTCCTCAAAATAAAAATAGCTTACAGTAATAGAAAACAAAATACATATATCTTCCAATAATATACAACAATAAAAAATTTATAATTTTCGTTTAAAATCAATAGTAATAGAATTATCTGTAAAAATTTCAAATTTCTACGAACTAAAATACCCAACCAAAAAATCTAAAAATTTGCCACTTTTTCACTAAAAAAGTGACATAATCTCTTCAAACCCATTTCATTTCTCATGAAAACACCCTTGTAGCCAAATTTCCCATTACAGTTGTATCGCGCATTCATTTTTTTAATTACACCCATCGGCCACGAAATCATCATGATTTTTTCATCCTCCTTGCCCTTCCAAAATTGGAATAAGCGCAACTATTTTTAGATCCGCAACGATTTTTTCTTTCAAAGGCGCAAAGGGCTTTCACATAAACATTTTATTTCGGAAACTAACCATATAGCGGGGCATAAAACCCTGCGATACTAGCGCCCCCAGCTGGTGGTGCCGCAGTGTTTGTCCATATTTACTTAGTTTATAATCAATAGAGATTCGCCGAATATGGGTTCGACCGAATACGAATATTCAGCCGAATATTTGGTCAAAAATGTACCGAACTGAAGATTCGGCCAAATTATTCGGTTCAATTTTGCGCAGTTCATATCCCAGCGGGAAAACTAGCCAGGGGTTACTCAGGTAATCCAAGAATTCTTCAATGATTTGTATAACTGCCTACATGGTAAATCGAAAAATTCTACTGCAAATTTAGGAAAATGAAAGTTCCGGCAATTAAAGGTTTGCCAGTTGAATCTACACCATAGCAGAGCAGCATCAGCAATGATGACGCGAGGCTTCGGTGAGATGAAGCTGGATATTGCTCTCATACAGGAACCCTGGATCTACAAGGGTAGGATTAGGGGACTATCTGGGAGCTTTGACACTCTGTACGTTCCCAATGCGAATGAAAGAGTGAGGACATGTGTGCTGGTGAAACACGGAGTGCAGGCGGTTTTACTGCCGCACTTGTGCACACCAGATCTCTCAGAAGTACGCGTAGGTACTGGAAGTGGGGCTTTCATTCTAGCCTCAGCCTACCTTCCGTACGATTCGCCAGATCCTCCGCCCACCAGGGAGTTGGAAATTCTGGTTATTACCTGTGGCGAAAAAGGCACAGGGTTAATAGTTGGTTGCGACGCAAATGCACACAACACGGTGTGGGGAAGCACCAACGACAACCATAGAGGAGAGGCTTTGCTCGAATTTGTGGAATGCAACAATCTAGTTATTGAAAATAGAGGGGCAGAACCAACCTTCGTCGATGCTAGACGAAGGGAAGTCATAGATATAACTCTATGCAGCAACCGGATGTTGACAAGATTGACCAACTGGAAGGTGATGGATCGGACGACTATGTCAGATCACAGAGCCATTTCATTTGAGATAGCGTACGGAACCCCGGGCAGGGGAGACGGAATTAGAACAACGAGAATTCCCCGCAACACGGACACGTCTAGATATATTGAAATGTTGCGCAGGAATCGCAGCCAAGGGCACCGAAAACCACAAGAGAAGCAGAGTCTCAGTTGCATTTTCTGCAGACAGCAATAGAGAACGCTTTTCGAGTGGCGTGTCCTCTTACGTCAGTGGATGACCATGATCCCACACCCTGGTGGTGTAGGGAGCTGGAGAAACTGAAGAAAGAGGTCAGAAGGGCTTTCAACCAAGCGATGAGGTGCAATGACCCGGTTGCCTGGGAGAATTACAAAGCCAAGAAAAGAGAAATGAAACAAACTCTGCGACGACGGAAAAGGGAGTCGTGGAGGGACTTCTGCTCGAGCATGGAGAGCATATCTGAGGCCAGCAGACTTCAGAAAATGATCTCCAGGGACCCGGTCTCCAAAGTCGGACTCGTTCGTGACTCGTCGGGGAGGATGACGGAGACGCTGGAGGAAACCAACAAGATCCTGATGGAAGTTCACTTTCCTGGCAGCTATATCTCGGGTAAATCTTGGGCTATTCGTAACAGAATGGCTACAAGGATGAATCGAGAGGAGGCTAACGAGGTGGTGACAGAGGAAGGGGTGAGACGTGCAATAGACACATTCTCTCCCTTCAAGACATCGGGGCGTGACGGAATATTCCCTGCGCTGCTCCAATGGGGCAAAGAAATCATTGCACCCAGGCTTAGGGGAATATTCGTTACCTGTCTAGCAACAGGATACATTCCGGCGGTGTGGAGGGAAACCAAAGTGGTATTTCTCCCTAAGCCAGGCAAGAAGGACTACACCGAGGCGAAGTCCTCCAGGCCGGTCAGCCTAACATCCTTTCTGCTGAAAACAATGGAAAGAGTGGTGGCAGACCACCTGGAGAGTACTATGCTAAGGAGGCACCCTTTAAGTAGAAGCCAGCACGCTTACCAGGCTGGCAGATCTACAGCCAATAAGACAGACGCGATAATCTTCACTAGGAAGATTAAAGATCTGGATTTTCAGCCCCTCTTGCTTTTTGGATCGAGGATCAAGGTGTCTGGGATGGTCAAGTATCTGGGTGTATACTTGGACTCGCGACTAGCCTGGAAATACCACGTTGAAGAGAAGATTAAGAAGGCGACAAGGGTGCTTCACCAGTGCAGAAGAGTATGTGGACTAAGGTGGGGTATCTCACCAAGGTTAGCATACTGGACATATACCATGATGGTGAGACCCATCATAACTTATGCCTCGGTGGTCTGGTGGACTAAAGTCACACAGAAAACCGTCAAGAGGCATTTGGACAAGGTGCAAAGAATGGCCAGCGTAGGTGTGAGCGTTGCTTTCCGCACCACACCCGCCGCGGCATTGGAGGCGCTGTTAGGTCTGCTGCCGTTAGATCTCCAGGTGATGAAGACTGCGGCAGCCTCAGCGATTCGGATGATGAGACGATTCGGATGATGAGAGGATGAGACGGGACATACAGGCATCGATGGGAACGAAAAGGCTGACAACCTGCAAAACAGGGGTCAACCTCGGAATTCTGGGGACCGGAGCCATACTCTGCCATTGGCAGAGGGTTGGTAAGGAACTACATTGAGAAATGGGTCGCTGAGGAACACCGGAGACGGTGGGACGCTATGACCACGTGTAGGCAGGCTAAGATGGTGCTTACGTTGCCGATTACCGCAGCCAGAAGAAGGTTCCTGCATATGCAAAGGAGAACCCTCAGATGGTTGGTGGCACTGATTACAGGACACGGATGTTTCAGGTATCACCTAAAAAGAATGGGAATTCTGGAGGATGACACCTGTCGGATGTGCCTGGAGGAACCTGTCACTGTCCGGCGGTGGCGAGAAAAAGGGCTGCCATAACTGGACTCCATTGGATGGAGGACATGAGGCAGACTCCCTTCAATCAACTGCTTGCGATAACTAGGGGAGTCGAAGCAAGGGAGCAATGGTACAACCCACTGCAACCCCAATAAGATGACTCTAGGCAGAGGGACGAAAAAGGGACCCGCAAATAGTGGTCTGATTCGATATCCCTCGAAAATCTACATATATAAGGAAAATGAAGGATTTTATATTGTAATGGCTAGGTAAGCGACTAGGTAATGACTTGTGAAATACTTTCTTGGAAATGTGATGTGCTTTTATTATTCTTTGTCTTGTTGAAGCTTCTCTTCTTGAGTTTATTATGTCCTCAAAATTCGTTCGGAGTGGATCTTGACCAAGTGCAATCAAAAAGATATCTTGCTAGTAAAATTCTCACCAAATGTAGCTGAAATGCAATGGTAATTTCAGATAGTAATGTTTTTAATGTTAAAAAGTGTAGCCAGAGATTTATTCTGCATGCCTTACATGGTAATCTATGTATTCACCTAATACACTTGACCTCTGAAATAAGTTTTCGTCTGTAATGCTTACAGTAAGTACCTACCGCCCTAGGGCATTCCTATGTAAAAGTAAGCTATTATTTCTTTACAAAGGTAATGGGTCCATCTGATTACCACTTCGCTTACCTTTTACCTAGCCATTACATTTCCCGCTGGGATAGGTCGGCGAAGCGATCTGCGACTAGCGCGAGTTACGGCTTCCGCCTTCACGTCATGACCTCCACCATACATGCGCCAAAGCTTCAGCACACTCATATTACAACCTCACGGCACAGGTGCTTCCACGTGCCACCAAATTATTGCATTATTGCAATAAATGCACAATAATCGGAAACTCATCAGCAATAAACCCAGACGAAATTCCTAGAAATCCAATCAGGCCGGAAACCACCAAATTCATCAAAATTGTAATTATAAAATAAGTATTTTTTGGATTTATAGTTCCAAGTTGACAATCAATGTAGAAAGTTGTAAAATAAAGTTTGTGAGCGGAAAAATTCTTTTTTTTAAGACTTCGTTAGAGCAATATCCTATTTGGCGCAGTCGGTAGGATCAGACAACGATCCTCGCGAAAAGTTATTATTACGAACGAAGGTATATCGTTAAACGCGAGTGCGAAATTAAGTGCTAGTGTCCAGAACTTGAAGGAACATCAGGGATCCAGGGACATAATAGCCAGCAGACAACACCACAAAAGTACTCGAGAGGACATCGACATAAACTCTAGTGGCACCGTTGTGGATCGGCGAGATTCTTCTCCTAGTGTCTGATCAGAAGGATGTTAACGCTTCCCATCTTCAGCGTTCTCACGTAAGTCGAAAATATTGAATATTCCTTTCCACTCACCCTAATCCACCCTAATATTAAGAATATATATAAATAATTTTTTTTGAAAATAAGATAAAGAAAAGATAATTAAATTTGAATTTTACTAAAGAAAATAATTTAAACGAAAACAAATTTCAATAATAAAATAAAATAAACAAAGAGAATTAAAATTTAATTTTTATAAGAAGGAAATACATATATGTACTTGAGTGATTTATATTGAAAAATTCTAGTGATTTGAGTGAATTTAATAAAAATATTTGCGTGATTTGAAGGAATTTTATTAATAATATTTTAGTACATATTAGTGATTGAGTAATTTTTATTTGATTTTTGTTGTTTTGAGTTCAATTATAAAACGGAAATTCTGAGTAGTTGTAGTTTTTGATAAGTGTGAATGAGTAGTAGAAGGAATAAATTATCCGGGTTAAGGAAAGTTCCATTTTATTTAAGAAGTAGTCTCAGTAATTTAATTAATCGTGCGAGTACTAGCGATAGTGAAGACGATTTATGCGATAGTGACATACACCGTCCTTCTAGTGCTTCAGAAATAGTTGTATTCCCCAATAGTGTAGAATTTCGTGAAATTTCAGAATCCTCAAGCGTCGCAGAAATTTTTACTGTCGAAATGGCTACGAACCCAGTGGTAGACCCCACCATAGGTGTTTTCAATTGTTTAAAAATTCCGGATGCAGTTAAGGATTTGCCAAAGTTCGATGGCAATCCTCGACTTCTATACGATTTTATCGGTAATGTTGAGGAAATACTCTCATTAAGTAGCGAAGTGAATGGTACACCTTATGGCAGAATTCTTTTGCGAGCTATAAGGAATAAAATTGAAGGCCATGCCAACGAGGTCTTAAATATGTATGGGACCCCATTGGAATGGATGGCAATAAAAAATAATCTAGTGTTGCATTACTCTGATAAGCGTAATGAGACATCTTTAATAAGGGACCTTCACAGTCTTAGACAGTCAAATAAGACTATTGAAGTATTTTATAGAGAGATTATCGAACTACAAGCGACTATGTCAAATCATATCCATCTCCATGAGATCGAGGGTAGCGTAATCATAGCAAAGAAGACTTTATTTAGTGAAATGTGTTTAAATGTATTTTATTTAGGGTTAAAGGAACCTTTAGGTTCAACTATAAGAGCAATGCAACCTAAAACATTGCCGGAAGCCTTTACGTTTTGTATTAAAGAACAAAACATTTTCTATACAAGGACAGAATACAATAGTCAAAGATCTAAACCAACCACAGTTTCTCAAATACCCAGATGGCCAACTTCATCTGTCTTGCCTAGCGTACCTCAGAGACCATTAATCTTCCCACAATACTCTTCTAATCAAAATTTTAGTAGACCCATTTACCAGACATTCAATAGACCATTTAACCAGCCTACCAATCAATCATTTAACCGCCCTTTCAACCAGACATCTAATCGACCACTTAACCAACCAACAAATCAGTCGTCTAACCGTCCTTTTAGCCAGCAATTCAGACCAAATCTTCCAAGACCCGAACCAATGTATATTGGCTCAGGACTAACAAGATTTAGACAGCCAACTCAAGCATACCCAAGACACAGTAACAATCAAAATAATAGACCAAACTTTATCAGTGAAGAGCTTTTCAATATGGAGGAACAAAGTCCGCCATTGAGAACCAATTCCAACCGAAGTTACGAAAATCTCGATGACTATGTCACAATTCATTCAGACCCCACGTTAGTAAGTGAGTATACTAGCCCGGCTCAACATCTCAATTCATGGCACCAAATCAGCCACGAAAATTTTGACCAACCCTATTCTCTTCAGAGCTCAGATAACACTCTAACTCAGGAACCAGAGCAAGGACAGGATTTAGAAATCAACGACGCAAATTTTCTATCACACGCCTCGATGACCCCATCGGATATATAGACATAAATAAACATGGTGAAGTACTTTCTTACGTTCATATCTCATCTCCTTTCGGACGCCCCAAAAAATTTCTAGTTGATACCGGATCCTCGTCTTCGTTCATAAACCCCGAATTAGTAAATCCAGATCTCATCAAAACTACCAAACCTTCAGTCATTACCACCGTATTTAACAAGCATACTCTGGATAAAGAAGTAACACTCCCGTCCTTTTCAGAATTTAATAATCCAGGTGAGATCCGATTCCTCATCTTCAAATTTCACGGTTACTTCGATGGTCTATTAGGTCTTGATATCCTGACCCAAATCGGCGCTAGGGTTGACTTAAAAACCCATAATCTGGTCACAGATAATGCAACGATTCCCCTGTTCCTCAAACCAAACTTAATGTCTCAAAAGTACCTTGTCCCAGCTAAGTCTAAGCTGATCGTAAAATTACCCGTAGATGTACGGAACGGCGAAATTTATACGAGAGGATTTCTTGTAAACTCTTACCTGCACATTCCTGAAGGCATATACACCTCAAATAATTGGTATAGCCTAATGGAAGTAGTAAATAGATCAGAGTTCGATCAAACACTACTTCTAGAACAATCACTAAAAGTGCATGCGTATACGACGGAAGAATATTCCGAGGTCAATTATTACGATATGAAGAGTGGGATTGAAGGAAATTTATCACATAACAACATTGCAGATCTCATTCGGACCTTCCACTTAAATGACGAAGAGAAACGTCATCTTCTCAAAGTTTGCAAAGACTTCAACGAAATCTTTTTCAGAGAAGGGCAATCCCTGACTTTTACTAATCAGGTCAAACATCGCATCCGCACCACTGACGAAGAACCAATCTATGTCAAGTCTTACCGCTATCCTTACATCCATAAGGAAGAGGTGAAGCGTCAGATAAATGACATGTTGCATCAAGGTATTATTCGACACAGCTATTCACCATGGAGCTCTCCAGTGTGGATAGTAGAGAAAAAACTAGATGCGAGTGGTAAACAAAAATGGCGATTGGTAATCGATTATCGCAAACTGAATGAGAAGACGATAAGCGATAAATATCCACTTCCAAATATTAACGAGATTTTGGACAAACTCGGCAAATGTCTGTATTTTTCGACCCTTGACCTCGCGAGCGGATTCCATCAAATTGAAATGGACCCGCAGGACGTTTCCAAAACTGCATTCACAGTCGAAGGAGGACACTATGAATACGTTCGTATGCCCTTCGGATTAAAGAATGCTCCTTCCACGTTCCAACGAGTCATGGACAATGTGCTGGGAGATCTCATTGGAAAAATCTGTCTTGTATACCTAGATGATATAATCATCTTTTCAACCTCCTTGCAGGAGCACTGCGAAAATCTCCGTAAAGTTTTCGAAAAACTCCAAAAAGCCCGATTAAAAGTCCAGTTAGATAAATCGGAATTCCTTAAAAAGGAGATTGCCTTCTTAGGGCATATCATCACCACTAAGGGAGTTAAACCAAACCCCGACAAAATACATGCTGTAAAAAATTTTCCCATTCCACGCACACCCAAGCAAATAAAGTCATTCCTCGGTCTAGTGGGTTATTACCGCAAGTTTATAAAGGACTTTGCAAAGTTAACCAAACCACTAACGGAATGTCTAAAGAAAGGGAGAAATATCGAACTAAACGATCGATATATTCAAGCATTCGAAGCTTGTAAAGATGTATTAACGAACGACCCAATTCTCCAGTACCCTGACTTCTCTAAACCTTTTATAGTAACGACCGACGCAAGTAACTATGCCATCGGTGCTGTGCTATCCCAAGGGACCATTGGCAGTGACAAGCCAATTTGTTTTGCTAGTAGGACGCTAACCACGTCTGAAATAAATTACTCTACAATAGAGAAAGAACTCTTAGCCATCGTGTGGGCTACAAAATATTTTCGTCCATATTTATTCGGACATCAGTTCACTATTGTCACGGATCATAAACCTCTTATGTGGCTTATGAATCTTAAAGAACCCAACTCCAGACTCGTAAGATGGAGACTAAAATTAGAGGAGTTTGATTATAAAATTGTCTATAAAAAAGGTACACAAAACTCTAATGCAGATGCACTCAGCCGCATTAGACCTAACACACACGCAAATACTGAAGTAACCTAACCACGTCTGAAATAAATTACTCTACAATAGAGAAAGAACTCTTAGCCATCGTGTGGGCTACAAAATATTTTCGTCCATATTTATTCGGACATCAGTTCACTATTGTCACGGATCATAAACCTCTTATGTGGCTTATGAATCTTAAAGAACCCAACTCCAGACTCGTAAGATGGAGACTAAAATTAGAGGAGTTTGATTATAAAATTGTCTATAAAAAAGGTACACAAAACTCTAATGCAGATGCACTCAGCCGCATTAGACCTAACACACACGCAAATACTGAAGTGCATGTACATGAAAGTAGTATGAACACATCTGTTCAAGGTACTAGTGGAACTACAGTCCACTCACAGGATGAAAATCTCAACGACGGTATACCAATTTCAGAAAGACCACTTAACGAATTTAACATGCAATTGATACTTGAAAAATCCTCTAAAAGACCACCAATCTCACTGGAAACTCCGTTTAGGAATAAACAAAGAAGAATTATAAGATTACCAAATTTCGATCAACTCAATGTCGTTGACATTCTAAAAAAATATCTACCACCCAATAAATTAACAGCTGTCTTTACCGACGATGACACATTCAAGTTAGTCCAAAACGTATATTCAGAATTCTTCGCAAGAAGCAAAAACTTTAAACTCATTCGTTGCAAAGAACTACTTAAAGACATCCACGAAGAGGATGAACAAGATAAAATCATCAAAGACTACCATACCAATAATAATCATCGTGGCATCAACGAGACACTGCTGCATCTAAAAAGGGAAATATACTTCCCTTTGATGAAAACAAAGATTAACAAAATAATAAATGATTGTCATCAATGTCAAACATTGAAGTATGACCGCAGCCCCCCTAAACTAAAGTATGAAATACCAGAGACCCCAGAAAAACCTTTGGACATCATTCACATCGATATTTATACTATCAGTAATAAACAGATATTGACTATTATCGATAAATTCTCTAAGTTCGCAGCGGCATATACTGTCCCAGCAAGAAATAGCCTGAACATGGTGAAATCATTGAAACATTTCTTTAGCCTTCACGGCATCCCCAAGAAAATTGTCTCAGACCAAGGTGCAGAATTCACATCATCACTATTCGGTGACTTTTGCAAACAATATGGAATTCTCCATCATGTCACCTGCTTCCAGCAAACGAGCAGCAATGCTCCGGTCGAAAGAATGCACTCAACCTTAACGGAAATATATAGGATTATATATAATAAGAGTAGTCATATGGATCACGACGAAATTCTCAGCGAATGTCTAACCACATATAATAACGCCATACATTCAGCTACAAAACATACCCCTTACGAATTGTTCTATGGAAGAACCCACGAATTCAACAAAACACTACAATATAATAATGAGCATGATTACCTACGAAAATTAAATGAATATAGACAAAAAATATACCCAGAAATAAAGGCTAAAATGGAAGAAAATGTTAAGAAAAACTTAGAAAAACTCAATAAAGACCGACAAGACCCTGTAGATTTAGAAGAAGATAATGTAGTCTATAGAAAAGAGTGTAGGCGTAACAAACTAACACCTAGGTTTTCAAAGCATAGAATTAAGCATAATAATAAAATTTCAATCATTACTAACCACAATAAGAAATTTCATAAAGCTAGGATTAAAGTTAGACGTAAATTACAGGATAATAATCGTGAACGGACAGAAACTGGAAATACAGGACCTGACGAACCAGGAATTACTGACCATGAAACTAGGGACAGCTAGGACAATACTGACGTACAACAATCTCTTACATATTGTTAGACTAGAAAACTACGAAATGACGATTGACAGAATTTCAGAATCAATTAATTTACTTGACAACGAAGACGAGCTACAGGACTCAGTAAAACTAACGAACATTAAATTACAAAACCTGAAAGAAAAATTTGAGACACTAAAACCTAGTTTAAGAAAAAAGAGAGGATTAATAAACGGTCTAGGTAGCGTTATCAAAAGCATAACAGGTAACATGGACGATAATGACGCTCAACGAATTAACGAAAACATTGAAAATCTTATCTCGAATCAGGCAAACATTAAAACAGAAATAAATAAACAAATATCAATAAATAGTCTAATGATAGAAAGATTCGAAAACATAACATCCCATATTAACAAACAACAAGAATCAATAGAGAAATATCTGAAGCATTACAAGGAAACTATAGAGAATAGAGTAAAATCCGGTGACGACATTATAAAACACACACAATATTTAGCCCAAATAAATTATAATATAGATTTAATAAACAGCCATTTGACAAACTTAGCAGAAGCCATAGTACTCGCAAGATTAAACATTATATCGAAACAAATTTTAAACCATCAAGAATTAAACGAGATTTACCACAATTTGAAAGATCAAGCAATAGAAATCAAATCCAAAGAAAACATTTACGAATTGTTAGAATTAGAAGCATATTACAGTAATCTAAATATTATCTTTAATGTTAAAATACCTGTTCTTTCACCAGAAACTTATTCTATGTTCCACCTAATTCCCTTACCTATAAACCATACAAAAACAATAGTCACAAAACCCTACCTAATCATAAATTCCCATAACATTCAATATTTCGACAATAAGTGTTTCAAGGTTGAAGGTACCCACTATTGTAAGGAATCACTACACCAGGAAGCCACCAACATGTCCAAATGCATTGGACCCCTCATACAGAATCAACCAGCAGAATGCCAGCTTATAGAGCACTCTACCATACTTAGTATCCAGCAGCCAGAACCAAACTATATTCTTCTAAGTGATCTCCCGGAAACCAGAATTAAATCCTCTTGTGACTCCACTAACTTAAATTTAAAAGGGACAAAATTAATACATTTCCAAAATTGCACCGTCGAAATCAACGGGATAACGTATAAAGGAACCATCGCCAACTTCTGGGATGACATTCACGTTTATCCTACCATATTTAACAGGACCAATTATTCCTCCATAATAGAAGACATCCACCTACAAAAAATTAGAGCATCCCATATCCAAAATAGAAAGGCCATAGAACTTCTGGACATCAAAACAACCCATAAGGACAACGTTACACTCATCGCAATAGTATTCATTGGCTTCACCATCTTTGCAGTTTGCGCATTCATCATCTATGGACGAATCAAAACTCTCCGAAATGAAACACCGGTCATCTGTAACAAGATATCAACCATAGAAAATCCTGGTGATCCTCCGAGCATCCAGCTTTACTGGCCGAGGACACTCTCTTAGAGGGGAGGAGTTACGGCTTCCGCCTTCACGTCATGACCTCCACCATACATGCGCCAAAGCTTCAGCACACTCATATTACAACCTCACGGCACAGGTGCTTCCACGTGCCACCAAATTATTGCATTATTGCAATAAATGCACAATAATCGGAAACTCATCAGCAATAAACCCAGACGAAATTCCTAGAAATCCAATCAGGCCGGAAACCACCAAATTCATCAAAATTGTAATTATAAAATAAGTATTTTTTGGATTTAGTTCCAAGTTGACAATCAATGTAGAAAGTTGTAAAATAAAGTTTGTGAGCGGAAAAATTCTTTTTTTTAAGACTTCGTTAGAGCAATATCCTATTTCGCGTTCGCACACCCCTTGAGCACTTCTCAAGCGAGCGCGCCGCTCTTTCTTTTATTGTAATTTCTCGCGTGAGAGAATTATCGCCAAAAAATAAAGGACTGGATCGACGGATTTGCAATCCGAGTTTCAAACTGGTTTCACCATTATCATGCTCACATCCAGTCTGCAACCAAAATGAAGACTTTGTCCACACACAAGCGCAACTGATTTTTAATTAATCGGTGTTCTGTGCTTACGAAGATTTTGCTGAATAAACCTTGGCACGTACAAATGCAACCACGCAACTGAAACTGGTGACATTTCCAAGCATACATACGTTGTATTCGGTGACAGACAATATAGAAGTGGGTGTATTCAAATGCGACTTGATGGAATATTCCATGAATGGAATGCATGCAACGTAATATCGGTCTATTTTCAATTTATCTATATTGCCGCATTCGACATAGCACACACAATCATACACTCGTTACTTAGATGTTTGGGTTATGTCGGGACGGAAGCAACTACGAAATTAAGTGGTGGTGGAAACTCGCCGCATATCATGGAACCGCTGAATGCTACGCAAGAACGCAAGTACAAGCTTGGTATTGGGACCCACAGGATAGCATGCGATCGCAGCGGATTTTTTTGGAACTAAAAACATGGCGGCCAGTAATACACATCAGCTGTCATAACTATTGTAAAAAACGTGTTGACATTTTTGTTTGTTTCACTTTTTATTAGATTAAAACATTTTTCAATAAGTGAATATTTTAAATCGACCTGGGACAATGTCCGGAGAAGAAAAATCAGTGAAAAAAAGTAATCGCAAGGTCTGTTTTGTGACTGATTGCACGAGTTCATTGTCAAAAAACTCTGAGCTATCGTTTCACAATTTCCCAAAGAAAAAGAGCAGTTACGTTGAGATTGAAAATCTTTTCGGTGAAAAAGAAAAGGTCGATCGTTACGTTGTGTGGTGCAAAAAACTTGGTGTAAATAGTGGCAGCAACCTGGATGGGTACGTTGTTTGTTCCAGGCACTTCAAAAAAGAGAGTTTTACACACCCGTCAGGTTTGTTTTTCAAACGAGTCATTTCTAAACAAAAATTATTTCACTAGCATTTATCCTAAACTTTTTTTATTAAATGGAAAATGTTTTTTGTTGTTTATATAGTCAATTATGAAGGAATGAAAAAAATCCTGCGAAAAGATGCAATTCCTACTGAAAATCTTGGAAACCTTCAAACTAACGTTGCAGAAAAATCGGAGCAATGCAAAAGCAAAAGACAATTCAGATTGGTTTGTATTTTTTATTCCAAAAACTTTTAATTATGAATGATACGTCAAATATTAAGATTTTCATATTTTTATTTATAGAAAAACCGACGAGCTAAGAAAGATGACAAAATGGTAAAAGTTTCAAATGATGAGGTACGGCTTTAAGATTCGATTCGGAGCAACCGGGATGATCTTGACGCTATAGAATAAATGTGACACGTCAAATAACTTTTATTATTTTTATTATTTATTATTATTATTATTATTATTTAACGGGAATGCTCCCTTATACATATTATACAAAATTATACAGATTTAGCATTCATAGGCTTAACATATAACATACAAAAATACAATAGTTATAAAATGAAATAGTGAAAAAGATAAAGAGTTTTTAGTAGCGCGAATGTAAAAATTGAATAAACTTTGGATAGGAGATATCAAAAAAATCAACATAATTACATATATAATTTCCGTAAGTACAAATTCTGTTGAGCATGCTATTTTCTGCTAGCGATGTGCGACAATTTGGGATTGCAAAGAGTCTGTTTTGACGAAAGGCCCTCGCCGGTACGTGAAAACCAATATTAGCGGTAATATATGGGCAGTCAATTAAATGAGTTAAGACTTTAAATAAAAAAAGACAATCAGCAATAATTCTTCTATTCTCGAGCGATCTAATTTCGAATTGTTGTTTAATGAGGGAATAATCGTGATCATAAAAATTAAGAGGTTGTCCGTTCAAATAAGCTAGTCTTCTCATAAATTTTGACTGCACAGATTCCAGCAATTTCACGTCTGTTGCCGTATAAGGAGACCACACTGGTGACGCGTATTCAAGAATTGGTCTGATTAGCGAGTTAAACAGTATTATGTAGGTTGCCGGTTGTTTAAAAACATTTGAATTTCTATTTATAAAACCTAAAACTCGCAACGCCTTGTTAGTTGTTTTGATTATATGCTCATGAAATTTACCATCGAAAGTAAAAGTAACCCCTAAGTCAGTGATTTCTTTTTGAGCATCTAGAACGGTGTTTTCAATTATATAATCACAGGTGATTGGTTCTTTCTTCGTGGTGTAACGGACTACTTTACATTTCGAAGCATTTACAGACATACGGTTTTCGTGACACCACGTGATGAAAGAGTTCAGATCATCTTGTACCAATAGAGCATCATCGACCGAGTTCACCGGGAAGAAAAGTTTTGCATCATCGGCATATAGTAAGATTTGACAGTGTCTCAACACGAGAGGAAGGTCGTTAATGAAAAGAATGAATAGCAAAGGACCTAAATGTGATCCTTGCGGGACACCTGAGGTCACTTGAATTTCTCTCGATTTGGAACCTTCAATACGTACAATTTGTTTTCTGTCGCGAAGATAATCATTGAGCCATGAAAGTAAAGGATCAGCAATGCCGAGTTTTTGGAGTTTAGTACCAAGGACATTATGTGAGACTCTGTCAAATGCTTTCGCGAAATCAGTGTATATAACGTCGAGTTGACTACGGTTTTCGATAGCATTAACAATGTGATGATGTATAATAGCCAGGTTAGTGGCAGTAGATTTTCTATCCAAGAAACCGTGTTGTTGGTCTACTATGATAGGACGAAGTAACTGAAACAACTTATCAGTCACTAACTTTTCAAAAAATTTCGGTATAGAATCTAAAATTGATATTGGTCTATAGTTTTGGACATTACTCTTATATCACCAGATTTGTGAATTGGTGTGACTCTGCTATTTTTCCAGGCAATTGGAAAAATACCTGTATTGAGGGACTTATTAAATAGAATGTAAAGAGGTTTAGTAATGCCGTAAATAGCATTTTTAAGAAAGACATTTGGAATGAGATCAGGCCCAGGGCCTCTGTTTACATTCAATTTTAAAAGTCCCTCAAATACTTCAGTGATAGAAATTTGCAGTTTGTTAGCGAATATTACACAGTCAATATCGCGCGAGTCACAGTCCTCGACATCTTCAGGAAGAAATACAGAACCAAAAAAGTCCGCAAAGAGATTACAGGCTTCAGAGCGGTCGTTGCTTACATAGTTTTCAAAAGAGACTGAGACCGGAATATCATTGTCCTGACGCATCGAATTTACAAAACGAAAAAAACCACGCGGGTTCGAACGTATCTCGTCCTCTTTCTTCGCGCTATGTTCGATGTAAGATTTTTCGCATGTGGCCTTTGCTGCCGCTCTAAGGTTAGAAAAAGCTTCATAATCTGCCGGTGAACGAGTTTGTTTGTATCTCTTGTGTGCCTTTTTCTTTTCTCTGATTAAATATTTCGCATGTCTTGATACCCAATCAGGAAAAAGATCAGTGCGGTGTCGCTTTAGTGGTACAAATTGAGTTATACAATTGTTTACAATTTCATCAAATATCGAAACATCTTTGTTAATATCATCGTTTGTAAAGATAGAGTCCCAGTCGTAGGAATTTAAGAAACAGACACATTGAAAATAGTCTGCACCAAAAAAATTTAATTTGTCTAATGAATTAGTTCCTTGTACCACAGAGGGTAATTTAATATCGTAAAGCAATGGAGGATGAAATTCATCGACGGTTACAAGTGGATCAATGGTCATCGACACTTCCAATTCTCTCAACGTTGAAAACATCAAATCCAAGAGTGACACATTATTATCTTTGATATAATTATGTTGATATAGATTTAAAAAGTTAATCGAGTAAGACAAAACATTAGCTGATCTTATGGTTTGCGGTGATGCATTTAAACTAAAGTATTCCGCAGAGAATTTCGAATTCATCCATTCAACCGAGGGAAGATTGAAATCGCCTGCTACCAAAAACTCTGAATCATAATATTGATTTTTAACTAATACAAGAGATTTGCTATGTTTCTCATATAATTTATCGGAGCTGTTTGGAGGAATGTACACCGCGCCGATCGTGAGACGCGAGCCACTGTGACAGATGCTTATGAAGAGTTGTTCGACTGAGACGTCAGGATTAACAATCAAATGTGATTTAAAAAACGAACGGACTGCTATAAGTACGCCGCCTCCTCTAGTACGATCGCTGGTTTTTTCGTTTCTATCGCATCTATACACAGTAAAACCTGAATGAGTGAGTTCAGAATTCAAAAAAGTATCGTTCAACCAAGTTTCTGTTAAAATAATAATATCATAATCACAAGTCAAAATATTTTGTCTAAGAAGATGAAGTTTGGTTCTAAGCCCTCTGACATTTTGATAATATAGAGAAAAAGTTGTATGGTCTCGACGAGTTAAGCATTCCCGGTGTTGGCGTTTTTTGTTACGATTGTTGGAACGTTGTGTATAAATTTGATAGTGAGGTTTTCTTTTCCGTCTGCGATTTGCCGTTGAAGCTCAGAGCGCACTTCCATGTAAAGTTGTCGTTCGCGAGGAGTTCGGTCGCTTGTAACGAGTATATTTTTGTTCTTAAAAAGTTGAGCATTTCTAAAAATAGTGATGACATCAGATTCAGAGTTTAACACAACTTTTAGAAGTCGCGGGCGCGGACCTTTCTTGGTACCGAGGCGAGATGCAGAGGAGGCCGTGATCTGCAGGTCGAGATCAAGCAAAAGATTGTTGAAAGTGACGAGATCAGGTTCCTCACTGGTGAGCTCGGGAAGTCCACGTACGATGACATTTCTAGCCCTGCGAAGCCGTTCGCGAACCTCGTTGCATGAATCAGAGATGTGTTGTAGAGGAGTGACGTCGAGAATAGGTTTCGACTCAAGGTGGACGAGCCGTTCGTCAATCGAACGAACATCCGATTCGATTGACTTAATCCTCGTGTCCAGTTTTTCCATTGCTGCATCTAGCTGCTCTTGGTTGGATTGTTTCACCTTCTCGAAAAGATTGTTTAGGGCTTCCAGGAGTCCGGCATTGGTAACCGGTGCCTTATTCACTGCAGCTTGGTTTCGTGTATTTCTCGGGGAGTTGTTGCCGCTGTCTTGTGGCTGGACAATTTTTTTCGCTTTGTCAGCCATCGTTGGGTTTTGGGATAAACCAGGTTCAAACAGGTTACACCGGTTATGTTATTATATTGTTATAAAATATGAATACGGTATAAAATATTTTTCTCTAAGTAAGTACGTATTTCACTAGAATTAATAAACGGTAGGTGTTAAAGCGGTTTTTATTGTGTAGATCCCTTTTCTAAGTCATAATATTTATTCAAAAGCGCGATCTCTTGTATAATCATTTATTGCAAAATTCGAATTCACTTCCACCTTGTTTTGAATATTATGTTATCATTTGTATTTTCTTATTATTATTATTATCAATTAAAAAGTATAAATTAGAAAAACTCCTTTTTCAACCTGTCGCAGAAATCTGACAAAACAACAACAACAAACCACTGACAAATTATTTAAGCAACAAAAAAACAATTCAAATAGCTTTACACTTTTTTTCGATCTGGCAATTCACGACGTTCTTATTCCACTACATTCATATATAAAAAACACACTTCCTGCGTTTGGTGTAGTGAACTTTTTTTTTTTTTTATTGGGAAGATACTATTAAAAAATTTATCACAGAAAAACTTATGCAAATTAGACTTTTTTTTCTTCAAAAACAAGATATTTAAAAGCCAAATCAGAATAATCTGAAAAATTTCGCAAGTGTTCACTAACCGCGTCCGAAGCACAATTATAGAAATTTTCTCATAAATAACAGTTCAATAACATGGAGAAAATATACACCGTCGGCGGCGATAATCGAACTTCCAGTTATGCCTAATCTCCAATTTTTAATTTATGTTTACTGTTAGATTTTCCTGTTTATACTGCATTATAATGAATTTATGTTAATTGATTGATTGTTTGTTATCACTGTGCAATCAATAACAAGCCACACAATTTTGCTGCACTTTTATACAAGCATTATCATTTATTGCAAAAAGAAATTCACATTTAAGGTTTTTAGAATTTTATATTTAATTTAGTCAAGCAACTACTTTCCACTCGGTAAACACCTGTGCAAGCAAAAACACCGAAAATGCCAGAATTAATGACTTCTATGTTGAATTTTATTTTTGATAAGTTTATTTAAATCAACACAACTGCGATTGCGGAGATAAATCAGCGCGGACTGTTTGTTTTGCCACCAGGATAAAAACGAAGTTATGCTTGCAACAACAGGAACAAGCCTTTATTAATTAACACTTTAAATTGGTTGTTAATTGATATTATGACTCTTCGACAGTTAATTAACTGGTACAGATGAAAACTAATAAGAAAAAAATGTTTTTCTGTAAAATATTAGAGGTGTCACATTTACTTTATCGTGTCACAATCACCCCAATTGCCCCTAATAAATATCAATGTGTTTCAATGTGTCACATTACATGTTGACATGATGCTTTGAACAAATGTTGTATGTTTTCAGATAAATGTTATACAAAGTAAAGTTGAAACTTTACAGACAACTGACAACGATAATCTTGAGAATGAAAGTGCAGGTATATTAATTTGCTCTTTGTTTGTTAATTTTAATCGAGTGTTTTATTATTAATAAATGATAATAAATGATAAAATGTTATTAATAATAATCAATTGAAAATATGTTGCAGAGTTTAACAACAATGAGATTGATTGGGATCCGAGTAAAAGATGCAACGACACATGTCAGCAGCAATTTGACCAATTGTGACTCGAGGAAGAACATCCAGTTTCTGTCGAGCAGGGCATAGATGAAGTGAACCAAAAAATTGCCGAATGTACATCTCGACGAAATTTTGGAATGCAAGTGTGTACCGATGATCTTCAATACTCCTTCATCTCGATTATCAAAACAAATGAAACTTTGATGACCTTGTGTGGGATACGAAACTTCGACATCTTGACTGAACTCATTCGGCTTGTCGAAAAATTTTATCCAGTTAAAAAGAAGCGACAATTATCAACAAAAGAACAAATCATCTTGGTGATGATGAAACTCAAACTTGGTGTATCTTTGGCGGTGATGCACGTGTTTTTCAACTCAATTTCAATAGCAACGTGTCGAGAAGTTTTTTATGAAATGTTAAAGAAACTGTCAACGATTCTACGAGCAACAATCCAACCAGTTGACCCAGAAGAGATTGCAAACAACATGCCACATTGTTTTCAAGATTTTGAAAACACAATTATCGTTATGGATTGTACAGAAGTACCTGCTCAAAAACCAAAGTGTCTGAAGTGTCGCATAATGATGTATTCATCGTACAAATCGAGACATACTATCAAGTTTATGACTGGAGTCACACCAGCAGGATTACTGTCATTTGTGAGCAAGGCTTATGGTGGACGAGCATCCGACAAAGCCATTTTTGAACAGAGCAATGTAATTAATCAGTTGCGCAGCAACAAAGATGCTGTAATGGTTGATAAGGGGTTTCACATCTCAGACATTTGTACAGAACATCGCGTGGAACTTATAAGACCGCCTTTTTTACATGATAAGTTTTCCGAAGAAGAAGCGTTCCGAAATAGAAAAATCGCAGCAGCGAGAGTACATGTAGAAAGAATGAATCAACGCATTCGACTATTTTCCGTTTTAAACAATACATTAGACTGGAATTTGATACCCCATATCAACGATATTTTTATTATTTGTTGCGGTTTTGCCAATCTTGGGACACCAATCCTGGAAGATGACAAGTTCATGTAAACAAACCATTTAAATATTAAAAACTGAACTTTGAAATACATTTGCAATAAAAGTTAAAGACTTTTTTATTTTTTACTAATACACCTTTTTTATTTAACGTACATTTTATAAACTAATTATAATGGCACCGCTGACTTAGTTTTTATGAGGTTCTACTTCTCGATCTACTTTTTATATTTACATACAATATGAATCATTCGTTCGAAGTAATTAGTTTTTACTTTTGCCAACAACTTGCGAGTATATTCCTTGTCAAATATCACAATTATAACATGAAAAGTGTTTGATTTACTTGAGTACAAAACGAAACGACTTTCTCTCAAATTTAAAACCGCCATCCCAACTTGAACTTGCGCGTAATACGCATTTTTCTTTTTGACAGTCAGTTGACCATTTACCGATTCCAAAAATTTGCACTTGTTTCGCAAAGTGCTCTCTCTTGTATCATCTACATCCGGGCACTTAATTTCCAATAACGCGATAGGTTCATTATCCTTGATAAGTACTCCATCTGGACTACAGGCCAGCCATGCGTTATCCTTTGCAACAACTAAACCACACTGTTGAATTCTTGTGTCATCGCCTAAAGAAGCCTCGTACAAATCACGTGCCACTGGTTCGTACGTTATCCCTCGTTTCATGTGTTCTGTAGTTGTAGTTTTGGACCAGAAGTACCTTATACTTTTTACTTCCCAGTCTTTTTTTTCACTGTAAGTAAACAGAGGATAGCACCTACAAAGATTAACATAATTAATATTAAATACATTTGCACATTAGAGGACTTAACAACTTTGTTTTATAGTAGTAGAGCTATGTCACTTCTGCGCCACCTCCTAGGTGGCTTCGTAGTGACATAGGATTTGGGGGGGTCTGAAAGCTCTTTATGTACGTGTACGAGGTGTTTTAGGTTTGTGTCTTGGATAAGGTGGCTTGAAAGCTCTTCATGTATGGGTATGAGGTGTGAAGGTGGCTTAGAGTTGGTGTGTGGAGATGGGTGAAAGCTCTTTATGTACGTGTACGAGATGTTTTTGGGTTTGGGTCTTGGGTAAGGTGGTTTGAAAGCTGTTTATGGAGGTTGGGTGTCTTGGATGGGGTGGCTTGGAGTTGGTGGGTGGAGATGGGTGAAAGCTCTGCATGTAGGTGTGTGAGGTGTTTTGGGTGTGCGTCTTGGATGGGGTGGCCCAGAGTGGGCATGGGATTTGGCGTGTGGCCGGCGTGGGATTTGAAAGCTGTGTTGTTGGGTGCCACCTGTGGGAAGCTAGTTGAATTTCGGTGTTGATTTGGTCCAGAGCTGGCATGGGATTTGAGGTGTGACTTAAAGCTCTGGATGTATGTTTCTTGGATAGGGTGGCGCAGAACGGGCATGGGATTTGGCCCAGAGCAGGAATTGAAGGTGGCGCAGAAATGGCATGGGATATGGCCCAGAGCTGGCATGGGATTTGGGGATGTGATGGAAGGCTCTGGATGTATCTTTGCGTGGTCCAGAACCGGCATGGGGTGGGAAGTTGGTGCGAGATGTGAGCGCCAGCTGTGAGAAGCTAGTTGAACTAAGAATTAAAGAAGCTCTTGGGGAACCTTTGGATAAATTTCTCTGTGAGTGGAATTAAACTAAGCTGTGTGTGGGGGATTGAGAGCTTTGGTTTCGAGATGTTTTCTGTAGTATTAATTCTGGTGCTTTGGAATGAGCTTTGATTCTGGAGCAAAAATATACATATAATTCAGTGAAGAACTGGACTTTCAAGTAACACTAAGAATTAAATTAAGCTTTAGCTGAGATGGCTATATATTATTCTCGACAACAACCCGGTGCGATATCTGTAAGCTATGATCTGGATTGCAACCATATGCCATGATATATTATTATTATTATTATTATCTTCCAAAGAATTTTTAATGAGAATACTCACCTCAAGTCGCAATATTATAACAACCGCAACTTGAAAATTGCTAAGTGGTTAAAAAGATGAAAAAGATATTTCCCATAAGCATCAACAATGCAGCGAAGGCTCCCATTTTCATCAGACTTGTGATGCTGGATATATTATATTTTTAAACAATAAATTTAAGGTAAAATACCTTTCACAAACCACAAATATTACACACACTAAGAAGTGGCAAAAAGCTGCCGCAAAAAATACTCGGTCACATACTAAAAACAATGAAGATTCCCATTATCAGCTAACTTATGCCTTAATTATTCAATCTTGAACGTATTGGATAAATTCTATTATTTAAACTGATCACCTTAAGTGCTAATTGTACCCAATGAGTAAATTTTAATAACGGTTAAATAAGAAAACATCAGATTCCTTATCAAGCAAAGATGTGAAAATTTCAGTCTTCTCATGCTGCGAACGTTTATTGAGATAAACAAAGTGCATCAGTGAATGTAATCAGCAAGTTAGTACTGAAAAGAAAAAAATTAAACGCAGAGCAAACTTCTGAAATATTTAATAAAGTTAGGGTATTAAAAAGAATTGTTGTTGTTGTAATAGCTACAAATAAAAAACCTATTAATTAGAACACATATTATTTTGTTTTATTCTGATAAATCGTACAATTATTTGTTTATTCAAGACACTTCACTTCTTTTTGTTGTTGTTGTTAGGATTGTAAAAATTAGGGATTTCACTTGAATTATCGGTATAAAAACTATAATTAACTGGAATGGCATCAATTTGTACAAACTTGAAAATAAATGTCTTCCCCTGCGGTCCAGAATTGATTACGTGGAAATTTCCTTTGTTGTTGATGTCTTGTAAGGCTGCATCAGAAAGTGAACTGTACCTGGCTGGTAGCAAAAGCTGATACTCCTCTAACTCAAGATGAATCCGAACACCATACACTGTTTCAAGCCTGCTTGCAGATTTTATTTTATATGGGGTTCCAAACTCCATGTCGGACATCCTTAAGTATGGTGAGTATTCCAAGCTTTTGAGTTCTGTTGCTGTATCCATGTTTCTGGGGCTGATGCTGTTGATCTCCAGGTGGTTGGGGTTGAACTGCTAGCGTTCTCCTTCACAGTTCTCATTATATACCCTAAATCTAGAAACATGATTGAACTTGTCCATGAGTCCGCAGCACATAGATGCACCTGTCTAAACAACTTTGGGGTGGAAGTTTTCATGATGCACCTGTGTAAACAACTTTTGGGGCCTAGGAATTCGCTACGTCAGCAGTTTTTGCGCCTGCGTGAGAAAGCTATAGACCGGAAGTTGGTAAATTGAATTGAATTCCATGCACCTGTGTAAACAACTTTTGGGGGGAAGGGGTAGGGATTTGCCTGTCTGTGACTATGGTGATGCAATTCCATCTAAGACAGCCGGATACCGGAAGTTGGTAAATTTTGTACTTGTCCATGAGTTCCATGCACCTATGTAAACAACACTTAGGGTCAGGAATTTGCTACATAGGCAGATTTGCATGATCGAACTTGTTCATGTTGTGCAATTGCGGGTATTATAAAAGAAGCAGTAGCAGTAGTATTTTCACAGTTTACAACGAGCATCCCGCGAGTTAACTAGTAAAGTGTTATTAATTACGACTCCTGCTAATACTGGTGATTTTAACAGTGAGCATCCAACCAATTTAACAAGTGCTAAGTGAAAAGTTTTGTTTTTGTTATTAATTATTATAACTTTTAAAATGGATACACGCAGCATTATGAGTGGACTAAAAAAGCAAGCAGCAGATTGCTTAAGGGACAGAGACGCTGTGCAAAGTGTAATTATTACCAAAGTGTGTGGTTTATTCATTAAAAAAATAAAAGCAGCATGCAGGGCCGAAAAGCAGATTGGGACCAAACAACACTATCAAAATTGTATTGCGCAACTAAGAGGCTTACAAGTATTGTTGAAAGCTGGCAGCAGCCACCATGGAGCAGGTGTGCAGGAAGGAGGAAGAACTGAAAAAAGAAGTGCTGGGAAGAGCTGCATAATGCGTTTGCATCACGAATCAGGACAGGCGCCATCATTAATATAAAGCACATCGAAGTGAAGCAATTTTTAAAGGATGGTTATGCTTTGTTTGAGCGGCGCGTTAAGAACATTTTAAAGAAGCATAATTTCGTCAAGACATCAACGACTTTAAGCTGCGAGTATGTTAAGCATGGTGTCAATGATGGTGATGTGATAAGTGATATAAAATACTTTCACACCAAAACTACGCCCATTGGGAGCACCGATCATCTGGAACAGTGGTTTTTGAAAAACGTGCAGGATGATCTATTGACCCAGGTTGAGGAGTTCCAAGAGAAAGATAGCGGCTGGGCTTTACATACCATAGTGAATTTAATGGTGCACATAAACAAATACGAGCCATTAAGAGGATCATCCTATATAAAATTGCCGCAAAGCATCGCAGCAAAGCATGCATGTGTAAATGTGAGGAATAATGATAATGCATGCTTTGCGTGGGCAGTGGTCTCAGCTTTGTATCCAGTAGAGCGTAGGGATCATGCATATAGAACATCAAAGTACCCGCACTACAACAATGTGCTAAACTTGAGCGGTATCACTCTTCCAGTTACACTGAATCAAATAAGAATATTTGAAGCAAACAATGGATTATCGATTAATGTTTTCATACTGGAAAAGGAAAAGACAAATGAATACACGACTGTTCCAGCTTACTTAACGAAGAAGAAATTGGATAAACACATCAACCTGCTAATGATAAAGTCAAATTATGACGGCAGTGAGGATGGTGATGATAGTGACGGTGATAGTGATATTGTTTATCACTTCTGTTGGATTAAAGACTTGTCGCGTTTGGTGTGTAGCCAGGTTTCTAAAAATAAACATAAAAAATATATCTGCGATAGATGTTTATTTTATTTTTATACTGAAGAAATGCTCGCAGCGCATGTGTCTGAGTGTGAAAAGGTGAATGACTGTAAAGTTGCTTTTCACAAAGAGAAATTTATCACTTTTAAAAATTATAATTATAAGAATCCAGTGCCATTTACAGTATATGCAGATTTGGAGTCGGTATTGATACCTGTTACCGATGGTGGTAGTAATGGTGATAAGACGAGAAAAATTCAAGAACATGAAGTTCATAGTATTGGATTATATTTTCACTGCTACTACGATGACTCTTTATCATTTTACCGATCAACTCGTGGAAAAACGTGTCTTCAGTGGTTTACATTGCAGTTGCAGGAAATAGCAAATATAGCTGAAGAGAAAATAAAAGATATAAAACCGCTAGTACCCTTATCAGTGCGGGAAAAGTGCATACAATATAACCAACCATGCTGCCATATATGCGAGAAACCCTTTGTGCTTGGCGAAACTAGAGTGAGAGATCATTGCCACCTCACAGGTAAATATCGTGGACCTGCACACAACAGCTGCAACATCAATTATAATGATTGTCGCAACATCCCAGTCATTTTCCACAATTTATCAGGATATGATGCGCATTTCATAATCAAGGATATAGCATTAACCATACCAGGAAAAGTGGATCTTTTACCGTTGAACAAAGAGCGGTACATTTCATTTACCAAACACATTGAAAATAGCTCCATCAAGCTGAGATTCATCGACTCTTATAGATTTATGGATGAATCTTTGGATAAACTAGCCGGACTGCTGCCTAAGGAAAAATTAAAAATAACAAAAGCTCAATGGCAAGACCTGGATGATGAAAGCTTCAACCTTCTCACGCGCAAAGGAGTTTTTCCATATGACTTCATCGATGGTTGGGATAAATTGGAGTGTAATAGTTTACCTAGCGTGGAGCATTTTTATAATAAAATGATTGATGAGCCGATAACTGAAAAAGATTATGAACATGCGCAAAAAGTGTGGGAAAAATTTAACATTAAAAGCCTGGGAGAGTATTCAGATTTGTATTTAAAAACAGATGTTCTTCTGCTGGCGGATATTTTTACAAATTTTAGAGCTATGGGACTGGAGACTTACAAACTTGACCCTGCACACGTCTTCACACTGCCTGGATATACATGGGCAGCGATGCTGTATTACACGGGAGTGCGCTTAGAAAGGATAATGGATGTTGACATGCTTTTATTTATTGAAAAATCTTGCCGAGGTGGAATTAGCCAATGCTGCTGCAGATATAGTGAAGCCAACAATAAATATATGAAAAACTTTAAACCGGATGAAGAAACTAAATATCTGATGTACTATGACGTGAATAATTTATATGGATGGGCCATGTCGCAATCACTTCCAACCGGAAACTTTAAATGGATTGATAATGTTGATGTTATGAGTGTTGATGATAATTCACCGATCGGCTATATGTTGGAGATAGATCTTGAATACCCGCAGGAGCTGCATAATTTGCATAAAGATTTTCCATTTTGCCCCACTCATTCAGCACCACCAGGATCAAAACAAGGCAAACTTTTAACCACTTTACACACCAAAGAAAAATATGTTATACATTACCGCAACCTAAAACAATGTTTATCACATGGACTAATACTCAAGAAAATTCACCGCATTCTGCAGTTCGATCAATCACCATGGCTTAAACCATATGTGGACTTAAATACAGATAAAAGGAAACAAGCCAAAAATGCCTACGAGAAGAACCAATATAAGAAAATAATTAATGCTGTTTTCGGAAAAACTATGGAAAATGTGCGAAAATATTCAAACATAAAACTATGTACAAAGTGGGAGGGGCGGTATGGCGCTAGAAACCTCATTGCAGCACCGAATTTCCATAGTCGCGCAATTTTCAATGAAAATTTAGTAGCAGTTGAATTACGAAAGCTGGTAGTTAAATTCGATAAACCATTATACATTGGTATGGCGATTCTCGATATTTCTAAAATAGCACTGTACGAATTCCATTATGACTTTATGCTAAAAGAGTTGGATGCTGATAAATGCAAAATAATGTACATGGATACGGATTCATTAGTATATGAAATAAAAAATGTTGACATATACGATATTATGAAGAAAAACATAGATAAATTTGATACTAGTGATTATCCTATGACCAACCAGTTTAATATGCCGCAAGCAAATAAAAAAGTTCCTGGATTGATGAAAGATGAATTAAGTGGCCGAATAATGACATTGTTTGTAGGCTTAAGGTCTAAAATGTACTCCCTTGAAATAGATGGTGTTGATGAAGTGAAGAAAGCAAAAGGGGTAAAGAAGAACGTTGTGGCGAAAACTTTGCAGATTAGCGACTATATTGAATGTTTGCAAAATTCAAAAAGCAAGATAGCTGAGCAAAAAAGCATTCGTTCATATAGTCATAAAGTGTACACTTTAAACCAAGCAAAGATCGCTTTAAACCCACAGGATGATAAACGCTGCATTATGGACAACGGGATCGACACTCTACCATGGGGACATTTTTCAGTGCAGCAGCAGCAGCAGCAAGAAGACATGGATGTAGAATAAAATTCACACAAGTGCAATATGTAAATAGTATGAATAAAAGAATAATTATAACTTTTTATAAAAAATTTGTTTTATTTAAAAATTCCCTTATTACAAAAACATTTTTCAGAGCACATCGGCCTTCGTGTATTATGCAGGATAAGAAGCCATTTGTTGTTGTTGTTGTTGATAGTTTGGGGCATCCCTCCTCTTCTACATCATATATGGTTAGCTCCTCTCCAAATAATTCCTGAATCCATTGTTTCTTTTTAGCTCCTTTAACATAGATTATTTTATAATGCAGCAGATCTCCAACTGAATACAGTGTGCGGTAGGGAATGTATCCATCACCCCATCTGAATCCATGGTGATTGTGTCTCAGCCACTCAACTTGTTTCTTTTCAGACCGAGTTAGATGTTTATGTGGGAATGGTGGTTGGAATATGTAGTGCTGCATTTGATTTTCACAATTTAAAAGGGCCAATTCTTTGAAAATAAATTGATTGTTTTGTAATTTGAATCCTTGAAGATCGATGATAATGGCATCCATTTCAAGCAATTTTCCTGACTTCGTTGGTTAGAGGTGTATATTCCACTATTCGATCATGTAGCAATAAACAGTATGCTGTTGTGTTAGTGGGAACGTTTTCCGATGTTTTGAACGTTTGACGTTCACCGGTAAATAGATCACATTCGCTGGAACCTCTACTATTTTATAGCCTAGCCCCACGGTTGGGGCAAATTCATGCAGCATATGCACCTGTTTATTGTTGATGTATGAGCCTGATATGATGTTACATTCAACCCTTATAGTATTAACTTTTATAATATTGACGGGTAGATCTGATGTATGTAATATATTTGCTTCCAGTACACGTTTCCCAAATCCCAACAGCGGTGCGATAGATCGCTCTTTATCAAAATGAAGTTATACAGCTTTTATTTCACTCTTCAAGGTATTATTGTTTGCCCTTATTAAGACTGTTGCCTTGCTGCTGCTGCTGCTCTTATTTAAGCTTTGCTGTACTGAAGCTGCTATGTCATCAATCTCGCATGATCCAACAGGTATTTCGATACACGCATCTCCCACATGCATTAAGTTGTTGCTGTCATCAATATTCGGTATAGAATTGTATGTTTGAAAGTCAATTAATCCGCAAACGTAGTCTCCAGCTAATTCCAATGGGGGAAAGTATTCAGCGGTGAGAACCGATGCATTGCCAGTAAGAGAGAGTGTTATCGACATGGCTACTTGTTATGAAATGTCTATGTTTGCACTTGAAGGCCTTTATTTATACATTATGTAAGAATTCTAAGCATAAGTGTCCGCAAATCACTGAGTTGAAATTTTGATGAGCTGTATAGTTGTATGTGACTGCATCTCCCAAATAATTTACAACTTCCCGCGGTGGCTGCAGATTTCCAAAACTATCAAAGTAATTTATGATATCTCCATTCTTCTTATACGCTACCCAATGCGTTCCAGGTCCAGATGAAACATCTAGATTTATAATTCCGCTCTCATTTCTCCATGGTTTTTTAGGTAATTGATCGCGCATAAATACTCCTCTAAAGTGGGCTATATGCTGTGCATATTTACGCAGATCATTTTCATTGAGTGCTCTTTTGGGTAGCGACTTTATTAGTTTTTTGGTTGGGTGTTGAGAAAAAGTCCCAGTCCTTTCCTATATGGCTTTAGAAATAATCCTTGTCCAGGTTTTCCTAGCGCTATAGCTTCCATTGTCTCATTATGACGTTTCGCTTCCTGCAGCTCCCGACGTGCGACACTTGCGGCGTTTACAGCTTTAGCTATACCTGCTGCACCTCCAGATAGCGCTCCAACGGCTGAAAGACCTGCAAAAAGTGGAATGAGGAACGGTAAAACTCCTCCTACTTTAGGTACTGGTATCACTCTAGGCGTAGTGTAAGATTTTTTCTTCCCCTTGATAACATTCTTTGCCGCACTTAGGGCAATTGTAGTAGCTTCCAACAGGTCTTTCGGCTTTTTCAGCTTTAACACTTTTCTAGCATTACGTACAGCTTCGCGGAATGATGGACGTAACGTATTCTTCTTCTTCTTCGAGCAGGTAATTTTTGCTTTGACACCCATTCCAACTTTAATTTTAGCTTTCATGGCGTTTGTTACTAATAGCGCGTTAGCACGTTCTGCAAAGCTAGCGTCTTTAGATGTTACTCGTTGCCAGGCTTTTTCTTCTAAAATACGGTCAGCTATATGTCGGTCGCTTAAGTCCTTATGATCTCGATATGCAATATCATGCTGTTTGCAGGCTGCGTCTAGTGGGTTGATGCCAGGATCACCGCGGGCTAGTCTTTTAGCTAACTTTGTTCCTGGACCACAGTATTGATATCCCGGTAGATGAAGCTCAAGCGGTAACTTATTTATAACAGTGTTTAACAGTCCTCCCCCCCTTGGCAGCTCTTCGATGAATGGTGCGTTTCTTACTATGGTCAATCATTTTATAGGTTTACTGTAAGACTTATTAAAACCTATAAAAGTACGGGTATTTATAGGGATTGGGTTAGTGTGCAACATGAAGTTTATCAAGCAACAAGCGTGTCTACCAGTTAGAAATACTGATGTGGAAATTACAAGTACATCAAAGAAGCATGGGGTGCTGCTACCAAACAGTATAAGAGGTATTATTGTTGGACCGTCGAATTGTGGCAAGACAAATGTTATGCTAAGTCTACTGGAGCATCCTAACGGTCTGAGATTCGAGAATATATACATTTACTCAAAGTCGCTAAGTCAGCCGAAATACGAGTATTTAGGAGAAGTTGTAGCTCACATATCAGGTTTGGGCTATTATACGTTTTCTAACAACCACGATGTTATACCACCGGAGGAAGCAAAGCCAAACTCAATTTTCATCTTTGATGATGTAGCCTGCGATAAACAAAATAATATTAGAGCCTACTTTTGTATGGGGAGACATAACGACATTGACAGCTTTTACCTCTGTCAAACTTATACTCATATACCAAAGCATCTAATCCGAGATAATGCAAGCTTTCTGATCATATTCAAACAAGATGATTTGAACCTGAAGCATGTATACAATGATCATGTGAATAGTGATATGGAATTCGCAAAGTTCAGAAAAGCGTGTGCAAACTGTTGGAAAGACAAATATGGATTCTTAGTAATTGATAAGGACAGCCCCATGGGCAAAGGTCGATATCGAAAAGGCTTTGATGTATTCATGAGCCTATGAAGGAGCCCACCTAATCAGCTGACCAGGTCTTTCAGCTCTGCCTGGCTGGTCTGTCTGGCTGGTCTGTCTGGCTGGTTGGCTGGTCTGTCTGGCTGGTTGGCTGGTCTGTCTGGCTGGTTGGCTGGTCTGTCTGGCTGGTTGGCTGGTCTGTCTGGCTGGTCTGTCTGGCTGGTTGGCTGGTCTGTCTGGCTGGTTGGCTGGTCTGTCTGGCTGGTTGGCTGGTCTGTCTGGCTGGTTGGCTGGTCTGTCTGGCTGGTCTGTCTGGCTGGTTGGCTGGTCTGTCTGGCTGGTTGGCTGGTCTGTCTGGCTGGTTGGCTGGTCTGTCTGGCTGGTCTGTCTGGCTGGTTGGCTGGTCTGTCTGGCTGGTTAGCTGGTCTGTCTGGCTGGTTGGCTGGTCTGTCTGGCTGGTCTGTCTGGCTGGTTGGCTGGTCTGTCTGGCTGGTTGGCTGGTCTGTCTGGCTGGTTGGCTGGTCTGTCTGGCTGGTTGGCTGGTCTGTCTGGCTGGTCTGTCTGGCTGGTTGGTTGGTCTGTCTGGCTGGTTGGCTGGTCTGTCTGGCTGGTCTGTCTGGCTGGTTGGCTGGTCTGTCTGGCTGGTTGGCTGGTCTGTCTGGCTGGTTGGCTGGTCTGTCTGGCTGGTTGGCTGGTCTGTCTGGCTGGTCTGTCTGGCTGGTTGGCTGGTCTGTCTGGCTGGTTGGCTGGTCTGTCTGGCTGGTTGGCTGGTCTGTCTGGCTGGTCTGTCTGGCTGGTTGGCTGGTCTGTCTGGCTGGTTAGCTGGTCTGTCTGGCTGGTTGGCTGGTCTGTCTGGCTGGTCTGTCTGGCTGGTTGGCTGGTCTGTCTGGCTGGTTGGCTGGTCTGTCTGGCTGGTTGGCTGGTCTGTCTGGCTGGTTGGCTGGTCTGTCTGGCTGGTCTGTCTGGCTGGTTGGTTGGTCTGTCTGGCTGGTTGGCTGGTCTGTCTGGCTGGTTGGCTGGTCTGTCTGGCTGGTCTGTCTGGCTGGTCGGTCTGTCTGTCTGTCTGGCTGGTCTGTCTGGCTGATCTATCTGGTTGACCTGCCTGGTACGTCTGGATCTATATAAATGCTTATTAGCATAGCTGTATATCATTGTAGCTGTAACCACACGTGTAGCAACATGAATGAAAAATTGATTAAGGATATTATAAAAACACGTGAGGCTATACGAAGAAAATATAAAGCTCTCAAGACTGGTAAAATTGAATCTGAAGCTCAATTAGAGGAAACATTTAAACCTATAACCAACACGCTGAAAAAGCTCACAACAACAGCAGCATCAGTGAAACTTGAACCAAAAGAAGAAGAAGATGAAATTAAGCACGAGGGCAATGAAGAAGCATACACACCACCACCACCACCACGTAAATACTTAAAGCTAGAGCCACCGAGTTATTCTGAGGATGATGATGATGATGATGATCAGTTTGTCACACCTACAAAAGAACCAAAATTAGAGTCTGCAGACCAGATACTAAACAAATATAAACAACTACTGGAAAATGATAGCACGAGAATTGATAAAACGTATGGAGCGTACTATAAGAACGATATGTGGAATATTGGTAATTCGAGATTAAAAGTTGATAAAGAATACTTTCTTATAGATGGCAAGCGGTACAAGATAACTGAAGGTCTAGCTGAATTAATTTTTATGAAAAAGCCTCGAGGCTACTCAAAAGAAGACTTGTCCAATTATCAAAAAATTGTAAATGATACATGCACCCACAGACGTGATTTTAAGGAAAACCAGCAAATAAAAGGAACAAATAGCTTCAAATATAGAAACATAATAAAAAAGTTGATTCACACTCCTCATACTGGAACGGGAATAATGCAAATTCCAAAGAAAAATATCGATTACATATATTGGGATGACCCCAATGAGCTAGTTGATAGGCTCCGAATATTGATAGCATCGCAGCAAGCTGGAAATAATAGCCATAGTAATGAAATAGTGTCAATCATTGAGGAGTTGCGGGAAGCTGACATTATAGTATAAATATTCCCACCCACATAGAACTATTAACATTTCGGAAATGAGCGTTGACAAGTTTGGTCGATCTTTTAAATGGCAAAAATTTAGAGCAGTGGGTGATCGCGGTCCACCTGGAATTCCTGGAAAAGACGGTCCTGCTGGACCAAAAGGAAACGGTTTCAATTTAACATCAGATGGTGACTATGATCTTACCTTGAAAAGAATCAAAAACCTAGGTGATCCAAAAGAAAATGCTGACGCTGCAACCAAAAACTATGTCGACGAAGAAATACGGGAAAGCATTGACAAAGCAGTAGAGAATCTAACGATGTTCATTTATCGCGAAATTGCGAAGATCGAAAATTATATATTCTCACACATAATTAATAAGAAGGCTGAAAATGGCATCTCTGAGTAAGAGGCAACTAGTAAATGAGCTTCACAAACCTGCTCGTCGAAATTTTTCTAGGCGGAGAGTTATCATTAAAGGTCTGGATGATTTGTGGCAGGCTGACTTGGTGGAAATGGATGCATATAAACATGTAAACAAAGGATTCCGCTATTTACTGACTGTAATTGATGCATTTTCTAAATATGCCTGGGCTATGCCAATTAAAAGAAAAACCGGTCCAGAAGTCACAGAAGCGATGCAATCAATATTTAAAGATGGGCGCACACCTAACAATTTGCAAACGGATGATGGTAAGGAATTCTACAACTCTCACTTTCAAAAGCTAATGAGCAAATATAAAATCAACCACTACTCAACATATACATCGCTTAAGGCATCAATAGTGGAAAGATTCAACCGAACTTTAAAGAGCATGATGTGGAAGGAATTTAGCATGAATGGATCCTACAAATGGATTTCTATGATGAAAAAACTGCTATCACAATACAATGCAAAAAAACATCGAACAATTAAAATGCGTCCCTGTGATGTTAATAGGACAAATGAAAAGCTACTTCTTGCTACAGCCTATAATCACATCAAAATTGCCCCTTCACCTGCATATAAAATAGGAGACCGCGTCCGCATAAGCAAATATAAACATCTATTTGAAAAAGGCTACACACCAAACTGGACAACTGAAATCTTTAAAATCTCCAAGGTTCAACTGACTAATCCGCCGACATATCAACTTGAGGACTACCAGGGCAACCCCATTAAAGGTGGATTCTATGAAAAGGAATTGCAGAAAGTTAAACATTCAGATCTCTACCTAGTTGAAAAAATATTGAAAAAGAGCGGTGATAAAGTTTATGTTAAATGGTTGGGGTTCTCACGAGAACATAATTCTTGGATAAATGCTAATGATGTATTATAAATTAAATAAAAAGACATTTTTTTTTTATAACAAATTTGTTTTATTTTCAAATCTTATGCTATATATTTTTTCATGATGATGTTGGTTTAATATGGGCTCTAGGATTTTGCCTGTATTGATGACTCTCTGTTTAAATCTGCATCTATCAAGGGCACTTATATGCCATTGTCCCCATACGGCTAGCTCTATAAGCGAAATCCCATACATGCATAATGTGTAATTCAGGCGCTAGTGTAAATCGAACCCTTTTCTGCATTCTCTACAGCTGCTTTTGGTGATCCGGACATAAAAATTTACTAGGCCTTGAACTTCCCGTTTGTACCGCTCCACAAAACAGCATCCACATGTATCTGGTCCACAAGTTGTTTTATCGTTCAACCATGGGCAGTTCTTGTAATGTGCTCCATGTATAGAATAAACTTTTCCAGCATTTTCGTATTCTTGAACATATCTATAGAGTTGTTCTATTTTACCCTTATGCTCCTCCAGCAGAATACTAGAGTATTCTTCGAGAAATTTTGGGATGCTCATATTTACCTATCCTTTATCTGCTGATATCTTATGGATGAAGAAGTATCTTTACTCTCAGATGATGATGATGATTGCTTCGATTTAATTGATAGAGAATTCAGCTGATATTTTAATTCTTTTACTTTGCTTCCTTTATCACCCTTTTCCTCAAGCAATCTGGTAGAATCCTTATAACTGTTCATCACCGCAACCGGAAGAAAACTAACCTAACATTCCCCCTTCAAGGATTTATATACATAATAATTGAATCAAAGATCATTACAAAAGATCCCTCAAGAGCTTCTTTAATTCTTAATTCAACTAGCTTCCCACAGCTGGCGCTCACATCTCGCACCAACTTCCCACCCCATGCCGGTTCTGGGCCACGCAAAGATACATCCAGAGCCTTCCATCACATCCCCAAATCCCATGCCAGCTCTGGGCCATATCCCATGCCATTTCTGCGCCACCTTCAATTCCCATGCCTGCTCTGGGCTAAATCCCATGCCCGTTCTGCGCCACCCTATCCAAGAAACATACATCCAGAGCTTTAAGTCACACCTCAAATCCCATGCCAGCTCTGGACCAAATCAACACCGAAATTCAACTAGCTTCCCACAGGTGGCACCCAACAACACAGCTTTCAAATCCCACGCCGGCCACACGCCAAATCCCATGCCCACTCTGGGCCACCCCATCCAAGACGCACACCCAAAACACCTCACACACCTACATGCAGAGCTTTCACCTATCTCCACCCACCAACTCCAAGCCACCCCATCCAAGACACCCAACCTCCATAAACAGCTTTCAAACCACCTTACCCAAGACCCAAACCCAAAAACATCTCGTACACGTACATAAAGAGCCTTCACCCATCTCCACACACCAACTCTAAGCCACCTTCACACCTCATACCCATACATGAAGAGCTTTCAAGCCACCTTATCCAAGACACAAACCTAAAACACCTCGTACACGTACATAAAGAGCTTTCAGACCCCCCCAAATCCTATGTCACTACGAAGCCACCTAGGAGGTGGCGCAGAAGTGACATAGCTCTACTACTTTTTATGAATTATAATACCTGCTCCCTGTTACTCTAAACTGTCGCTCTTTTTTCCATTCGTGCATACTATCTCTAGTTCTACGTTCAACTTCCTTGACAGAAGCACAAGCAAGATTTTTTGAGTAAAAATCATTACAACATGCTTGGATTTTTACTGGGACATTCTCCAAAATCTTCATCTCCAAAGAATTACATGCATTATTTAAAACAATGCACACACTCTCTTCAGTCGAAGTTGTGTTTAATTCTTCAGAAACCGAAGCATTCAGTGCAGGAAGTAAGCGGATTCTTACCCTAGAGGAAAAGCAGGATAGGATGGATTTGATGAAAATGACAGAAAAGATAAATGTCCAACAAGAATGATAAACGGAAAATAATGCCCAATTCACAAACAGTATTAAGCAGTGCTAAGATAGGTCCTTTTAAACTTACATATGCTTACGCAATGCACTTGTCTCGTCGCAATTGGCCAAACTTCGCCGAACTTCGGCAGTATCTTTTTCGGATAAAAATGGCAATGGATTTTGTTTATAACAACAAAATGTTTCCATTGGTAAAGCTTGGAAGGATTCTAATGCGGCACCCTTCTGCTGATTCCAAATGCATTTGACATCTGTGCAAGATAACATTTCTATCTCGCGAATATCGTTTCTAAAAATAACAATTTTGAATTGTTAGTAGATGAAAAAAATGTCGTCATTCACATTAATTTGCGTTATGTGTTATCTACAAACGTTTACTTACCTGTTGTAAAACAACAATATCGCAACGATGTGTTTGCACGCATGACCGCTCCCGGCTTTGCAGGAACAATCCATGCTTTTTATTCTCGCCTCATTTTGAACAAATAACAACTTTCCGTTAATCGCGTGTGCATGTTTACTCAAAGCACTTGTACTTTGACACAGACCGAAAATATTGGCACTGTTTTCAGTCAACTCTGTATTTCCTACAACAACTATTAATTTTGAATTGATAACTTGTTCTCCTTCTATGATGTTTCGCGATGCTGCGGTTGATTTAACAAACGTTAAAATCTCATTTAACGGAACTGTCAACATTTTTTTGCATTGAAAAACAAAAAAACCGACTTGTTTACGATCTGTCACATCAAAGATGTGTATTACTGGCCGCCATGACAGTCGCGCCGACAACGCCACCAACGGATCCTGTGGGTCCCAATTGCTTCCGACCAGCAAGAACAGTCGTACGCAAGCAGTTGCAAACTAGTTTCAAATCGGTCTCGTTTCTGTCGACTCGTGTGTGGATTCCCATTTTTTTTTTTAATTTTTGATTTTGTGAATAAATATGGTTACACAAAGAAGTGTTTGTTTCATTTACAAATACTGCCTATGTACGGCTCCACAATAAAGCCTCTTTAACTTATGTAACTCTTAAAATAATACTATTTAAATATTCGGTAATTATTCGGCAAAACTAACCGAATATTCAGCAGAATAGGAACATTAAAAAACCCGCCGAATATACCGAATACGAATATTCGGCCGATCATTCAGCATATCTCTAATAATCAATGTGGTATATAAGAAATTTTAAGTAAATAAAATTGCATTCTATTTGGCAAAGTCAAGTAATTTATTAGTTCAGCTTTACATCAGAATAGACTAACAGTCCATTCTGCGACATTAGCTGGTGCGTTTTCAAGTTATTTCAGGCGAAAAAACTATCAAAAGAGTAAGTCTTCAACAGCTTCTTTTTAATTCTTTGACTCCCTATCCTTACGCAGATTCATTGATGTCTCCTTCTAAAGGCAAGAAAGTTAATCGCGCGGAGCAAATACCTTTGTGTGATAGGAGTATGTTATAAAACAGTTGAAGAAATAGCATGTGTGTATCCTTTTTGACATCTATAGTTCAATTTTATTGTATTTGTGAATGGCCAAAGAAAAAAAAAAAATACTTCAAAATGGATAGATCTTCCCCCTAATCCTTGGTTGACAACATAATAATTTAGAAAAATGTGTATAAATACACCAATATTTAAAAATATAATCGTCATATAATATAATTTTGTTTGTTTCCATAGATAGTTGTTAACTATGACAATTGCTATTGAAATTTATCAAGATGTTACAAAGGACATTAGTTCTCTAATTGCTTTAGCGTTCATTTTAAATGGACCTGCTCAGGATTGTCTTCAATTTCAATGAAGTCCTGCGTCTAAAAAATCCATCAATAGCTAACTCTTCTACAAATACATTTGATTTGCTTTTAACTGATTTGTCACAATCTATAAATAGGAGTTATTACATAACTTACCTTTAATTCGGGTTCCAAATCATTCAAATTCTTTCTTTAATAGGATGTCGGTGAGGTTGAAGCATAACTACTTATATTTTCCGTTCGAGCTGATAATCCATTGGCCAATTATTGCCAATAAAATCCAGTTAATAAAATAATTGTATAATTTATAATTGTATAAATGCGTATCAAAATAATAGAAAGCAAATATTTGTCCAGGTATTTTCTTTACTTTACTTTATGCTCCTTTAATCCCTCTTGGGACTTGCGGAAAATTTATTTTCTATTAATTTTTTTATTTCAACACTCATAATAAAAAGTTATAAAAAATGTGTTTTAGTCCGTTTAATCTAAGATTCCATTAAGTTTTTTAAATATTGCTAGTAAAGTACTAAGAAGATATAAACTGACAGTGGACTTTTTTTACAAAAGTAAAAATCTTTCGCCCAGCGATTCACAAATAAACTGGTGTAGCAATGTCCTATTTCCAGGAATACACTTATATAATATCACAACCTTCGGACTTTATCTGGATTTTTTTACATACAAGCTCGCGATTGAACTGAGTTCCTTTGCCGGGGACCATGTGTCACTGACTGCACTAAACTAGACAAAGTATTGTGAAACTAAAACTACTAACTTTAAGGGAAAGGACTACGTTTTCGTTTTATTTATAATTGCATATTGTACGTCATAACAATATCGTTTGATGATGACGACATTTAGGCGTCATGCGTATTTTGTAGAAACGATAAAGTACCATCTGCTGGTGAATAGCTTATATTTAATCACTAGAGCTTTAGTGCAAGTTTATTATTGAATTGGAATTATTAAGAAAGCTTTGTTTGAAAAATACATTTTTGTTGACTATGCCCGGTTTCACAGTGTCGGTTTAAGCTTTCGCTCAGCTGAACCTGAACAGTTAGTTTAAGCTTTAGCTCAATTCGAAATCGTTTCACAGTTTGTTTTTGTGCTCAGTTCAGCTAAACTTAGTTCATTGAATTTTGTAGGCCACTGTGGTCGAGTCAGTTGTCATATTTTGTGAAATTTTTGCTCTTGGTAAATGAATTATGTGATTTTTAACTGTTAATGTTTATATGTATGTAAGAATTTGTGAAAAAAATAAGGCTCTCTTGCACTTGTCTACCAAAGTAAATAATAGACAGGTGCCTCTACAGTTTTCTCATATCGTTATGTCCCCCTTTTTTGGTATTTTGACTGAAATACCTTCCGTCCACCCCCGGAAAGGTATAAGTTTTCCGTATTAATTATTGGGTTGGATGTGTCGCATCTGCTATAAGACTATGAGGTACATTTTCAGCAGGGCGGTAAAGCAAATATGTCGCGATCTTTGGAGTAGCACACTGCAGCCTTTTATCCGCACTCTGCACGGCATGCTTTTTAGTAGAATGTTTTCTTCTTTTTACAATTGGTATGAAATCTCCATACACGAATAATACACGAATAACTATGTAATAGTATTCTTCATCAGTAGCATCAATAATATCATCTAAATCACCATCCATTGTCCTTAATTAATTGCAACTCCAAAAATTAATTAATTTAAACAAGCCGGAATAGAATCAAACAACCAAAGCAATCACTTCTCACACAAAATTGACATTTCTCAACGATAAGCCTCACGGCTTAAAGTTAAGCGCTCAAATTTGGCAGCTTAAGCTAACGCGATATTTGAGCTCAGTTTAAAAGAAAAACCTCCACTGTGGAACACCAAAAACATTTAAGCGGAAGCTTAACTCAATTTCGAGGTTTAAGCTTTCACTGTGGAATCGGGCATAAGTTCAGTATTTTCACCACATATTAAAGGATCTTGATCGCTATTTGATTTTTGATAGAAATATGAAATTAATTTGACAGAAATTTGATTAGATATTATAAAATCAAAAAAAAAACGACATCGTCAACTATTTCGAAAATACATTACTTTCAAATAAATTAACTGCCAAATGTCATGTTATAAACAAAATAGTTTTTCCGAAATTTGTTAAATTTTTTCTCCTATTACCTATAACAATGGAAAGAGAAATTTCAACTGTTGTTGTAATAGCTCAATATATAAATATGATGAGCACGGATATACTAGTTGAGGAAAAAAATAAAAAGAGACCCAAAAGATGGTAAGTCAGAAATATTTTTAAAAATAGGGAAAAATTCGGTGAATCCATCAATTTAATTAATGAAATGTTGTTAAGTGATCATGAAAGTTTCGGTAACTACACGCGGCTAACCTTCGATGAATTTGAAAAGTTATTAAGTGTTGTTGGGCCAAGAATACACAAAACATCAATTCAAAAAGCTTTGCCACCAAAAGATAGACTAATAATTACCCTTAGGTGTGTTCTTTTGATAAGCATAATTTAAAATAATCTATAAAATCTTCAAGGTTTCTGGCAACTAGAATGAGCTATGCAAGCTTATCGTATTCGTTCCGTGTTTTAAAAACTACTATTCATCGAGTGTAGATCTTTTCAAGCGTCGTGACATTCCGCTCATGTACCCCAGCAAAGCTCTGAAAAATGTTTAAAAGCACGCACAAAGCTTTTTTTGACTTCTCCTATCAAATCACTTGCTGCAATTTAATCAGTCACGACTGCGTGTTGCTAGAGGAGATGTATTTTTCTGCGACTTCAATGAATATTTAAAAAATTTATAAATTATAAATGAAAAACGCCCCTTGTTAAAAAATTTTTTATTTCAAGATTTTTGTATTTTACTATTGTATTAAAAAATACAAAATTTATATTTTGTTCGACTTTAAACCTTGGAGTTCCATCCAGGACTGAAAGTAACAAAGCTGCACTTTTTACCATCTCTGAACAGAAGTCGGCAGAAAGCTATATAACCGATGGCTGTAGTATTCCAGTTATTTTTTCTGGTAGGTGTTATGAAAACTCCAATAAAACAAATCCTGATCTAACACAGGTTTAGCTAAACTCCAGCCAAATCCCTCAAATCCTTCTGTAGAAATTAGTTATGAGCAACAATGTTCTTGTTCTTGCAGTCTTGTCTTGTTCTTGCACATTTAGCAAGAACAAGAACAAGACTTAGTTATGCTTGCAAGATCAAGAACAAGACTAACTGTGCAAGAACAAGACCCAGAACAAGATTTTTGCAAAATTTTAACCTAAGTTCATTCTTTTAAAAACAAAAAATATAAAATTGATTATGATGTTCCATTAATTATGATATAAATACATGTGTGTATTGTATATTTACTTTTTAGTTTGATAATTGTAGAAGTATTTGTAGATAAGTACATAATGACTTTGCACGCATTGTGCGCCAACTAGTGATGAGCAAAAATGGTCTTGTTATTGTAGTCTTGTCTTGTTCTTGCACACTTAGCAAGACCAAGAACAAGACTTAGTTATGCTCGCAAGAACAAGAACAGGACAGACTGAACAAGAACAAGACAATAACTAGACTAGATTAGTCTTGTCTTGTTCTTGCGTTTGCTCATCACTATTCGAAATGGAAGTGTCCTGTTCATTTTTCTAAAAACGGCGAAATCGGTAAATTTCTACCCCTCAAAATATAAAAATTTATTAAGTAAATAAAAAAGACGTATGGAAAAGTTGAAGAGCTGCAGCAAAGAAAATAGAGCTAAGAAGGTGAGCCTACAAAGAAGGATAGTTCGAAATCCTTAGTAAAATAGTTAAAAGACCTTTAGCTTCTTTAATTTTCTCTTCGCCATAACAAAAGTTCAAAAACTTTCTGCATTATGATACTTCCTACAAAAACAAAACAGTAGGTGTGTGTACTTATGTACGCGCATTAGAAGTTATACTTCTTTGGCGTGATTTTAAGACTAATTTTTAATTTGCATACAAATATTTTATTGGATTCTTTCTATTTTCGTGCGTTGTAAAGTGCAAGCAACATGATGCCGACACGCTCAAAGCTGTCGGTTATACCCTATACTAATCCTAACTAAAATCACCAACTAGTTGGGTCATTAGGCCTAATTACAATTATTTTAAGATGGGCTTAAGATGCCTCATGAATTTCTCTTAAGACTGGCTAATTTTATACCAAAACGTAATGAATGTTAAGCTTTATATGCGTCGCAACCTGTATCAGCATTTATTTACCTGATAATATTGTTGGTACTTCTAAACCTAACTCACTTCTTTTTTGTTTCTTTTCCTCTTATCTTCTGATTGAGGAATTTAGCTTCTCCTCCACTTTAGTCAATAGATCAAACGATCATACCATGATAGTCTAAGACGTTCGTCTTTCTTAGCCGTGCCTTTAGCTGTCGGATACAGTGCAGCAGTTTTCTCGGTTAATCTCCGACATTCTAAAAAGACATGGTCTGTGTCCTCTGTCACATTTAGGAATTCCAAACATTGCGTAGACTCATCTTGCCGGTATGCTCTCGTAACTCACCTCTCCATGCTGTCTCGTGACTCATCCCTCCACGTTTGTTAAGAGCCTGTACGTTCATCCTTAGGTAGATTCATTCTATTTCCTTTGCCACTACTGAAACAAACGTTACTTCTAAATTCTGTTCACTTCCATACCTTCTTCTTCTAGTTGTTACTCAATTAAATTGAGCGGGTTAGGGTAATTGATATATGATACGAAGAGTTTCATACTAAGGACATTAATGTATCGGGCAAATACAGAATCAACGCTTCAGACGTTTGACCGACAACACTCCGAATCTGTCCAAATACTATCGTTGAACGCTTGACATTGGACATTCGTATGTGATATTCCTTTAAATACCTGGAGCAGCCCGAAGGCATTAACTCCTATGGAGCAGCTATAGAAGCATTAACTCCGATTAGTAAGTGTAGCAGCTTTTGAAGAGCTTAACTCCCGGGCTTAGGGAAGTTTTTGGCTTCCCACTCAAACGTCAGTTTTATAACGATTGAATTTTATTTAATTAAAATGCTCTATTTATATAAAATTATCTTATACATCTATTCTACTCTAACTATAATTATCAGTATTCCCACCTTAAGTAAATTGCCTTGGGTCAGCAATTTGTACGCACCGGGCCTCAAGAATTTGATGCACCCGTGTGACCTATTTACGTTTTTACTTGATCGGGGAAAATTGCAACGTTCAGTCTGCATGATTTATAAAAAAAAACTCTCGTGTTTGACCCGTTAAAAAATTTACCTAAGGTGAAAAAATGTGATTTGGGAAATAGGAAAATGAATTATGGGAATGAGTGTATCACACGTAGTTCGAGTAGCGGTAACACGATGCGTCCTACTATCAAAAGTTTAACGTTGAAAGGTGCTCACAGCATCGTTTAGAGCCGGTTTTAGCTGAAAACTAGGATATGTAATTTATTTCCCTCCATAGCCTCAGAGTAAAAACTCCTCACCCATCGACATCGTGAACGGACTTTGGGTAAGAATTTTCATATGCTCATATAACAATAATCTTAATAGGTAAAGGATTGGAGTTGAAATGCTTGCACTCCATAGCTCCTACCCCTTCGCCTATATCGTCCGCAGGCCGTATCAGAACATGAAAATTGGCAGTGTGAACAACTTAACTTCTATAAGTAACAACTTCTTCTTTCTTGCCTCTTAAACATAAACTTCATTTTAAATTCCAAATTAATAATAATAATAATAATAATAATAAATTTATTGGCAAGGTACACAAGATCATACATCTTTTAGAGTACATTTTAAAACAGGTAATCTAACTTAAATATAAATAAATGTAGTGAGTGGGATAAAGAGAACAGGATAATTAATAGTTACAGAAGAAGATATGAAAATAAGTGGATAGAAAATCTAAGAAAAAGAAGAGGAGGAAGAAAGAAAAAGAGATGCTTGCCTTCTGAAAGCCGTGGCTGAGCTCATTCTTTGAATCACACAGGGAAGATTGTTCCAAAGTCGAAACGAATGCACAAAGAAGGAGCGACTACCAATTAACGAACAATGAGCTGGAATGAGAAATTTGGTTGAACGCAAGGATCGAAGAGGACAGAGGAAGTCGAAAAGGTAGGAAGGGCTTTTAGAGGATAGAACCTTATTTAAAAGAACTAAAGCCATGACATCAATAAAACGAAAGAGGTCACAACCTAGCAAGGAATTTTGTATACTCGACACATGATCTGACCTTCGCATATGAAAAATGTATCTTAAGCAATCATTGAAAGCTACTTTAAGGCGCTGTCGGCAGGCTGAATCTAAGGAAATATATACAAGGGAACCAAAGAGGAAATGTGGTACGATGAGGGATTTAACAAGCTTGAGCCGAACAGCGGGCGACAGAAGACTACCATAAAGCCAAAGCTTTCGCAGTGTCCCATAAATCTTGGAAAGCATAAGTGAGACTTGATTACAGCAAGATAATTTGGAATTAATGACAATGCCAAGATTATTAACACGCTCAAGAATAGGGAGGGGAATACCATTAAGTAGAACAGGTGGAATGCTGTCAGGGGACTGAAAACGACGGCTAAGCAGAAGTACTTGAGATTTTTTAGGATTTAGTTTAAGGAAGTTGATAGAACTCCATTCACTTATTTGGGATAAGGAACTATTAAGTTGAGAAATACAGGATTCAATCTGATTCGGAGGACATGAGGTGTATAGTTGGAGATCATCAGCATACAGGTGGAAGGAGCAGTGACGGATTATAGAGGGAAGGTCATTGATATACAAAGAGAAAAGGAGAGGGCCAAGAATTGAGCCTTGCGGTACTCCCAAGGGCACGGGGAGGAAAGAGGATAAAGAGCTATTATGGCGAACACATTGAAGCCTATTGGTAAGAAGGGAAGAGATAAGCCGAGTAGCAGAAGATGAAAAGTGGTAGCGCTGACTAAGTTTGGAAAGTAAAACTGAGTGCACCACAGAATCGAAAGCCTTAGAAAAATCAAGAAGGACCAATATCGCAAAGTCACCCAGGTCGAGCGCAGAACGAAGATCAGTAGTCACCTTTAAAACAGCAGTCTCACAGCTATGGGATTTACGGAAACCAGATTGGAATTTACAAAGGAAGTTATTGGTTTCAAGATAAGGGAGGACTTGCATAAAGAGAGTTTTCTCAAAGGCCTTAGCAAGAAATGGAAGAATGCTGATAGGACGAAAATCGGCTAAGTCCGAGGGTGACGACTTTTTTGGTAAGGGGATCACTATGGCTTTTTTCCAGACCGAAGGAACTTGGGATGTGGTCAGGCAGTAATTGAATATATGCGTGATAGTTTGAACAATTAAAGGGGAGAGGAGTTTAAGAAAACGGGGGGAAATTTCATCATAGCCTATGCAATTAGAGGAAATGGAAAACAAAATTTTAAGCACATCCGATTCGCTAATACAACGGAAGATGAAACCATCAGAACTAAGTGAATCCAATGAAAAGGAATTAGGATGAAGGATTAGAAGCAGATTGAATAAAGGATGCGTTGAGAACGTTTACATCCATATCAAAAGGGATAGACGTAGGAGAATGAATGCCAAGCGAACGAATATTAGACCAGAGTTGTTTAGGATTTAGAGTAGGATCAAGTTTGCGGGAATAGAACTCACGTTTGGCAGATTTAACCTTAACATTGATGAGGTTACGAAGCTGTTTATAATAAGTAAGGTAACTACGCACCCTAGTTCTGCGATATCGCCTATACATGAACTCACGCTGAACTATTAAGTCGCTGATTTCACGAGAAAACCAAGGATTTGGTGACGACGATCTGCGCCTTCTTGTGACTAAGGGAACGCAATGATCGTAAAGAGATAAGATAAAAGAGTTCAAGATGTTGACTTTTGAGTCAACACAGGTTGTATTATAGATAATACTCCAAGGGAAGGAGGAGACTAATTCAGTAAGCGAGTCTAAATTAATGTTGCTATAATCACGAAATGAAAAAGAAGGAGATAAAGGAGAGGGAGAAAAGGTAAAACGAGTAGAAAGGAATAGTAAGTCATGGTCGAGAAAGTTAGGAGGAGAGATTTGATTATGTTTTAGCACTGAGTCAGTGGAGGTAACAGTTAGAACATCAAGTAAGGAAGGATTTTGGCAATTCAGAAAGGTAGGAAGTTGATTCAGAATATGTAGGTCCAGAGCTTCAAGGAAATATCTAAGGGTGTTAGCACGAGCATTATCCTTCAACAGATCAACGTTAAAATCACCTGCAACAATTATATTCTCATAGTGATGAGATAGGCTTGAAACGAGGTGGCAGAGCTCAGCAGCTAGGTCAGGATTAAAAACATTAGGGGGACAATATACATTGATTAGAACACATCTTTCATAAGGAGATTTAATTTCAACGGCTATAAATTCAAATAGTGAGCCACTGGACATACCAATAACTCTAGAGGAAAGTGAAGAAGTAACATAAATAGCAACACCCCCACCTGTGCGACCAATGCGATCATTGCGATGTAATGAAAAATCCGGAAGGGATACAAAAGCGGAGGGGATTTCGGGTTTCAACCAAGTTTCGCTTACGAGAAAAACATGTATTCTGGTGTGTTCGAACATATGCCTCAGCTCATCCATTTTGTTTTTTAAACTACGCGCATTAAAAACGCAAATATTCAGTCCCGTGGAGGACGAGCAAAGGATATTAAGTAGCGTTCCCTCGTTGTGCATTCTACCAGGAAAATGATTTATAATTACAAATGCAGAGCACAACCATGATCTCAGAGGCAACTAACGAGCGGAAAAAGGAAAAGAAATAAAGAAAAGAAAGAAGGACTAAAAAATAAATAACATTACTGTAAAATATAAAATTAAAAAAGAAATTAAAAATTAAATTAAATAGTGAAAAGATAAGATTAAAATTATAAATATTAAAATTATAAAAATTAAAATTATAAAAACTAAACTTAACGAAATCCATGAAGAAAAAAAAAAACCTCAGTCACCAGGATTTGATTCCAAAACATGGTCCAGTGCATCCACAGATGTTACTTTCAGAAATGGTCCATCTTTTATTTTCTGGATGTAAACTATACCACGCCGTGAAGAAACACCATAAATCATTTTCTGCACTTTTAATTTAATGGCAGCTCTAAAAATACGTTGAGTGTTTTTAGACAGGCTTTCGGAAACAAAAATTTTTGAAGGAGATTTAAAGCACGGACTAATTTGCGTTAAATTAACTCCACCACTCCGATAAAATTTCTTCAGAAATTCTGTTTTTTCATTAGGGCAAGAGAATTTAACAACAAGCCGTGATTTTGTTTTGCTTTCGGGTTTATCACTAGTCCTATCCATTCCAACAAAAAACGCACTCGAATATACAGATAAATCATGCCCAATATTCGACGCTAAATTAGACAGCAATTCCTGGGGTTTTGCTGTCGATATTCGAGGGATACCAGACACAATTATGTCGCTAAGCCGCTGCGTGCGATCAAGTTCATCAGCCATCTGGTAAAGATGATAAACGTCCTGTTGTATGGAGTCTACACGCTCATTTAACCTAGAGACGTCTTCATTTAGTGATTTAACACTATTTTCAATTTTCGCCGTAAGGTTTGCCTCCAGTGCTTCAAGACGCTCCGTCAACATTTTATCAAAGTGGCTAATTAACCGCTTCTCCAGCTGTTCACATCGATCACAGGTTGAGTCACCACGATTTACAGCAGTCGATGGAGTGGCCTTCGACGACTTCGGCTGAGCTGCACGCCCTCGAGTTAAAGCAGGAGAATGGTTGCGGGATAAACCGTCATGAGCAGGCTGCACTTGCTGCTGCTTATCATCCTGAAGCTTATGAGCAATTATGCCCTGTTGGTTTTGTTTTGTGGATTTTTCCATAATGTTAATAATCACTGGAATATTAATTTCAAGACAAAAATTGCAAGCACAGAGCGCGAGTGATACGATAAATTTTCGGTAATTTAGAAGCTAGGAAACTAGATTAAATTGCGGAAACAAAAACTAGCGACGCGGATAGACGTATTAGTCAGACATTTGATCACTCACTCTAAAGTTCATTTTATTTAAATTTCTAAATTCCAATTCATTTTTTCATACATGTGTCAACACTATTTATTTGCTCTTTCTTAACATAATGATGTACCGTAATTTTCTTTGCTTTGATTTCATATCGATATGAATTTTGTAAAATAAAAGTTAGTCACGATATGTAAGCAATTCAATAAAGTTCTTGTTCCGAAGCATAAATCAAAATTATGCTTCGGAACAAGAACTTTATTGAATTGCTTACATATCGTGACTAACCTTATACCAAAGATAACTCAGAAAGATACGACACTGTAATCCTTTCTGTGCGAAGAAAAAGGAAAGTAAAAATCTATGATCAACTTCTCTATTCATATACGCGCTCCGGAATGGCGAGAGGGCGGAGCAACGGCAAACTAAACAAACACATGCAGAGCAGGAAGTACACGAAAATGGTACATGAATTCACACAAGCAAAATAAAAGTCCAGACGGCACAAAAAATTGCGGAGAAGAGAAATCAGTGCGTCTCTTTCGCACTTCGTGAAATAACATTTCTTTATTTACCCTTTCTTTCTTCGATTTTTTTTTGTTTTTAAATTGAATTTTGTCTCGCTTGCACCTTGTCGATTGATATATTCACTCGCAAGGGAGCTTATGGGAAATTTTGAGAGTGTCGTATCTTTGTGGGTAATCTTTGCTTATACCTTAAAAAAGGCTTAAGGTTTACATTGGCGCCCGAGCAGGGACAAGTGCTTTTCGGAATAATTATTATTATCTATTATTGGAAGAAATTGTGAAACTGCATATATCGTGACTCAAAGGTGTTTTTGGATTAATTAATCAAAATATAAGTTATTGGTGCACAAGAGTAAGCTTTAGTTAATGTGGACAATATTGCAATTTTGAAATAGCTGCATTTTGGTTTGGATTAGCTGCACTTTGGGTTAGATTAGCTGCATATTGGAAATAGTAATATACATATACGTTGTATATAATTGCTCATTTTGTGGACCAGGTAGATTTGTAAGTGGAAACGCTTTTACTACACTTTCTTATAAGTGCGCATGTCTAAGGTGAGCTTATAACTTGGAAAATAATTAATATTTTACATGCATATATTTATCACAATATATTTTGAGATTGGCTTTGGATTATAAGAGTGCAACTGTTACAAAGAAAAAAATAAAACCGGTGCCGGTGCGATTATCCCGTGACAACTACCATGTAGCTTATTCGTTATGCAATATATAATAAACACAATATACATATACTTTTGCAGTATTTTTATTTTTATTTATTCTCAAATGTAACAATAACAGTGTGATTATTTATTCAGTATTTTTTATTTCCAATAGCCGTGTTTTTTTAATGAACTATATACATTGATTTATCTATAAGTAGATGCGTAATCATGGGACCTGTGAGGATGGCGGGTGTTGCTGTTTGGCGGCGCTGGCGTCTGTTTTCTTTTTGCGGGTTGTTCTTTCGGTAAAACTTGCAAGATTTGGGAGCTTTGGTTTGGAGTTTCGATAATACATAATAAAAAAGCTGAGGGTTATCGATGATGGAAATAAAGTGTACATAAGAAGGTATTTTCTTGGAACATTAAAATGAAGTTGAATTTATTTTGGCTGGGGCGCGGTGCCGTATACAAATTTGAGATATCGAATCTCATGATTTTTCAGTTTTGGGACTTTTTGATTTTATGAGACTTATTTGCATTAGTTAGCGAAAAGTCCATTTGCAACGCAAAGGAATGGGAGGGGGAGGGGTTTCGAAACACCGTTTTGAAACTATTTCTCTTCATGTTTTTTGGTGGCTGATTATGAAAATAAGCAGGAACTTTTAGGACTGCAATAAAACATGTTTGTCACCCTTATAAATATAAAACACACCCCTTTTTAAGGATAAGGATAATTATAATAATCAAATTAAATGCACTCTTTTTTATATTTATTTGCGAAGGTGAATTATTTTTATTTAATCTAACCAAATTTTATCATGCATTAAGGGGATAAAACTAAAGGGAAGTAATATTTTAAAAATAAACTTTATATAGCAGCTTTTTTCTACGTTTTGGGTAATTGTTGCTGTTACCGGATTGCAGGTTGGTTACTTGGTATTGTTAAGAAGAAATAAGTCATTTTCAACCACCCCTAGATACCGGTTGTATTTGAAAAATGATTCAAATATTTTTATGTGTTTAAATTTTATTTTTGATGAAGTAATATCAAAAATAAATTGGAAAATTTTTTATAACCTCTTTTTCAATGCGGTGAATCCACCCTTGAATCAAATCAAAATCAAAAAAAAACTTGAAAAATGTTGTACGATTTTTGAACAAATTTCCCAAAATAACTCTTGTACAACTAGTCCATTATTTAGTTTGTCATATCATGGTTCATTGTCTTGCAGTAAGATTAGTACAAGGGTGGAATAGGTTAACCATTATGATCGTTGGGAGGTGGAATTGACGAGGAATTCTGCGTTTGAATTCTTGGATGTTGTAGGAGCTCGGAAATACTAACCGATTATTCCAGAATCCAGTTGTTCTTTTTAGAAACGAATTCCTATTTTGTAGAGTGCCCGAAAAGAGGGCTGAAGGTGGAAGGAGTGAGACGAGTTTTCTAATTTGGTGCTGAGGGAATAAGATTGCCGTGCAGTCAGGAGAGGGTTTATTTCGATGGTACTGAGATAGTGGCGATAGAATGTTGTATGTTTAGCATTAATTTGTTGATCTACACAGGAAGCACCAAGATTTATTGATTGTCAGTTCGCCTTCGACGATAACTTCGGAGTTTACGGGATAAAACTGATAAAAGTGTTTAAATATTCTCCGTTTTTACAACCCAGCGGGAAATGTAATGGCTAGGTAAGCGAGGTGATAATGAGATGGACCCATTACCTTTGTGATGAAATAATAGCTTACTTTTACATAGGTATGTCCTATGGCGGTTAGTACTTACTGTAGGCATTACAAACGAGGACTTATTTCAGAGATGAAGTGTATTAAGTGAATACATAGATTACCATGTAAGGCACGCAGAATAAAATTCTGGCTAAATTTTTTAGCATTAAAAACATTACTATCCCAAATTACCATTGCATTTCAACTACATTTGGTGAGAATTTTACTAGAAAGATATCTTTTTGACTGCACTGTACGATCCACCCCGAACGAATTTGGAGGACGTAATAAACTCAAGAAGAGAGGCTTCGACAAGACAAAGAATTATAAAAGCACATCACATTTCCAACGAAAGTATTTCACAAGTCATTACCTAGTCGCTTACCTAGCCATTACAATGTAAAGACCTCCATTTTACTAAATTTGCAGTAGAATTTTTCAATTACCATGTAAGCGGTTACACAAATCATTAATGAATTCTTGGGTTACCTGAGTAACCCCTCGCTAGTTTTCCCGCTGGGAAATGAAGCCTTTGATTTGTTACATATAGGGTGTTAGTAATACTCTATTTACAAATTTTATAGCGCCAAACTATTAGGAGAGTACGTGACAGACCCTGTACAAGCAGTTGCGGAAAAATTGTAAAGATGAGAGGATGAATATTAACAAAACCAGTTAATACTAAGTAAAGCCGGTTTATAGTACACTTCAGCCTGTCCCTGTTATGCTGTCTGTAATTTTTGGAAAGGATTCAATTGTTTTACAGTTCCAGGATGATATATTTATGTGGATCTATCATTATAGCCAAGGTCCTAAATCCAAAGCAATGCCTGAATGCGAAAGGATCTTTTTGATTGAAAGCCGTGAATTATGCCTACTGGGGACACCATGATATAAAAAAACGCGCCCTGTACTCGACCTCTTAGGTGGTGTGGAAGAGAGTGCACAAGACTTATTATATTTATAAAGCACTTACAATTCCTGGTGCGTTATAAATTTTAAAATATTCTTTTGGAGTAAAGTGCGACAGTTTAGCATGGAATGGTTTTACATAAAGAAAGATTTTACTTTTCCCATATCATTAAACATCAAATCTTAATGATGAGGCAAAATACTTCATTGCCTGGGATACTACATATGTATATGATACTTCCATATGTAATATAAAACTTTTTACTGAAATTTTCTCAGGCTCAACTTTTGGTCGAAAATAGAAAAATTTTTATATTCTGTACAAAGCAGAAATTAAAATTTGCGGCACCGTATCCACCCGCAGACAAAAAAATAGGATTTCATAAAAAAATAAAAAAAAAATAAATATCTTCCACGACTAAATTTTTCCCTATACCTGAAAAATCGTTTTTAAACAACACAACAACAAAAATTCCGAAAACTTTGTCTCAAAGAACGGCAGGCGCAATCGCAAGTATCCCAATTCATGCGATTGCTATATACATACATGAATTCAAAAGTTCAATGTACATAAGCAGCGAAACCGATAGACAGCTTTTATATATTTCGAAAGCTCTTGAGTCTCAGTTTTAACATGGATTTTTGAAATCAGTGTAAGTAAGGCCATCTATGTCCAAAGCACGCAAACAAGGTTACGTATCTACTTATAGATAATCAATGGTATCTACTTATAGATAACACTGGTCTGCAAAAAACGGGTCATTTTTTCTCCTTTCCAATTTAATAGTCGTATCCTAAGTATTTTTTCGCGCTGAATCCGAATCCGTTGGCCAAATTGCCCTATCACGTCAGGATTTTGAGCAATCCGGTGCAACGATGATATTATGTGTTAATAAAAATCGTCGATTTCGCGGCAAGAAGTTTTTCTTTTCATATTACAAAAAAAGTTTTTTCAAATTTAACGCTTTCGGCATGGTTTTCTGTAGATTTTGGCATGCTGAAAACGATCCCGTTGTCCGATTTGCCCTATCATTCCATAGTTTTGAGATATTTAACGCGCAAAAGTGCAAAAACACGCTTTTTGGCACTTTTAGGTTAGGATTGCTCAAAATCCTGACGTGATAGGGCAATTTGGCCAACGGATTCGGATTCAGCGCGAAAAAATACTTAGGATACGACTATTAAATTGGAAAGGAGAAAAAATGTGCAGACCAGTGTAATCAACATTGATTATCTATAAGTAGATGCGAAATCATGGGCCCTGCGAGGATGGCGGGTGTTGGTGTTTGGCGGCGCTAGCGTCTGTTTTCTTTTTGCGGTTTGTGCTTTCGCTAAAACTTGCAAGATTTGGAAGTTTTGGTTTGGAGTTTCGATAATACATAATAAAAAAGCTGAGGCTTATCGATGATGGAAATAAAGTGTACATAAGAAGGTATTTTCTTGGAACATTAAAATGAAGTTGAATTTATTTTGGCTGGGGCGCGGTGCCGTATACAAATTTGAGATATCGAATCTCATGATTTTTCAGTTTTCGGACTTTTTGATTTTATGAGACTTATTTGCACTAGTTAGCGAAAAGTCCATTTGCAACGCAAAGGAATGGGAGGGGGAGGGGTGTCGAAACATCGTTTTGAAACTATGGCCTCGATTCCCAGATCCGGCGGCGCGGAAGTGAGTGCGGATTTGAGCCTTTGCGATTCTCAAATCCACAACCGCGAATCTCTCTTTGATATTTTCCGCGCTTTAAAAGTGTGATCCGCAACAAATTATCTGCGGATTCGAAACCACAAATGCGCCTAAGATAATCCGACATCAGGTATTTCATTATCGTGAGTCTTCATTCCGAATTTTTGATTTAATTGAATCCGGGACTGCGGATTTGAGAATCGGAAAGTGTCAAATCCGCACTCACTTCCGCGCCGCCGGATCTGGGAGTCGAGGCCATTTCTCTTCATGTTTTTTGGTGGCTGATTATGAAAATCAGCAGGAAATTTTAGGACTGCAATAAAATATGTTTGTCACCCTTATAAATATAAAATATACCACTTTTTAAAGATAATTATAATAATCAAATTAAATGCACTCTTTTTTATATTTATTTGCGAAGGTGGTTGATTTTTATTTAATCTAGCTGAATTTTATCAAGCATTAAGGGGATAAAACTAAAGGGAAGTAATATTTTAAAAATAAACTTTATACAGCAGCTTTTTTCTACGTTTTGGGTAATTGTTGATGCTTCCGGATTGCAGGTTGGTTGCTTGGTATTGTTAAGAAGAAATAAGTCATTTTCAACCACCCCTAGATACAGGTTGTATTTGAAAAATGATTCAAATATTTTTATGTGTTTAAATTTTATATTTGATGAAATAATATCAAAAATAAATTGGAAAATTTATTATAACCTCTTTTTCAATGCGGTGAACCACCCTTGAATCAAATCAAAATCAAAAAAAAACTTGAAAAATGTTGTACGATTTTTGAACAAATTTCCCAAAATAACTCTTGTGCAACTAGTCCATTATTTAGTTTGTCATATCATGGTTCATTGTCTTGCAGTAAGATTAGTACAAGGGTGGAATAGGTTAACCATTATGATCGTTGGGAGGTGGAATTGACGAGGAATTCTGCGTTTGAATTCTGGGATGTTGTATGAGCTCGGAAATACTAACCGATTATTCCAGAATCCAGATGTTCTTTTTAGAAACGAATTCCTATTTTGTAGAGTGCCCGAAAAGAGGGCTGCAGGTGGAAGGAGTGAGACGAGTTATCTAATTTGCTGCTGAGGGAATAAGATTGCCGTGTAGTCAGGAGAGGGTTTGTTTCGATGGTTCTGAGATAGTGGCGATAGAATGTTGTATGTTTAGCAAGTAATTTGTTGATCTACACAGGAAGCACCAAGATTTATTGATTGTCAGTTCGCCTTCGACGATAACTTCGGAAGTTTACGGGATAAAACTGATAAAAGTGTTTAAATATTCTCCGTTTTTACAACCCAGCGGGAAATGTAATGGCTAGGTAAGCGAGGTGATAATGAGATGGACCCATGACCTTTGTGATGAAATAATAGCTTGCTTTTACATAGGTATGTCCTATGGCGGTAAGTACTTACTGTAGGCATTACAAACGAGGACTTATTTCAGAGGTGAAGTGTATTAAGTGAATACATAGATTACCATGTAAGGCACGCAGAATAAAATTCTGGCTACCCTTTTTAGCATTAAAAACATTACTATCCAAAATTACCATTGCATTTCAGCTACATTTGGTGAGAATTTTACTAGCAAGATATCTTTTTGACTGCACTGCACGATCCACACCGAACGAATTTGGAGGACGGAATAAACTCAAGAAGAGAGGCTTCGACAAGACAAAGAATAATAAAAGTACATCACATTTCCAACGAAAGTATTTCACAAGTCATTACCTAGCCATTACAATGTAAAGACCTCCATTTTACTAAATTTGCAGTAGAATTTTTCAATTACCATATAAGCGGTTACACAAATCATTAATGAATTCTTGGGTTACCTGAGTAACCCCTCGCTAGTTTTCCCGCTGGGAAATGAAGCCTTTGATTTGTTACATATAGGGTGTTAGTAATACTCTATTTACAAATTTTATAGCGCCAAACTATTAGGAGTCCTAGCATACGTGACAGACCCTGTACAAGCAGTTGCGGAAAAATTGTAAAGACGAGAGGATGAATATTAACAAAACCAGTTAATACTAAGTAAAGCCGGTTTATAGTACACTTCAGCCTGTCCCTGTTAAGCTGTCTGTAAATTTTCGAAAGAAGGATTCAATTGTTTTACAGTTCCAGGATGATATATTTATGTGGATCTATCATTATAGCCAAGGTCCTAAATCCAAAGCAATGCCTGAATGCGAAAGGATCTTTTTGATTGAAAGCCGTGAATTATGCCTACTGGGGACACCACGATATAAAAAAACACGCCCTGTACTCGACCTCTTAGGTGGTGTGGAAGAAAGTGCACAAGACTTATTATATTTATAAAGCACTTACAATTCCTGGTGCGTTATAAATTTTAAAATATTCTTTTGGAGTAAAGTGCGACAGTTTAGCATGGAATGGTTTTACATAAAGAAAGATTTTACTTTTCCCATATCATTAAACATCAAATCTTAATGATGAGGCAAAATACTTCATTGCCTGGGATACTACATATGTATATGATACTTCCATATGTAATATAAAACTTTTTACTGAAATTTTCTCAGGCTCAACTTTTGGTCGAAAATAGAAAAATTTTTATATTCTGTACAAAGCAGAAATTAAAATTTGCGGCACCGTATCCACCCGCAGACAAAAAAATAGGATTTCATAAAAAAATAAAAAAAAAATAAATATCTTCCACGACTAAATTTTTCCCTATACCTGAAAAATCGTTTTTAAACAACACAACAACAAAAATTCCGAAAACTTTGTCTCAAAGAACGGCAGGCGCAATCGCAAGTATCCCAATTCATGCGATTGCTATATACATACATGAATTCAAAAGTTCAATGTACATAAGCAGCGAAACCGATAGACAGCTTTTATATATTTCGAAAGCTCTTGAGTCTCAGTTTTAACATGGATTTTTGAAATCAGTGTAAGTAAGGCCATCTATGTCCAAAGCACGCAAACAAGGTTACGTATCTACTTATAGATAATCAATGTAATCAATGCTATATACATAGTTCTTCCCCATACAAATCTCAAAACCTAGGTTTTATGGGGGTTTCTATCGAGGTTTTGGAAAATTTCTTAATTTGCATATTGCAAACTTTCGGGGGTTGGCATGTTGCATACTTTACTTTCGGGGGTTGGCATGTTGCATACTTTCGGGGGTCGGGAAGACGTAATTTAAAAATAAAAACAACAGGAAAGTGATGAGAGCAAATTTATAACAAATAATTGATTTTTTGTAAACATATTTATTACTTTTTAGCGAGGATTTCGTGTAATAGTGTAAAAAATAGCACATTGTAAGTAGATATGGAGAAACATCTTTCAGGTTAGCTTGTTAGATGGCGATAGTTACACTGATTTAAGTTTTAGGGCTGCGAATTTCTGTTGTAAGCCTCTAAAATTAATGGGAATGGGCTTACAACATTAGTTTAGTATTATTAATTTTTTATTAGCGCATAATAATCATAAAATAGACAATTTTTTTAATTCTGCTATTTTTTAGTAAAATATAAAAAAGCGGGTTTGCGCCTGAATTTAAAAAGCATTTCAAAGCCTTTGACGCATGTTGGAAGAAAAACCAAAAGTTTCGGATCTAAAAATAGATTCCTGTGCGGGTATTCCATTTGTTTTGTTTTGGATGGGGGTGGGTGGGTCGAAACTTCTTGCTCAATGGCTGAAATTTAACAGAGAAGAAATTAATGAATGGGCAGAAAGATGCAAATGGGATAGGAAATTTTGCATCATGTTTTTTTTTTTATTTTGAGACAAATTAAATAGGTTTTTTTTGAACAAAAATTCTAGTTATTGATTTATATTGATTTTATTATAGAGTAAATTGAGTAAACTATTTCAAAATACACATATGTATATACATATTAGCGTACCATAATAAAAAACAATAAAAAATATTAGAATTTTCGTTTAAAGCCCTACTTCATATTTCTCAAGGGTAGGTAGTCGTCAATGCAGGAAGAGGAGTTCCGATTTTGAAATTTTTTTTTAAATGTAATAAGGGTAATTGTTTACTTTATCAGGCAGCCCGCCCTCCGCTTTGGACGCAACGGTTAAAGGTTCGCGCAATACTCCAAATTTGCGATAGAAGTTTGGGTGGGAGAATTAAACTGCTATTTTTTGTAAAATTTACTTTTACAAAATTTCAACCCTGAATAACCAACCGGTGACCAAGGGCTAATTCCAAAAGAAACGCGTTATGGTCAATCACTTACAAACCCTACCTCCTGCAGGTGTGCGGTGATAAAGTAAATAACTATCCAAAACTTATTTTTGTATATATGTATGTACCTACAGGTATATGAATATCCCACTCCACCACCCGTTCATTTATATAATTTTTCTAATTTGCGGTTCTATAAATACCTGATTAGTATTAAGAAGATTTTTTATAAATGTTGTTTTCCCGCATCCCGAAGGCCCCGCAACCATCATTGTAAACGGATGATTAAACCTGATCATTCTTGTTTTGTATATAAACTGGTTATTCAACTGCAGGTATTTATACATTCCGTACAATGAGCAGAAGGCAGGTAATCAATGAACTGCATAAACCAGTGCGAAAAAATTTTAAACGTCGACATGTCACTACCAAAGGTATAGATGATTTGTGGCAGGCAGACTTGGTCGAAATGGGTTCTTACTCATCAGAAAATCAGGGGTTTCGTTTTCTTCTCACTGTAATTGATACCTTTTCAAAGTATGCATGGTCACTGCCTTTAAAATCTAAAAAGGCATCAGAAGTTGTAAAAGAATTGCAGTCGATTTTTAATACAGGACGCATTCCAAGAAATTTACAAACCGATGATGGAAAAGAATTTTTTAATAAACCTTTCGTCAACTGATGAAAGATTACGAAATAAACCATTATTCCAGCTACAGTACTTTGAAAGCCTCGATTGTAGAAAGATTTAGCAGAACGCTGAAAAATATGATGTGGAAAGAATTCAGCTTGAATGGCAATTATCACTGGATTAGCATGTTGACCAAGTTGACAGACGACTACAATACAACGAAACATCGTACGATTAAGATGAGACCTGTAGATGTTGGGCTGCATAACCAAAAACGTTTATTATCTGTGTATAATTACCCAAAAATAAAATCAAAGTCTAAATACAAAGCAGGTGATTTTGTCCGTATAAGTAGACATAAACATGTATTCGAAAAAGGCTATACACCTAATTGGTCCACAGTGATATTTAAAATAAAAGAAGTTAAACCTGTTTACCCGACAACATATATTCTCGAAGATTACCAAGAAAATATAATTCAAGGTAGATTTTATGAACCAGAAATAGCTCTTGTGAAAAACGTACTGTTGCGACTTTGACATAGGGGCATCGAGTAGAAAAGGTTATAAAAAAAAAAATTTTTAAAACCGACTTCAGAAAAAAACCCGCGATGCACAAAAAAGGATGAAATAATTGTTTGTAATTCTTAACAACATCAAGCCAATAAGAACGGATCTAGAAAGAAGAATCACTTTTGAAGACGGTGCCAACACATGTGGGTGATATATTAAGCCTAACAAAGAAATGTAAACAATTGCCGAAGCAAGAGTTAGTGCAATCAAAGTCAACTACTACCTGGCACCGTCTTCAAAAGTGATTCTTCTTTCTAGATCCATTCTTATTGGATTGATGTTGTTAAGAATTACAAACAATTATTTCATCCTTTTTTGTGCATCGCGGGTTTTTTTCTGAAGTCGGTTTTTAAAATTTTTTTTTATTTCGTGCTTTTTAGTCCATTCATTTTTTAATATTGCCTGTCATTGCAAGGAGCCTACGTTTTTACGACGCCACATAGCGAAGTGTATTCTACTTGTCACACCTTTTCTTTGATACCCATGTCTGGGGTCGGGGAGCGCAATTGCAAAATTTGATTGCAGATTGTATTGTCATGCGAACTATACGTATGTGCAAAATTTGCAGTTGATCGGTTATATGGAACTGGGTCAAAATCAAGTAGCAAGATTTGTTTGCACTATACACACATACAGATCAAGATAATATAAGGCATATAAAAAATTAAGTTGCCATTGATATCGGGGAAATTAAATGTAAACAATAAAATTCTTTGATTCTTCATCCACGTCATGGTATATTTATTTATTCGATATAAACAATAGTTTTTTGAGCTGCAAATTTCGCCATAATTTCGTTCTTATCGGCTTTTGTTCTGGAAGCAAATTTACAGACGCATTCACGTCGAAAACTTGTTTAATATGGAACAAAATTCCCCGAAGGAAATTAAAAAATAATTATTTTGTCGATATATAGAAAAAAAAGCACCGCGAGCCCTTGGGATCGAACTCGCACCCCACAGATCCCACAGACAAGAATAATTGTCTCTAGCCCTTTGCGCTATGTCAAGTACTATCGGCCGCTGACCAATATGTTAATAAATCATTTCAGAAGAAAGAAAAAGAGAAAAAGAAAAAAAAACCGGCTGCCCCGACCGGAATCGAACTTGTAACGCTGAATCCAGGATCCGACGCTCTACCCACTCCGCCACCGGGCTGCTGCCAGATTGACAACAATAAAGTAATTTGTTCGGTGCCCATGAAATGTTTAGGTTGAACTTTAACAGGTTGAATTTTAACAGTTTTTTCTGCCTAACTTCGAACTCCGTTATCAGAATTTAGAAAAAAATTAACGGGACCACCGTGGGAAGCTCCCCCTTCAAATGAACCAAAAAAAAAGCAAAAAAGTTATTGGGTTACAAAGTTATGCGTGAACAGGACCACAAAATACCTACACGTCGAATTGAGTAACCTCCTCTTTTTTTGAAGTCGGTTAAAAAAAGACGCGGTAATCAAGTTCTAGTGAAGTGACTTGGTTTTCCTTCAAAACACAATACTTGGAATAATATAAAAGCCGGTTACACTCATTCAAAACGTTAAATTTGAAACAAGAATATGATCGTTTGAAAACATTCGATAATCTAGCATTAAACTTAGATACAGCAGACCAGCTAGCGAAAAGTGGATTGTGGGAAGTCGATTTGGAAGTACTTCTTTAATTAGTGTTTTCTGTAATGAGTTATAAGTAATGCAGAGGAGAATGGGTTTGGTGACCAAGCGTTTGATTTCGCGCAAAAAGCGTGTTGAAAAACTTTGTAGCTGGTCGTTTTCTTTGTTAATTATCTCAGTTATCTCAGCCATTAAGTTTCTGATCTTTAATGTATAAACATATATTTGAATTTATGTTTATGATATAAATACAAATCGCTTAATTTTACTTATTTTACTGGTTCTGAAAAAAATTCAAATTGAATCCAGTAGATTCCCATAAAAATTTAGATCCGGGACTTTGGCTGAATATAATATGACTTTTTTTTGCATATTTGCACAATGTTTAAAATAGCAAAAATTTCTGTTTCGTGACTATTGCATCAACCCGACGATATGTACTGTGTACTATGTACTACATATTTCCTGTGAACTATGCACTATGTATTTATTACTATATATTAGCTACTATTTTTACTAAAAACTACATTATCCCAGTCATCCATCGTCCGATCTTTGTGTGACAAGTTTAAGACAAATATTTTAATTTCCAAAACATTGCAACACATTTTGGAGTGAGTGGATATAAGTAACAATTAAATAAACTTTAACAGAATATTCATAAATAAAATATATTAATCCTTATCGTCTTGTATTAAGATTGATTTGGACATTTAGACTAGCCATAGAAGTTAACACTTCTAAAGTGTGGTCCTACGCACACTCGTTTTTTTTTAATAAATATGGTAAACAAATTGCTGCGTATATCACCTCTGCTCAACAAATCTGCAAGTTTTGAAGCAGAGATTGGCATGTATATGTCATCAAGGGAAGTGACATTTTAGGGTATGACGAACGTTCGTTAAGTTTGTTCGCCTACTTACGTGGGTGCAAGAAATTATGAAGCAATCACAAATGAATATTAAGTAAAGTAAATTTCGAGTCATTCATTTCTACGTGATTATAGGGATGCACTGTCAAAATTTCAGCCCTTCAGCTTCAGAGGTTTGGATTAACCCCATTTCACCCCCTTAGGGGATGAATTTCGAGTAATCGCCTCTTAGTGAATGTCCACGACATTATAGAGATGCACTGTCAAAATTTCAGCCTTTAGCTCCAGCGGTTTGGGTTAACCCCATTTAACCCCCTTAGGGGATGAATTTCAAAAAATCGCTCCTAAGTGGATGTCCACGTCATTATAGGGATGCACTGTCAAAATTTCAGCCCTATAGCTCCAGGGGTTTGGGTAAACCCCATTTCACCCCTTTAGGGGATGAATTTCGAAAAATCGCTTTATAGTGGCTTATAAAGCATTATAAATTTAGCGGTTTGGATAAACCCCATTTCAACCCCTTAGGGGATGAATTTCGAAAAATCGCTTTTTAGTGGATGTCCACGCCATTATAGGGATGCACTGTCAAAATTTCAGCCCTATAGCTCCAGCGGTTTGGGTAAACCCCATTTCACCCCCTTAGGGGATGAATTTCGAAAAATCGCTTTTTAGTGGATGTCCACATCATTATAGGGATGCACTGTCAAAATTTCAGCCCTATAGCTCTAGCGGTTTGGGTAAACCCCATTTCCCCCCCCTTAGGGGAAGAATTTCGAAAAATCGTTTTAATAGTGGATTTGCACGTCATTAAAGGGATGCACTGTCAAAATTTCAGCCCTATAGCTCCAGCGGTTTGGGTAAACCCCATTTCGCCCCCTTAGGGTATGAATTTCGAAAAATCGTACTTTAGTGGATGTCCATGTCATTAAAGGGATGCACTGTCAAAATTTCAGCCCTATAGCTCCAGCGGTTTGGGTAAACCTCATTTCACCCCCTTAGGGGATGAATTTCGAAAAATCGCTTTTTAGTGGATGTCCACATCATTATAGGGATGCACTGTCAAAATTTCAGCCCTATAGCTCTAGCGGTTTGGGTAAACCCCATTTCCCCCCTTAGGGGAAGAATTTCGAAAAATCGCTTTAATAGTGGATGTCCACGTCATTATAGGGATGCACTGTCAAAATTTCAGCCTTATAGCTCCAGCGGTTTTGAGTTGACCCTATTTCACCCCCTTAGGGGATGAATTTCGAAAAATCGCTACGGATGCACTGTCAAAATTTCAGCCCTTTAGCTCGGTTTAGGTTGTGCGTTGTCTGTCAATCAGTTACTTTTTATACAATAGAAACAAAGTAAAGAAAAAAATCCCCTTACAACTTATTGAACCCCATTTCACCCCCTTCAACCCTTTTTTCTCCAACAAAAAGTAGCCTATGTCCGTCTCCAAGGTCTAAACTATGTCTGTTGCAAATTTCATCAAAATCGGTCCAGCGGCTTAGGCGTGAAAGCGTAACAGACAGACAGACAGAGTTACTTTCGCATTTATAATATTAGTAAGGATTAAACAAACACTTGTTTCGTTATTAGTAATACATATTTATTTAGCACGTGTTATATTTATTATGTTTTACTATTAGTATTAACTAAACTGAGTTTTAAATTTAATGACACTTATTTTATTTCCTATTATTTATTTATATTATTTATTCTTTATATTTATTTTATTCTAGGGTTTTTGTTTTTTATTTAAATCACTGTGTGGACGCCGTAGTGCAAGCATGAGGATCAAAGAGAAAAGTGAAGATGCCGGAAATTGGCTGAATCACTAGACGTGATAGGGACGGAACGGAAAAACGACAAGATCACTGAACTTTGAGTTCGGTGACCGATGGAGTGTTCCGACTGATCGTTTTGATCGTGTCGGAAGTTGTGTGACATTGCGTAAAGTTTGGTAAATAAACTTTACGCGGTCACTACAAGAACTACGTTAAGAACGATTTATGATTTTTTTTTATTTAGCATTCAAAAAAAAAATCAATTTATAAAAATTCATTCAATTCATTTCATTAAAAAATTTAGACATAAAAATTGGCCTTTCATTTCTTTAATTCATTTAAATACACATATGTTTTAATACAATGCAATTTCACCCAAATCCGTAAAATTTAGAAACTTAAAAACGGGATTATAACATAAATTAAATGAGCACAGGTTATCTTCCCACGTTGCAACCAAAAAATGTTTCTTTCACCACATTTACATTCCACGAGGGACAAATTGCATTCCAAGAATTAATGACCCTAAGCTCATGACTAATTCTCCCTACAATTTTTGGTGTCCAAAAGCGCACGAACGAATGACCCTGGCTGGTTAATGTTCCTGATTAAGGGCCTGTGTGAATTGTGACTAAATTGATGACTAAACTAAATTTTGCAGTTTTTGTCGTTAATGTAGGAAATTGCTGTGTGAATTCACTAGATGACTAAATTCAATTGACAATAATTTTTACTTTTATAATTGATAGTAAATGCTTTTTATACAGTAAGCAGCTAAATATATGGATGTAGAAGATATCATTATTGACAACAATCTATTATTTCTCCACTTTATTTTCAGTTGTATTGAACTATTTTGAAACAAATTCATCATCAATTTAGTCAACTGTCAAAAAATTTAGTCTCCTCGCCAAAAGACTAAATACTGTATTACCGACACTAAATTTTAGTCATTGAATTCACACAGGCCCTAAATAGGATTTTTGGTCCTGTGTCGATCGGCAGTTTTCCTATAACTTGTAAGTCGATGTGCAGCGTATCCATAAATTTAGACGTAATTATTTTGTTGTAAGAGCTTATAATTTTTGCGTCTACAAATTTCTAAAATTCTTTTCTTCATGAATTGTTTTTATTTTTTCCTTTAAATGGTCTTAATTTCTTTAAATTCTCCCTTTATTGCAGTTGCCATAATTTATGGATTATGTAATTTCTGATCTTCCTTATGGACATGCAACAAGGATTTTATATCCCTTTTTAATAGTTGCTGTCTCTCTCCCACTCGTTGAGTAAATTTAAATATTAAAATTATTAAAATTCCCTTCAAGGGATTATTTTTTGCGTTTACCTGGCATTGCTGCCCTTTCGACATACGGGTTTTCAGCTGATTCGCGATACAAAACATGAATGTCAGTTTCGGTTCGGTTGTTTCCATTGCTCGCGGCGGGCGCTAGTTTTTTTATTTTCTCGCGCGTTTAGTGTTTTAGGTCACTAATATCTTCCTGGAAACATGTAATGGGGCCAAAGCCTTCTACATTTACAAGCCATGCACAACAAAATCTCACACTCACATTCAAAGATTCATGGGACTTCAATTTCAAAGATTCATGGGACTTCGAAGTGTGGTTATGTGGTTTTTTTTGGGAATAAATTCGGAAAATTACTTCTGCCTTCACCTTTTTACGGGATTGTTGACTTTTATTACGTTGACAATTGTAAAATAGAATTAATTAAAACAAAATTTTCTTGAAAGAATTTTATTAGGAACTTAAACGAAATCTCGAACACATCTTTCAAAATGTACACAAATGTTCTTTCTTATTTCGTTTCAATAACAAACAAAATAAATACAAGGAATCTTATTTAAACAAACGCACTAAAAAATTACTTAGATGGGACAGAACAATATTAAAAACATTATAAAACTAATTTTGATTTCATGTTGGTGATGTTCGCTTCAAATCCGTTTTAGTTCCTTGATGTCTGTAATGTGTTCTGCACCTGTTTCAAGTATTATTATACTCAGAAATAGTTTTTAATATAACAGAAAAACAAATTACCTTACATAGAAACACACAATATCCTGATGTTTGGATTCTCCAGTGCTTCACGAGATTAGACAATTTCGTTTTTGCACAGTTCTGTTGCGAATTTATAACAACTTTCCTCGTAAAGGTCTTTAATTAACAAAATCCACCTTAAAACTGTAAAATATATCGGTATATATTCTATTATGAAACCGAAAAATCTGCACGTTCTTTATAATTACAGCACTGAAAAAATGACTTTTTAAGTTAAAGTCTCTTTTAATGCACGTATTCCTATTAATTAAACAAACTGCAACTTCATTATCTCAAAAAACGTTTTGATATAACTTGAGAATAAGACAGTCCTCCATAACCAACATATACATTTATTCCGCAAATGGATTCTATTAGCAACTTATAATTATAAGTTATTAGCAACTTAATTATAAGTTGTTAATAGATACACTGGACACTTTTTGCACGTTTTTTCTTTCGATAAAATACCTATTATTATTAATAAAATCTCACTAACAACAACATTTTTCGCGACACGAAACACTTCTTTCCCTTGTTTTTAATGGGATTTTGACACTTCATGAATTTAAGTTGGGACTTCATACAACGACATACTAACCCTACAGCATGGCTTGTAAATGTAGAAGGCTTTGAATGGGGCCCATCCACAGGCCAACTAGTTGTCCAAACTAAAAATTTTTTTACCCCCTATCACACCGTTCAAATAGGCACGTAATACCCTTCCGGCTAAATGAAGTTTGTCAGCAAAATTTTCGGTTAAATCGCGAAATCGCGGAATGAACTAAAATTGATCAAAATCCGCGATTACAATAAGATATATTTTTGCTTTTTTATAATAATAAATTTTATTTAACATATTTTCGGCTTACTAAGTCAACGCGTTCCAAGTTGATTTTATTCGTATAATTGTTAATTATCGATCTAGCTTGGTGAGGGAATTCCCCGACCGTCACTAGCTCGCCCGCGTCCCGAATATACCGCGACAAAAATGAAGCAACCAATTGATGCGTTCTGAGAATCGACATCTTTTTGTTTTGAATGTGTTAAAGTTCTCATGATTAGTTTGAATTTGGATATGGTCTTTAGTTGTGCCCCACTTTGATTGATTTTAAGTACTTAAAAAAATTATAATTTTTAAGTACTTAGGTACAAAATTTTGTTAAAAATGTTAGGTTATTTCTGAGCTCGTAGCCTCTTGGGCCGGGGCCCTCTTGGGTCGGGGGCCCGTGGCATTTTGCCAGCCCTGCCACCCTATAGTTACGCCACTGCTTACAGTAGAGGTATATGTAGCTACACTAAAATTTTTCTTAGGACCACGGCCCTACATTAGAACGTCCTTGGGTTAGTTCATTGGTCAAATATGTTATATAATTCTTTCAGCAGCATCTACTTGAAAGATGCGTTAGTTTTTCAAGTTATTTGTTGGATTGTTTTCGTGAATCTTCACAATCTCCACTTAATATATTGTCATCCAGTCTGAAGTGTTATTCAACAGAAAGAATACCATGAAAAAGCGTAATTAGTGGCTAGTCTCTAGGCACAACATCCCACTAGTTTTTTCTCTGATAGCAAACAGATGAAATGTGACCCACTTTTTTATATAAATAACATGAAGAATTTTTGACTGGGCATTGTGCTGGACTGTGTTTAATATTACAGCCCGGGCATGAGGTGCGCACTCTGACATTACTGTTATTCCTGTTATCTAATTGTTTGCCCGATTTTTTACAAAACCATTTCGTTTATTAGTCTTGTACCTAAAATCTTCACTTTGTTTTGAATTATTAATACTTTGTACAGTGCACGAGTTTTCCCCTTTTATAGCATTTACAGATTTTTGGGTTGATTCATATGTCTCTGCAATTTTAAGCACATCATTGAGGTTAGGGTTTGTTTTCTCCAAAGCAGCACACCGAACACTGTCATGTGGTGTATTGAGTACGTCTTTTATTATGCTGTCTAAATAAGATTGGGTGCAATTTTCCTTTTCGCAATTAAATGCGCAATCTCGAACAACTCCTCTTAAATTAGCAACCCATGCGGCGTAACTCTGTCCTTTCTCCATTCTTAGTTGAAAAAACTTATATCGTGCGGCCAGAACGTGAGTTTTATCTGCATAATAATCCGTCAATTTTTTCACTAACTCTGCGTATTCTACTTGATTTAGATCATCCGGTATTAGATTTTGTAGAAGATTAAAGATTTCTTGCCCAACCCAGGACAAGAAAAAAGCTCGCTTCTGCTTTACATCTCCCACAATATGCGCTGAAGTGCTGCTCTAATTGACCAATATAACCTTTCCAGTTAAATTTAGCTGGTTCAAAAGAATAAAAAGGAGGAATACTAAATGCACGTGGTGTGGAGTCTTTGGTCGCATCTCTATTAACCAGCATTTGAATTAATTCCTTTTGAGAAAGATCAAAGTTACCAAATAACGCACTGTTTCTTTTTCCATGTTTTTATTTTAATTTTCTTTGCAAATTTTCTTAAGTTTCCTCGTCGCCACTTGTTAAATAGCCACCACTGTTACATAGCACATAGCAAAACGCCATCTTCTTGTAGACTAACTTTATTCCATGATCTCTTAAAAACTATTACAAAAACTATTACTTCAGATCTACTACAGTATGTTTTAATTTACAAATTTAATTGATTAATAGTTAACAATTTTAAGTGCAGTTATATTGTTTATATTACATATTATTTATATTGGTTTATCCATTTGTTTGCTCCCTATTGGAGATATTTTTTTCTTCTGGTTGTTTCCAGGTAGTTTTGTTTTTTTCTTTTAAACTGAACTCAATATATGTGATATCGTATGTACAAACGCGACGTAATGGTACCAGTGCGACGCGTTTTTCAAAATCTTTCGTCGAAAAGAGTTATCTAGGTATTGGTAATTGTATATTACTGTTTCTTGAAGTTGCGAATGATAAGTTGTGGTATCTAACAATGATACTAGTTCATTGTCAATGAAGATTGAGATAGTTCTTAATTCGTTGTGTTTTTGTGCTGTTGTTTATACCTGTAATAAACAGGAAGATTAAATGATGATAATGTTTAATTCAAGGTGTTAGATTTTTTTTGAATGGTTGGGGGCGGACGATTTTGATTCCTTTCAGGGTTCTCAAGTAGGTAGCTGGTAGTTATCCATACTATGAGCTGGCAAGGGAACGGACTACCATGACACGGCTCAGGCGTGGCCGGGAGGAGGATTGGAACGGAATATGAAGTTGCATAGTCCCAGGTAAGTGGTGAACCCAAATACGTATAGGCCCGGCCACACACCCCACGAACCCACCCGGCGAGCTAGTGAAATCCGTGTGGCCGGCAGCATATCGCCCTAACAGTAGGATTGGCGGTTGGGGAGGATAGGAGTTCCGATTTGTTTAATGTTTGGGATTGCGCTCTTGGTCAGGCTTTTCCGGGCTTCTGGCTGAGGGGGCAATACCTTGCATAAATGGCGCCCAGTATATAGTCGCGCCATTATGCTGCTACATGCTATAATTTGATATACAACATAGTATTAAGTAAGAATAAAACTTATTCCGGCATTTTGAAAATTTTGTTTTTGGAATATAATAATAATGTTGTTTTTTTTAATTTTTGAAAAAATTATATTTTGTACATACACTTTTAACGTACATATAATGCCAAAATTTAGGATAGGACGACATTGGGATCATATACATTTTTTTTAGGTACTTGAAAAATTGAACGTTCAATGAACGCAATATAAAAAACATTTAGCTGCGGAAGAGCTGATACCAACCGCTAATAATGTCGCCATTTACTAATTTGGATATGGCGAATTCAATAGAAATAAAGTCAATCCTCTAACTTGATCGAAAACTACCGGATACTTCTCTTTCTCTTGGAAGTGTTCCCGTTCAAGATTTTGAAGTTCTTCCGGGTAGCTGTAGCTGGTATAGCTCACGTTATTTTTAAGGGCCCTCCTGCGTTCTATTTTTGGCCGGGTTATGTCCAAGATCCATTGTTGCTGGTTTCTTTGGACATAACCGATGCTCGTTTCCGCTGCTGTCAATGCAGCGCCCTTTGTTGTGCTCCAGCTCTTCGATATTTGTGTCGTCAGAAACGGTTTTCTGTTTTAAGATTTGTTGCAGATGTTAATAAACTGTAGTCTTAATGTCATAAATAATGTTTTGATAAGACTTTGCCTTGTCGTAACTAAAATGTCTAGGAAAGTTGGGACAGCTTATGTTTAAAGAATTCAAACAGTAATTTATATTTTTTTATATTTTTATTTTAGGGAAAACATTTTAAATTTTATTTAAAAAGAGTGTCCATTATTGTATTATGAAAGACTCATTGTTTTGTGTGTTTTTGACAGCATTTCTCACCGGGAAACTCAATTCACTGATTCCAGCGGATTTCAGAATATGCCTAAATAATAATAAATGGAATTGCCTTTAATCAAACAAGATTATAGTCTAGGTGCATTATGATGTAAAAAGCGGCCCACAAACAAGAAATTCATATAAATAAATGGAATTTTCCCTGCCAGTTAGAGGCTCACCTTATTGTTATTTGGTTTGAAATATCCTTTTATTTTTCCATAATGGTCACACATATTACAAATGGGTGCTTGCCTAGACTATTAAAAAAACTTAAAGACTATTGTTTTAGACATCTTCATTTTTATGGATCTTCGAAGCTACGAACGATGTCTCTTAAAGCTACATATGTTCCACAAATTAGTCCCGTAAATCCAATTAGTATTAAAACAATATCCTTAAAGAATTTATAGTTAAGAGGGCCATATTCATCTGGAAAATGTACGCATAATTCCATTATAGCCGGCATTATTATACCTAATACGGATAGGCCGAAAGCACCAAATAGTGATATAAATAGGCCTAGCCGAGGAATAGCAAGTGCCAGAGCGACTGTTGGAAATTAAAAATTGTAATAAGATTAAGGTATTGTTCCACTTCTATGTGCACATTAATACTTACAGCAAATCAAACAAATTCCTATACGTATAGAGTATTCCCATACTTTAAAATTAGATTGAACCACTTGCTTCAAGTGATTCTCCCAAATAATTGCAAAAGGTACATAGCCTTGTAATGCAAACGATACCATTATAGCACTTGCATACATTATCTTGCACGCTTGTGACAATCTATAATAATTTAAAGATTTTTTAATATAAGAACATTTTAATTTTAATTAATATATAAATTACGCTTCATCCTTGGGTATGTTAAGTGTAATACTTCCAAGAGCTTCGGTCCCGTACTTCAGGTATCCAAACAATCCTGTTAATACGTATAAGACTACTACAATAAACATTCCTTGATTAAATACACCGAACCATCCACCAAAGTTTTTTGGCTCTTTCATTTTATTTTCTACCGCTATAACCTAAAATTATGTTTTTTTTTTAAATTGTTATTAAATTCATAGTAGTGGACTCGAACAGACAAAACATAAGGAATCGCTTCCATTCTCAAAAGTTTTTTTGAACATGTTATGCTAGGTTTCCACTTGTCGTTTTGAAATTGATAAATGACCTATTATTACGTCATTTTGAACATTCGCAAGTAGAAATAGCGAAAAACTGCCTATAATTGAAGTAACCAACGGCACCAATCATTTAAATTCTTGGTAAGTCATTGACAAGTGCTGTTGGTCAATTCAATTATAGGCAGTTTTTCGCTATTTCCACTTGCGAATTTTCTTGACGTCATAATAGGCCATTTGTCAATTTCAAAACGACAAGTGGAAACCTAGCATTAGTTACATAAGTTATCGGTCATTTTATGACCAAAAAATGGAAACTCTACAATTTTCGATTCGATCTTTTTCACTTGTTTAAAAATATTTCTTGTTCACCCCCATAAATTGCCCAAAAATCCTACATTTAAAAAAAAGAATGAAGCTCATACGATGCGAATCACAAAAGTTATTGGCCAATCAATTTTTAATTTGAAGTCATTTTTGGGTCATGTATTAGATACTTTAATTTGAACCATTTCTTGTTCGCATTATAAAGTATAATTTCTGAAAAATCCATAAAATTTTTATAACCAAATTTAACAATTTGTTCAGTTTCAATTTTTTAGGTTATGTGTGCAGACAAAAATTTCATATTGTAACCGCTGATAGCCAATATCATAACAGCATCAAATTTTTTTGTACTTACACATACTGAGATATATATTTAGAAAGAACGATCAAAATGGTCAATTTTCCACAAAATGGCCGATAACTTACACAGCGGTGGTTGCTAGAGGTAGAAAATGTCTATTTCGTATAGGTACTATTCGATGTAACAACATGTACAAAACAATTTTTGACTGAAAACAATTCTTTTTTTTAATAAAATTTGAAGCCTGTGCCACACCACGCCATGGAGTGTGTTGTGTATTTAGTGTTTATAATTGTTTTTGGATGTTCTTTATTGTTTTTGTATTGGTTCACGAAAATTACCAAAATGCGCTCTTAGTTCATTCCTATTTGAGAATCAATACCGAAGATAATTTTTAGGTTGTTCTATGATGGTAAAGTCTCTACAAATAATGAATATATAAAAACTTCTGTAGGAATAGCACTCCAAACAAACAAATCGATCAGGACCGATGATAACGGCGTTATATTTAAGTTAATATTAATACATTAATGCATTAATTTAGTATTAAGAATGCACAAATTGTGTCTACTGTAGAAAGAAATGGAAGACATTAGTGAGCTTACAACAAAAGAGTTGCAAAAATTATTCAAATAAAAGGGACTTGCAGATAGGTTTAATTTAAAATCAGACTTAATAGGACGGTTGCGTAAGGCAAGTGAAAATAGCGAAGACATAGAAAGCGTAGAAAACTATTTAGTACAAGAAAGTGAAGAAATTTATGGGGAAAATAAATATAACAAAACTGAAGAAGAAAATAGCAGCAAATATAGAAATAGAAGTGAAAAAATCAAGATGTGCATTGAAAATCATTGTTTTTCGAGACGAAGAAGAATCATTGGAAAAATTCTGAAGACGGTCCAAGCATGGTTTAAGGATTTTGAAGGTATTTCAAAGACAGGGATACATAGTTGGGAACTATTAAAAAATACGTTCGAGGATGGATTTAGTACAACCCCTTCAAGTTCTGAGAGAGATCCAGAAATCAAATCGCAAATAAAGGTAAAGTGCATGACCTTTCTCACCTAACATAAGTACAATGTTGTAACTTCTTTATTCGATTTTTACAAGATGGCACTTAAAACTATTTGACATTTATCTTCTTCTTATATGCGTGCGTATGCTATGTACTAGAACAAAAATTAGTGTACTAAAAACATAAAGCTAAAGTTACAATAGTTCTCCTACGCATATTTGTTAATTATACTTTACGACTATACTATCTGGATATTACAATGACTTGAATAAAATGTTATAGTGTTAATACTGAAAGTTGATTTAACTGACTACAATTCGATAATTAATTAGTTACTTGAATAGCTAGAATTAAATGAGTATGTTAACACTATTATTTGTTTTTGTCATTACTTTTTTACATAGTCTTTCAAATGAACTGGATTTCGACGTTCTCTGTTTGATCGTCTCACTGGCTGTTGCACTGGTACCTGAGGTGCTTGAGGTACTTGAAATGGTACATTTACCTGTTCTGTTGCTCCTACGTTGTCCTGCTAGTTATACTGGTCTGGCATAGGTTGGGGTATAATGGATACCAAATCCTTCAGATTGAATCCTTTTTTGATTGGATCCGAGTTCTCCTGTTGAATTTGTTCATTAGATGTTCTAGGAGTGGACGGCACTGGTATTTGTGGTCGAACATCAGTCGAGCGCAATTGATCAATATGACGTTTGAATACATATCCGCTATCTAGTTTGACTGTATAGTGAAGCTGACCAAACTTTTTAATAATAATCCCTAACTTCCATTGTAGTTTATTATTTGAATAATATCGAGCTTGTACACGTTCTCCCACGCATAGTTGTCGAGCTGCGCGACTTGAAACATTTGTTTTCTTGAATTTGGTTGGTTTTAATGCGTCAAATCTAATGCGAATATGTCGTTGTAAGTATCGTTCTGATAGGGTTTTTCCATTTCCCAATGGCGTGGCTCGATATCTGAAGAGCCGTCTTTTCAAGGTCTGTACGTTCCTTTCGGCTAGACCATTTGTTTCGGGATGTCCTGGAGCGATGAACTTTTGGAAAATTCCTCCTTCTTTGCAAACTTCTTGAAACTCTTCACTAGTAAAAATTGTGGCGTTATCCGAAACCATGACGTCTGGAAATCCATGTCTGGCGAACACATCACAAAGGATTTCGATGGTGAATGCTTATGTTGGAGTTGAAGAACATATTTCTATTTCCGCGTCCATGATTACAAGAAATTGATAGTCTTGGAAATCTGATAACGGAGTTCGAAATTAGGCATAAAAACTGTTAAAATTAGTTCAACCTAAACATTTCATAGGCACCGAACAAATTACTTTATTGCTGCAAAACTGGTAGAATGCCGGGAGAGTGTGTAGCGCGTTGAATCCTCGAACCAGCGGAGCGTAGCGTTGCAGGTTCAAGCCCTGGTCAGGCAGATTGTTTTTTTTTTTCTCTTTTTATTCTTTCTGAAATGATTTATTAACATATTAGTCAACCACCGATAGTATCAGCCATGGCGCGAAGGGCTAGCGACTCGCGGTGCTTTTTTTCGTCATAATATTTTTTTTAATTTCCTTCGGGGATTTTGTTTCATATGAAACAAGTTTTTGACATGAATACGTCTCTAAATTTGCTTCCAGAACAAAAACCGATGATAACGAAATTATGGCATATAGTTTTTATTTGCAGCTCAAAAACTATTGTTTATATTGAATAAAGAAATATACCATGACGTGGGTGAAGAATCAAAGAATTTTATTGATTACATTTGATTTCCTTTTTTTAAGCTATGATGATTATATTGTAGTGTTTGTTAAATAATTTGTTAAGTTTTAGATTACGCAAAGTCTCACAACTTTTAACCTACATAAGCCTTTAACAAAAACTTTTCAAGATTAATTATATATAGCGTTGGTCAGTGTAATAGTTATGAATATCCATGGCCAAACTAGGATACAGCATTATGACAATAATTAACTCAATGCAACGTGAAATAAAAGTTTTAGTTAATAACGGATTTGGCTTATTTAGCTTATTATAGATTGAGTTATAGCTCACAATTGAATATGTACCAAAGGTTTTAATTAGTCGCCGCTTTGAGATTTTACCATCAACGCAGGGTTAGTATACTATACTACATTAAATCATCATAGCTAAAAAAAGGTACTCAAATTCATCAAGAATCGAGCCCTGGTCCTTTCGCACCCCGATCTAGCGCCTTCCCATTACTCCAAACACTAACTTGTAGGTATGTGGCAATAAACATATGTATTTATTTATGCTTACGTAAAAAGGTACATTCCAATGCTAGATATGTATAAAGTTTCGAAGGAAGTAAACAACTGATTTTCTATTATTTATGAAATGTATTTTGTATAGAGTAATGTAATATTGCCATAGATGGTGTTCACTATTCTTTGTCATAGATGGGGTGCAATTAAAATATATCAATTCTTTCAAATTTTTGGCGGGTAATTATTGGCGTTGGTCTCATTGCGAGGTGGGGGTACTTGTGTGCGTGCACGTGCATATATGCTATGGATAAACAGGTGCCTGTGTTTTTCAGTAGATGTTCTACATTTAAAGAAAAGTGAAGTGCGTGCATAATTTTTTCTTTAAAAATAAAAAAAAAGTTACATTGAAGTGTAAATTAATACAAAATGTGCGGTAAGCCGAATTTTTAACAATAAGACATGTATGTTTAAGTAAAATAATACACCTAATTCTGTGCAAAGTTCATCACATTAGATTTGCCTCCAATTCAAAAAAAAAAATGTTTAGATTCGTTTTATATAGTGTTTACATGTGTTTTTTTTTTTTTTTTTTTCAATTTGACACATTCGAATTATTGGCCTCGATTCCCAGACCCGGCGGGTTGGAAGTGAGTGCGGATATATCTCCACTTAATATATTGTCATCCAGTCTGAAGTGTTATTCAACAGAAAGAATACCATGAAAAAGCGTAATTAGTGGCTAGTCTCTAGGCACAACATCCCACTAGTTTGTTTTTCACTTTGCTCTAATTCTTCTATATGTTCGCTAGCTTCATCTGCAGTCATATTCGTAGGTACAGTATACTGCGTTACACCATCCTCAGCTGTGATTATTTTATAATCCTTTTCACGTGCATTAGGTGCAGATGTTGTTCTTAGTAATTTTGGTGGTGGCCTTAGAGTTTTTGCTATTCCGCTAGCTGATAATCGTCTTTTGGCGGCTGATGATAAAGATCTTCTTGGCGGGGTTATATTATGTGCTTCTTCAGACACTTCTTCTTCAGTTAAGAAATCCTTTGCTGGAGGTGGTGAAGTCTGTGTTAACATATCATCTTTAAAAATAATTTTCATTTTTGTGGTACTATCTCTTAAACATTTTTGTTTGACATTATGTTCACGTGGCAAGTATAAATTTGTTTCTTTATCAAGCGTTTGTTTGGATTTCCGATTGTGATTTAAAAATGAAATTTTTCTGAATCATCCATGTCTTTATTCTGTAGTATTTTATTCATTGCTCTATCAAAAATGGACTGATTTGTGGTCATTTCAATTTCATCTTTAAGCTTGTTGTTGTAAGGGTTTTTAATAAAAACAAAATGAAGTTACATACGTCCGATCGACAACAGTGCTTTATTCAAACTGTCTTAATACAATGCTTTAAAATCGATAGCCAAGTTAACTTCAGCGTTTACATGGCGCTATAATAATTCTAAAGTTGCATACATATGCGTGGTAAAGCGGTTAATCTTTTAGATTCATTCATTTTTTTAAATAAGCTGAAATGATATCGACTACAACTCGACCGTTCCTTTGAACAAATCGTCCTCGATTTGGTACTAAAATCGAATTATTTTTTTCCTCCATATTTTAAAAAAAAAGGTTAATATTACCACGAATACCGATGCAATTTACATTTCTTCTTAATTTATCAAATAAACAGTATTGATAGCACTTAGGTACAAAAATTACATAGTGCTGAGTTTTAAATACAACTATAGACTGAACATTTATTTATATAAACTAGAAAATTTTCAAAAAGAATATTTGTTAAAGATTTTTGACAATTCTTAGATTCTAAATCCGTGTTACATTTAATTCGGAATAAAACTAATAAACTAAATATTCATACGTGCTCCTCTAAATTAATGTATGGCTTCATATTCGCCGGAGACGACACTCCCTCGTAAGGGATTCTTGAGCTTTGGAAATTTTCGATGTCTTTTATCACATAACGATCATTCGGTAAAACTTTTGTAACAACATAGGGGCCTTTGTATTTTCCGAGTAATTTTTTATTAATTCCCGCTGTATTAATTACACTTTTTATTAATACGTAGTCCCCAATTTTATATTTATGAGGCGTTTTGTGCCTTTTGTCGAAAAGCTTCTTGTTTAAGTCCTGCTTGTGAACAATGTTTTCACTTGCCTTCTTCCTTATTTCCTCTAAATCTCGTGGCTCGTCTTGCGCTAAATGATTTTCTAAGTAATCTCGTATCTTATCGTTAATTATTCCCCTCTGGCGGATGCCAAATAATAAATAACTAGGTGTTGAACCGGTGCTTTTATTTATCGTATTATTCATTGCATATTCAACTTTGTGCAAATACCTCGTCCATTGTGCCGGCTCAACCTCGCTTTCTTTTGATAACATTGGCGTAAGCGCCCTATTAATTCTTTCGGCCTGACCATTTGATTGCGGAGAACTGGTGGCTACTTTAATATGCTTTACATCATTATTAAGACAAAAGGTTGCGAATTCTTCAGATGTAAAACAGCTGCCTCTGTCTGAGACTATCCTTATAGGTTTGCTATAATTTTCAAAATATAATTGCAAACATTGGATAACTTCTTTAGCACTCGTGGTCTTAACGGGATACAGTTTTACAAATTTGGTAAAACCATCGACTACGAGAAAAATGTACTTCTTAAGATTTCTAATTCCTGACGGCAAAGGTCCATAATGGTCAACATGAATCGTGTCAAAAGGTTTGTCACCTTTTGGTATACTATGAAGTACACCTTCTTTTTTACCGGAAGGTACTGAGAAATAAATGCATTTAAGGCAGTTTCTTACATAATCCTTAATTTTCTCTTTCATTGATGGAAACCAATAAGTTTTTCTCAGATGATCATACAGCTTATCTACTCCTATATGACACAATTCATCATGGTGTGTTTGTATAATATTTCTCTCCATCTGAGATGGTACCCAAAAAAGAACATTATCTCCCACTTTGCGATAAAGGAGACCATTTATTAATTCGTACCCTGGTTGCTGTTGGCTTTCCAACGTTTGCGACATTTTATTTATTTCGACGTCTTTGAGCTGAGCAGCCGCTAACGCATGCTCTAATGAATCTGGCTCTACTAAGAGGATATTATGACATCTGCTTAATGCGTCCACATGATGCATTCTGTCCGAGTTTCGGTGTTCGATAGTATAGTCGAACTCCTGTAACTCTAAAGCCCAACGGGATATTCGCGGGTTTAGAAGCTTTTTGTTTAATGTAAGCATTAAAGACCTACAGTCTGTAACAATTTTAAACCTGATTCCAGTTAAGTAAATACGAAATCGCCTAAGAGCATAGATTATCGCCAACGTCTCCAATTCGTAGGAATGATATTTAGATTCAGGTGATGTGGCCCTTTTAGAGAAAAAGAATACCGGATGGAACTTGTTATCGCTTTGTCGCTGCAATAAAATTGCGCCAAAACCTAAAGTGCTTGCATCGCAGTGGAGTTCCGTTTCTGCTAGTGGAGAATAAATACTCAATAACGGGGCCTCTAGTAATTTTTCCTTTAAAAGCTCGAAAACTTCTATCTCACTTAGGCCAAATTTGAATGTCTCATTTTGTTTTAATAGATCGTAAAGCGGTTTTGAAATTAGGGAGAAGTCTTTAATAAATTTCCTAAAATAGGAACATAATCCAAGAAAAGAATGCAATTCTTTGGCATTTTTTGGCACAGGAAATTCCTTAACGGCTCGTAAACCTGCTAAATTTGGCCCTATTCCTTTCGTGCTTACTTCATACCCCAAATAAGTGATCTCCTCTTGCATAAATAAACATTTGTCGAATCTCAATTTCAAATTATTTTCGTATACAATTTTAACAGCTTCTTCTAAAACTCCGAAATGTTCGGCTTTAGTCTCGGTGGCAATAAGCAAATCATCGACGTAAACTAATAACTTTCCAGCATCAATTAGTGCCCTAAACACAAAATTTATATATCGCTGAAAAACAGACGGGGCATTTTTTAAACCAAATGGCATGCGCAAATACTCAAATTGGCCCAAAGGTGTTATAAACGAAGTGTATTTTATAGATTCCTCGTCCATTTTTACATGGTGGAAGCCACTTTTAAGGTCCAGTAGAGAAAAATATTTTTTGCCTCGCAGACGGTCCAAATTATCTTCTATTAACGGAAGAGGATAGTTGTCTTTTTGTGTAAGTTTATTTAACTGTCGAAAATCTACACATAGCCTAAGCTCTTCATTCTTTTTCTTTGTCAAAACTATAGGTGATGTGTAGGGGGAATTACTTTCGCGAATTATTTTTTTTTGAAGTAAGTCATTTATGATTTTCCGTAATTCTTCTTTATGCGCAAATGGTAGCCTTCTTGGAGGACAATTGAAAATATTGTTCGTATCGCTAAGTGTAATCTTCATTTTGCATGCGTTATTAGTTTCGTTATATGTTTCGTTAGGGATAATAGCTTTTCGCATAATCTCGCGCACGCGATCTTTTTCTTTAAAGGTTAAATTATTATTTATATTTAAATTAAATTCATCAACTAAGCAGCAGGTATCAATATTTAGAATTTCCTTGGGAAAATTGTCAGAATTTGTAATATTTTCATTATCTAAACTATCATTTATAATAAATTTTGCATTGCAACTATTTAAGAAGTCTCTACCTAACACAATGGGATATTTCATGCTCTTATCTCTAACAACAAGCAAATATAATTCCACTTTACTGTGGTTAAAGAAGACAATAGATTTTACTTTACCTAAAATTATTAACTGGCTGTCATTGATGCCGACATATTTTGTAGATGTAGTTTCCACAGCTGATATTAGATAAGGAGGGAGGTACCGTTTCTGGATGAAACTAATGGGACTTCCCGTGTCCAACATTGTATTTGCCTTGAATTGTGTTGTAAGCTCCGGTGTCGACTCGATTGAGAATAAATAACTAAAAACACAATAGAAATCGTTAGAAATATTTAGGGGCTTATAAGAAACTTCTCCTGATAATGCATTATTTGGTGGAACCTCATCAGATGTGTTACTTTGAAGCATCATCACAGTTTTTGGGGAAGGTCCTGGTGCGGATGTTGTTAGAGGATTTCGTCGTTGATCGCAGGTGGTAGCGGAATGTCCATATTTTCCACATTTGAAGCATGTTCCTCGGTCCCTTCGTGGTTTAGGACAATCTGTCACCAAGTGACCCATATCATTGCAATTGAAGCATCTAAGGCTTTTCGGTGCTGTATTGGCAAAATGTTTGTTATGGTGCTGTGACCTCCTCAAATATGCTTTAGCTGAATTGAATTCTGCTGTTTCAGTAGGTTGGAATTTTAGTTTTTCATACTGTCTCAAAATTCGCTTTAGTCCACTGATATCTTTAGCTGTAAATAATAGCTGTTTATTTGAGAATGAATCTGGGATACCTTTAATTATATAATGAATTAAATCCTCCTCTTCGATCTCGGCTAACGCAGCGATCTCCTGCATGTTCAAAACATACTGGTGGACATTTTCGTCTCTGTGTTTCTTTCGGTTCCTCAGCGTGTTATGGACGTCGGCCGGTGTAGCGCCATGACAGAATTCTTCTATCAAAGAATTCTTAAGATTGTTCCATGATGTACAAGCCGACGATCGCAAGAACAGCTTTGCTGTTCCCTTGAGCAGTCTTTTGCCATAAATAAGACTTTGTTGATCACTCCATCCATAAATTTGTTTCACTTCTTCGAAATTCTTAATCCACTGTTTTATTGAGTAGTTGTCGTCACCAGTAAATATAGGTAGAGATTCTTCAATATCTCGGAATGATATTTGCGTGCTGTAGGACCCCAGGTTAGCACATTGGAGGGAAGCTAATTTTTTCTTCAGTTCTAAGATTTCTTCCTCCTTTCTTACCCTTTCATTCAGTTCGTTGATTTTTTGTTGCAGGTTATCTGTAGCAGATTCATGCAAAGTTTCTCCATTTTGTAGTCTTAAAGAGGGTGCAGGAGATGATACGTTAGGCTCTTCCATGTTGCTTCCGTTATCAGCGTCAATCGGTTCCACAATCTCTTCAGGAAAATACTCTTCAAGGTCAGAATCTGCTATATTTCTTATAGCTTCTTCTAATCTTAGTTTTAAAATTGTTTTTACTCCCGCGGTGCTAAGTCCAAGAATTTCTAATTTTTCTTTAAGTAAAGGAACTGTTGCATTTTGGATGAAACTTTCCGCATGTGCTCGACCCATTGTGTCGAATTTTCCCAGATTTTGCGAACAATGCTTTATAATGCACACTTGAGACCGTTTGAATGACTTTTTTTATACGATCGGATGTTAGTTTTCATTGATTGCGGAGATTAACAAAGATTTTATCAACCGCGTGCTTTTACATGATTGTGCACTTTTGCAAAAATGAACATAAAAATAATGCAATTGCGCGACACTTAACTTGAGATATAATATTTATCTATACTTTACACAATTTTTTTTTAATTGATGGCGAGTTTATTGCGAATTTTATCAACCGCGTGTTCTTCTCGTGAATGTGCACTTTTTCATAAAATAAAACATAAAACATAAAATATTTGCGCAACTCTTAACTTTTAATATTTAAATTTTTTTTTCCCTTAAATTTCCGAATTAAAAAAATGTTCACTAATCCCACTTCTGAGAATTTTGTAAGGGTTTTTAATAAAAACAAAATGAAGTTACATACGTCCGATCGACAACAGTGCTTTATTCAAACTGTCTTAATACAATGCTTTAAAATCGATAGCCAAGTTAACTTCAGCGTTTACATGGCGCTATAATAATTCTAAAGTTGCATACATATGCGTGGTAAAGCGGTTAATCTTTTAGATTCATTCATTTTTTTAAATAAGCTGAAATGATATCGACTACATTGTAAACTTCTGGTGACAGAAGTAGCATCTTGTTAAGTCCACTATTTTTATGCATATGTTTCAATTAATGAGCCGATAACTCCTCCTCACTGCACTAGTATTTTACGCTGTTTAGCAACAGATCTCTTTGCCCAAATCAATTTACGCATGTACTTTTTATGCTTACACAGTGAGTTATAGATATTTCCATGCGGCATATTATTACCTTTTAAGGTGTTGAGTGTAAATTCGCAAAGAGTTTTCATAACCTCAGGGTCAGCATTTTGTATGATGGATGTTCTTAGATTTGGTTTAGATTTTTAACCGACTTCAAAAAAAGAGGAGGTTACTCAATTCGACGTGTAGGTATTTTGTGGTCCTGTTCACGCATAACTTTGTAACCCAATAACTTTTTTGCTCTTTTTTTGGTTCATTTGAAGGGGGAGCTTCCCACGGTGGTCCCGTTAAATTTTTTCTAAATTCTGATAACGGAGTTCGAAGTTAGGCAGAAAAAACTGTTAAAATTCAACCTGTTAAAGTTCAACCTAAACATTTCATGGGCACCGAACAAATTACTTTATTGTTGTCGATCTGGCAGCAGCCCGGTGGCGGAGTGGGTGGAGCGTCGGATCCTCGATTCAGCGCTACAGGTTCGATTCCGGTCGGGGCAGCCGGTTTTTTTCTTTTTCTCTTTTTCTTTTTTCTGAAATGATTTATTAACATATTGGTCAGCGGCCGATAGTGCTTAACATAGCGCAAAGGGCTGGATCCAAGTATTCTTGTCTGTGGGATCTGTGGGGTGCGAGTTCGATCCCAAGGGCTCGCGGTGCTTTTTTTTTCTATATATCGACAAAATAATTATTTTTTAATTTCCTTCGGGGAATTTTGTTCCATATTAAACAAGTTTTCGACGTGAATGCGTCTGTAAATTTGCTTCCAGAACAAAAGCCGATAAGAACGAAATTATGGCGAAATTTGCAGCTCAAAAAACTATTGTTTATATCGAATAAATAAATATACCATGACGTGGATGAAGAATCAAAGAAGTTTATTGTTTACATTTAATTTCCCCGATATCAATGGCAAATTAACTTTTTATATGCCTTATATTATCTTGATCTATATGTGTGTATAGTGTAAACAAATCTTGCAACTTGATTTTGACCCAGTTCCATATAACCGATCAACTGCAAATTTTGCACATACAGCTGTGAACACTAAAATAGCAGTACTTCGATTCAAATTCATTTCTAATCGTTATGATGGCGAAAACTTCTAAGAATTATGTGAGGGTACTTAGCTGTACTCCTAAATTATACAATCCACATAGTAAACATAGGCTAATTCTCTAACAGACAGGTTAGCGGTGCCTCTTATTCCTTCGTATAGTGTTTTAGAGCGAACATTAAAATAGCAGTTGGCGTATTTTTAATAATTAAAAAATATAAATTGGTGAAATAAATTGTCATTTTTGATTGAAAAATAAAAGAAAAAGAAAGTTTAGTATTTGCGTTCTTTTATGAGATTTTGAAATCAACTTAGGGCATTTTTTTCATGTTCAAGTGGGTCGTCCTAAACATTGCACTAATGAGCAAAGGCGGTTGATCCTTAAATTAAGACAACAAGGAGAATCCTACAAGAGAATCCAAAATATCTTGTCTTGCTCTGCCAAATTGGTTTCCAATGCCATTAAATACAAGGAAAAGCCAGAAAAGAGAGGGGGAAAACGCAAAACCACGCCGTACGACGATCGTAAAATCGTTCGCATCGCAAAAGTGGACCCAAGAAAATCGGCGGTACAAATTGGAAAAGAATTAGATTTACCAGTGAGTGACATGACTGTACGGAGAAGGCTTCTGGAATGTAATTTAACAGCACGCAGGCCAAGAAAGAAACCATTACTTACGAACCAGCACAAGAAAAAGCGACTAATTTTCGCAAAAACTCATATCGAGTGGCCTGTTCAAAAATGGCGCAATATCTTGTGGACAGATGAGTCCAAAATAGTTTTATATGGCGGAACTGGCTCTAGAAATTACGTCCGACATCCACGAAATATGGAGTGCCATCCAAAATACACCACTAAAACAGTTAAGTTTGGTGGGTCAAAAATTATGGTATAGGGCTGTTTTTCGTATTACGGTGTGGGTCCCATACACAAAATTGATGGTATCATGGACCAAAATGTGTATGTGAGTATTTTGGAAAATGTAATGCTACCATACCTACGCTAGCGAAGAAATGCCTCTTAGATGGGTTTTCCAGCAGGATAATGACCCAAAACATACCAGTCGTAAAGCAAAGGAATGGTTTCGGGTCAATGGAGTGGAGGTTATGGACTGGCCAGCTCAGTCTCCTGACCTCAACCCCATTGAAAATCTTTGGGGAGACGTTAAAAGAGGTGTGGCTGAAGCGAATCCAACAAATAATGCACAACTTTGGGGAGCTGTGCAAAATGCATGGTACTCTATACCGGCTGCTCGATGCAGTAAATTAGTCGACTCAATGTCGCGACGTTGCAAAGCAGTTATCGAAGCATTGGGAAATGCAACAAAATATTAGGTATTATAATACCGAAACGTTTAATTTAACGACAAAAAATGATTTTTTTTTGCCACTTTTCTTTACAGAATTCTAATCAAGAAATAAGACTGCTATTTTAATGTTATCCACGTTAAAGACATCTCACCGTTTTACAGTATTGTTTGTAGGAATACGTTTTTCATTTTTCGTTTTTAATTAATACTTTGACATATGAAAATAAAATACCTGTAAATATTTATTATTATGTAAGCTACTGGCAATATATTTAACTATTTAAATTTTTTTTGGACTACTGCTATTTTAATGTTCACAGCTGTACGTATAGTTCGCATGACAATACAATCTGCAATCAAATTTTGCCATTGCGCTCCCCGACCCCAGACATGGGTATCAAATGAAAAGGTGTGACAAGTAGAATACACTTCGCTATGTGGCGTCGTAAAAACGTAGGCTCCTTGCACTGACAGGCAATATTAAAAAATGAATGGACTAAAAAGCACGAAATAAAAAAAAATTTTAAAAACCGACTTCAGAAAAAAACCCGCGATGCACAAAAAAGGATGAAATAATTGTTTGTAATTCTTAACAACATCAATCCAATAAGAATAGATCTAGAAAGAAGAATCACTTTTGAAGACGGTGCCAGGTAGTAGTTGACTTTGATTGCACTAACTCTTGCTTCGGCAATTGTTTACATTTCTTTGTTAGGCTTAATATATCACCCACATGTGTTAGCACCGTCTTCAAAAGTGATTCTTCTTTCTAGATCTATTCTTATTGGATTGATGTTGTTAAGAATTACAAACAATTATTTCATCCTTTTTTGTGCATCGCGGGTTTTTTTCTGAAGTCGGTTTTTAAAATTTTTTTTTATACCTTTACCTTTACTTGGCTTGACACATTGTTCATGGTCAACCTACATAGTCTTGTCAGTTTGTTGGGCATGCCGAATTACAGGACATACCGTAATTGTAGTGTTGGACTGATGGAAAAATGGGAGATGAGCTTTTGTTTAATGTAGTCATATTTATTTGCTTGAGGCACTTGCTCCATTATTGTGCGAAGTTCGGCTAATTTTGGATTCGGAATGCTGGCCATGACCGTTGTGTATTTCTTTTGGTCTTGTGTGATGCCAGACGCTGCAAACCAAAATTCGAGGGATAAAAAATACAGGTCTATTTCCGCTTCAGACAAAATAGGCAGAGGAATTCTTGGAATAGCTCCTGCTGCGTTGAGCATGAGGCGAGCCTGCTGCGCACAGTGCGGCCGATTCCCAAAAAGCTGGCCAAAAGTCGAAAAAACAATTTTCTTATATGGGTTTCTTTTTTGTTCAGTTGGCTTCAGTACACCCACAGCCACCAGAAATCACACATAGCGTTGTTTCTTTTCTCGTACTTGCTCCAAAACAACAGTCGCAACGATAGCTGTTTTGATTTGTCAAATGGTTCTCGCGAAAGTGCATTTAACAGAGTGTTGTTTAAACATTGTGTAAAAAATTAAGATCGTCGTGGATAGCCATACCAAAAATGGAATCTACTTCTGAATGTAAGTAGAATGAAGAAAAAAAAATAACAAAGAGAGATTTCCCATGCCAAAAATTTTAGTGACACCACGATTATTACTAATTTTTATCGCTTGAAATCAAATAATCTGTGTAAGTCATCATGCGAATAGAAAAAAGTTCCGCGTTGTTCCGCTCTGAAATTTGATGGAGGTTATTCCTTGAGGTATTAGTTACAGAATAAAACAAGATTTAGCTGCCCCAACTTGCCCGCTTTTTTTTAAGAAGGTTTTGAAAAACCTATAAATTGACATAAATCTTGATTATGTTGAATAATATACGCTATTTCACGCGAGGGGGTGGCCAATAGGAGTGGAAGGGGGTGGCTTTTCAAATTTTTAATATCAAATTCGTAATCAGCGACCCCGAAAACCTATAAATTGACATGCATCTTGATTATGTTGAATAATATACGCTATTTCACGCGAGGGGGTGGCTAATAAGGGTGGACGGGGGTGGCTTTTCTAATTTTTAATATCAAATTCGTAATCAGCGACCCCGAAAACCCCCGAGTAAGAAATTTTGCATCAATTACTTGATTTATCGACTTTTGGCCAGCTTTGTGGGAATCGGCCGCACTGTATGTCGGGGGCAATATAAAAACAAATTATTAAGGTAGGTCTACACGGCACAAATAGATCGTTGCGTGTGAACTCAACTGTTCGGCTTGCACAATCTTAAAAGGTTTGGATTGTACCAAATATGTCTCGGTGATGTTCGACCACTTACTCCTCCGACCTTATCACAATTAATGTAACATAATATAACGCGTATATAAGTATAAATATAATGCGCAATAACTAATGGAGGTAATTTTCACGCGTCATTTGCACTCAGTTTATTTACACAATTCGACTTGCGCAAGACAATTAAAAAAACTAAATCATTGCGTAAGAACCTACCTTTACGATAAGTATGACACGCTATCGTTTAATCGACGATGAAGCGTACGTATTGCGATAATGATTCTTCTTTTTAAATCCATTCTGAGAAGTATAACACCCCGCCGCGCCATCGAAAAAATCTAAGCAGTAAAAAAATATCATTAGGCTTTTAAACATTTCGCTCATGCTTTGAACCTACATATCTTCTAAACGGAGCAACTCAAGTTCCTGATAATTATATCAAATAAAAGAATACACTTTGACCTAAAAGATGAGTAAGTATATTAGTACAGTTTCCAGAGTAAAAAAATCGCTAAAACTGCAAAAAAAATTGTAGTTGAATGAAATTTGGAATGGTGGGAGTTTAGCAATTGGAGAAAAGGTAACCGTTGAGTTCCGGGCCGTACTTCGTGAAAATCACGAGAAAATCCGATTGAAAGAATTTTCCGACGCTTTCCCGACCGTAGCTCGGAAAAACGTCGAAATTGGAAAAATGTTAAGAAGACAAAATTAAAGCTATGAAAATTCTCAACAAAAAAAGTTATATAAGCTTTTCCCAGAAATCTCACGTTTGGTCGGAAAATGGAGGCTAATGAAAAAAAAATATGAAAAATTATTTTGTTTTTATATTGTTTTCTTTATGCAGGGTGTCCCACCTCAAGTTACAAAGTGGCGGGCTGTAGATAGGCTTTGGATAGACGAACAAAAAATCATATGGTTGGGGGGCAGAAATCGTAACGGTTTGGTCACTAGGGCGTTTTGAAATTTTTTTGATAGAGGTTTACATATCACCCTGTATTTTGGTAACCCGATGACCTACTTCCATGAATTAGGTAGCAGTATACGCAGAATACTCCCGCCTTTCTAAACTGTAAAAGCGAAGGCTCTACACCACCAACTTCCAGAGTTATGAGTCAAAATATCATTTTTTTCACAGAAAAACTATTTCGAATATACATTAGTATATTAGAAAAATGTACAAAGTTCGGTTCGGTGGCTATGAAATGTTTAGGTTGAACTAATTTTAACAGTTTTTATGCCTAACTTCGAACTCCTTTATCAGAATTTCGAAAAAATTTACCGGGACCAACGTGGGAAACTCCCCTTTCAAATGAACCAAAACAAGCAAAAAAGTTATTGGGTTACAAAGTTATGCGTGAACAGGACTACAAAATACCTACATGTCGAATTGAGTAACCTCCTCTTTTTTTGAAGTCAGTTAAAAAATAGAAAAAAAAATGTATCTGTCAAAATAAATTTTAACTCAGTTATCCCATCCAGCCGACACATAACGCTGAGTTACTTTTTAAGCTGTGCTGTTCAGATAAGCGGGTTTTCCGCTGAGTGCGCAGCATGAAGTTTCACGCCAATAATATTCTTTATGATAAGGCATTTGCAGCGCCGTAGCGATGGTCTCAGGGGCCCTTGTGCAAGATTTCGTAAGGGGCCCTTGAAAATGAATTTCTAAAAAAAAAATGTGATCTCGAAGTCTTTTCGAAGTCCATTAAAAAAGGGTTCAAAGGTCGTGAGAAATTGAAAACAGCATTATACTTTAGTTTAAACAATTTCTTTATTTCTCATATGTGTGCATATGAAATCTTCTCTACTTAAAGATCTTATTCATAGGGGCGTCAAGCGTCGAGCGTCAAGTTTGTACTGGTTTTTACGAAACAGAAAGAGAAAGATATATTTCTGCACTGGTCTGCTGCATTGTAAAAAACTTTACGCCCAATGCCTGACGCTCATCCCATGAAATCGCTACATGCATTAAGTAAATAATATCATAAGCTCTCTAACAAAGCAGCGTTCATTAAAAAAAATGGTTATCTAAAACATTTTCTATTAGATACTAATAAGAGCGTTCTAGAAAAAAAAGTTTCCCAGGGGCCCTTTCCATAAAAAAGGAGATCCAATTTTATACAATGTTATAAAAACGTTATCGAAGATCTTTTCTAGCTCATACTTTAAAACGAATTCTAAAAAAAAGAAATCTTCGGGGGCCCCTCAGGGCCGGGGGCCCTGGTGCGCCGCACCGCCTGCACATGCCTAGTTACGGCGCTGGGCATTTGTTAATAGGATCGACAACTTCATAATCAAGTTGATTCGCAGACATATTGCTAGAGCGACGGAGAGCGACAATCCTCTTATTCGGGGAGCGTTCTACCCGAACGCTGAATATCACAGAGCTGCTTGTGAACGCGGTTTTATCCCTCCAGAGGCATTTGTCTATCTGGGGTCTGTTCAAGATTTCTGCTATAGCAGCTTTAGTAGCAGAATTTTTAAAATGTCAAATTACAGCAAAGCAAGAAAAAGCTGCTATGATATCTTGAACGCAAAAAAGCTGCTAGCATAGCTTTGTGTTAATGTATGTGTGAACTATTCCTCTCCCTACAATTAGAAAAAAGCCTGGCCGTGCAGTTGCAATCCCTAAATTTATTATTTAATATGCATTAATGTCAACAAAACCTCACTCAAGTCAGTCATTTTGGGAAAACGACCAATGACATTTACACACACATGTATGATTTACGTAGCTGCTTTCTTGCTTGCAGTCGAAACTGCGAGCAACAAAAAGCAGCTACATTAGCAGCTTTTCTCGAATCTTGAACACAAAAATAGCAGCTTCGTTAGCAGCTTTTTTGCTGTTTTGAACAGGAAAAGCATGACAATAGCTGCTAAAAGCTGCTATAGCAGAAATCTTGAACAGACCCCTGGATAGAAAAAGATTGGTCCAAGACGGTTCGGGAGTGCCCCCCTTTTACCACCTAGATCGTTCCGCTACAGACAAACGTTACTTATTCAGCAACGAAGATATGGAAGTTCAATAGAATAGTTCAGCTTGTAATTTAGTTTTAATGGTTAGCTTAGGGCTTAGACAGGATTAGTTATAGTTTTTACTTAGTAATAGCTTTAGTTTTAAGTAAGCTTACGTGCGAGCTACCACGAGCTTTTGTTAGTTTTGTTTGTCTGTTGTTTGTTTGTTGTTTGTTTCTTGTTTGTCTGTTTTTGTTTGTTTTGTTAGTATTGCTAACACGGGCTCGTGCTAGCAATACTAACAAAACAACAAAAAACAGGAAGCTCGTCGCCTGGACGGAGTACATCCGAGGCAGGTCCTCCGCTGTACCAAGCCCGGAAAGTTCTTAGTGTTAATTAGATTCTAAGTAAGTGGTGCGAGCTTTCACGAACTTGAGCTCTAGCATCACTCGAGTTTGCGGAAGCCCGTCGCCTGGACGGGGGTAACCTGAGACTATTTTATCGTCTCCGCTGCGCCCTGCCCAGATAGTGTAAATTTTTTTCCAATTTTTCTTAGAGTTAAAGTTACAAATGTCAATATTGTGATGATTATGCGCCATCTGTTTGTCGAGAGGATGAATCAACGATTTTCGGTTGTTGTCTGAATTAAGAATTTATGTACTAAACTAACGAGCGATAAGCGAAGACAACTTCAAGCTGGTCGAAACTAAAAGAAACATAGAACATACCACAAGGAACCAGAAAACGAAGGTTCCAGAAAGTAGACAAAGGTGGAGCTGCCTATATAAAAGCGCCTGGCAGCCGCTATCGAGTCAGTTTTGATTATAAAGGCGATACAAGTGTTTTAAAGTGAGAACAGTGAAAAGTAGTGAAATAAAAAGCGATAATTAGAATTGAATAGTGCGAAATATTAAATTTGCTAGTGATTATAGTGAACTCTAAGAATTGTGTTTATTTTTAAATTGTGTTTGGTTTGTGATAAATAAATTATTGTGTGGATTATTAAAAAGTGTATTCCTTAATTAATCCTACGAATCCGTTAAGCCGTAAAAACGTAACAATATTTTCCTTTTTGAAATAAAATATAATTAAAAATAACTTTTAGCCGAAAGGCATAAGATAATTTAAGACATAGATTAATCTAGAGTGCCTGTTGTGGGCCAGTAAGTTAGATAGATTAGAATAGGCTAGATTAATTAACTTAAGCATTAGTTAAATTTATATTAAAATAGATGTTAAGGTAAAAAAATGCTTATTTAAAAAAAGGCGCTAGATCGGCGTGCGAAAGGACCAGGGTTCAATTCTTGGTGAGGAAGGCTTAGTTTATTATAATCATCATAAATAGCTCCACAGCCTGTTATTGGCCTTGGCTTCCTGCAACATCCTCCTCCAGAACTGTCGGTCCCTGGCTTGAAGTCTCCAATTTCTTATACCTAGGGTTCGTAGATCTTCCTCTACGCTGTCTAAATATCTCTTTTTTGGACGTCCCGTACCTCTGTGTCCGTCTGGTCTCTTGTTCATAATAATTTTTGTTATGCTGTCGTCACTGCTACGTTCAACATGTCCTGCCCATCGGATTCTGTTAATTTTTATAGTTTTTATGATGTTTGGATCTTTATACAACTGATACAATTCGTGATTGTATCTTCTCCTCCAAACACCGTTTTCGTTGATACCTCCATATATAGTGCGCAGGATTTTTCTTTCGAAGCACCCTAGGAGGTGTTCTTCGTTACTTCTTAATGTCCAGGTTTCGGATCCATACAGTAGTATTGGCCTTATAAGAGTTCTGTACAGTTTTACTTTAGTGCTTCTTGATATGTTCCTTGATAAGAAATGTTTACGTAGCCCAAAGTAGCATCTGTTTCCCAGCGCTAATCTCCTTTTAACTTCCAATGTCGTGTCGTTGTCTTTTGAAATCAGCGTCCCTAGATATATAAATTCTTTTACTGCTTCGATGTTGTATGTATCAATTGTCATATTCTGGCGATCATTACGTCTTTTGGAGATGCACATATATTTCGTTTTCTCTTCATTAATTGCTAGTCCGAGTTTCTTTGCTGCTCTTTCTAGCGATATGAAGGCTTCTTTCATTGCTACGGGGGATCTGGCTAGTATTACGATGTCGTCAGCGTACGCCAATATTTGTACCGACTTGTTGAAAATACTGCCCGCTGTGTTAATTCCTGCGTCTCTTATCACTTTTTCCATAGCTACGTTAAATAGTAAGCACGATAGGGCATCTCCTTGTCTTAGTCCTACTGTGGCGTTGAATGGTTCTGATAGCTCTCCTTCAATTCTTATTCTGCATAATACCTCTTTCATTGTCATTTTGGTCAAATTTACCAGGTGTTTGGGGAATCTTAGGTACTCCATAGCTTTGTATAATTCTTCACGTTTTATTTTATCATAGGCGTTTCTGAAGTCTATGAATAGCGAATGTATGTTTATGTTAAATTCATTCGCCTTTTCTAGGACCTGCCTAAGAGTGAAAATATGGTCTGTGGTAGATCTTCCGGGACGGAAACCGCTTTGATAGTTTCCCAGAGCTTCTTCTGCGTAAGGCTGCAGTTTAACGTATAAAATATTTGAAAATACTTTATATGCTACGTTCAGTAGAGTGATGCCTCTATAGTTACGGCAGTTTAGCTGATCTCCTTTTTTATGTATAGGGCACACAATGCCCTCGCTCCATTCCGATGGTATTTGTTTCTGGGTCCATATTAGTGTTACGATTTCATGCAGGCTTAATATTAGGTTTCCACCTCCTTTTTTTAATAGCTCTGCTACAATGTTATCTTTGCCCGGAGATTTGTTGTTTTTCAGTTTTTTCACTGCGTCTTGTACATCTTCTAATGTAGGCATATCTCCCGCTAGTTCTTCTGCTACTTCCACGTTTTCTGTTGGCGGTTGCTCCTCATCTCCAGCTAGCAGTTCTTTGAAGTGTTCGCGCCATCTAGTTAGAACTAATTCTTTGGTGCTTAAGATTTCCCCATTCTTATTTTTGCACATAGTTACTCTGGGCTTGAAACTGACTCGGTGCTCATTTACTTTTTTATATAGTTGCCTGACGTCGTTTCGGCTGTTCGCCTCTTCTATTTTTAACATTTCGTTTTCCCAGTATTCCTTTTTCTTCGCTTTGTGCACTCTTTTCTCCTGCCTTCTTTTTTCTTTGTACAGCTCAGCTGCATTTCTCGTTCTGTGTTTCTGTAACATCACTTGATATGCTACATTCTTTTCCTGCGTTACTCGTGCACAGTCATCGTCGAACCATTCATTTCTTCTTTCACGGGGCTCGTATCCTAGAATATTTGTCGCTGATTCTTTGATTAGGGTTTTAAAGTTACTCCATTGAACCTCTATGTCTTCGGCGCTGTCGTTACTTGCATTTGTCACTCTTCTATTTATTTCATCTACATATTCTTCTTGTTTTTCCTCTTCTTTTAACAATTTCACGTTAAATTTTCTTTCCTTGCGAGTTCTTCCTTCGTTTACTATCGATATTCTGCTTCTGATTCTCGCCCCAATCATATAGTGGTCAGAGTCGATGTTTGCACCACGATATGATCTAACACCTAGTACTTCTGAGCAGTGACGCGCATCTATTAGTATATGGTCAATTGAGTTTTGCGTTCTTCCATCTGGAGATCTCCAGGTTACCTTGTGTATATCTTTCCGCTGGAATCTTGTGTCTGCGATTACCATATTATTCATCATTGCAAAACTGATCAGTCTCATGCCGTTTTCGTTTGTTTCGTCATGTAGACTGAATGATCCTATTGTTGGTCGGTATGTCCTTTCATGTCCGATTTTTGCATTTGCGTCTCCTATAATAATTTTTACATCATGACTAGGACAGTTTCTTAGCGCTCTATCTAAGGTTTCATAAAATGCATCTTTGACTTCTTCTAGTGCATCTTCAATCGGGGCATGTATATTTATTATGGAGTAGTTAAAGAATCTTCCTCTTATGCGTATTTTACATATTCTTTCGTCTATAGCGTCAAACCCCATAACTAGATGTTTAATTTGTTTTCTTACAATGAATGCCGTCCCAAAAGTATGAGTTTATTATAATATTTCTTTGTTATTATGAAGAAATACACACTTTAGTTAATAAAAACTTAAAAATATGCTTTTAGACAAAGGGCTGCAAAAATGTTTAGATATGGGGCAAATCGTTTGTAAAAATTTTGTAAAATATTAAAAATTCTGAGAAAAATCACTTCCTTATAGTGATGGACTGTAAGGACGGTCTTAAATACACCGTTCGTGCAATTAAATTTATAAATTCAGTAAGCATTTATATTCCCTGGTAAAAATTAGACATCTACTTTTCGTTTTATATCTACTGAAACTCACTAATAATATTAATAACTGTGATTATCCATTTTTCATAAACCTACCAAATGTTTCGTTTAAATAATACATATTTTTTGTGACAAATCCACAGCGAAGTTCGATAAAATTGAATTTTTGTTTTGGTCTACAGCACCACCTACATGACTATAAACTAATAAAATGAGCAGCATATAAAATATGCATATAAACAAATAAATACTTTATATTATTTCCGCGAATTTTTTTTAATAATTTGTAATGCCGCCGAAGAGCCATAAAAAATCAAGAAAATGATATTTTTTCACTTTTAATTAAGTAAATGTTTATGTTCTTCTGAGTATCATTATTAAATAATATAATTTAGTGATAGAATCAAAACATGTTACACCGAAGTAAAAAAAATTGTATTTCTCCATTGTGCGGACAAGGATTGAACTTGGTTCCCCGGCATAGGATTCCAGCGCCTTACCTCTAGGCTACCGATATATGGACTTTATTAGAAATCTCTTTTTTGTTGTTAAATATATGTACTTCCGGTTGAAATTTCCGAAGTTCTAGGAAATTTATATCCATCTATGCGTTGGCCATGAACCTCAAAATGAAACCGTAAACTTATCAGAATTGAATGTAGTAATGTATAAAAAAAAGAACGAAAGAGAAGTCGGCCGAGGAAAAAAAGTATTTGTACGGAACCGGTGGTGGAGGACCACTCAAGTCCCCAAAACCGAAGGATGATGTGGACGAAATAATGAGAGAAGTTATTGGTCCACAAATCTACGGTCTTGACTCGGTGTACGACAGTGATGTTTTGATTGGTAAGATAAAATCACTTGATTCTCTTGTCTTATTTTAATTAATTTGTTCTCTTTTTTTAGAATATGTCGCGATTAAATCGACTGCCCAGAACGTGTGAGATGAAAATAGTGAAATCTGTACCGAAGTAGACTTGGTGGTTGCACCATCGAAGCCAAATTTGAAAGCAAGGAGAAGCAGAAGGAATTTGAGAAACCCTCAGAAGAAATGGCAATGGGCGCATCCAGCGCACTCAGCGGAAAAGCCGCTTAGCTGAACAGCACAGCGTAAAAAGTATCTCAGCGATATGTGTCGGCTGGATGGGTAGCTAAGTTAAAATTTATTTTGACAGCTAATTTTTTTTTCTATTTTAAATAACATCAATTCACTATCGCTGAGCTACTTAGCATAAAATTTTTACGCTGAGAAATTTGCCAGCCGCTGAGCTAAGCTGCTTAGTTCAGCTAGCCATCCAACGAGCTCAGCACTTAGTCGCTACTCAGCCGCTGAGTGCGCTGGATGCGCCCATTGACAAGTAAAAGTAATGTATTTTATAAAAAAATTTCTAAAATTGGATCATCTATTAATTGTATTATTATACAGATACATTTGTACTTGGGCGGAACAAAATAAAATTTTGAGTGTTTCCAAAAGAAAGATGGGCGCAGACAAATGGCAGCCGTTAGCCTACCAAAAAACTGAGCTGCTGGAACAAATAAAAAGGAAAAAATGGAAATAGAATTCCTCGAAGAAAAACACCAGTTAGAGATGAAATTAATGAGAGAAGAGCACGAGTTAAATTGTTCATAGAATAAAAGGGATATGGCTAGTTTAAATTTTGTTTTTACATTTTTATTTCAATCTTCTACATTTTGTTGGAGTAAGTTATGAAAATATTCTGAAAAAAGAGCTCGCCTTGTAGTCGTATCATAGTTGCACCAGTGCTTCTAGATCTGGCGCAAGTGGTGGAGGGTTACAATCTATGTTTTTAACACGAACGTTGTGCAAAATGGCTGTAGAAACGATTACGATTTGAATCGTTTGAAGATTTAAGCGTAATCCAGTTGCTAGAACAGGAAAACGTTTCTTCCACACTCCATATGATCTTTCGACACAATTCCTCATTCTGATTTGTGATTCATTATACAGCTGCTTTACATTATTCAGCTACAATGATGCAGTTACCAAATTCCCCTGATTCAAACCTTGATTTAATTTTCGAGTAATTGCAAATAGTTGTATCATGAGTTGCTCCCGGCCATCTTCCTAAAATATCCCTAATTTTCAAAGAAACATCACACAGCGTTTGTACGTTGAATGAAAAGTATCCTTTCCTATTCCGAAACAGTTCTGCATTGTCTCCACCTACACATTGAATGTAGTAAGTAATTTTTAGTTTCTACATGACAATAGAATCGCTGCTTAACAAGGCGATTGATTTCGCACATGAGTACAATCCATTGCTGCTATCACTCTTGGGAAACGAGCTATGTTGTAGAACTCCTGTATGACTCTGACTGATTTCGAAACGCCAATTAATTCTCCAGAAATCATCAAGAAACTGCCTGTCGCATAAAACGTTAGTGTTAAAAGAAACGTGCAATATGCACTAATTGCGTTATTCCTGCATATATACCCACATGGAAAAAATATAACTCGGTTTGCACCTCGAGATATATCCTATATAGGCAAGATATAAATTTTATATGATAAATATATCTGTGATATAATTGATGGATATATTCTTACCACTTATATTCCATATGTTACTGGGAATATGCGAAAAATATATCTCAATATATATTCTATATCTGAGATATATCTGAGATATAAAAAAGCGGCCAAAAGTTAGATATCCAAGCTATATTTTGGTTACTTTTTAGGATATATTTTTGGCTATATTTTTTTCCATGTGGGTAAAGATTACACTGTTGTATATTAAATACAAAAACGTTATTCAAGTACCATGTCGTTTTATGAGTAATACGCATCCGTATTTGATCTAGTATTTCCCAGGTATATCGCATGCTCATTCGGAAACGAGTATAGAACTCGGAGTGATCCCAATACCGAAGCTCTTTCGGCTGTGGAATCACACTATAATCTTATGCATCCTTTTCATCAATGATATCTTCTTAAACTTCTTCCATTATTCCGCAAAGTTTTTTTTAAAGCAGAATGCAAATTTGGGAACCACCTCCAATAGCTATGTGTAATACATCGTTGGATAGGTCTTTTTGAGCTGAATATAAGTTACTATGGCGCCTAGTTCGAAATCTTTGTCTGTTCTGAGTAGTACGGTCAAAACTGTACAAAGATAGAGTTTTACATATCACCCTGTATTTTTGTAACCATGTAACCTATTTCCATAAATAAGGTACCATTAGCAGAATTCCTCTACCTATCTATAATGGTAAACTTGATGGTTCTATCTTATCAACTTTTTGAGTTATGAGTCGTCAAACTCGAACTTTTGGGTTTCTTTTAACAAAAATGTCAACTTCACCTACCTCTTTCTTCAAAAAAAATACGTGTAAAAATAAGAAATAAAAAACTCGGCAAAGATTTCGAACTAGACATCATAGTAACTAATACTCAGTTCAAAAAAAACCTCTTCAACGACATATTACACATAGCTATTTGGAGGTGGTACCATAGTCCATACATTTCCTGGCATCCTCTTTTAAATTTATCCCGCAAAAATTGTTTAAATTAATGACATTTCACTCACTTATACCCTTGATACACATGTGGTATCGATATTACAATATTCGAAATATTACGTTTATACTACATGTGTGTCACCCAATACTAGCAATATACCAGGTTGGCAATCTAATTTATACGTAGTATGAGATTTGCTAAATTTAGGTGGTATTAAGGTAATATACACTATTTTTACTGTGCACAGCGCCTCTGCCGGAAAATTTTCCTCACAAAAAAGTTGTCAATTGCAGTCGCTGGTTTTGTGAGATTTTGTGTTTATAGTGTTTTCTCACTATAGTCGCTTGCTTTGTTTATGTTCTGATTATTTTGACAAATCAACTTTAGCAACATTGAAATATTAATTATTTGCCGCTTGCTACTCCAAAATCAAATAGAAACACAAATGTCAAAACAAACTACTTCGGTACATACTAGGTTTATGTGTGTCGCGGGTCTGAGTATATTATGATATTGTGGATATTATGATATCGAAATTATAACATCGATACCACATGTGTGTCGCAGGTATAATATCCTGAGCTTTGGCTTAAATGCCCAAATTTAGACCCTCCAATCAGTATCAGATCCAACTTTTTGAGCAGCGGCAGAAGCAGAGGAAATAGCAGAATTCTGCCTGCTGAATCAGATCCACGTAAAGCAGCAGCAGCGGCAGACTTTTAATTTTTCATCAAGATATTTCAAAAATAACAAAAAATAACATTTTTTCTGAATCATAACTGTGTATATACATAAATAAATACAAAAAACCACCCTAAAATATCCATTTGTCATTTAAAAACAACTTGCCAAGTAACAAATGTTTGAAATGTCAAAAAATTCTGCTTTGCAAAGCAGCAAAATTAGAATTTGGGATGAGAAAGCAGCGGCAGAACTCTCTGCTGCTTTTCTTGTCACGTGACCCGCGTAAGCCAATAGAAACAATTCTCTGCCGACGGTTCTGCTTTTCTGCTTTGGATCTGATAAGGCTGCTTTCGGAAACTAAGTGTGATGATCAAATGACATTAGTCAAACTTACATCACTGAGAGACAAGTTCTGCTTTGACTGAGTTTACAGATTGACGTTTCAGAACAGTAAATTGACAATTTGATTTGAAAAGGGCTTTAAGATGGATTTTATAAAACTAACTATGGTAAAGAAAAAAGAGATTCTCTTTGTCATTTATTGCACTCGTAATTCAACAAGAAGTGCATTGATTAATTTTAAAGAAGCGTTATTTTTGATAACATAATTTTATTTCTTCATAAATAAGTATAACAATTCATTGTGGACATAAACATTCATTAAATAAACATAACTTTCTTTTAAAACATAAGAATTCAATTTTTTTTATAAAATAAGATTACTGCATAAGACTTTTTAATTCTTTTAAAACATCCACTTTATCTTTTTCGACCCGCAATTTTTCTTTTTCCAGGTCGATATATTCCCTGTGTCTTCTCTCTTCATTGTCATCTTGTTGCTTCATATATTCTATTATATTGGAATTAGTAGGTGTATTTCTCTTGCTCTTTTTATTTGGCGTAGCATTACTTGAACTTTCTTCCGATTCGCTGTTTTCTTTTTCTATAATGCTACTAAGCTCCAAACTGTCACCAATTACTTATGTTTGAAGGCGGTTCACGGGCATGTTTGTTCCCATAAACGGAATCAAAATCCTCATAATATTCCCAGTTCGTTCTCGCGTTTCCTGATTCCGAATTCCTCTTTTTTATTCTTGTGTAGGTGGTATACAAATTTTGAAATTTTTTCATTATTTCATCACATGAAAACGTAAAAAGTGGGTTATTAGTCTTAATTTTGTTGAGAACTTCGCGCCACAGTGATTTTTTGCTCCGTGTACCGCCTTCAAATTTACTATGCATCTCTAGCCGTGTTGCTACAAGAAGCTTTGTTTCCTTTTTTTCCCAATAGCAGCTAAAACATTTTACATTTACTAAATGTGATAATTTTACTATTAATATAGTTACTCTTTAAGTTCCTCCATTGTCATCTTAAACTCAAACTCCACTTAATTAATTACATCGGCCGACTCCCGATTTCACTCTCCTCCTTAAACCACCAAAAACACAATGACAAGTCAGGCAATTTCAATGAACTGCAATAACTGCAAAGAATTTAAGCAGAATTCACAGTTTACTACGTTTTCGAACAGATGGCTTTAGCTGAACTAGTTTTCCGAACGCACTACTTTTGCAGATTTTTCGCAGTTTGACGTTTCCGAAAGCAGCCACAGCCTTCAGTTCAAATGACTACTGTGAAACAGTAAAATAAGTTGAGCGAAAGCTTAAGGCTGAGCGAAAGCTTAAGTGAACACTGTGGAACCGGGCATTAGTATTTGGTTATTGGTAAGGGCCAATAAGTCTAGGAGCTATTCAAATTTAAGTAAATTAAAAAAAAATACATTTAGTTCGTATACACCCTGTATCTTAGTGGATAGTGGAACAATTTTTTTCTCCAAAGACATCCCGGAATCACCCCTGTAAATATTAGCCACGTAGTTTTTAAACGTCTGATGACCTATACAAGTAGCGAATGAGTGCATATGAGTCTTTAAATGGCGAAATCTCATGAATAGCAATTCGTACGGGAAAATGTTTTCTTTTTTTGTAGATAATCGCATAATGTACAAACTTTGTAAACAGTATACTATGATAAGACTTACCGTTTAAACGATATTAGCCAAAAACGGAATTTTTTACGGGGTGAAAGCTGAAAATGAAAGCTTTCAGGATTCATTCGATAAAACAGCCTCACTTTTGATTCATTTTGAGACAGCTCTCGAGAAGCAACAGCCCATCTATGGTGCGCGTTGGTAAGTTTGTAGGGATGTACCCAGTATTTCCTTCTTCTTCTACACCAGAACCAATAAGGCACTACAAAGTCCCCCTCACTTGAGCCCGTATTTATAACTGAAATAGTAAAAATTGTGTTGCCACCACATTTTTATCGACCAGTTCGCACCGATTTATCGCTCGCTGTCATGAACCCCTCCTAGTAATATATCGTCGCGATATATCGCTTATCATATATCCCCTCAGTATGAACGGCGCCTTAAAGACCTACGGAACTTATTTTCAGGAAGTAACAAGAACTACATGCGTTGCGAACCACAAACTACTTTCTGTAGTATCAAATTAAGTTAATTATGAAACCCACCCCCTAACATCATAATATGAAACAAAGTAAATATTATCAATTACATTTTCCTAATCTGCCAGCAACTAGCGTAACAAATCACACTACCCGATCCAAATGCATCTTCGGAACCACTTTATATTGTGTTTGTTTTGGATATGTATATTTTTTTGTATTGAACTGTATATAATATTCTTGTTAAATTTGAAAATGAGAAAAAATGGATACTTACAACACCTACAGCCTCCAAAGCAAATAGTACAGTACCAAAGAACAGCGGATATTCACCTATTGGTGCAAGGGTAACTTTACCCTCTATAGTTGGCATTTCTCGAAATATGTAATAGTATATGATGAAAATGCCTGAAAAGAATGTTAGCATATTTTGGTTTGTTGGTTAAAAAAATTATATACAGTCTGAACAAAACCGACCATTTCCTACTTCTAAGAGGAGTGCTCTCTAAGTAACAAATAACGGAAATCTTTTGAAGCAAAAGTAAACCTTGGATTTCAGTGTTTAATTACTTATTAAAACCAAGTTAAAAAATTAGGGCGTTGCTTTTGCATTGGAAAAGAATAAATGCTCGAACATATGGAGTCAAAAGTTAGTATACAAATAGTCCTCAAATTGCGTAACTTCCAGCAATAAATAATAACAAAAATAAATAATCAACAAAAATAAATATATAGTAATATAATACCACCCTCACGTGCATAAATTGTTTATTTCAACATGACCAATATCAGATTACACAACGGTCGCCCACAGTTTATGCTAACGTTTGCATTTCTCCTCCCAAATGAAAAGCCAGATAAAAACTTAATAAAAAACCTTATCGCAGTTCTCCCAACGATCGCGACCGAAATACTTGTAAACTAATTAATCATTAAAAATAAAAAGGATAAGTTTTGTTTATCCGGAAAGTTGCGTTTTATTTTGGTGCTCCCTTCCTCCCTACATAACTATATATATATAAAACCAGGCATTAATCACCCCGACTTCATATCGCAACTTGAACGGGAAATAACAGACGACATGTAAGAACTTCCTCTCTCGCTCCTAGCTCAGGTACGCCGACGTTATTCTTGCACTATGTGGAACCCAAACTTACCTGGGGCCTTATTCTCTATTACAATATTGTGAGAATTTTTCTCGAAACTGCCAAATTTGTATTTTGTATTACAAAACTGACTCGAAACTGTAACAATATTGTTAGATTTTTACTCGAAAGCTCAAGGGTAATCGAGCAATTTATAAAATTTTAGATGTGTGCGATACAATTGAAAGCTCATGCGCTCATTTTCTTTCTTTCGGGGACATTTCTACGAGAGGAAGCAATATTGTAATAGGGAATACGGAAGCATTTTAGTTTCGGATAACAGTTTCGAGTGAAAAGCATTTGAGTATTGTAATAGAGAATAAGGCCCCTGATCTCGATTTAGATCGTTTTCAGGTGGCAGAATATAACTTAATACACAGCTATTCTGCCCATAAGGAAATAGCCATTTATATTTGGAATGACGTGGCATTATCTCTGGATCAAATTTTTTCTTCATAGCCATGTCATATTCTTCTGTTATCTATACAGAAGTCCTTATATTAACGAAGCCTCCCTTTTTGTATTCGACGCTATCTCTGAGCTGATCTCCGGTTTTTTATCTTCCGGAGTACGAAATCATTCTTGCGGGTGATTTTAATGTTCACAGTTCAAGATGCCTTACTTACCTACTTAAATGGCACCAGTGTTTCAAGCAAGGACGTTGAGCTCTTCGCAGATATTAACAACTTACATCGGATTGTTCATCGTCCAACTAGGGTCCCTGAAATGTCAGGCCAAGGATCCCATCTCATTGACTTATTTCTTACCTCCCACTCTACTAGATACTCGGTAGAAGCTGACACTCCTCTGGGCAACTCGGACCACAGCCAAGTAAGTGATCATTTCCCATATCCATCGTCTGCCCCAACCATACCAGTTCCTAAACGAACCGTTTGGCACTATGGGAAAGCCAACTGGCTGGGGCTCATTCGCTTTTTCCAACCCACTGGAAGTTGTGTTTCCGTCTCGTCCACCTCAACTCTGTCGCTCTCTGTATCACGATAGTTAAGCCCTGGACAGACGTGTGATTTTGATATCATATCCCTAATATTATAATATTTGGATATGTATGTCATATCATATATCAAAACACAACATGGTATTAACGAACATCGAAACGCAGCTTATTTTCATAATATTAACATGATATCTGCAATTTCTAGTGAGAGCAGCGCTATTTCTCGCTGGCGGAAATATTAAGTTACCTAGGCCATTCACACACGAAGGATCTTGGCTCTGCAACCAAAAGCTTTGCTGGAAGTTTCCTGAAAATCACTGACATATAATAATGGACTGCTCATCAGCAATTATTCCCATACAAACCGATGGCACCAAAAAGGTACAGTCGACTCGCTCATCCATAAGCCCCCAAACTGACAGAAGCACTCAGAAGTAAAATCAGACTGACAGAAATAAAATCAGGTTAAATCAATTAGAAAAAAATAGACGGGTATAGTGATGTTTATATCTTTTGCTCTTTTCCCCATAGACCCCCGGATTTTGACATACAGAATGTCAGTTGCTAAAACAGGCGTTAAGAACTTAAATCAGATACACATAAAATTTGCAAATTAATGAAAAAAGGGCATTTTAAAAGGTGAAAAAGTGAAAATAGTGTTTATTAATTTTTTTAAACAAAATATTTGTGGTTTTAATGTTTTAAGTACGTATTTAAAAAAATGTAAATTTCAAAGTGATTCCGGTGTTTACATAGAGTGAAAAAAGGGGCCAGTTCACGCAATTCGACGTCGACTGAAAACGACGCGTTAAATGTCGTTTTGGGTTCACGCAAGTCGACGTTTTATGTTTGTCGTTTTAAAAGTGTCGTTAATCTTCTCGACGCCAAATTTGGCGTCGAATTCATTTATTGTTGTATTAAAAACGAGTTGTGGTGCCAATTAGACCACAGCAGAAATAATTTTACACAAAACTTTTTACAGTTCTGAACGAGCATAATGCAATAGAAAAAGAAAAACTATTAGTTGAAAAATAACAATTATAACTACTCCAAGAAGAGTTAGATGTACAAAAATAAATTCAGAGTTGAGATTTTCCAATATTATTATGAATTTGTTTAATTAATTTAATTACTCACATTATTGAAGTTTTAGTATTATTTGCAACTTGTCTCCCTTGTGGATAATGTGAAAGTTCATCGGTTTCTTTGGATTTTGCATATTTTTAGGAGAAATTATTTTGGGAAAACGACATTCGACACGTCGACTTACGTGAACCCAAATTCAACGTCGTAGAAATTAATGTCGTTTTCATAAAGCGTCGATGTCGACGTCGAGTGTCGAATTGCGTGAACTGCCCCAAGGTTTGTAGCCTATGGAACAAATTGGTGCCATGAAAAATTCCTCATGAGCAGTCCATTCTATATGTCAGTGCTGAAAATACACGGAGCAATAACAGACGAAGCAGCTTTTGAGTTGCTACGAAATAATTGTTTGTATTAGCATAGACAAATAAAAGGAAAGATGTGGTATATTATAATATTACTTTCATTTTAAGTGTGAGATTTCTTTGTGCATGGCTTGTATAATAGAGGAAGAGCCAGCGACGTATTTTGGGTTGTCATTTCATTAGTCATGAAAATTTCCACACTGAATCTTATACACCTGCTGAACAATAAAAGCTAGTTCTGGCAACCCCCAGTGGCCGGAATATAGTATCCTAAAATTACAAAGGGGGTAGGAAATAAAGTTCAATTTTGTTATAGTATTAGTCATGAATTTTCAGGAGATTATTTTTGATGGTATTAACATTTCCCCGTCACCAAAGTGCCGCCAGAACGCTGTGGAAATTTTCATGACTAATGAAATGACAACCCAAAATACGTCGCTGGCTCTTGGTCTATAAGGTTTGTTCCAGTACTTTTCCTGCAAAAACTTGTTGGGCAAAAACTTACTTCAATGGTGGGAATAATTTTGTCAAAAATCCAGAAAGTAAAGAAACACCTTTTGGGCAATTTCCTGCAAATCAAGAAGAAAATAACATAAATGTCGATTGCCTATGTGTATGCCGCTTTTCCAGATACCCACATACATACAAAAAATTGTCAATTGGCAACTTGCAAGAAATGGCAGGACCGAAAACCTCCGGCTAATTCCTGCACGAGGGAAAGTGAAAATTTCCCCGCTTTTTCTGTCATGTGAAAGTAAAGAAACACAAATTAGGTGAATTCTTACTCCCGCCGGATCCCAAATTCGAGTTCTGCAACAAAGCTATTGAAGGCTTTGGTTTCCCACATAAAAAACAAATTAAGCAATTGCTCTACGTGTACAACGGTTAATGTGGTAGAAAGTACATAAAGAATGATCGATAGAAACCACAAAAAGGGGGGTTTATCTCTACCCATTTTCGAGATAGGGCGTTTTGAATTTTGTTGTAGGGGAGAAAGTATAGTTTCATAAGTTGGAATAAAAAGGTAATGAAACAAGGTCCTATATCGATGAATAGAGTATCTTTTTTATAGTCCAGAACGGGGCTTTCATTTGTTGTATGATGGGGAAAACAGAAATAAAGGGTTTTATTTGTAAATAAAAAATATGAAAAAATAATACATTACTTCCCTACAAATTTCACTGGAATTCTAAAAGAAGTTCATTGAGGTCCTTTTTTCTGAACATCAAAAGATGCCCAAAAATTTCTTAGAACAAATGTTTTGGTTTTTTCTGTGTCATTCACTGATCTCTTTTTAGGGTTTCGAAATACTAAAACCAGATCAATGAAGTATACCTATTTTTGAATGGCAAATAGCAAAGAAACTGGCGGGATGAACTAAGCAAAGGGGATGAAGCAAAGAATTTGGCGGGATGAACTGACCTTTATTTCCGTTTTTTCTCATCATACACCATTATTTTTAGTAACCAAATTAAAGCCCCATTCTTGACGACAACAAAGATACTCTATTCATGGATATAGACCGTTGTGGCATTAGCTTGTTATTCCAACTTATTAAACTACACTTTTTTCCGTAACAAGAAAATTTAAAACGCCCTATATCGAAAACGGGCAGAGATAAACCCTCCTTTTTTGTGGTTTTTGTCGATCATTTTTTATGTAATTTCAAACCACATTAACCGTTGTACAAGACTCCAACAAATAAATTGGTTATTTTTTTGTTTTTATTATACTGTTTTTGGCTCCATATGTTAAAGCATTTATTCTTTTCCAATGCAACATACTTAAACGCCCTAATTTTTTAATTTTATTATAATAACTAAATAAATACTAAGTAAATATCTGCTACTTAGAGAGTACTCACCTTGGAAATGGGAAATGGACGGTGTGTACTAACTTTTGACACTGACTGATGTATGTATATCCATAAATTAATTGCTATATGGAAAAGAAAATAGAAAAAAGGGACAAATTCAAAAGAACAGCTAGTTTCAGACTTGTTGATTTGTTCATGTAAACAATATAACAATAACAACACAAAGACTCACCAGCGAAAGTTACGATATTTGCAATAGTGCAGAATATTGCCATCTTTTTCAAATTTGGAATTAGGCTCAATAGCAAAAATAATGGAAGTAAACACACCATATGCACCCATAGTTCTGCTTCGCCAATATAGAAGTCAGCAAATTGTTGAACGCCCTTCGATACGAACACTATATATACACAACAAACACCCATTTGAAAAATGACTAGGAAGCCATCGACGATGCATCTAAAATGATTAAAAAAATGAAAAACAAAAATGCAAGACTAACTCGAAAAATATTTGGTTGATATTGATTTTGTGTGTTTGGGTTTTATGGGAGGTGAGAAATTTTCTGAAATATTTACACGGATGCTGGAGATATCCATTTAAGACAAGGAGGTCCATCTTTGAGTGCAAATTTCATAGCATCTGGATATGTTAAGTATGGCACTTGATGGCGTTGGCACAATTTATATTGCATTTTAATCTGGAAATAATAAGATATTTATTTACGTATAATTTATAATACTATTAAAATGATTCTTCTTCTCAAAATCTATAATCTTCACGAATCAAGAAAAATGGGTTCACAAAAAATACTCAATTAAACAATCTATAATCATTACCTTTGCATTCAACTTGTACTAATTTTGATCTTAACTTCAAAACGTTTTATTATTTAAGCTTTTATTTTGCACAAGGTATGTATTTTACAATGTAAACATTAAATCAACATAAATATAATTGGAGCGTCTGCGATTTCAAAATAGTTGTGTTTTTCTAAGCTCATATGGTCATGTATATGATATTACAACAAAAACACGTATTTTAATATTTTTGTCTGTATACTGTATATGTATGGCTGTCTGTCCGAGCTAATCTCGGAAACGGCTAATTGCTAATTCCATTGGAACGGGTTGAATCGGTATTTTATTGGGATGTTTTAGTCTATTTTATACACTTTTTATTAGCTTCACCTGTATGTATGTATGGATTTAAATAAATGTGTGTAGACAAATCTTGCAACAGTATTTTGACTCACTTTCATATAATCGATCAACGTAAGATTTTCCACAAATATATAGTTCAGCTGATAATGTAATCTAAGAATTTCGTAAAAAAAATCAAGATGGCGGCTGAATTTCGCAGTTGTGCCTCCCGAGTCGACCGGCCCCGACCCCCGGAATGGGTATCACAAGTGAAAGGATATGACGTTTTTTTACGATGCGAATGATGAATATATGTACTTGTTAATGGCGAATATTGTACGAGCTTTATCTATATTAACAAGATTAGCAAAAACCCGGCTGGGTTGCAACGCCTTTTAATAAAAAGAATTCTGTGTGCATAGTCTGGAATAAGATAAGGGTATAATTAAACAAAAAACAAATCTGCAAAACATGATTTTGGGTACATGGGTACAACTAAATGGTTTTCTTCACCTATAAAAAATATGTTACCTACAACTTTTTTAAAAATTCGAAAATGAACACCATTTATAGGAAATATTTGGTACTACATGCACAACCGACAAATAAGCCATCATATTACGACTCGTGCACATAGATTTTGACGTTTCCAGGTAATTGGCACCCTGTGTAGAACTTCCCCTAAAAATAGCTCTAAAAACGGTCATCAATTTTGCATAATTAGTGCCCACTGTGCAGTCTGAAACAAAATGTCGTACATCGTAAAATGCAATTTTATGCCCTTTTTTCGACTAATTGCACTGGAGTATTACTGCATACAACATACAACATGCAGGTGAAACTAATATAATGCGTATAAAAATTAAGATGAAAACTTATCTTTTGCCTTACTAATAAATGCTATCATATCATCTACCCCTTATATGGGAATAACAACTGAACTGAACTAAACTGAATTTTTTTGGTTTTCTACGAGAGGTGACAATAAATGAAAGCTTATCTTTTCAGTTCAAATATTTTAAAAGCAATCCTTTTAATTTACATTATATAGGCCTGCAACGCACCCCTATTTTATCGTTCGAAGTGATGGAAATAACCGGCTGAAACTAACGGCAATCGGTAGAGGAAGTAAAAATGCATGTACAGTTGATTTTGGCCGAAGATTGGACATTGTCAACATATTAAAAAAATCATAAAAATGTTTTTTTTCGTAGGCGCTGTTTGAACGAAATTTTTACTTTATCTCGCCATATCTCAATTAATATTACAGATTTAATTAACATAATCTAGTTTAACTAATTCTCTAAATATAAAACTTTAACCGAACGGTTTACATGGTTTTTTTTTCAATCAAAAAGTTGTGTTATAGATTGTTGGAATTTGAGTTTTGCGCTATTGTACATAGCCGGTTAAACTTTAACTGCAACAATAACCAGCAGTTAGTTAAAAATGCCGTTTCACAATCTCTAGTTAGAGTCAATCTGTCAGTTAATTTACAACTGGAAGTTAATTTAACCGGACGAATTTCTCCTGGTTGACTAATTTAACTGAAAGTTTCACATTGGCGTTGACATTTTTGCACTTTACAAGTGTATTTTAATGAAAAGGAACACTTTTGACATTTGATGTACTGTAAATATAGGTATGAAAACTAGTACATTTTTACTTTAACTTCAAGTTTGTTAGCTCATAGTTGGTGAAAATGAAATTTTTTTACTTGCACTTTACGTTTAGAAACTGGAAGTTTACTGACAGGTTAACCGGGGATTGTGAAAACGGCCCTTAGAGAATTAGTTAAACTAGATTATGTTCAAAATTTAAATCGATATTTGTAATATTAATTGATATATGGCGAGATAAAGTGAAAATTTTGTTCAAACAGCGCATACGAAAAAAATGCATTTTCATGATTTTTTTATATGTTGGCAAGTCCAAACTTTTGACAAAATCAACTGTAGATGCATTTTTACTTCCTCTACCGATTGCCATTAGTTTCAACGGGTTATCTCATTTCCCTCACTTTTTACATTTCTAGAGCACTTTTTGGGGATTCGCTGCAGGCCTAATATAATGAGAAACGGTTGTTTGGAATATGTCACTATTTAAGAGGAATGCGGCAGTGAAAGCCGTTAGTCATAAGTTTAACAAATACTCACTAAAACATGTAAACAATATGTGCATAACGCTCCTACAACAATTGTAGATATAACACCATTCACATAGCCTGCATGGTTGAAAGCTTGTGGCATAGCTAAAATGCCTGTTCCTATTGAGCCCTTAAGTATATGAACAAGTGTTTCACAATTCCTAAAAAAACGTTTGAATTACATATTTCTAAAAATAAAAAGAATTGTGAAAAATGTAGTAAACTTACGTGGTGGGATTTTCTATATTTCTAAATTCGTGTGGATCGTAATCTCCTCCACTATAAAAAATGTTTTATTAATTCCAAAGATAAAACTAATTACCATATATTTCAAAATACCCTCTTTTCCGTTGCGATCTATCTAATCTCCTTGATTCCGGCTCCATTTTATTCTCTATTTTTAAAGAAAATCTGCAATGGATTAATTTTTCAGTTTAATCTTTACATTCTATCTAACACAAAATATCAGTACAATATAAAAAAATCCATTATTTAAAAGATCTCTCACGAAGTCAGTGATTTTTGTCCGAGTTGAGGCAGATTCAGATTCTGTGATAGCAAAAAAGTACAGTTAACTGGAAATATTTTGACTGGACCAAATTTCTTGGACGTGATATTGGTACGAAGTCTGATTTTAACTACTAATTTGAGAATGTCAAATGTCAGCAGGACCGCTACAATGAGTTGGGGATGTAATTCATGGAAATGTTGTTACTTTAACATTGTAAAAATGCAGGAAAAGGTTTTATTTTTGAATCGTTGCCGCCCCCTTGGAAAAGGTGTGCAAATTGTTTTTCCACTATATATCTCCGTTACATTACAGAAAATTCTTACAGAAAATTTATAGAGCTGTTTTGTTCAAAAGTAAATTTTCTACAATTTATTATGAGTCAAAATTTTTTAAGCGGGCCACTAAAAATTGACTATTAGATTTTAATATATCTTAACATATTTTGGTAGCTTTATAGGTTAAAAGTAATACCCTAAAACGGTTTTTGAAAATTTGAACTTTTCAAAAATTTACGGGCGATTGAAAATTTCGGGTACTTTTCTTTAAAATTACAATATCTCAGCGAATAATTACTGGATTTCAATGGAAATTGGACCGTATGTTAAGGAACAGAAGAGGAACAAAAAGAATAATTCACACAAAAAAAATATATAATTTGTTTATAAATACTTAATTAGTTTTACAATAAACAAATGGTAATTTAACTAACTTCTCGGTGTTGGAGATATTTTTTTTTCAAAAAATATTCGTTAAACTATCAACTAAATGACTGCACAAAAAAATTTTAGTGCTCTCACACGCAATACGCGTTGCTTGCATTTGAGGAGCTGGGGAGAACATAACCGAACTTGTCAAAAAAAATTCCCTTCAATTTTCATCGTTTTTAAACATTTCGCTCATGCTTTGAACCTACATATCTTCTAAACGGAGCAACTCAAGTTCCTGATCTTTATATCAAATAAAAGAATACACTTTGACCTAAAAGATGAGTCTAAGTATATTGGTTTACGATAATTGGTCTAGGAGTTATTCAACTCTAAATAAATGACAAAAAAAGACATTGTTTTTTCGCGAACACCCTGTATCTTAGTGGTTAGCCCCCTATCTAGAACACATTTTTCCTCCAAATACATCCAGGAATGACCCCTGAAAAAATTAGAAAAGTAGTCCAACTTGAACGTCGGAAAACCTATACAAGTCGTGAATGAGTTCATATGAATATTTTAAATCTTTAAAACGGTGATATCTCATGAATGGCAATACGTACGGGAAAATGTATAATAATATTTTTTGTAGAAAATCGTATGAGCTACAAACTTTGTGAACATTTTTTTATGATAGGACTTACGGTTTCAGATGCATTTGCAAAAAACAGATATTTTGACCCTAAAACCCCCTAGAAAGAAAGGTTCCCGGGGTAGAAAATCGGTAGACTTTATAACCACTTATTAAGAACTCTAAAAGGAAGCTCTGTGCCAATTTTCAGCCTGTACCCGACCATTTCCGCTATTTCGCTTTTTTCGGCTTAATTTGACTGTACTATCTGGCTTATCCTAGTTTCGGCCAAGACTACATCAAGGAAGTAGCAAGAGAGGCTTTTCTTAACTCTTTTGCCGACCGATATCTACAACAGGCAGCCAGACAGGCCGGAAAGAAGAATACCGCAGAAGTTTTGGCATATGCTTTGGCATACGAGGCAGAGAAGCAAGCAACAAGAAGTGCAGTCTGCCTCAGAGAGATCCATACCACAGAGGATACTTGCAACAGAATGAATGCAACGGAAGTACGCGGTTGACTCCGATGCTGGAACTGTAGTGAGCCAGGTCATTTGCAAAGAAATATCAGAAGCGAAGGAGGGCAGAATCTCCCGAGAATGGGAGTGGCGGAACTTGTGAAAATTGCGGACATCGACAGAAAGGTGACCAGCGGGAGGCCGAAAACAATGACTACGTCTCTCCCCGCAGACAGCAGCAGGGAAACGAATAAAGACTAACTCCATGGGGCGGGAGTTAGTCGAGGAAATCGAAGCCACCGGTGTCATCATCACCACTATCTAACAACTGCAGCGCAGTGACAACAGCCTTATCATAGATGAAAAGATTGGAGCCGAAAAATGCGCAATTACTGTAGACACTGGTGCTTCGAAATCACTTGAGATTTCGTCCACATTCTCATTTTTTCAATTAGAAACAATATCGCCGAAACAGTTGCCGCATTTTATTGAAATTGCTCCATAATCCTCCACTAATTGATCCAGATTCTTCCATTGCTCGTGTAAGCGCTCTAAAGGAATTGTGAAAACGTGAGTTTTGGACCAAACTGCAAAAACGGTGGCATTTACTGAGTTTCCATGAGAGTTCAACCAGAGTTGAACCCGAGTTGAACTCCATGGAAACAGTCGCAGTCAAGAGTTTTCGTTAAAGATTTTCAACTCTGCTCAACTCAACGAAAATAGGTAGATTGAACACGCACGCACACAACTACAAACGGGATTGTCAAATGTTAAAAAGTCAAAATGTCGCGCCTGGCTTGGACGTCTGAAGAAACTTTATATTTAATAAATGTTTTTAAAGAAAAATCTATTATAAAATTAATAGATGGCAAAAGGTGGAAAAAGACGGAAATATTTAAATTAATATAAAATGAATTTCAGAAAAAAGGTTTTATGGATAAAAGTGCGTTATCAATTGAACATAAATGGAAAAACTTAAAAAAGCAATTTACGGCAACGAAAAACTCCAATAACGTAAGTGGGAATTGTAAACAAACATGCCAGTTCTATGATGAACTGGACGAACTGCTAGGACCGCGGCCGGCCACTTCAACAATTCAAGGAGGCGTTGATTTAGATTTTACCTCAAGTGATAGTAGGAACACAATGCTCACCATAAAGGTGCCGGCCCATAGAACGCGTTAACGCGATGCGCGCGCAAGATGCGTGTGACATTTCAGTTGAAGTAAATGGTATTTAATGGAACCAGTCCCAATGACTACCGCGACACACGCAAATAAAGCTCCCAACGCTTGAAGTTGACCAATTTTCAACTTTTCCATGCGATAGGCGCGTTTGACGTTTGTTGTGTACATAATTTGAATTTTCAATCTTTTTTTAATCTAGTGTGCGAAGTTTAAAAACAGGAATTTTTATTACATATGTTTGTTGTGTCATACGCGTACAACGCGTTCATTGGGTCTGTCGAATTTTTCGGAAACGGAACTCTCACACGCATCTTGCGCGCGCATCGCGTTAACGCGTTCTATGGGCCGGCACCTTAAGCCGTGCGCTATGAAAGCTCTATCGCTCTCAAATTATGCCATCGCTGTCAATCGTAAAACCAAAATTATAAACTAATTTAAACTAATATGAGAAAAAAAAGAATGCAACACGTATGTATGTACATTTTTTTAGTTTTAAAATCAAGCACCATCAGACAACAAAATTTGTCAAAAAGGCACTTTTTTTGTCAAAATAATAACGTTTTATTTGTTGACAGTGGGGTTTTTTTGTATGTATGATTTGGTAGAACTGTAAGCGGCCACCAAAAAATAGAAATTCAAAAAAAAAATCGTAATATCTTTTTCTTTCCCCGTTTCATTTCAAAACTGATTACATCGTGTGTTGAGCTCATCATTGTCAAATTTTTTTGTATTTACATTTGCCGACATTTAAAGCGCTATACCTCGTGAAATATTAGCCCTATCTAAAAATGATACAAGCAAAAATTATAGATAATCGTGTGTTCTATAAGTCTTAGGAAGGACTTTTTAAAGACGGGCTAACCGTTAACGAAATATAGTGCAAAGAAAGTAATGTATAAAGTTTGAATCACTATAACTCCGAACATATTAGGGGTATTCACGCTTTGTTGTATTCAGCCTTGTATCGTTGTATTCAGTGTATTTGGTTACACCTTTGTAAAATAATACAAGGCTTACTCATATAAAAATATTTACAAGAGCGTTGTAATTTTACTACACTAAAAAGTGTTGTATTACGTATTGTATCGTTGTATTAATATAATTGACAGGTGTTCAAAATGGATCAGGATATGGTAAATTGAATAAATTCAGGTCTTCCAGAAGGTCATCAATTTCAGATTCGAATTCTTAGAAAATTTTCATATTTTATTGGTGAAACTTATGGAAATAATAAAAATTACCCGAATCGTCAATCTCGTTAATTTCCGTCACTGCAATTTCCATTACTTCGTCAAGTAAAATTTCTTTTGGACTTTTCCGCGGCATCTTGACTACCTGTCAAAACGAAAAAATTGTCTTCTTCTTCGATGTATTTACAATAGATTGCAAACGGAGCGTTCACTCTTCGTTGTAAATTTGCATTGTATATTTACACCGTTTACAATGATACACTTTAGCGTGAATACCCCTATTGACTTTACAAAAAAAAAAAATTCAGAACTAAAAGTTAAATCACTTATTTACCTACAAAAAAGATTATATACATTTTTGTCGTAAAACGCATAGTTTCTGAGATATAGAATTAAACGCGTTTCTCTTCATTGTAAGTGAAGCATAAGGGTGGGGATGACGCCATTTTTAATTTAAGCTCATAAAAATATGTAAAAACATTTGGTAAAAAAAATCGCGTGCGGTATTTTTCGCATTACGAAGGCCTTTTTTCGACTGGACTGGACTATAAAGACGGCCAACATTTCTTATTAATGTAATCACGGTAGACTTCAGTGGGAGGTGTGCTCAGAATATGTGTGCCATCAATGGCACCAAAAATTTGCGGGATTTTGCAGAACTTCTCGAAACCAGCAATTTTGATCTCCATTTCGTCCAAGCTGGGCATTTTAATTTCCTCTGGCAGTAATACGTCAATAATAGCATTGCAAACCTCCTTTACAGAACGATGCACGGAGGTCTTGTGAACGCCGAAAAGATTCCCAACAACGCGATATTCGGAACATGATGCTAATTTATATAATGTTATTGCTACTTTAAGTTCTACAGATAATGGCTCCCGAGCACTGTTTTCTTTGGGCTTTAAATTTCTAGATAACCTTCTACATAAATACTGGAATGTGCCTTTGTCTACACGAAAATTATCTAGCCAATCATGTGTGTCGCTGGATATATGTATATGTACATCCTTTGCCACCATAATTTGCTTCGATTTTTCATCCAGAATCGTGGACTTGCTCTAAAAGTCATATTATTTAAAATATTTTCTACAAAAATTATATTTTCACTTAAACTCATTTTCACTTTTGTTTGGTGTTTTAGTCTAAGAACTCTCAGTCTATATTGCAATAGTTTTTGCCTTCTTGTTGTAATGTTTATAACATTTCTGTTATACAACGAACACAATAAATTAATTTTATGGTCCATGATCACTATTTTATAATAACAAAAATATTACGTCAAATTTAAAAACAGCTGCTTGCTTAATACAAGTACACATTCAGCTATCTGCACACAGGCAGAAAAGTCAGCCATGGAAACGCATAGAGTTGAGCCGTTGAGTTGAAGTGTCATTTCAACTCAACCTCAACTCAACTCGACTCCCATGGAAACTCGGTAATTATCACGAGTTTCCATGCAGAGTTTACTCAGATTAAGCGCACATGGAAACGGGTTTCGTTAAATCCAAGGAAACTCAACGAAACTTCCGGTTAAGCTGGGTTTTGCATATGTATGTGTTTGATCTTTTAATGAGCCTATTCACACAATTCTATAAGTATGTTGAGCAAAACCGGTTTTTTTCAACACCTCGGAAATCACACGGAACATAATTATGTTTAGTAAATTTGAAAGATTTACAGGAACGTTTAAATGTATTGTAGATGAAATTCACCTGTTAGAGAAAACAGTGCTAAAGAAAACAAGAGATAGAAGTCACTTTTTATATGTGTGCAAGTTTTCACGGGTTTAATTTTGCGTGAAAAATGTTTCGTTAAGTTCTTCCGCTCCTTCCCTCACTCATCTATAAAACCGGTTTTACTTGCCATGAATATGTACGAGGCAAATTACACGGCATAACACTTTCTGCCTTAACAAACCGGTTGGTGCGTGTTATACGAATTACACGATAAACTAACTGTTCTGCATTTTTTCGTGGGACAATTATATTTTTTATGTATGTAGCTGTGTACAAACTGTCAAGTTAAGCTAATAGACTAAGTGCTCACGAACAAAAAAAAAATTCATACATACTCTCTTGAAACTTTCTGTATGGATTAAGGACACCTAGTCTACCAACTATCCTTCAACGAAAATTTTTGAAACCGCGGTTTTTTTCCTTCACGTTGCTCGAAGATTGTAATGATGTTGAGCGAAGGTTACAAAAGAAAATAAGGGTGCAGGGTTTTATTATTACTATCTTTTTTAGATTTAGAGCCAAAATTATGCATTTGCATGAACAATTAAATGAAATCAAAGTAGTCGTTGCAGTTTTTCAATGGCTTTTCTTTAGACGCTTTAATTATCAACAGAATCTGAAAAAAGGCGCACAATGCCCTCTACCAGCGAAACTATTTCAAAAAAATTGAAAATGCAAAAATTCACGATTCGCGATTCGTATAGCATTCGATGTAACTAGAAACTGGAAACAATTTCTTATGTTTTGCTTATCTGATTCCACTATATGTTATTTTTCAGTTTTTTTAGTTAAAGCCTTCGATACTTTTACTTTATGGTTCGCTTTGCGCATTGCTTCCCTTATCCTGAACCTTACGAGCCGCCACTGGTAACCAAATCCTTCAAGAAATCATAACTTCTACATCCGTTCCCAAGTAATCTTGTTGATATGTAACGCTAGTTAATAAGAATTATTTTATCTTAAATCTCCCAAGATTTCTTCCCACGAATTGATCACGTTACGTCTAGTTAATAAGAATTACTTTATCTTATGACACCCAAGATTTCTTCCCACATTACTGCGACGTTATGCTGATTTCTCGCGAAGACACATTTTTGTAACTTGAAACGTGTAGATCTTTTAATTTGTAATGTACCAAATAATTTTCAGTTTCAGTTTGATCGTCGTGAAATAAAGTCTTAGTTGAGTTAAAGAAAAATCTTTTATTAAATTATATTTAATATATTTTTTTTTTTTGTAATAGGAAAACTAATTACAAGTTTGGCGCAGTCGGTAGGATACCAAACTAGTGTCGTGCAAAAAATTAAGTGAACATTTTTTTTACATATATGTTTTTTCATTTAACTAAAAAGTGTTAACGACTAATTATTTAAATTAACTTAAAAGAAAAAAAAGTGGTAATTTGATCAATGTAATTCAACAAACGAATTACCAGTGACAGTGAAAGTTTTATATACTTTTCATCTTGTACGAAATCTAGAATTCTTTTAAGAATTCATTGGCATCAAATCAATAAAAGAAAAACAAAATTTAACCAGATTTGAGGACTTCACGTGCCACTCAAATTGAGCTCAACTTAATTAAAACAAACGAAAAATAAAGGAGAAGAGGTCAAACCAATTTTTGTTTTTTTAATAATAATATAATGGCAGTCGATTCAGCAATAATTACTGGAAAAGATCTAATAATGGAAGCGAGAGCTGTACCAGTTTTTCGGGGTGATGGCGCCTTTGAGCTTTTGCATTTTATTAGAGAGGTCGAGACAATTGTTGGCTTAACAACTGACCAAGGAATGAAGGCGTATTTATCCAATATATTTAAACAAAAATTCAAGGACCTGCAGCTGCATCAATAACAAGACTCCAGAATGCAACGTGGAACCAAATGAAGCAGCAACTAAAGAAATCTTTTGGAATTCAACAGTCTTACCTAAAACTAAAAGAAGAAGCAGATTCTATAAAATATTTTAATGTAAGTCAGTATTATAATTCTTTAATTATAATTTTGGATAAATTAAATCTTAAGTATAAGTTAGATGATAATTCCCCTGAGGAGTTCAATACTATAAATAATGAAAAAAGCATATAAGAAAAGTTTTTAAACAAAATTCCTAGATCCGATAGTATGTTTTTATGTATAAAGAACGTTACTTCTTTAGAAGAAGCTTTTTTTGAACTACTTGAAACTGGAATTTCCAATGATCCCCCACATAATCAAAGACAAAATAACAACAACAGAAATAGGAATAATTTTAATCGGAACTGCTATGAACATAATTATAATCGTAACAATTATCGTAATGATAATTACAGACATTTTAATCGTAACAGACAAGGAACGGAATATAATAATTTCACTCAAACAATGCCATTTTCAAGAAATAATAGACTTAATGAAAACCCACATAAGGGGTATTATGAAATGGCAAACGCAGTCACCATAGGTATCAAAACTCCAGAGTATTTTCTAATAATAATAGAAATATTGAACCGATGGACGTAGATATAAACACCGAAGAAAATTTTCAATCATGGCCTCAGATAACTCACTATCGATAGTTGAATTTTCAATTTATAATAAAAAATTAACCTGCTTGTTTGATACTGGATCTTCTACTTCTGTAATAGATAGTAGAATGTCCCCCAATATAAAACGTCTTGAATTACCGAAACCAATCGAAATTATAACAGTGTTAGGCAAAGGATAAATAACCCATGAAATAATAACGGAAGTTCCCAAAGAATTTAACCTCAACGCTACGATGAGTTGGAAAATAATGGATTTAGACAATAATAAAAAATGATCATGTAGAAATTAGGAATAAAATAACTAAGTTTTAAAGTTCTTGCTCCTTTCATAATTTCGACGGTTTATATTCTTTAGATTTAAATAATGTAAATATTCTCAATCTACCAAAAACGGATCACCTTAGTAAAGAAGAGTTCCATGCTTTAAAGAAAATCGTTGTAGGAAACAAAGATTTATTCTATCAAGAAGGACAAAAATTAACTAACTTGCATTAAACACCAAATTATTACGAAGCATAATTTGCCAGTATACAGATTCCCTAAAATTCACGAACAAGAAGTGGAAAAACAAATAACAGACATGTTAAAACAATGTATAACTAAGCATAGCAATTCACCTTATAATTCCCCCTTTTGGATTGTCCCAAAAAAATTAGATCAATCAGGGGAAAACAAATGGAGGATTGTCGTGGATTATAGAAAATTGAACGAGATAACTATAGACGACAAATTCCCTATTCCCAACATAGAGTCACTTTTCGACAAGTTGGGTAGAGCTCAATATTTTACGACGTTAGATCTCGCTAAAGGATTTCACCAAATCCTTGTAGACGAGAAAGATCAGGCAAAGACCGCGTTTTCGACCCCAAGAAGTCACTACGAATATGTCAGGATGCCATTTGGCTTAAAAAATGCTCCTGCCACATTTCAAAGAATGATAAATTATGTTCTACGCGAGTTCATCAATGTCAATTGTGTTGTATATCTTGATGATATACTTATTTTTAGCACTTCCCTTCAGGGACATGTAAATGCAATTCAAAAAATCCTCAAAACACTTCGTGAATTTAATCTGAAACTACAGATTGATAAATGTTTATTTTTTTTCGAAAGAATCAGAATATTTAGGACATCTTTTAACTAGTGAAGGTATTAAACCGAATCCTAGTAAGATAAAAGTAATTAAAACACTACAACTTCCTAAAAATCGGAAGGCAATAAAGAGTTTCTTAGGTATCACGGGCTATTATCGCAAGTTCATCAAGGACTACGCGAAAATTGCCCAACCACTTACTCAATGCCTAAAGAAGAATAGGAAAATTGACGTAAATGATAGAAAGTTTATTGAAGCTTTTGAAAAACTTAAAGAAATATTAACGAAAGATCCTGTCTTAAAATATCCAGATTTTGTCGCAAAACGGACATCCAGTATCATTCGCAAGCCGAACTCTTAGCGGACACGAAATTAAATACAGCACTATAGAAAAGGAACTCCTTTCGATTATATGGGCCACTAAATACTTTCGCCCTTATTTATATGGAGTTAAATTTACAATTAAAACTGATCACCAACCTTTAGTTTGGTTAAATTCTTTAAAAGAACCTAACTCAAAACTACAACGGTGGAGGATTAGACTAAATGAGTTCGATTTCAATATAGAATTTGTCAAGGGTAAGGACAGCAAAGTAGCAGACTTTTTGAGCAGAATCAACGTGTATAAAAATGAAATTAACACTCTTGAAAATGTAGGCAGTAATTCTATTAATGAATATAATAATTTGGATAATGAAAGTAATGCAGCTACGATTCATAGTGGAGCCGAAAATTTGGGAGATCATATCCCAATTGTAGATAATATCGTTAATAAATATCTTACTCAAATACATCTAGTTGAAAATAAACAAGAAGATCTGGTAGTAAAATATAAGAAATATAGGATAATTTATATATCTCGGGAAAATCTTAAAGATATAAACTATCTAAACAATCTTTTAAGAAAATTAATAAAAAAGGGAACAACTGGGATATATTCTGAATTGGATTACAATGAATTTTCAATTTTGCAAAGTAAATTAGTGAACCTATTTGGCAATGAACCTAGAATTAGATTCGTTAAATGTAATAAGCTAGCAAAAAATTTAAATGATGAAAATGAGTTAATAAAAATAATAAAACAAGTTCATGAAGCCACAAACCATAGAGGTATTTTAGAAAATTTTTCCGAAATTAAAAACTTGTATTATTTTCCCAAACTAAAGGATTTCATCTATAAATACATAAACAATTGCGAGGTTTGCAATTTAAGTAAATATGACAGAAATCCTATTCATTACAAATATAATTTGTCAGAAACTCCTTCTGAACCCAATGAAATTGTTCATGTCAACGTGCTTTATCTAAAAAAGCAAAACAACAATAGATCGCTTCACAAAACACCTATCTGTAGCCAAGTTAAGCGATAGAAATAGTGTAACCATAGTTCAGACATTGAAACATAGAAACTCTCTATTTGGTAAACCCAAAAAGTATATTTTTGATAACGAATTTGATAGTTTAAATATAAAAAATTTCTGTCGAGAAGAAAACATAGAAGTACATTTCACTTCCCCTCGAAGTCACACGGGTAATGCTGACATTGAAAGGGTTCATGGGACAATAAACGAACACATTAGGATACTTCATCTGACACATCCAGACTTAGATATCGAAAGCAAAATTTTAAAAGCTGTAGAAAAATATAATAATACAATTCACTCTACAACAAAAGTAAGACCAATAGATTTCCTTAATAGCAAAGTTTCTGATCTTGAAAGTATAAAGAGGAAGATCCTAGAAAATAAAAATAAAATTATTAACAATTTAAACAAAAATAGGAAAGACTTTATTGCTCCAAATGCAAATGAAATACTTATAAAAAATCCAACAGCGTTAAGATACAAGGAATTACCTAGGTATAAAAAGATTAATTGCTCACAAAATAACGGGAACCTAATTGATAACAAAAAGAAGAAAATCCACCCTTCTCGCATTAAAAGAAACTTTAAATATTTTTCAGAAAACACTACTATTGCTGGTAACACTAATGACGCTAGTGAACCCAAACCAAGCTCTAATTAGCATGGAAAAATTGGAAACTGAAGCTGGATATACTACAACCCAACAAGCGAAAATACCATTATAGAGAAATATAATAAAATTATCCACATAGTTGATTTAAAAGATATTAAAAATACAATTGACTTGGTGGAGTGTCAAGTGAAGGATCTATTTCACATACCAGAAGATGAAAATATTATCAGTACCCTGACAGGAAAGATCAACAAGGTAAAACATACTTTTAAAACATTAATACCCTTAAGACAAAAAAGGGCACTTATTAATGTTGGAGGAACCATCCTAAAAAGGATTTTTGGTACCATGAATGAAGATGACAAGCTAGAGATTGAGGAACATTTAAAAATAACAGACAAAAATGTCCATAGTGCTATAGAAAATTCTAACAATCAGATAAAAATAAATAGTTTGCTCCAATAAAATATTAATACTCTTCGGTATAATATACAAAGAAACAACATAGAAATACACGAACTTTTAAATCTAGTTAATACCAGTAATAGAGACGTAGTACGACAATTACAGTATTTACAAACCCTGACTCATTAAATCTTTTAAACGAAGAAATTGAAAAAATACACGAAAATGTTGCTTTCTCTAAACATCAAATAATGGGTAGATCAATGCTTACACCCGAAGAAATTGACGCTTATGATATAGACATCTTCAAACTACAAGAGCTTAAAAGTTCTTTAGCATTGGCAGATTCCAAATTACTTTTTACAATACTTATCCCGCAAATTAGTAAATTAGAAGCTACTCACTTCAAAGTCGTTCCAATTCCAGATTCAAATAATCAAGAAATCGATATTAAAATTTTGGATATTATAATTTTTGAAAATAAACCATACTATCTAGATCAGGAAAGATATAGGAAAAGTTTAAGACCCGTTAATGATTGCATATCAAGTCTCTTAAATAAATCTTATGATAATTGTTTGAAAATTACAAAATCAGGTTTAGAAATAATAGAAATAGACGTAGGACTAATTATAATCAAAAATGGAAAAAATTTAACTCTTACTAACAGTTGTAATAATATAGAATATTCATTAAATAAAAATTACTTAATAACATTTAATAATTGCTCCGTTATGTTAAATAATATAGAAATTTTAAATAAAGAAAGAAAATTTAAGTATAATATCGTAATTCCTAGTTATAATAAAATTCAGGATGTTAATTCAACAATAGATCTAAAAGAATTACACATTAAACAAATACAGAACTATAAACAAATTAAGGAAATTCGTTACGAGAAACACCAAAACATCGTTATAAGTTATACTAATCTATCACTAGTTACAATCATAATTACGATTTTAATCACATTAATATTTTTTAGATATTGCAAAAAAGAAACAAAAAAAAAGTAGTTGATAATAAAAATAATTTTGCCCAGGAGAGCAAAACACTTGAGGAAGGGGGAGTCATATATCCTAGTAACCAAATCCTTCAAGAAATCATAATTTCTACATACATCCGTTCCCAAGTAATCTTGTTGATATGTAACGCTAGTTAATAGAAATTATTTTATCTTAGGTATAACTCCCAAGATTTCTTCCCACATTATAACCCAAGAATTGATCACGTTACGTCTAGTTAATAAGAATTACTTTATCTTATGACACCCAAGATTTCTTCCCACATCACTGCAACGTTGTGCTGATTTCTCGCAAAGACACATTTTTGTAACTTGAAACCGAAGTGTAGATCTTTTAATTTGTAATGTACCAAATAATTTTCAGTTTCAGTTTGATCGTCGTGAAATAAAGTCTTAGTTGAGTTAAAGAAAAATCTTTTATTAAATTATATTAAATATAATTTTTTTTGTTGTAATAGGAAAACTGATTACAAGTTTTGCAGGCGAGAGGAATTATTGGAAGTGTTGATGGAAGGAATGTTATGCCGTGTAATTTGCATCTACCGTGTGAATAGGCCCAATGAACATATACTGACAGCGACGCAATGTAAAATTATCTCTCAGTACCGTCATGGAAACAGCACCGAGTTAACTTGAGGGAAGAAGCTTCTGTTTACCAAAACTCTACCTTGGCTCATGGAAACCCAGTATATGTCTCCTGACAACATGTGCATCTATGGAATCGTGGGAATCGGTTTCAACCAAGACAAGCGGAGTTATGACTATATGGACTTCCATGGAGTACAGCCACTGAAGAAGTTTACCGGCTCACGGGTCAATTAACATTGGACCAGATTATCCGAATGGAAAAAGCAAAGTTTGTGTATAAGTTGAAAGAAAAACTTCTGAGATCAAACTTAGTAATTGCGCAATACTCTAGCATACGGAGAGGACAAGAAAGGGACTGCTTAATACTGCGGTGGAATTTTACAACACTCTGCCGGACCATGTAAAATCGGCTCCGTCTTTAGTATCATACACGAAAAGGCTGAAGAAATATCTGATACAGGAGGCTCGGCGTTATTAATTGTCAAACTAATTTCGTCTTTGCATATATTCGTTTTTATTTTAATTTAATAATTTTTTTATATTTATTTTCTATTTATTAATTTTTTATTTTTGTTTTTATTTAATTATTTCTATTTATGAATTTTTATTTTTTATTTAATAATTTATATTTATTAATTTTTATTTACTTCTACTTAACTTTTACTTATTAATTTTTATTTACTTCTTTCTAACTTTTATAGTTTTCTACTTTTTCTCTTTTTCTTTATTGTTCTTTTGTGATAAACACTTCTAAGGTTTTAATTGTGGTATTTACTGTTGAATAAGGGCTCCCCAACTCTCATACCAGCTTCGCTGACTGAGTGGGGATGTGGAAATAGTAAAAATAATGATGTTAAAAAATGTATTTGTAATCCTAGTCTACTAATAATAATAAATAAATAAATGACAACATTACGTCATTTTCATAAGCATATGTTATATCAGAGAGAAAACCAATATTTTTTAGAGTAATTTCATCAATGAACTGGGATGGACGTATTCGTACTTTTTAATACTTTCGTATACGATAAATATATTATGTTATAAAAGTAAATGCTCTATTTTTCTCAAATGGAAAAAAGAACTATGGGTCATTCCAGCCATAATCGGCCGGAAAATGCACGACCGCCCAGAAAATTAGTAAAAACATTTTTTTCATGTTTCTCGCGATAAAAAAACATGTACAAAACAATGCGTAATTATCATACAAAAAAGTTAGAAAATAGTGGTTTTGTAGCCTGATATCCACTCTTCCAGAAAATTGTCATATTACAATGTTTGACCTTGAACTTTTTTCAATGACAGCAAAAACAACAAAAAAAATCGGAAAAATTTCAAAAATTAATTTCTCAAAAACACCATCTTCGATTTGGCTGAAATTTTAACACAAAGTTCTTGAGTTTGCGAACTATCATCGTACAAATTTTCAGCGTGGGTTATTGAAACTATTTTAACATACTACATACTACATACAAAAAAACAAAATTTTGATTTAAAAAGTCAGTATGTTAAAATAGTTTCAATAACCCACGCTGAAAATTTGTACGATGATAGTTCGCAAACTCAAGAACTTTGTGTTAAAATTTCAGCCAAATCGAAGATGGTGTTTTTGAGAAATTAATTTTTGAAATTTTTCCGATTTTTTTTGTTGTTTTTGCTGTCATTGAAAAAAGTTCAAGGTCAAACATTGTAATATGACAATTTTCTGGAAGAGTGGATATCAGGCTACAAAACCACTATTTTCTAACTTTTTTGTATGATAATTACGCATTGTTTTGTACATGTTTTTTTATCGCGAGAAACATGAAAAAAATGTTTTTACTAATTTTCTGGGCGGTCGTGCATTTTCCGGCCGATTATGGCTGGAATGACCCCTATGTATTTGGATACCTGCATAAAATAAAAATATTATAATAATTATAAATATAATATTATATTATATTTTTAGCTATAGCAGTAGGAAATCAACTCTAAAAAAAGCTTTGTCCCAACTGACAAAAGGAAACCGAGCCAATTGTGCTTCTTTCTACATTACTATTTCACTTTCGAATCGTTACAAATAAGCTTAATAGAATAGCTTCCTTGCTACGACATGCAATGCTAAGAGATATGTACGGTAAGGATAAAAGAAGCACTTCTCTGCTTCAAAGAAACCGATTCAGTACCTTTTCTGAATCGCTTCATTTCCTGCTAGGGGGAGTCCAAATAAGAAAAAGAAATCTTTAAAATAGATACATAGATACAGCTTTGCTTCATACTTTGATAATAATTTATTAGAAAATGCCACACGATGGGTTCTTATAAACATTTGAAAATATAATCGGTTATCAAAAAAATTTGTTTCTTTCCATGGATAGTTATTAACTATGACCAATTGCTATTAAAATCTCAATGTTTTGGAACTGTCTTAAACGCATATTAAAATTCATCAGGATGTTACAATAGTTGCTTTAGCTTTTATTTTAAGGGGATCAGTTAAGGGACTGCCTCAATTTCAATGAAGTCCTACGTCGAAAAGATCCAATAATAATTACGGGCATTTTCATAAACGCAAGACTGCCGCAACATTGCAGAATTCAGCAATAGGAAGTCTGTAGCTGAATTCTGCAATGTTGCGGCAGTCTTGCGTTTATGAAAATGCATTATTAACTCTTCTACAAACATGTATTATTTGCTTTTAACTCTTTTTTTTAATCTATAAATAGGTTTTGTTAAATAACTTACCTTTAAATCGTTTTGCAAATCATTCAAATTCCTTCTTTAATAGGATGTCGGTGAAGTTGAAACATAACCACTTAAATTTTTCGGTTGAGCTGATACTCCATTGGCCAATTATTGCCACAAAATCCAGATATAATTATAATATACAAATAATTGTATAAATCCGTATCAAAATAATAGAAAACAAATATTTGTCCAAATATTTTAATTGAGGAAAATTTAGTTTTTATTCATTTTATGTTTCAACATTCATAAAAATAATTAATAAAAATGTGTTTTATTGGGTTTTATAAAGATATGTATTAATATCGTTGTGACAAATTTGAAATATCAACACTTTTTGGTTACTTGATCAAAGATTTAAAAAATTTGCAAAGTGTCAGTGGATTTTTTACAAAAATAAAAGAGTACAGTGTAATTATATAAAGCCCAGGTACTTTAGGGATGAACCTCTATAAAACTCCAGCTGGAAATTTTCCAGCGGGATTCTATATATTTTGGGTTCTATTAATCCAAAAAGTCCCTAAAGCCAACTGACCGGCCACTGAAATTACGGAGGGTCAAAGGTCACCAAAATCAATTTTCTCTAATAACTCGTAAATTATTGGCTTTATGTAATAATAACCCCATGTCTACACAAGCGTTCTATAATCGCATAAGATATTTCATATGCATGCGTTTTTTCTGGTCGGAAAGTAAACGCATAAGTTTTCATTTGTAAAATGGTTTTGACAAAAATCAATACCTAAGTCTAAGTTGAAGTGTGACCTTTGTACCATCCGTCATGCTCAAATGTGTGGTAGTAAACTTAGTTTAAAGGATGGCTATGAAGAACATGAGCAGTGTTGTGCAAGTAGACTACACCGCATAGTCTACGTATTTGTCTCAAAACGTAGACAATGGATGTAGATTTCATTACAAAATTAAGAGTAGACAATGTACAGAGTGTCGACAATGTAGGCAATTTCGGCATAATAAACAATGCATATAATAGTCCATTCAAAACGCGGAGGAAGGGGGGGGGGTGTTCTAAAATAACACCGTTTTGAAAATCGAACCCTAAAGGTTTTTGGGGTCGCTGATCACGAAAATCGAGGTCCCGCGGCCATAAAAGGGGGCGTTCGCAATTATTTCAGTAATAATGAAAACTAATGCGATGAAATTCACTTTTTTTAATATTTATTTGCGAACGTGGTTGATTTATACAAAATTAAGGCGAACTTAATGGTAAGGGGTACTCCTAAAGGGTTGAAACTACCTGAATTGGTGAAAAATGGCAAAAATTGTAAATTTTTTTTTTTTCAAGTTTATGCTTCAAATTCGATTGTGGGCGTACTGTCAGGCAAAAATTAATTATTTTCAACCCTTAAGGGGTTAAAACTACCCCTACAATATAGTTCATTGAAACTAGGGGGGGGGAGGGGTGTTCCAAAATAACACCGTTAAGAAAATCGAACCCTAAAGGTTTTTGGGGTCGCTGATCTCGAAAATCGCGGTCCCGCGGTCCTAAAACTAGGGCGCCACCCCTAAAAATGCAAAAAACACTTTAATAATATTTCATCAAATATAAAATTTTAAAGCAACACAATAAATTTCAATTTGTTCCAATTACAATTTTAATATGGGTGTAGTTTTACCCCCTTAAGAGTTGAAAAAAATAATTTTTTGCTGATAATACCTTTTGAAATAAATTTGAAACAAAAAGCAAAAAAAAAATTTGCAATTTTTTTTATATAAAGTTGTTTTTATTATAGTAGGAGTAGTTTTAACCCCTTAAGGCTTGAAAATAATTTATTTTTGCCTGACAATACGCCCACAATCGAATTTGAAGCATAAACTTGAAAAAAAAAATTTTTACAATTTTTGCCATTTTTCGTCAATTTAGGGGTAGTTTCAACCCTTTAGGACTACCCCTTATCATAAAGTTCGCCTTAATTTAGTACAAGTCAACCACCTTCGCAAATAAATATTAAAAAAAGTGCATTTCATCGCATTAGTTTTCTTATTACTGAAATAATCGCGAAAACCCCCTAAAAGGGGTGTTTTTTGCATTTTTAGGGGTAACGCCCTAATTTTAGGACCGCGGGACCTCGATTTTCGTGATCAGCGACTCCAAAAACGTTTAGGGTTCGATTTTCTTAACGGTGTTATTTTGGAACACCATAACGTGCGTTTTGAATGGACTATAATATAGGAAATTATTCACACATTTCCAAATAAAGAAAAAACAAAATATTTCAAAATAAAAAATTTTGTTCTTTTTAATTTTTAATCTTTTTTTATGCAAAATTGTTAAAATTGCCATTCTTCTTCAGAGTCATCTTCCGCCAATCGAAGCGAATAATACACATGAAGAAGTTTCTTTGACCTCTCCAAAGATAATCTGTTTCTCAAAGGTCCATGTATGTACCCCCAACTTGAAATTATACGCTCTATTTGAGCTGTTGGAGCCGGTATTTTGGCAAGTTTTAATGTTATTTTGAATAGATTTCTGTATTTTATGCTAGCCATACTCCAAAAAACAAACGGCCATTTTACATTTTGTTCGTATAATGTCTTAAATAATCCATTTTTGTTCCTAAATGCTTCCCATTCCTCAATACTTTCACCTTCCAAATTCTTAAAAAGGAATTCATATATTTGACCTTTCTCGTTTTCGTTTAGTTTAGTTTCATCATAGTAGGGGTGTAAATAATATGCTGTTAAAGAAAATGTGTTACAGGACATTATTTTTTTTGGTTTAACTGATGTCTTGAATTGATTTTCACATTTAGGTGGTATCTTCAAAGATTTGCACAGGTTAACAGCATCTGCTATCGATGCACTCTTTTTCAGACATTCATTTATGATGGTACTTTCTTTGATTTCATTTACAAATTCGTCGTCGAAGATTAGCTGAATTACATTTTGTTTTACTTTTTTGTACTTTTTGTCGACTGCTACGAGTTTTATTTGTTTCAAATTATCTACTTAAGGGGAGGTTCTCATCTAGCGACCCAAATTTTACATGATTTTCTCGATTTTTTTTTCGTGGATGGAAGCTGAGGAAGCACTCAAGTTTTTTTGTAGTTATCAAGTATATATTCAAGTATGTTTACCAATTTTTATAGAGCAGAATATCGAATAGTTAATTATTTATTTACATGTAAAGCCGTTCGCCTAAAAAAAAAGTACCTAATCGGGCGCCACTCTACCGCTTCCAAACATCACCCGAGATCAACAAATGAAACCTTTTTATAAAATACATGACATTTACAGGATCTTGAACTATCCAACTAAGGAAAAGTCGAAAATTACGAAAATGGTGGACTTTCGAAAAAAAAATCCTCTTTTTGTCTATTTCTCTGCTCTTAAAAGTGTTATAAAAAACAAAATAATAACAATAGCCATCTGCGATTAAGTTCAGGATCCGCTAAATTTAATGAACTTTCAAATAAAAAAAAAACCAAAGCGATATATGCAGTAGTTTTTGAGATACGATGGCGCCCATCTTAAAAAATACGGTTTTCTAAAAATACGGTACCTTCGTGTAAAAAGGTGACTCCGGTTTTTTTACTATACTTTAAAAAAAAATGAATTTCGTCAAAACGGTTTTTGAGAGCGAATACTATAGGAAATTTACTAACTTTTTAAACAAAAAAAAAATCGATTTTTTTGGTTGAGCTTGATGATAACCTCCCCTAAAGACACTGTTGAGAATTCCCATTTATTCGATCATGTCAGCAAGTCACACCATCCTCTATATGCTAGAGGATGGGGAGCTGACATCAAATAACACAAGTAGCAGCACCCGCCGACGTTCTCCTCCTCTTGCTGGTCCAGAGAAGCACGACCATTGACATATAGAATGGACTGCTCATGAGGAATTTTTCATGGCACCAATTTGTTCCATAGGCTACAAACCTTTTTCACTCCATGTAAACACCGGAATCACTTTTGAAATTTACATTTTTTTAAATACGTACTTAAAACATTAAAACAACACAAATATTTTGTTTAAAAAAATTAATAAACACTATTTTCACTTTTTCACCTTTTAAAATGCCTTTTTGTCATTAATTTCCAAATTTTATGTGTATCTGATTTAAGTTCTTAACGCCTGTTTTAGCAACTGACATTCTGTATGTCAAACTCTGGGGGTCTATGGGGAAAAGAGCAAAAGATATAAACATCACTTGAAAGATAAAGCAAAAGATATAAACAACTTCTGAGTGCTTCTGTCAGTTTGGGGGTCTATGGATGAGTGAAACAACTATACTTTTGGTGCCATCGATTTGTATGGAATAATTTCATGAGCGGAAATTTTGACGGTTCATTTTTTCTTTGTGTGACATTAGCAAATGTACGTGTCAATAAAAATTATTTAATTATAATTTGTGTTTTTTTTTAAATTTTAAAATGCAAAATCTCTTCTTTCTTCATTTTGTTTTCTTTTATAAATTAATGTTTTAGCTAGTCATATTTAATCCTTCCTTTTAGATTAATCAACTGTTATTCAACTCCTATTATTAACTATATTTTAAATTCCAATTAGCTAGCGCAATGGATTGCGAATACTATGGCGAAGAATATTTAGAAATCGATGCTTTTGAAGGTGGCGATTTCGCGTCATGTAGCGATACCGTTGATGAAAATGCCATCCCTATGCAAAAACAAACAAATAACAAGAAACAACCCGGCGAAATCAATAAAAAAAAGAAAAGCACGTTTAGTTTGGAGGAAAGGCATGCTCTTATCCAAGAAGTAAAGAAGTTCCCTGAAATCTACGACTTGGGCCATGAAAACCACTCGAATAACATTTTTATAAATAGAGCTTGGGAAAAAATTAACCCAAATATCTAAGTCAAGTAATTAGGTAACACGTTTTTATGCTATGCTAGAATTAACTAAATATTGTATTTAGTGGCGGATTGCAAAAGCAATTGGCGATCGCTGCGAGAAGCACGACGATACGCCCTCAAAAAGAAAAAAAGGTCAAAGGGAAATCTGGGGATCCTGGTGGCGAACCTTTTGATGATGTCACGGTAGATGATTCTCCTGATAGTTTTTCGATTCTAATTCCTTCCGGATATCTCCAAAAAAAGATGGTATAATATAATATTATTATTCATTTGTGTTTTAGTAGCATTTCAATAAATTTTTAAAGCTATAGAAGCTATAGATTTATTAGAGAGCAATGATATAAGAAACCCTGGATCCCCTGCCCCTTCAAAAGGATCCAAATACTCATACGTATTTTAGCTTATTAATTAATGGTTTTGAAATTGGAAATAACCTATTTTCACATTTCAGCGATCTCCTGCAAGAAAAACTATGCAATCCGAGTACGGGTTTGCAAAGCTCACAGATACTTTTGAATCTTACATTAAGCAAGACTTAGATATGCAGAAAACCAGAGGGGATCTACTGATACCATTACAAAACCAAGAAATGTTCGCAGCTATGGACAATTTAATGAGGGGCTTACCCAAAAATGAGATTGAGGAGTTAAATGTTTCTTTCATCAATATGATTTTTAATAAAAAAAAAAGAATTAAATCTTTAAATATGAACTTAACTTTTATAAATATTATTTTTATCTTTTTTTACTCTAATCCACAAGCTTGTCGTTGCCATGGTATAGCTCCAGTTGAAGTCATATACTTCATTAATTTTTCTCGTACGTCTTTTCCTTCATTTAAATTTCGACCTCTGGCTAATGGTTTAGGATTTTGCAACCAACAATCTGATGTTACTTTACTTCGCCATTCACCAGGAATTAAATTTCCATTATCGTTGTATCTGTCGACATAGTTCTTAGAAATATATTTGCTCGGCGAGAATAAATAATTGTGAAGTAGGCAGGTAGCTGTTATGATCTTTTGTGCTCTTTCAGGATGACAAAATAATGTTTTCTTTAAGGAAAGCCACTTAGTGCAGAGAATTCCAAATGTATTTTCAACACATCTTCTAGCTCTGCTTAGTCTGTAATTGAAAACTCTTTGCTCTTCTGAAAATTGTGCTTTGGCACTAAATGGCTTCATCATCCTTTTCGCTAAAGGAAACGCACCATCGCCAATAAAATAAAAAGGTAACTCTTCCTCATCAAGGACTTGATTGGCTGGAAAATTTAGATCTTCGTTTAGCAGCCGTTTTCCAAAATCTGACGATAACAAAATATTGGAATCCCCTTCGCTCCCGAAAGCTCCAATATCCAAATATGTAAATCGGTATTCTGCATCACTAATAGCCATGCAGACTAATGAAAAAAAGCCCTACGAAAAACGAATTGCAATTATTTGAATGATATCTTGCAAAAATTGGCTTCTACCTTATAGTTATAAAATAAACTACCAGATTTAGGAGGAGCTTTTATGGCAATATGCTGGCCATCAATGGCTCCTAGACAATTGGGTAGTTCCATTTTTCGGTGAAACCATCAGCAATTTTTAAAAATGTCTGCTCATTCATTTCAGGAATCTCGGATTTCAGTTCCTTAATAATAGCATCACATACTGAATCAATAATTCTTCCAAAGCGCTGCTTACTGATTCGGTAAAGGGATGCTATGTGACGTTGCAAAGTTTCTGAGGCTAAAAATCTGCAAAATAACGTAATTGCAGGCCTCTTGAAATGAAATAGATTAAATGCATCTATACTTACTCAATTACTGATACAAATTTCTCTTTAGGACTAATCTTTTCTAGTCCTTTTTTTGCATATAAGGTGCTTTTCCACTCGAAGAAACAAGTTCTCGAATATATTTAAATCCATATGGAAATTTTCAGTGAAAGCGGTTTTGTGTTTTTTCAAGTTTTCAAACTGTTATTAAAATAAAATGTAATACTCAATAAAATACAGGTACGAGAATGTACAAAGCATACATCTTTGAAAAAATGCCCTTTCATTCTTCTTTTTTTTCAAATAGGGATTTACCCGATAGGCAGGCGATTTTCTCAACTTCACGAACTCAACGCACGAACAGGATACTGGGCTATAGCATGTACACACCGACTTGGTTACCACTATTGAGATGGTTTGAAGCGCTAACCATAATAATTCAGATGGTTTGGGCATGGTTTGCCGTACATATTCAAACCAAGCAAAAATTACAATTCAAGCAAAATTTCTATGGTTAACGGGTATAACCACGATAATTAACTGGCATGAGTGCCATCTATCAATGAAAGTTTACAACAATCTACCAAAATTTGTTGTCAACAGACATGTTGTTTCCGATAGCTGTTTTTTCGGATTTATTTTGCCCTGGAAATTGTCTTTTTAAAAGTAATGAAAAACTGAAAACATCAAAAAAAATGAGAAAAGAAAACAAATTTGGCACGAACGGAATGTCCTTTTGCTCCTGGTTTCGATCCTGGGTCCGAAATTTTACCACCGTCTCGAATGTGCCGGCTTCCTACCTATGTCAACCTCGATCTTGCAAAACAATGGTTTAAATTCACAAATCAAACACACTATTCTGTTTTTATACAAAAGTTTATAATTCGCCTCTATTTATGCAACGTTATAAATGTATAATTCAATAAATTTTAAAACTAAAAAAAACTTAAAACTTTTAAACCTTTTTATACTTTCAAATTTTATTTAAGTTCGGCAAAAGAAAAATGAAAATTAAACAACTTAAAATCACTAATTTGTTGTCTGTAATAAAAAAATTGATAATATTATACTGTGATGATTATGCGCCATCTGTTTGTCGAGAGGATGAATCAACGATTTTCGGTTGTTGTCTGAACTAAGAATTTATGTACTAAACTAATAGCATGTACACACCGACCACGGTATACATATAATAAGGTAATGTAATCCGAAAGTAAACATTGAGCTGTCATTTCGGTCGTGACGTCAGTAAAATCGTTCGGGGATAAACAAATTTAAAAATAATTTTTGCGAATTTTATTAAGGTGAAAAGTTGTGATTAGTAAATAAATGAAATATTAAGATAAGTAAAAAATGGTTAAATGTGATGTTATAAGTTGTGAGAATTATAAAAACAAACGATATTGTTTTAAACGTTTGACCGCTCGTCATAATCGAATTTCACTGAAGAACGACCTCGAGAAATGATCTAAGTGCGTGATATGTCTCATTTGAAATTGTAAATTTTTTTACGCATTTTGAGAGGTGGTCAAACGTGAAATTACGTTTCTAACGCCTTTGCGAAGGTGGTCAAACGTTTTAAACGTTTGACCGCTCGTCATTATCGAATTTCACTGAAGAACGACCTCGAAAAATGATCTAAGTGCGTGATACGTCTCATTTGAAATTGTATGTGTATCGCTGTATCAAGTGGAAATTGCTCACTAGATTTATCTTTAAGAAACCCTGGAAAACTTGCTCACTCTAGGTGGCCCACATTAGCAAACCGTATACTTAGATTGAATGTAGCAACTGCAAATTTAAGTGAAACCCTTAAGGCGCTGGCTGAGTACATTGTGAAAGTGTATGTACCTGTGTGATTTAACATTAAGTTAAAACCTTCATGTACTTATGGTTCTAAGGGCCTGTGCGAATACTATGACTAAAATTTAGTGTCGATAATACAGTATTTAGTCTTTTGGCGAGCAGACTAAATTTTTTGCCAGTTGACTAAATTGAATTTGAATTTGTTTGAAAATAATAACAACATTCGATTACCTGGTCGTCATGGCAGTTGAATTTAATCATCAAAAGCATTCACACAGCAATTCCCTACATTAACGACAAAAACTGCAAAATTTAGTTTAGTCATCAAATTAGTTACTACTCGCACAGGCCCTAAACATCTATTTCAGCTTATCTCATATTAACGCTCTATTATCTCTCTGATGATTTCAAGAACGTTAGAGACCCCGTTATTCAAAGAAATGGCTACTTTGCTGCTACCGAAAATCTCCTTTTGTCCATGCTATGTGATGAGCGGAAAAATGTAAGAGAACTTGGTTTACGAGGTGTTCTAAAAGCAAGAACAAAAAGTAGAGGAGGAGTCAGGAAGTTTAAAGTTCCACAGATAAACTTTGATGCAAAGGATTACATCGACATGATCTCATGGTCTGAAAATGACCTAACTGAACCCGCCTTAGTAAACTATGTTTCCAGTGACTCTCTCAAAGATTTTATACGGAAGACATCTGAAGCTCAACCAAATAGTAAAGCGGTCCCGCATATCGACTTTCCCCGGCTTCCTTGTCACACGCAAGCAGTGGAACGAGTTGTGAAACTGGTCACCAAACGGCTCAAAATGTCTGTGGTTCAATAGCAAGAGAAGGATATATAAGACCAAAAATTGACTCACGTAAGAACTTGCCAAAATTTGATACAAAAAAATAGTTTAATGTGTGAAGTAGAAACAAACATTTTGCAGCTATAGCATTTTTAATGATTAAGAGTTTTTTAAATTATAAAAAAGGAACTTTCTATGTATTTTATAAGTGTATTATGATACGTTTTTAAGTGTGCTCTAATAAAATAAAATATATATTATTGGATAAAAAAATAATAAAAAATAATTCATCAAGGTACATAGTATATGTTTTTTTAAATTTTTAAAACTTTTTTACAAACTTAAGCTCTTTGCGGCACCTCAAGATGTTGTAGTATAGCAACAAAAAAATTTTTCTTCCTTTTGAACTTAAAAGGCAACTTTTCCCCACTATTACAAAACAAAACACCTGCATACATAATACGATTTTGTATCTGATTGGTGAATCAGTTACAACTTTCTTCATACAACCCTGGTGTAAATTATTGTAGACGCCTTAACCTTTTTATTCTCCCAGTGTTGCAGTTTCTGTAGCTCTTTGCACAAATCATCATGAATTTCCCAAGAATTGGTCACTCGGCGACAGTAGGCTAAGTAATGACCTATGGTGTTTCCGGCAGGTGCTTCTTTAAATACAGCGATCCCGTTCAAAATGTACTTCTTTCCTTTCAAAATGACAGTTTTTGGTACCTCCGCTAAAGTGATGAAATCTTTTGCTTCTGGATGGAATTGGATATGAAATAATTTTGTCAACGCAAATTCAAGGTCAAAAATGACATTGTTGCCGGGTTGGATATCTATTTTGCATTGATCTTCACAAGTTGTGCATGTCGTCGTTTTGTTGGTGAAATATCCCGCAAGAAATCGCGGAAATCCTTTGGAAAATCCTTTTGTCAGAATTTCTTGTGGATCAACGTCTATCGATATTTCTGTTGTAGTTGTAGCATTGCATTTGGTGCAGTTGGTAGTCTTCGTCACGCTGGGCATATCAATAAATAAGCGTCCGATTAATGACGTTATATTGGCAGCGCAATCTATAACGTTGTTCTGTTCTTTGTAGAGCCTATCTAATATGCATCCCCTCTCAGCATACACATTCTTGGACGGTCCGTTTTTTGCATAGTTTCTCAATAGAGACAAGGTCAGATCGTTTTCCGAGAAGCTATCAACGTAATTTTTGTAGTCTTCATTGTCGATGTATGCTGTAACGAAACAAGCCGCTGTAAATCATAAACCCAACGGCACCACCGCTGTTAACAAAAACAAGACACAAACACGACACGCTTAATAAGTTGCTGACATTACCGAAACAGAACAGCGCAGCGCAGCAAGGCACCAATATAAAAGGCCGGTGCCTGGCTGCGAAAGTCAGTCGTGATCAGACAGTGGAAGAGGTGATTCCTCTGCCTGATAACTGAACAGACCCATAGGAGAGTTGATCGTATGGTTCAGGTACAGACGACCGATACCTTTTCAAACCACGGAGAGTTGATCCAGTGGTAACGAAAGACCAATACATTTACAAGCCACGGAGAGTTGATCCAGTGGTGCCGACCGACCGATACATTTACCGGCCACGGAGAGTTGATCCAGTGGCGCCGACCGACCGATACAATTACAGGCCACGGAGAGTTGATCCAGTGGCGCCGACCGACCGATACATTTACCGGCCACGGAGAGTTGATCCAGTGGCGCCGACCGACCGATACATTTACCGGCCACGGAGAGTTGATCCAGTGGCGCCGACCGACCGATACATTTACCGGCCACGGAGAGTTGATCCAGTGGCGCCGACCGACTTACACCTTTTCCATTTCCATCTCTTTCCCTCCCTTGATAGCTTTGTAATATAGTTGTATATAATATTATAATCAATAAAAATAAGGACATAAACGTAACGGGAGTTTTGTTATTTAAACCTTGGACACCTGAGAGCTGACCCGCCGCTCCTGACGTTACAAATTTGGCGCCCGAGCAGGGACTTTATATTAAGAGAAATTCACCATGAAGGAAGGAATTGCATGGATATATCGTTTACGGAAAAACAAACTAGTGGAGGAATTAGATACTAGGAGCTTGGATACTCACGGAACTGTGGACCAACTTAGAGAGCGATTAAGAACTGCCCTCAAGATGGCGAATCCGGAACAAGGCAGTTCGAATCATCAGAATAATTTCATCAGTCAATTAGAGGTAGCTGACAGGGTGAGAAAATGGAGTTTAACGTTCGAGGGAAAAGATGTATTTGGATTCCTGGAAAGAGTGGAGGAAATGATTGCCACTTACGGCATAGCTAAGGACCAGTTACTAACAGTGTTACCACTACTGCTTCGAGGGAAAGCTTTACTGTGGTATCGAAATAATTCTACCAGCTGGAAGACATGGACCGAATTTGAAAAAGATTTCAAATTTTATTTTCTTCCGCCACGATTTCAAGTAACTTTAGAAGACGAAATCCGGAATCGCACACAGGGACAAAACGAGAGCCTGAGAGAATTTATTGCTGCAATACAAACGTTAATGCGAAGATCTGGACTCATATCACCATCAGCTCAACTAGACCGAATATTCAACAACATCCGACCCGACTACAAGCTCTACATTAAACAAGCGGACTTTTCTACTCTTACCGAACTAGTCAAACTAGGAGAAGAATATGAAAGGATAAAGATGGAGCAACATACTTTTAGGCCACCACCTAACCCTTCACAATCATGCATGCCAGAGACCGCTTACCAGTCCACAAACCGAAGAATACCTAGTGCCAGGACCGCTTCTATAAAAACCGACTATAATCCATCCGAATGCTGTTGGAGATGTGGTCAGCGAGGCCACTGTTCAGCCCAACCAAATAAAAACAAATAAAAAAAATAATAATAAATAAAAATGTTCAGCCCCAAATAAATAAAAATAAGATAAACAAAAATAATAATGAAATAAAACTCACCGCATATTTAGAACAACCATTACATACTGTTGTTTTTTTTTTTTGCGTTCTGTTTTTTCGTCCGCGCCCTTTGTTTTTGTTTTGTTTATTTGTTTATCAGCAGCATACCTAAAAGGCAACAATATGGTAGATTAATATTAATGATCTAAAATTAATAAAAAAAAAATCCCCAACTAAAAGCTAAAGAAGGACACGCCAAAAACAAAAAAAAACAAAAAAAACAATGCAAATAAACATAAACACGCACAAGAAACTTACCTAGCTAAGGTATCAAAGCCTGTAACCGCCGACATACTGCTGCAATATGGCTAAAAATAAAATAATAAAAATATAATTCAAATAAATTAAAACATATAAATATATTCAATAAAAATATAGAAAAAAAAAAATTGAAAAGCAAATGTGCTGACATGCAAGCAAACAACAACAAATACATTACATGAAACCCAAATACACTCAGTACACATAACATATATTATCCACACAGCACATTATCAAGTAATGAAAATACCTGATTTAAGACAATTTACCTATGTAAAATAGTTAAAAGAACTATCAAACACAGGTAAATTGATAAGAAAGGGGTGTATTTCATATATAACCCAACTTTCCGAAAATTCGTAATTGTTGACCAACAATTACTCACAATAACACCTAAACACAGCACAAACACCGCACAATCGGAAACCACCACCACCATCACCTATACTTACCTGTAAAACACACGGATAAGTTTATTTTCGCGAAAATTATCGCGCGCGTGTTCGCGAAAAGTTGACGTTATACAGAAACGTCAAACTTTATGATGTAGCAACATATGATACATGAAACCGAGGTGAATTTTCACGCAGAATCCAGCGGTGATGCCAGAAAAACGAAATATTTTATGCATAAAAAGATATTTCAGTAAACATAAAAATTACATAAAGATAATAAGAGAAAAAGAGAAAATATATGGAAAAAGGATGAATATATAAATTAGTATAATTATGGTATTGCAGTAGAAAATAAGGAAAATGGTCAAAAAGGATATTTTTAGTACACAAGAAAATTTAATAAAAAAAATAAGAAAATTATAATAAAATTGGTGGAAATTTGATAAAATTAAAAGGGAAAAAATAATTAGAATTAAATGAATTAAGGGTAATACTTTACAGGTATATTATTTTAGTAGTAAAGGATAACTACCCCCACCTAAAAATGGCAGTGCAGTTCAAGCTAGGACCGTTGGTTTTGGTGTATAAAAACGCGATACCAGAAGCAATCAGCCTCTCTTGTCTTTCAACAGTCAAAGAAAGTGTTTCCCAGCGAGAACTACAAGTTATTTATTCCAAGCGTTTTTCCAGCATTCAGTGAGGAGATTAATATTAGTTCAAGGTAATTTGTCATCAAACATTTAATTTCTATAGGCCAAATTGGTGGTTCTGGGAAATGATATATGTTTGATTTACTAACCAAGTTTGTTATTTTCAGAACGTATAACGATATACTCAGTACAATTTTGTATACTGACTTGTTAGTATTAAATTGCTGTCTGGCTATATCTTCATTTATTTAACTTAGGATATATTCAGTGCAATTCTACATACTAGCTTTATGTTAGCTATTGAGTTGCTGTCTGGATATATCTAAATTTCATATATTTCAATTATACATATAGTAATAACCACCTAACCGAAACAATATTATCTGTTACTGGTTAGGAATATAAGTTTAAGTTAAAGGGTTAAGGATTACCTGTTAGAATATAAGTAGATATTTGAAATAAAGAACAATTTTGAATTCTAACTGACACGTGTGTTTTCCTATAAATTTCCTATTTTATCTTTAGTGCAAATATATTCATTTTGCACTAAACATTTTTTGGTGGTTCCATCCAGGAATACGTGTCAGCGAATTCTTTGTGTTTAATTTCTCTGTCTATAGTATCAGTGTTTGGGTAATCCTTTCTGTGTAAAATATTTAAAATGACATCATTACAACAGCTATGTCAAGCACAAATACGTTTGAAAAATCGGTTAGAAAAATATATTGAAAATTCAAAAAAAACTGCAATCGCAAGACGACATCTGGGATTTTACCAATCTAGAATTGCCGGATTAAAGGCGATATGGGAAGAATTCCAGAACAACGACAGCGCGTTAGATGACGCAGCATCACAAGAGTCCTCAGCCGACTCAGATCAATATTTTAATGATGATCTGTATGGCGCCACGGAAACTAAATACTACGATTACCTCGGAGATTTAATGGAAGGTTTGCAAAAGTGTCAAATCCAAAACACCCCAACTACTTCAGTCGCCTCAGCCCCCACAATAATGACCACACCACACGAGATTCAATTGCCGAGAATTAGTTTGCCAAAATATAATGGTGACTATGACTTATGGCGATCGTTTCATGATGTGTTTGTTTCGTTGGTCCATAACAACTCAAGACTCGTTCCGGTGCAAAAATTACACTACTTAAAGGAATGTTTAGTAGGAGACGCAGAAAGCTTGTTACGACATGTTCCAACTACTAATGAGGATTATGCACCAGCGTGGGAAAAACTGAAGGAGCGGTACGAAAATAAGAGAATGTTAGTGAATCACCAATTAAAAACATTCACCAGCATACCGAAACTGTCCACGGAAACTTCTAAAGGCATGAAGGAATTAATAGATACAACCTCCGAGTGTCTTCAACAACTAAAGAGCTTAGAAGTGGATACATCATCTTGGGATGCAATTCTGATCTTCTTGTTAGTACAAAAACTTCCCTTTACCACACTACGGTTATGGGAAGAAGAGCAAGGGGCAGATCAGACGTTGCCAAGTTTCTCGAAATTTAGCAAATTCTTAACTATGAGATTACGGGTTCTAGAGTCGATAGCCGATACAATCGTTCCGAAGTCAGCAACACAGGCACTCAAGCCAACTATCCCTAAAAAGGTCACACATAGCTACCATACGGTGAAACAAAACTGCTGTCCAGCTTGCCAGCAGAAACATTATATTCGCGTATGTACCAAGTATCAGCAAATGAGTACTGAGGCTAGGCGTAAGATACTACAGCAAGCTGGACGGTGCCTGAACTGTCTATCGAATAATCACACTACAAGGGAATGCACAAGTAAATATACATGTCGCAAATGCAAACAACGACATCATACCACTTTACACGATGACTCAAGACAAGAGAAGCAGAGATCAACAGGATCCAAAGGAAAACATTTTTACGAAGGAGACGACATACCAAGCCCATCTCCAACACTTCCGAAGGCAGCCGACAGCGCTACCGGAGGAAATACAATACAAAGTTTCTTAGCCATGAGAAGTAACCATGCAGTATTGTCAACAGCATTGGTAACGTTTCAAACTGATCATGGCTCGGAAACTATGTTACGGTGTCTAATTGACCCTGGCTCCGAATCTTCATTCATAACGAAGGCTGCATGCAAACAACTATGAGCTACAGGTACCCAGACAACTGTAGCAATCACAGGCATAGGCATTAGCCCATCAGCAATTGCACATCAACAAGTTAGGCTCACGTTAAAATCAAAGAGCTCTAACACGGTGTCAATAGCAGATAATTTCCTGATACTCAATAATATCAGTGTTCCTTTACCAACAAAGGTAATTCGCAAGGAGGAATGGAAACACCTCAACAACTTGCCACTAGCAGATCCAACATTCTGGAAGCCAGGACGGATCGACGCCCTTCTAGGAGCTCGACTTTATGCACGCATCGTAGAGGAAGGCATCCGAAAAGGACCTGACACCGCCCCAATAGCCATTAATACCATATTTGGGTGGATAATACTTGGACCAATGACAAATACTGTCGTTGATCAAGTATCAGCATTTACGGCCACAACGATGGACTTAAACGAACAGTTGAAATCCTTTTGGGAAATCGAAGAAGTGCCAGCAAAACAGATCCTAAACGAGGACGACGAAATGTGCCAAGAAATCTTCGATAAAACCCACACACGCAAACAAAATGGAAAATACCAAGTCAACCTTCCATTTAAGGACAACAAGGTTCCTACTTTAGGCTTGTCAAGACCACAAGCACTCAAACGTTTCACATCACTGCAACGGCAGTTCGCCATGAAACCACAATTCAAAGAAGAATATAGCAAATGTTTAGACGAATATATTGAACTTGGGCACATGGAAGAAGTGGATCCGCCAACAGAGAAGGAAGATCATTTCTACATCCCTCATCATGCAGTCTTCAAGGAGAGCACCACGACCAAATTACGAGTAGTATTCGATGCATCTGCCAAAACTACAAATGGGACATCGCTCAACGATCACTTGCTGACTGGACCGAGACTGCAGCCAAAGCTGTTTGCAACGTTACTCAATTGGAGAAAATATAAAGTCGCTATGAATGCAGACATTGAGAAAATGTACCGCATGATTGATGTTCATCCTAAGGACCAAACATTTCAAAGAATTATATGGCAAAATCCAAAAACCTTACAACTCCAAGATTACAAGTTGAAAACTGTGACTTTCGGCACGGCAAGCGCTCCTTATCTAGCCATTCGCACGTTACAACAATTGGCAATGGATGAAAGGGAAACTTGGCCGTTAGCCTCGAAGGCACTACATAATAACTTTTATGTCGACGATTTGTTAACCGGAGCTGACAACACCCACGATGCAAAACAGTTACAAATGGAACTACTAAACATCACACAATCCGGCGGTTTTAATTTACGAAAATGGGCTAGTAATGATCAGAAATTATTAGACCATCTCCCTCCAGAGCATCGTGAACTAAAAGCTGTGTTAACACTCAGCACAGACGAAGCAGTTAAAACCCTTGGGATACGTTGGCATCCTGGACCAGATCACTTCACATTTGCCATCACTCCAATGCGAGAATACACCAGTACAACTAAACGCAATATTCTTTCAGATATCGCATCTTTATATGACCCATTAGGCTGGTTATCTCCTGTTATTATCATTGCAAAAATATTAATGCAAGTATTATGGATAACCGGCTGTTCATGGGATCAACAAGTGTCCACCCAAATAGAAAATGAGTGGGTCACTTTCAAACACGAGCTCACTAATATACGCAAATTAAAAATTCCTAGGTGGATTAAATACAGCGTCAATGTTAAGGCACAACTCCATGGTTTTTGTGATGCATCAGCAAAGGCATACGCTGCCGTTCTATACCTACGAGTAGAGGACGACCATGGACAAATCTCATCAAGTTTACTGACCGCCAAGACGAAGGTGGCCCCTCACAAGCCAACTACAATACCCAGGCTAGAATTGAATGGAGCTGTAATTTTAGCCAAACTATTAAAAACCACGATTGAAGACATGCAACTACAACATATCCCCACATTCGCATGGACGGATTCAATGATCGCGCTCCAATGGGTGAAGGAACATCCGTCCAGATGGAAGACGTACGTGGCCAATCGGGTCGTCGAAATTCAAGAGGTAATACGATACGACCAATGGAGACACATCTCAACAGATGATAATCCTGCCGACATAGCATCTCGAGGCATCTCAGTAACAAATTTAATTAACAATCAGTTATGGTGGCATGGACCCAGTTGGCTAAGTAAACCACAGACCCAATGGCCACAGTTTCAAGAAATAAAGGAAAATACCGATCTTGAAGCGAAAAAACCAGCCGTCACAAGTTTTCTCACACAACTTGAGGACAACATATTATGTCGCTACTCGTCCATAACACGACTTATCTATATAGTAGCCATCATACAACGTTTTAAATACAATTGCTTACATCCTAAGGATAAACAAACTAAGCACCTATCTACCCTGGAATGGCAAAGGGCAGAGAATACTATTTTACGACTTACGCAGCAGATGGCTTTTCCGGAGGAACACGCCAGTCTATTACAAGGAAAACCACTATCCCGAAGCAGTCGATTAATAAATTTAACGCCGTTCATGGACCATGACCAGTTGATACGAGTGGGAGGAAGACTACGCAATGCCACAATCCCATACGAGGTGAAACATCCCATCATTTTACCCCAAAATCATACGCTCACACACTTACTCATAGACAAGATCCACCTAGAAACATTACATGGCGGACCTTCATTGGTGTTAAGTACGAGCCGTCAACGATTTTGGATTTTAAATGCAAGAAGATGTATCACCAGCAGAATACATAAATGTGTGGTATGTGTTAAACAAAGGGGAGAAACTATGACACAGTTAATGGGGCAGTTACCTACTCCAAGAGTCACCATTAGCAAGCCCTTTACCCATATTGGCATTGATTACGCTGGACCAATTACTATTAAAACATCAGCACTACGAAACGCAAAATTACAAAAAGCCTACATTTGTGTCATCGTCTGTCTAGCAACTAAGGCTGTACATATCGAGCTGGTTTCAGATTTATCATCAACAGCATTCATCGCAGCCTTAAAAAGATTCATAGCTAGACGCGGACTTTGCACAAACATTTATTCAGATTGTGGTTCAAATTTTATCGGTGCGAAATCAATATTGGATAAGGACCTACGACAAGTCATCAAGGAATCTAATTTAGATGCGGAACGATATTTCACTCCAAAACGCATATCATGGAACTTTAATCCTCCAGCAGCACCTCATTTTGGTGGATTATGGGAGGCAAGCGTCAAATCTATCAAGTACCATCTATACAGGACGGTGAAAAATTCAACGTGTACGTTTGAGGAGTATGCCACATTACTCACTCAAATCGAAGCCTGCTTAAATTCGCGACCACTATGTTGGATCCGAAATGATCCTGAGGACACAACGATTCTCACCCCTGGACACTTCCTAATTGGGCAACCATTAAACGCCCTTCCTGAATCGACCACTGAGACGGAACCTGTGTCACCAGGACAACGTTGGAAACACATCCAATTTATGGTAAAACAGTTCTGGAAAGCATGGTCAAAGGACTATCTAAATCAACTACAGCAGAGACCAAAATGGAACACTCAACAAACCACATTACAGGCCGGGGATATAGTCCTCATCAAATATGAAAACATGCCACCCACAAGTTGGCCTCTTGGAGTCATCGAAAAGACTTTCCCCGGACCAGACGGGTTAATACGAGTGGTACAAGTAAAAACCAGCCAAAAGACATTTCGACGCCCAATAACAAAAATATGTCGCTTACCCATAAATCAGTCGTCTCCCTTAGAAGTAAAACCATAAGGGAGCCACAGGTTTGGAAGTGCCGTCTTGTTAAATGTACAGTCCACAAGTAAAGTTTGTCCATTGTTCAACCATCTTATTCAAACACACAAACTGATCCAATTTTGTTACAGATGTCAGATTTTGACTATACCGAGGAGGACCTAGCTGCCGCCGAGAACTATTGGCTTTGTGGAGCAACCGGTTCTCGAGAAAGCCCGGTCCTGGACCTTGAAATCGATTTTGAAACTGAACTGGCAGAGTTATCGGCACTAGTTGATGGTCCTACGTCAATTCAGAAAGGTCCAACACCAAAGTATCCCCAGTCGCCCAAGAGTACAGAGACTACAGGAACTTCAAACCGTCCCAGCACTAAGCAGTCAAAGGAAGTTTCGCCGCGCGGACCAGAATTCCGAATCCGCACTCAACCCAGGCGAATCCCTACTACGAAACCCAGGGCAACACCAGACCGAAAGCCGAGTCACGAAGTTCCATCAAGGTCAAACATACCGAGCTTGGAAATGGATGTAGGAAAACCAACTACTCGGCCAAGGACAGCCCATCGGAATCACGTGGGCACTAGTCAAGCAACGTCGAGAGGAACGAGCACCATTGCATCCACTCAGCAGAATGTAATTGTGATAGATCTCACGGTACCTGATATACCGAAGTCAACGGCTAAGGTATCACCGAAGCAACATCTGGCCGGACCAGCACCAACAAAGGATCTGTCACATAAACCATATTATTTTATTGAAAAGAATAGCAGCACCGAAATACTTCTGAAGGAACCTGCGACAATCAATAAACGTCAAATATACAACTTACGCTTATTGAAACCCACTACCACGTTGACGGACCTCAAGGAACGGGAGCAAAACGGCTTCCAACGTTTCATCACCAGGGAGGGTGAGGACCTATACCTCCCAAAACATATCATAAATCGAATCAAATTTGAACAAGTCCGGTCAACGAGAAAAAAGGAGCAAACCATCAGCCTACCCAACCGGTACCAGGTGAGGCTTCAGGTGAAAGCAGACGGACGAATAGTCTTCCACCACCACCATAAACGAGGCCTCAGCAAACTCCAACAGCGGTTGAACAAGGTTGTTCAACAGGGGGGAGAATGTTCAGCCCAACCAAATAAAAACAAATAAAAAAAATAATAATAAATAAAAATGTTCAGCCCCAAATAAATAAAAATAAGATAAACAAAAATAATAATGAAATAAAACTCACCGCATATTTAGAACAACCATTACATACTGTTGTTTTTTTTTTGCGTTCTGTTTTTTCGTCCGCGCCCTTTGTTTTTGTTTTGTTTATTTGTTTATCAGCAGCATACCTAAAAGGCAACAATATGGTAGATTAATATTAATGATCTAAAATTAATAAAAAAAAAATCCCCAACTAAAAGCTAAAGAAGGACACGCCAAAAACAAAAAAAAAAAAACAAAACAATGCAAATAAACATAAACACGCACAAGAAACTTACCTAGCTAAGGTATCAAAGCCTGTAACCGCCGACATACTGCTGCAATATGGCTAAAAATAAAATAATAAAAATATAATTCAAATAAATTAAAACATATAAATATATTCAATAAAAATATAGAAAAAAAAAATTGAAAAGCAAATGTGCTGACATGCAAGCAAACAACAACAAATACATTACATGAAACCCAAATACACTCAGTACACATAACATATATTATCCACACAGCACATTATCAAGTAATGAAAATACCTGATTTAAGACAATTTACCTATGTAAAATAGTTAAAAGAACTATCAAACACAGGTAAATTGATAAGAAAGGGGTGTATTTCATATATAACCCAACTTTCCGAAAATTCGTAATTGTTGACCAACAATTACTCACAATAACACCTAAACACAGCACAAACACCGCACAATCGGAAACCACCACCACCATCACCTATACTTACCTGTAAAACACACGGATAAGTTTATTTTCGCGAAAATTATCGCGCGCGTGTTCGCGAAAAGTTGACGTTATACAGAAACGTCAAACTTTATGATGTAGCAACATATGATACATGAAACCGAGGTGAATTTTCACGCAGAATCCAGCGGTGATGCCAGAAAAACGAAATATTTTATGCATAAAAAGATATTTCAGTAAACATAAAAATTACATAAAGATAATAAGAGAAAAAGAGAAAATATATGGAAAAAGGATGAATATATAAATTAGTATAATTATGGTATTGCAGTAGAAAATAAGGAAAATGGTCAAAAAGGATATTTTTAGTACACAAGAAAATTTAATAAAAAAAATAAGAAAATTATAATAAAATTGGTGGAAATTTGATAAAATTAAAAGGGAAAAAATAATTAGAATTAAATAAATTAAGGGTAATACTTTACAGGTATATTATTTTAGTAGTAAAGGATAACTACCCCCACCTAAAAATGGCAGTGCAGTTCAAGCTAGGACCGTTGGTTTTGGTGTATAAAAACGCGATACCAGAAGCAATCAGCCTCTCTTGTCTTTCAACAGTCAAAGAAAGTGTTTCCCAGCGAGAACTACAAGTTATTTATTCCAAGCGTTTTTCCAGCATTCAGTGAGGAGATTAATATTAGTTCAAGGTAATTTGTCATCAAACATTTAATTTCTATAGGCCAAATTGGTGGTTCTGGGAAATGATATATGTTTGATTTACTAACCAAGTTTGTTATTTTCAGAACGTATAACGATATACTCAGTACAATTTTGTATACTGACTTGTTAGTATTAAATTGCTGTCTGGCTATATCTTCATTTATTTAACTTAGGATATATTCAGTGCAATTCTACATACTAGCTTTATGTTAGCTATTGAGTTGCTGTCTGGATATATCTAAATTTCATATATTTCAATTATACATATAGTAATAACCACCTAACCGAAACAATATTATCTGTTACTGGTTAGGAATATAAGTTTAAGTTAAAGGGTTAAGGATTACCTGTTAGAATATAAGTAGATATTTGAAATAAAGAACAATTTTGAATTCTAACTGACACGTGTGTTTTCCTATAAATTTCCTATTTTATCTTTAGTGCAAATATATTCATTTTGCACTAAACAGCCACACCAGGAGATATTGTGCGAGATCTCCCAGAAAATTTTGCTCACAATGTGGAAGGGACGGAATACTTACAAAAGATTGCTGCCGGAAGTCGGAAAACATAAACAGAGTCTTGGACAATGGAGGCCGATCCAGGACCACAAACTAAAGGACTCCAAAAACGAATCCAGCCGCTTGAATACCTACCATTCATATACCGACAATAGGATATTTATAAACATCGAGATTGCTAGTATGTCTTTTAAAGCACTAATAGATACCGGGGCAGTTTGTTCAGTCATAAGCCATGGAGTGTTCCAGAGATGCAAACACTTAGGAACGATTTTGAAATTACCCAGTCCTAAGGAAATAACTCTAGCAGACGGAAGGAAAGTAGAAATCACTCAATCATTGGTACTACCTTGCACAATAGGAAATTATTTTTTTGAACAAGGATTCTTTATTGTTCCTAATCTCATCGAGGGAATAATCTTGGGGATGGACGGGCTGAAAGTTGGAAATTTTGAATGTACTTGTTTTGACCAAACATTCTGCAGTGTACCAAAGATTTCCACATTAGAAAGTTCTCCGGCAACAGAAAAAGAAAAGTTAAATGAATTTCTTCAGAGAGAGCTACCTAAATTTGAAAAACTGAGAGGACCCACCAACCTAGCAGAACATGAAATCCGGCTAAAAGACTTTACCCCCGTAAAGCAACGTTATATACCAAGGAATCCTGCCATGCAACAAATTATAGATGCCGAAGTCAACAAAATGATATCTGAAGACATTATCGAACGATCCAACAGCCCGTACAGTTCGCCTATAATCCTCGCTAGAAAGAAGGATGGCCGTTACCGTTTCTGTGTAGATTTCCGTAAAGTCAACAGTTTATCAATTAAGGACGCTTACCCATTGCCGCAAATCAATTACATCTTGGATCAATTAAAAGAAGCAAAATATATATCTACGCTGGACTTACATCAAGGGTACTGGCAGGTACCATTAAAACTAGCTAGCCGACCAATAACTGCTTTTACAGTACCAGGAAAAGGGTTGTTCCAGTTTAAAGTTATGCCATTTGGCTTACACTCCGCTCCCGCTACTTTTCAACGTTTGTTGGACCAGATCATAGGACCAGAAATGCAGAATAAAGCTTTTGTATATCTAGATGATATTATTATCATTGGAAAAACTTTTGAGGAACATCTAAGCAATCTAGAGACCGTATTTCATAAACTTCAAAGAGCAAATTTGAAATTGAATCTGGAAAAATGTAATTTTTGTCAAAAAGAATTAAAATATTTAGGACACGTCGTTAGCAACCACGGCATTCGAACCGACCCGGAGAAAGTAGAAGCTGTTCAGAAGATACCAGCCCCAAGAAATACAAAGGAATTAAGACGCTTTCTAGGTATGGCATCCTGGTATCGAAGATTTGTACAAAATTTCTCCCAGATAACCGCTCCGCTAAATAAATTATTAAAAAAGAATAAGAAATGGATTTGGACTGAGGAACAGGAACATAGCTTTCAGGAATTAAAAGAAAAATTAACTACCGCACCAGTATTATCTTCTCCTGACTTTGCAGAACCATTCACTTTACAAACTGACGCAAGCCAAGAAGGTCTAGGAGTAGTGCTTACGCAAAAACTGAATGGAGCAGAACGGGTAATATCCTACGCAAGTAGAAGCCTAAACCCGGCCGAGAAGAACTATACAGTATCAGAAAAGGAATGCTTAGCAGTTGTATGGGGTATACGAAAAATGAGGCCATATCTCGAAGGATATCACTTTACCGTCATAACAGACCATTTGTCTCTTAGGTGGCTAAACTCAATAGAAAATCCTACTGGCCGTTTGGCACGCTGGTCGGTTGAACTTCAGCAATACGACTTTGACATTCAGTACCGGAAAGGATCCTTGAATAAAGTTGCAGATACCCTGTCAAGACAACCACTGCCGGATCCCCGTATACTGGAACCAGGTACTTTGACCACAATTTCGGAAAGCAACTACTGCCCTTGGTACCGTCTTGACTAAATTGAATTTGAATTTGTTTGAAAATAATAACAACATTCGATTACCTGGTCGTCATGGCAGTTGAATTTAATCATCAAAAGCATTCACACAGCAATTCCCTACATTAACGACAAAAACTGCAAAATTTAGTTTAGTCATCAAATTAGTTACTACTCGCACAGGCCCTAAACATCGGCATAGCTAAGGACCAGTTACTAACAGTGTTACCACTACTGCTTCGAGGGAAAGCTTTACTGTGGTATCGAAATAATTCTACCAGCTGGAAGACATGGACCGAATTTGAAAAAGATTTCAAATTTTATTTTCTTCCGCCACGATTTCAAGTAACTTTAGAAGACGAAATCCGGAATCGCACACAGGGACAAAACGAGAGCCTGAGAGAATTTATTGCTGCAATACAAACGTTAATGCGAAGATCTGGACTCATATCACCATCAGCTCAACTAGACCGAATATTCAACAACATCCGACCCGACTACAAGCTCTACATTAAACAAGCGGACTTTTCTACTCTTACCGAACTAGTCAAACTAGGAGAAGAATATGAAAGGATAAAGATGGAGCAACATACTTTTAGGCCACCACCTAACCCTTCACAATCATGCATGCCAGAGACCGCTTACCAGTCCACAAACCGAAGAATACCTAGTGCCAGGACCGCTTCTATAAAAACCGACTATAATCCATCCGAATGCTGTTGGAGATGTGGTCAGCGAGGCCACACCAGGAGATATTGTGCGAGACCTCCCAGAAAATTTTGCTCACAATGTGGAAGGGACGGAATACTTACAAAAGATTGCTGCCGGAAGTCGGAAAACATAAACAGAGTCTTGGACAATGGAGGCCGATCCAGGACCACAAACTAAAGGACTCCAAAAACGAATCCAGCCGCTTGAATACCTACCATTCATATACCGACAATAGGATATTTATAAACATCGAGATTGCTAGTATGTCTTTTAAAGCACTAATAGATACCGGGGCAGTTTGTTCAGTCATAAGCCATGGAGTGTTCCAGAGATGCAAACACTTAGGAACGATTTTGAAATTACCCAGTCCTAAGGAAATAACTCTAGCAGACGGAAGGAAAGTAGAAATCACTCAATCATTGGTACTACCTTGCACAATAGGAAATTATTTTTTTGAACAAGGATTCTTTATTGTTCCTAATCTCATCGAGGGAATAATCTTGGGGATGGACGGGCTGAAAGTTGGAAATTTTGAATGTACTTGTTTTGACCAAACATTCTGCAGTGTACCAAAGATTTCCACATTAGAAAGTTCTCCGGCAACAGAAAAAGAAAAGTTAAATGAATTTCTTCAGAGAGAGCTACCTAAATTTGAAAAACTGAGAGGACCCACCAACCTAGCAGAACATGAAATCCGGCTAAAAGACTTTACCCCCGTAAAGCAACGTTATATACCAAGGAATCCTGCCATGCAACAAATTATAGATGCCGAAGTCAACAAAATGATATCTGACGACATTATCGAACGATCCAACAGCCCGTACAGTTCGCCTATAATCCTCGCTAGAAAGAAGGATGGCCGTTACCGTTTCTGTGTAGATTTCCGTAAAGTCAACAGTTTATCAATTAAGGACGCTTACCCATTGCCGCAAATCAATTACATCTTGGATCAATTAAAAGAAGCAAAATATATATCTACGCTGGACTTACATCAAGGGTACTGGCAGGTACCATTAAAACTAGCTAGCCGACCAATAACTGCTTTTACAGTACCAGGAAAAGGGTTGTTCCAGTTTAAAGTTATGCCATTTGGCTTACACTCCGCTCCCGCTACTTTTCAACGTTTGTTGGACCAGATCATAGGACCAGAAATGCAGAATAAAGCTTTTGTATATCTAGATGATATTATTATCATTGGAAAAACTTTTGAGGAACATCTAAGCAATCTAGAGACCGTATTTCATAAACTTCAAAGAGCAAATTTGAAATTGAATCTGGAAAAATGTAATTTTTGTCAAAAAGAATTAAAATATTTAGGACACGTCGTTAGCAACCACGGCATTCGAACCGACCCGGAGAAAGTAGAAGCTGTTCAGAAGATACCAGCCCCAAGAAATACAAAGGAATTAAGACGCTTTCTAGGTATGGCATCCTGGTATCGAAGATTTGTACAAAATTTCTCCCAGATAACCGCTCCGCTAAATAAATTATTAAAAAAGAATAAGAAATGGATTTGGACTGAGGAACAGGAACATAGCTTTCAGGAATTAAAAGAAAAATTAACTACCGCACCAGTATTATCTTCTCCTGACTTTGCAGAACCATTCACTTTACAAACTGACGCAAGCCAAGAAGGTCTAGGAGTAGTGCTTACGCAAAAACTGAATGGAGCAGAACGGGTAATATCCTACGCAAGTAGAAGCCTAAACCCGGCCGAGAAGAACTATACAGTATCAGAAAAGGAATGCTTAGCAGTTGTATGGGGTATACGAAAAATGAGGCCATATCTCGAAGGATATCACTTTACCGTCATAACAGACCATTTGTCTCTTAGGTGGCTAAACTCAATAGAAAATCCTACTGGCCGTTTGGCACGCTGGTCGGTTGAACTTCAGCAATACGACTTTGACATTCAGTACCGGAAAGGATCCTTGAATAAAGTTGCAGATACCCTGTCAAGACAACCACTGCCGGATCCCCGTATACTGGAACCAGGTACTTTGACCACAATTTCGGAAAGCAACTACTGCCCTTGGTACCGTCACAAGATAACCGAAGTCCGGAAATCACCTACGACTCATCCAGATTATATGATCCAGGATGGTGATTTATATCATCATATACACGACCGCCTTGATTTTACCGACCGAAATTCGGTATGGAAATTATGCATACCGAAACCGCTCCGCTCCGAGGTCCTGAGAACCAACCATGATATTCCAACAGCCGGACATCTGGGGATAACCAAAACCATTACACGAATCGCTCAGACTTATTACTGGCCTGGGATGTTCAGAGACATAGCTAAGTATGTAAGGAGTTGTCCGTCCTGTTTAAGGTTTAAACTTTCGCAACAAAAGGTCGCCGGAAAGATGCATATGACCAAAGTAAATGAACCTTGGGAAATAGTTTCAACGGATCTAATAGGACCCTTGCCGCGTTCCAGTCAAGGCCACGCCTTTATTTTGGTATTCCAAGATAAGTTTACAAAGTGGACCGAAATACAACCGCTCCGCCAAGCCACCGCCTCCGCAGTAACTAAAACTTTTAAGGAAAGAATAATTACTAAATTTGGCTGCCCACGAAGTCTCATTTCAGACAACGGAGTACAATATACTAGTAAAATTTTCCAACACCTCCTCAGAGAATTCAAGATAGAACACCGAACAACCGCTCCCTATTCTCCACAAGCAAATCCTACCGAAAGGGTAAATAAAGTACTGGAAACTATGATTGCTCAGTATGTGGAAAAAAATCACCGAAATTGGGATAAATATCTACCGGAATTATCGTTCGCACTAAATACCAGTGTTCATGAGTCTACTGGCTTTACACCCGCATATTTAAATTTCGGCCGGGAGTTAAACCTACCAACACCTCTGCTAAATAAGGCAAATAAAATCTCACAAGAAGACCGTATCCACCAACTATCTGAAGCTTACGAAATAGTTCGTTTAAATATGGGAAGAGCTTTCTCTAAGCAAAGTCATTATTACAATCTTCGCCGTAGGGAATGGAAACCAAGAGTAGGCGAAAAAGTTCTCCGAAAGACACATTTCTTATCCTCCGCACCAAACTATTTCTCATCAAAACTAGCTCCCAAGTACGAAGGGCCGTTTACAACGTACAAGATAATATCACCCGTTATAGTGGAACTTAAAGATGACTCTGGCAAGACAGTAGGAAAAGCTCACATAAAAGATCTGAAACCAATTCCCCACGGTTCCAATGAAAAATTCTAAAGCATTTCCAATATCCTAAAACATCCATTGGGACCGCCCACTTAAGAAGAAACATAATTAAATCACAACCGTACGAGCCCAGTCATGGAGAAATCATCACCAACAGTTGACAAGTCGCCAGCCACCCCGGTCTTGTGGGTAGACGGATGGTCACCCATACCAGTATCACCAATACCCGCTACGCCATCAAGTTCACCAACTAGAAGCACTACACCTCTTAAACACACAACCTGGGACTCACCCCCACCGAAGAGACCACGGCTAGTGAATCCCGAAAATAAGGAAAATGAAAAGGCGCAGCAAGTCAAAGTGTCAATACCTTGGACGAAAATCATTCGGGGAAAGTCGTACCGATTCCGATTTGGTGACAAGAGGGAGAACCAAGTAAGAATCCGGCTATGACAGGACGGCACAGCAACCATCGGAGGAGTGCCTGTTACTAAAAACATAAAGCTATAACAGCGAACTAGTTTTAAGATTTTTTTTGTATTGTTGAATGAATTTTTTTTAAAGTCTAGTTTTAAGATATTTTTATTTCGAGGAACGATTTTTTTTGCTTTTGCTGTATTATTAAGAAATTAGAATTAAAAAAAAATGTATATGGATATATAATAAAGAAAATGTACCATTTTTTAGGAAAAGGGGAGGAGGTGTAACGAAACAAGCCGCTGTAAATCATAAACCCAACGGCACCACCGCTGTTAACAAAAACAAGACACAAACGCTGAATAAGTTGCTGACAATACCGAAACAGAACAGCGCAGCGCAGCAAGGCACCAATATAAAAGGCCGGTGCCTGGCTGCGAAAGTCAGTCGTGATCAGACAGTGGAAGAGGTGATTCCTCTGCCTGATAACTGAACAGACCCATAGGAGAGTTGATCCAGTGGCGCCGACCGACTTACACCTTTTCCATTTCCATCTCTTTCCCCCCCTTGATAGCTTTGTAATATAGTTGTATATAATATTATAATCAATAAAAATAAGGACATAAACGTAACGGGAGTTTTGTTATTTAAACCTTGGACACCTGAGAGCTGACCCGCCGCTCCTGACGTTACAATGCTGTTGTCAAAATTTCCACAACCGTGTCGAATGGACATGTGTTTTTTAACTGCACCAGTCGATTGCCCATTTTTATGGGTCCAAGACATATTCCATTGCGCAGAATCGCATTTTTCTGACGCCGCAATGGACGGTTATGAATTATTTCAATTTCCGAACAAGCCGTCAAGTACTTTCCCCGTGATTTTTGCTTCGGAATTTCTGGGTGCATGTTTTGAATAGTATTAGTGTTGTGATTTGAGTTCTCTATGACTTTTAGTGGTATTCTGTGAATGGACGATTGGCGTTTTCTCGTAATTTCTGGATTGGTTTTCTTCTCTTCTTTTAACGGACCCCGAAGCATTTTTTCATGTACAATGATCTTTTTGGATACATTTTGGCCCTTCCAATTTTCTTCTTCGAAAAGATGTTCATTTCCTTCTGGATCCGTGTTGTCCAATGCATTTTCTTCCAAGCTGCTCACTAAGTCGCAATTGAAATCGGTCTGTCCAGCTCAGTTTTCTCCAAGTCGGTGCTATTTAATGTCCAGTTTCCATCAAATGTGGTCAAGAGCTCTTTCTTCAATAGCTTTTCTTCCGCAGTCGATGTTTCATCTTCCTTTTGGGATCGCAGCTTCTTGACGATGTTCTGCAGCGGTTCAGCATTCGCGCGTTTAATAGCAGCTTTTTCATATTTACATGAAGCTTCAATTGACCGCATGTGTTTAACAAAAAATTTGTCAGCACGAATGGGGCCATTAAAGTTAGCCAGGTCATTGTTCTTCAAATTTTTGAAGTACGCTTCAACGATTGCCGATGTACCTACATCATTTGTCGAATTGAATTTATCTTTCATAATATTAGTCCAGAGTGGGAAGAACAGGGCCAATTTTAGTAAGGGATCTACCAGTCCCGGCAAATAATACGGATTGGGCCTATCAAAATTTCGACACAATTTCGCATCGTCTTCAGCGTCAAGACGTATGGCCACAACGAACTTCTTGACTTCATCTCCAACATCAGACGGCTCCTCAACAGCAATTGGTCTTTCTTCTTCTTCTTCATGGTGTTCATATTCCTCTCCAGCGTATGTGAATGTTCGTATTCTTTCTAAAAGATACATTTCCCGCTCTTGACTGATGATGTTGTTTCCTACTTCATCATTTCCATCACACTCACTCAGTGCGACAACCAATATTGCCGAAAAAAGTTTCTTGAACTCCGTTATTTCTTCACAGGTAGTCATTACACCAATCGATCTTACGTAGAAATCTTTTACTCTACCCGGTTTCCCCTCAAAAACTTTTTTTCGGCAAATCAGTTTTATGAAGTGCGCGATGTCGAGGCGAACGTAACATTGTGGTACGTGTGATATCATCTCCCCATAAGCCCATCTGAAACAGTCTGTGATGTAGACTTTGAGGCGGCAGCCGTTGAAGCTGAGGTTGACAGCATTGAGTAGGGCCAGTGAAAAGTCGCACACAGCTTCAGGAGGAACCCGATCTGCCAATTTCAAGAATACATTCAACCAGTAACCTATACTAGCTGTATCGTGTTTGCCAGAGAGCATTTGGAAGATCGGCGTTAGTTATTTTTCTCCACTCATAACAACTTGATACAAATAAATATACCGGGATTCTCCATTTGGTTTCTTGACGGACTTTACCACCCCGCCGGTTGCATCTATTGCGACTTTTTTAATTTTCTTGATTTGTTCTTTATACAGTGCAATTTGCATGGGAGAGGAGTAGATAGAGTAGAACCCATCCAAACCTATTTCTGAAATATACCCAGCAAATTCTATACTGTACTTCATTTGGTACAACGAGTCAATCATATTTAGCCCTTCTTGAACGCCCAGGTCGTGATTGTTGACTTCCTCTCGTAGTTTTCTTAACGTGGCAGCATTCGGAACATGACTAGGTTCTGGATCCCCAAACTCCATGGACTGTATAGCTTCTTTACGCCATGCCGATGCCTTTTTTGTCAGAAGTTCTCTTCCTACATGAAATCGCGCCGATCCTGTCAATTGACGTTTTCCATAATGAGGTATGCCCCGCGTATCTGCAACTATCACTGCTATGCTGATTCCAGTTCCCGGTTTGGGTTCGTTCAAGCAGTGTCCTTCAAAATCAGAATTACATTCATTGCATTTCCCATTGATTCGCAACCAAACACCGCCATTGCTTATTTTAGCTCGCTTAAAACTGTATGCACAGGGAATCTTTGTTTTTTTATAGAGATGTTTTGATAATATGTCGGTCCAAGGCTCCTGAAGACACTCATAGGAACGCAATCCCGTTCTTTCTTTATAAGTTTTTTCCATCGGAGCAATCGTCTTCCATGTTTCGTAGTCCAAATCTATTGCGACATATAGGCTAGGAAGCGGCCCTTTTTTCTTCTCTGCGACGACAACGTAGTCAGGATCAGTAACGCAGCTTTTGTTTTTTGATTAATCCAATGTGGTGTTGTTTATCTCATTTGGAACTTCGATGATTGCACAACGCTTCTTAACTTCGAGCAGGATGTTGTTCCGATTTATCCTAACATAGAGATTCAATGTTTTTGGACTGATTTTGTTGTCTAAATCTGCGCAAACCTCCTTCCAAACTTTATCGCCTCTCGTTTTGATAGTGCCAATCTCATCCTTAAAAATATTAACGGCACAAAGCGCCGTGACAATTTCTTCAACGGAAAGTGGTGATATTGCGGGCATACTGCTAGATATTTGCTATATACAAACTATGTACAAAATGAGACCTGACTATTTACATATTATTATTATTAAAAATACGCGGGCTAAAGGATTGAATACCTTTTCTTTTCAAAATTGAGATAAGACACCATTCGCCTACGGCTTTTAGTATATTTAATACAAATATATCGCTGCCCTGCTGCTCTTATTCAACAGGAAATATGCCTGCACGAAAATAACCTATAAATAAATAATTATATAAACCATAAACATGCTTCAAATATGGGCAATATTCAATATGAAAACCATACTTACGATGAAAAATGATGGAAAACTGTATATGCGGCAACAGGACACATATGAATTATACGATTTTTATAATCCCTGCAAACAATTTCTCGGAAGCTCGCTTTCTCGGCCTATTCTTGATTCGAAAACTGCTTGAGAATTGCTTTCGAAAGATACGAGAAATAGATTCAAAGCGCAAAATAACAGCTTTCCTGCGGCTGTGGAGAACTTGCAATTTATGAATGAAAATGCAGCTGTGTGAACTTGGAACCCGACTTTAAAAAAGAAATGAAAAACAAAAATTGCTTTCTATACTACAAACGACGTAGATGATTGTAGTAAAATTTTTGAAGTTATACTTCTTTAGGCGCGTTTTGAAAATATTATGAGAGTGAATTTTGAATTAATTCGCAACGCAACGCAACACAGCGGCACACAGGAAAGCGCAACTCAGGAAGCTTTACATGGAGGATATGGGCGAAGGGGTGGAGGCAATGGAGGGCAAGTATTTCAACTCCCATTCTTTATGCGCGTTGGATTATCATTATTAAGGCCCAAACAGATTAGCGCGTCGTGGCCGCCTGAAAGAGAATTTTCTATGCATTTAATTTGTCCGCGCCGCCTGCTGAGAAATTAAATGTATAAGAAATTCTCTCACAGGCAGCCGCCGTCTTCTGCGCCGCGCTAATCTGTTTGGGCCTTTATATGCATATGAAAATTCGTCTCCGTTCATGATGTCGATGGGTGTGAATCTGGCCAAAATAATAATAAAGCTATAGTATATGGAAACTGTATAATAACAAGCGATAGTTAATTAAACATTAGTAATACCGTAAATAAATTATTAACTGTATTTACTAATGTTTTTGAATGGTTAAAGCTTAATATAATTTAATATACATATGTAAATAAGAAATTAGTTTGAAATATTTACTGTTATTATTTGGAAAAATAAAACAATGAAAAATATATGAAATATGCATAACTTTATATGTATATAGGAATGAATATGTCATGTATGTACAGTGGCTCTTAAAATTATTGGCGCGCCCATGTAATTTTGGGATTTTCCGAAAGTAACTAGCCATTTTTGGTATAATAAATTGGATTGGATAAATAATTTAAACAAGGAAATATTAATCAATCAAATTTAGTAACATAATCTGATTTTTTAATATCTTCCTTTGTTGTAGAACCTCTTGGGTGTGACCACCTCTGAAAACGCGTCAAAAAATTTTAAACAATTTCAAATGAGACATTCAAGTTAATTATACAAAATGTTAGAGAACGGCGCTTAAAATTTTGGAGAAACTGCTCGATGCATTTCGAATTCTTTCGCAGGTGACTAATACATTAAATTTTTTTTTTTTTTGTAAAATTGGAAGGTGGTCAAACGACATATTTTGGTGGTCAATAATGGTCAAAAAGTGGTCAATCCTTTTCCGATTTAAAATTATCGAAATATCAAACTCGGGGGGCTAGCGTGAAGTTAGCCCCCCAAAGTTGTTTTGATTGTTTCTCGAAAATGGCGGGTGGTCAAACGAAAGTTAATGGTGGTCAATAATGGTCAAAAAATGGTCAATCGATTCCCCCAGTACAAATTTGAAATTCGCAATTCGGGGGGCCAACTTCACACAGCTTGTCACAACGCGAACTAGTCCAGCTTTGTCTGGATGGATCTCTGTAATTCGACCCAATGCCCAATGGCATGGCGGTAGATTGTCTTCTTTGAGAAGGATTAATTCTCCTGGTTTCAAATTTGTTTGGATTTTTAACCATTTCGGTCGTTGCTGCAGGCTGTTCAAATATTCGGATTTCCAACGCTTCTAGAAGTTTTGTAGAAGTCTTTGTAGTAGCTGCCATCTATCAAGACGGTTCATTGAGATATCCAGAAATGAAGCTTCAGGAATTGTTTTCAAGGATCCTTCAATTAAGAAATGTGCCGGTGTCAATGGAGTAGGATCGCGACTGTCGGAGTTTATCTCGGAGAGTGGCCGCGAATTGAGACACGCTTCAATTTGCGTTAGTATCGTCGAGAATTCTTCGTATGTTAATGTGGTTTCTCCAATGACTCGTTTCAGATGATATTTCGTAGACTTAACGCCTGCTTCCCACAGGCCACCAAAATGAGGAGATGAAGGTGGGATGAAATTAAAACTGACCCCTTCATTTTCGAGAATGGCTCCGATTTCATTGTTCAGCTGATTTTGTTGCTGTTGCTGTTGTTTTTTAAGTAATCGGCTTGCACCCACGAAGTTTGTCCCACAATCACAATACAGCTTAATGCACATTCCTCTTATGGATGTAAACCTACGAAAAGCAGCAATAAATCCTTCCGCGCTTAGATCGGTTACTAGCTCGAGGTGTAACGCTTTGGTGACCATGCAGACAAAGAGTGAAACATATGCCTTGTACCTTTTGGGGTTCCGACCCTTGTGTGTTTTTAATTCGAATGGCCCACAATAATCCACGCCAGTATGGGAGAACGGACGAGACACTTGCAATCTTGAAGCAGGAAGATCGCCCATTAGTTGTGTTTGTGTGGAGGCCCTTTGTCGATAGCAGACTAAACATTTATGGATATGATAACGAATTGTGTTTCTGGCATTTAACAACCAGTACTTATGGGAGAGAACTTGCAACATTAATTGTGGACCCCCATGCATAGTCTCTCGATGTACTTTATTAATGATTAACGTACTCAAATGGCATTTATCGGGCAGTATTATGGGGAACTTTTCCTGAAATGGTAAGTCGGAATATCGTAATCTTCCTCCGACTCGCAATATGCCCTCTTCATCAATAAATGGAGACAGTTTCGCTAACCGGCTTTGTCGAAGTACTGTCTTTTGTTGTTGGATTGAATTTATTTCATCATGGAAATGTCTCCTTTGAATTGGATCCAATAGTGCAGAGCTCCTTTAAGTTCATCATGTTTAAATATGTATTCCTTCGTTAAGAGGTTGGTCTTTGAGCATTGAACACAAATCGCTTGCAATACGCCGTCACACGAATGAGTTTAGTCAACGAAGAATATCATGACTCGAGATCGTCATTATCAACATGCAGATGCAAGGTCGTAACTCTTCTTTGTTCAAGCTCTGTAGAGACTGTGCATTTTGCTTTCGGCCATTGCTCTTCTGGTTGACACAACCAGGTTGGTCCTTTCCACCACAAGTCATGTTTGAGTAGTTCGGCAGCCAAATTAACTCGATCAAATGCTTTGACAGAGTCAGTATAAATAACATCTACTTGGGCGCCACTCTCAATTTCTCTGATGGCAAAATATTTAAAAAGAGTCAAGTTCGTAGAAGTTGATTTACCTGATAAAAACCCATGCTGCTGCGGGCAAATCTCTTCCTTTATGTAAAAATAAAGTTTGTCTTTGACTAAACCTTCAAAACATTTAGGTACTGGTAACAGCTTCACTATCGCTCTATAGTTGTCAATCAAATTTCGAGGGCCTGCCTTATAGAGGGGTTTAACAAATGAAAATTTCCACTGATCTAAGAAATAACCCAATTTCAAGGAAAGATTAAAAATTATTGTTAACGCTGGAGCTAATGAATGACTACAATTTCGCAAAAAATAATTAGATATCATATCATAACCATAGAATGTGTCCCCGTTTAAGGATCGCAAACAAAAGTCAACTTCATCGGCCTTAAGGGATAACCAATCCAAATCAACTGTAGAGTTCAGATTATTGAACACGGAACCTCCCGGATGAGAAGAACTTGTACAATAATTAGACTCAAAAAAATCAGCAAATATATCACAATGAAGCAATGAATGATGGCGACGCTGACATTGTCGACACCTTCCATCACTGGAACAATTTGCCAGTATATGTCCGAACCCGAGACAATTAATGCACAATCCCTTTGCTTTGACGAATTCTATTTTACGTTGTGTAGAGTACGATAAAAATGTAGGACATTGTCTTATGCCATGAGGCTGTGCACACACTGGGCAGGCAAATTGGGTGGTGGTGTGAAATGTTCTTGCATGTGGTCTTCGATGATCTGGTTTCGATGGTTTATTAGCTTTTCCTCCATTCAAGGCAATGGCTTCTAATGTCCGGAACCGTGCTTTCAAAAAGTCCTGTAACCCCTTCCATGTTGGTAACTCACTCTGATCACTTGAACTTTGCTCCCACAACTGATGGGTGGACGAGGTGTACTATAAGTGGATCCCAGGTCGAAACATCAATCTTCAAATTGGTGAGAGCTAGCAAACACTCTGTGGTTGTATCCAATATCTGTCGGATGTTGTGAGCTGTCTCTGTTGATAGAATCGGTTGATTAACTAAAATTTCCAATTGAGAATTGACCAGCACTCTTTTGTTGTTGTATCTTTCCTTTAATAATGCCCACGCAGACTCATAATTTTCATCCGTTATTTGCAAATGTCGTATTAGATTTTCTGGTTCTCCTTCCAATAGTAGTTTAAGATATTGCAATTTCTGCACCGGTGCATACCCTCTGTTCTCACGTATCATTGTCTTAAATAGATCATGAAAAGTCGTCCATTTTGTATAATTACCCGTAAACTTATCAATAGCCAATTTCGGAAGTTTTATTGCTGTTGTATTGGTTTCGCGAGGTGAGCTCGCGATCATCGTTGTGGACAGTTTCAGCTGCTCTGATGAACCCGAAGGCGATAATTTCTTTCGGAAGTCTTCCAACATAGCCAGGTTAGGAAAGAAAAATTCCTCCACGTCGTCATACAACTCTTCCGCGAAATATGGACATTCACTGTATTTGTCAGCCTCTTCTGATTGTTGCAAAATGAGAATTTCCTTATGGTTTTGCTGAAATTCATTGAACAAATCTTCAAATTTGCTCACCCTTTTCTCATAGTAGCTTAGCGTTCGTCTATCCTTAGGCTCCTTTCTCGCGTTTAGAATACATTTTTGTAACAACTCCCATTGGGCTAGCTGCTTCCTAATTAGAGACTCCATGTTTTATACGAATGTGAGGATCAGAAACGAAGAGAGGTTTGACAAAAGGTTCAAATATTTTCAGAGATTTCGATAACAAAATATTCGCAAATGCTTTCAGTCTGTTCTTTCTTATTTATTAACAATAACGAATATAATTTCAGAATACTACGAGATGCCAACGACGACGATTCACATTTACGCAAATTATGTTGTATATAAGAATAGATTTTCACCTTTTTTATATAAATATTCAATAGTCAATTTTATGTAAATTTCAATATGATAAAAACAAATTTTAATGTTTAATATATTCAATATAAAATAAAACTTCCATTTATATTTGTATTTCCTTTTATATATCTTTTTGTAAAATGTAGTAGAAATATAGTTTAATGCAATGTTTCGTACTCACGATTTTTATTTACTTATTTTTATTGATTGCATCTATATGGTCGGGCATTTCACAAGGATGGTAGCTGGCTGAAGTTACTGTTGTTGAGATCTTCCTTGCTTGTTGCTTTGATGTTCACATTCATACACTTTCACCACACTTGTTTATATATTTCAATTATATTTAAATTTAATTTTAGTTTTGATTTTCGTGTATTGTAGTTTAGATTTCACACGTTTCCGATTCTGATTTACTACCCGAATACCGATTTAGAATTTCTTATTAGAATTCACAATTTATTTAGTTAATTTTAGGTCTTAGATTTCGAATTGATTATGGTTAGATTTCACGCGATTTCGATTAATTACCCGATTACCGGCCAATGAGTTTCTATTAGAGTTTACAAGTTATTTATTTAACTTTAGATTTTTGATTTCGATTTTATTGTGTTTTAATTTAGATTTCACCTGTTTATGATTTCGATTAATTACCCGAATACCGGTTAAGAAGTTCTTATTAGAGTACACAATTTATTTAGTTACTTTAGGTTTTAGATTTCAAGCGTTTATGATTTCGATTATTTACCCGAATACCGATTACTTAATTTCTATTAGAGTTCACAGTTTGTTAAGTTAAGTTTAGGTTTTATATATCGATTTTATTATATGTTAAAGATTCCACCATAAATTTATGTTTTCCGGGTTGCTTATACGATTTCATTTAACTTTCGGGTTGATTTCACTTTAGATAGTCACAAAAATTGATTAGATTTCAATTTTAAGTGACCACGATTTCGAATTACCGTTTTAAATTTAGCTTTCTTCTTAACGGATTTTAGTTATGTTTTCTTTTATTGTTTTCACTTTAATTATTTGATTGTTAGATTTCCCGGTTTGACTTTCCGTTTTATTAACACCACGTTTTTTATTAAATTTTCACTGTTTTTTATCTCACTTTTCACACTTATCCGGCTCGAAGGACCATGTTTCCGATAGCTGTTTTTTCGGATTTATTTTGCCCTGGAAATTATCTTTTTAAAAGTAATGAAAAACTGAAAACATCAAAAAAAATGAGAAAAGAAAACAAATTTGCCACGAACGGAATGTCCTTTTGCTCCTGCTTTCGATCCTAGGTCCGAAATTTTACCACCGTCTCGAATGTGCCGGCTTTCTACCTATGCCAACCTCGATCTTGCAAAACAATGGTTTAAATTCACAAATCAAACGCACTATTCTGTTTTTATACAAAAGTCTATAATTCGCCTCTATTTATGCAACGTTATAAATGTATAATTCAATAAATTTTAAAGCTCAAAAAAATTTAAAACTTTTAAACCTTTTTATACTTTCAAAATTTATTTAAGTTCGGCAAAAGAAAAATGAAAATTAAACAACTTAAAATCACTAATTTGTTAGGGAACGCGATTTTCTTCCCCTTTCATATAGTCTGTAATAAAAAATTGATAATATTATACTGTGATGATTATGCGCCATCTGTTTGTCGAGAGGATGAATCAACGATTTTCGGTTGTTGTCTGAACTAAGAATTTATGTACTAAACTAACGAGCGATAAGCGAAGACAACTTCAAGCTGGTCGAAACTTAAGGAAATAAAAGAACATACCACAAGGAACCAGAAAACGAAGGTTCCAGAAAGTAGACAAAGGTGGAGCTGCCTATATAAAAGCGCCTGGCAGCCGCTATCGAGTCAGTTTTGATTATAAAGGCGATACAAGTGTTTTAAAGTGAGAACAGTGAAAAGTAGTGAAATAAAAAGCGATAATTAGAATTGAATAGTGCGAAATATTAAATTTGCTAGTGATTATAGTGAACTCTAAGAATTGTGTTTATTTTTAAATTGTGTTTGGTTTGCAATAAATAAGTTTTGCTTGGATAATTAAAAAGTGTATTCCTTAATTAATCCTACGAATCCGTTAAGCCGTAAAAACGTAACAATACGATTCACTCACCAAGGGCTGCAAATTTCTTAGACGTCTTTCTTCTTTCGTGGGTCAACGGAAAGTGGAAAAAACGGCCAACTCATCCCAATGAGAATTTTTTGGGAAGTTCGGGTTGACCTTTTTGTCCTTGTATTTTTCGGGAGACCCTCTCCTGTATCCTGTGCCTAGCGGTTAGGCTCTCTTGGTGATATGGTTGTCCAAGACAGCTGATTTTGACAATTTAATTTGTCATCGGGTGTTTATATTCGTGTGTTTTTGTTTGTTTAGTTTTAAGTGAATTTTATTTTGGATTTATTTTAAATGAGGTAAGAAAATCACTTTCCCTAATTTTAATTAATTTAATTTTAGCTTATAATATTTATTAATGGAGAGGCGTCAATTGAATATATACAAAGGTCATCATATACATAACGTAAGTAGATATTGTTTTCCTCACATTGAATTTTGCTGTAATCCGGTCCTTGGGTTTTTTTTTTAAATTCTTTTATTTAACTTACACTGTTTGTCGTCAAATCTTGGAAGTTAAATTTGACCCACTTCCCGGTTTCGGATAGAGCTGAAATTTTGCATACATGTTTAGTTTGGATGACAATGCAATCTGGCCATTTTGTAAAAATATCACGATGGCGGTTCCAAAATGGCGCCCGTTTTTATTTAACTTACACTGTTTGTCGTCAAATCTTGGAAGTTAAATTTGACCCACTTCCCGGTTTCGGATAGAGCTGAAATTTTGCATACACGTTTAGTTTGGATGACAATGCAATCTGGCCATTTTGTAAAAATATCAAGATGGCGGTTCCAAAATGGCGCCCGATTTTATTTAACTTACACTGTTTGTCGTCAAATCTTGGAAGTTAAATTTGACCCACTTCCCGGTTTCGGATAGAGCTGAAATTTTGCTTACACGTTTAGTTTGGATGACAATGCAATCTGGCCATTTTGTAAAAATATCAAGATGGCGGTTCCAAAATGGCGCCCGATTTTTGAAATTGTGCTCCGCGGCGCTCTGACATGGGTATCAAATGAAAGGATATGACAGGTAGAACACAATAAGCTATGTGGCGTCATTCCAAATTCAAAATGGCGGCCAACACTAAATTGCGGAAAGCTTATAATAGACTAAAAAGTAGAAAATATAACCGATCAACTTCCAATTTTGCACACACTCGTAGTTCGGGTGGTTAATGTGTATCAATGATGAGATGAATAGTTGAGTTAAGGGTGAGTTGATAATAAAGAAGCAATACACGTTACAAAAAATCACAAACAAACACAGAGATGCTGCTGTCAACTAAATTCAACTACTCAAATACTGAACTCATGTCCGTATGCATAATTTCAACTAAACCCAGGTAGCAGAGCTGAGTCGAGTTTAGTCAACCTTAACCCAACTCGACTCCCGTTTACATGTAGTTAGACTTGGGTTCAACTTGAGTTCAACTCATCATGTATAAGTACTAAATGCAATCTGACCTTTTTGTAAAAAAATCAAGAAGACGGTTCCGAGATGGCGGCCGTTTTTGCAATTATGTTCCACCGAGCCCACGACATGGGTATCAAATGAATACAGTAAACTGTGTGACGTAATTTTAAATCTAATAGAATTGCCATCATAAAATGGTGGAATACATATAATAAACTAAAAAGTAGAAAATAAAATAAAAAATTTTGTTAGAATTTGAAATTAACAAAGCAAAAAATTGAGGGTTATTGTAAATCTCACGCGATTTACAGTTATATTTTCAATTTTTGATGAAAAATGCGCCATTCTTTTAATAAACTTTTTCATTAAAATTGAAATTTCACACTTTCTTTAAAATATTTTTTATTTTTTACTTTTCAGTACATTTTTTAGTTAATGAAAAGAATTTTTTTTAAAAATTTTTTTTAACCATTTATTTATTTTTAGGCAGCTCTCCGGAACACATGTAGACATGATATTTTGGAATTTGTCGCTGAAATTAAAATGAGTCATGCAGGACCGCCAACGAAAAAAAGATCTGTTTGGTCCACAAGGGTATGGGTTAAAAGGAAATAGGAAAAATTCACACATTTTCAAAAAATAGCGAGTGCATTAGCATCACATGGCTCTATTTACTGTGGCCAAGAAATTCAAACATATAACAAATTGCTCTCCAAATATGTAGCTTCCTTTTTTCTTTTAATTATTATTATCATAATTAAAAACAAACATAACATACTTATAATTAAGTTATTATTATTATTATTTATTATTATTATAAGTACAAGTACATTATTTTGTATCATTATAAATAATATTTACAAAATCCCCACTCAGTCAGCGAAGCTGGTATGAGAGTTGGGGAGCGCTTATTTACTAGTTCAAAATTATTTTTAAAAGCTTAGAAGTCCTATTTGAAAAGTGTGAAAAAGTGAAAGAGAAATAAATAAATATTGATAGATAAAAATAAATAAATAAGAAAATTGATATATAAAAAATTAATAGATAAAGATTAAAATGAGAATTAAAAAGAATAAATGCAAATAAAAATTAAAGAAATTAAATTAAACAATTAATGAGGCTGCACCTCCTCTATCAGATACTTCTTTAACCTTTTTGTAAACGTTACTAAAGACGGAGCTGATTTGATGTGGTCCGGCAGAGTATTGTAAATTTCTGCCGCAGTATAAAGCAGACCCTTTCTTGTCCTCTCCGTTCTAGGTTGCGTTGGCCTAAAGTTGTCCCTGTTTCTCGTAATGTAGTCGTGTATGCTTGAATATTGCACAATTTCTAAGTTTGATCTCAGATGTTTTTCCTTCAACTTATATACGAACTTTGCCTTTTCCATTCGGATGACTTGGTCCAAAGTTAATTGTCCCGCGAGTCGGTAAACATCTTGAGTGGCTGTACTCCATGGAAGACCATATAGTGCTTTCAGCGCCCTGTTTAACAGAATTTTTACATCTGCGCACACTCGCTGAGAGCACTGCGAGCAGTTAAGGATACTAAAACGGACTCTAGATAGGATATGTGCATTATAAACCTGAAGCGCTATTTTCTCTTGGAGTTTGGGGTTTCTTTTGAAAACTCTTATTAGAAGGGCGAGGATTTTTCCTATTTTTCCTATGTGCTTCCTCCAGTTCAGACCATCATCAATTGAAAGTCCTAGGTAGACAACTTCAGTTGCCCTAGCTATTTTTTCATCGCCTATTATTATTATTATAAGGAATGAGGGGGCAACCCATATGGTGAACACTGCGGCCAAGTTAGGCCTATTGTGTACGTACCCCACTAGCGGAACAGACTATCGGCCTTCCGAATGAAGGCAAGATGGTCTTTAGTTGATGAAGACCGGACTTGGGCAGGGCTCAAGAACTCTCTGATAAACGTTCTTCTTCTAAGCCAGATCAGAGCAGGACATTCACAAAGAATATGTTCATCGCCTATCTTGACCGTAATTCTGATATCTGCCTTATTTTTCTGATGGAATATCATATACATACTTAGTCTTTTTTTCATTTATCTTTAATTTATTTCCATCCGCCCAGTCCTTGAAGATTTTTTAGGTCACTATTTATGCTATTTTCTAGCTCTTCTGCAGTTCTAGCTCGATAAATGAGGTTAGTATCATCTGCAAATATTATATATGGTATTGTCCACTGAGCCTTGAGTATTTGATGTTATTGATGTAGAGCAAATATAGAAGTGGTCCCAATATGGAGCCTTGGGGAACTCCAGTTGTGAGCACTAGTTGATCACTCGAGACACCATTAACTCTTGTAGATACGTGCCTCCCACTAAGATAGCTCCTCAGCAGATCATTCGACGAGCCCCTTATTCCAAGGTTGAAGAGGATACTTAGTAGGACGTCATGATGCACTGTATCAAATGCCTTTTTAAGATCGATGAATACTGCCCCTGCATAGTAATCTGCATCGAGATAACTGTTTATTAGGTTCAGGCTTTCCGAAGCAGCCAGTTCAGCGCTACTGCGCTCTTGAAAACCGAACTGCTTACTGTCTAGACCTCCATTTCTAGCGATAAAATTTCTTATTCTTTTTTCAAAGATTTTTTCATAAATTTTTCCCACGTTGCTTATGAGTTCTATGGGCCTGTAATTATTCATGTCAGCCGAGTCTCCTACTTTCAGAATAGGTATTACAATCGTATCCTTGAGGCAGCTAGGGAAAGTGCCACTACTCATTGCCTCATTTATAAGGTTAGTGAGGGGTTTCTTAATGATGTCTATAACATCGACTATGTCTTCAGTCGAAATTCCATCTTTACCAGGAGCTGCATTCTTTTTTAAATTCAGAGCAACACGTTCTACCTCATCCATGCTGGTAGGAGTCAAAAAGATTGAGTTAGTTGCCATTGGCGTATCTACAGGTAGCTTGATAGGTATATCCGCCTGGATAGACTTACCAATTCCATTAAAGTAGGTGTTGAAACAAGTTGCAATGTCACCCGCACTCTCAATTGCCTTGCCATTTACTATAATTTTCTGTAGATCACTTTTCGATTTTGTTTCTTGCTTGTTTATTATGTCCTTATTTATTACTTTCCATAGCTTTCTGGTGTCCCTCCCGGCATGTGATATTCTATCATTTATGTAATTATCCTTGGCTACTCTTACTTCCATTGTAACCTTGTTGCGCATTCTCTTATATTCGGCGCACAAAAGGTGATCATTAAGTTTCTTAATTGACACATTAAAACGTGAATTGACATCGATATCGAATAATGCAAATGACAGAAATAACCAATCGAGTTAGTGTGTACAGTTGTTAGTTTTGAAATAGTTTGAAACCACATAAAGAGATAACCAAGTCGGTGTGTACATGCTATTATGGTAACAACTCACCACTAAAACCAATCGGTTCATTCAAAGCAAAAATTTGCGTCAACGGCGCCGAAACAAATGGAATATTTTATGTGATTGAATCCGGGGAACATAACCTCCTAGGTAAAATAACAGCTGAAGATTTAGGAATACTGAGACTGAGAATAAATGTCTGATCCGTTTTAAGTAAAAAACCGTTTCCAAAGTTAAAGGATGTACAAATTGATATTCCTATTTACCCGAATATCATACCAGTAATTCAACCTGTAAGGAGAATACCAATTCCGCTTGAAATATTGCAAGAATTAATAGAGGTAGACATAATTGAACCTGTTAATAAACATTCCAAATGGGTGTCACCAATTGTTCCCGTTTTAAAATCTAATGGGTTAAATCTAATGGTGACTTAAGGATATGTGTGGACTTGAGGAAAGCAAATGCCGCTATCATGAGAGAACACCATCCCTTACCGACTATCGATCAAATTATATGTCGAGGATTCAAATTATTTTTCTAGACTAGATATAATGTCAGCATTCGACCAAATCGAAATATCACAATCATCTCGTGTTTCAGGGATTCTCTGCTTGAGTCGGTCCAATCGCCGTCTTCCTTGGGTAAATAATTAAGCATTGTTGGCGTTTTAGTTAATATTTTACGCAGCCTTGAGTTCTCCGATGTGGACTCTATGTTGCTGCAAAAGGTAGCCCAGGAGGTACGTTTGGCCTTCCTTATTGCCGTTTTTTATCTATTCAGCTTCGACTTATAGCAGCCCCAAGCGGTTTCGCTGTAACTGCGTCTCGCTGAATTAAATTCCTTTCTGCACTCTTTTCTGAGTGTCTCCAGTTCGCGAAACCACCATGGGGGTTTGGAAGCCTCTTTATGTGGCCTGTTCGGACAAGCTTTATTAATGGCGTAAGTGCATTGTTTCGTGAAAATGTCCACAATGCTGTCGAGTTGTTCCCGGGTATTGGGAACAAAGGGGGCAAGGTTTTTTGCGATAAGCCTAGTATAGTAACCCCAATTTGTCCTTTGGAGGTTTTTTATTTTGGAAGGGGTGGCTGGGCTCGAGTCTTGCAGTTGGAACTCTATAAATCTATGATCAGAAAAGGAGTGTTCCTTCAAAACCTTCCAGACCACTATTTGGTCGGAGTGACAGTCCAAGACAAGGGTGGTGTCCAGAACTTCCTCTCTGTTTTTGGTAACAAAGATGGGGTCATTACCTTTATTACAAATAGCAAGGTTGGTGTTCAGTAGGTAGTTAAAAATAACTTCACCTCGATCATTGGTGTGCGTGCTGCCCCATTGTGTATGGTATCACCCCCATAACAAGAACCGTGGTAGGATGGGTGGATCTTACCAGATCCTGAAAGGCCATAGGGGGTAAAGGGCCCTCATCATTGTGGGCTAGATAGAAAGAGGCCATCCTGATTTTCTTCTGTTTCAACTTTAGGTCGACCACAGTAAGGTCTCCGTTGCTAAATTGAGGGAGAAGAAAGGTGCTTATGTTATTCTTGACCAGAATACAAGTTCTGGGTTTTCCATTACCTTTGGTATAAAAGAGATTAAATTTGGGTGTCCTTGAGTCACAGATCCTGTCACCAGAGATCCATGGCTCTTGGACTAGAGCAACATCGACTTCGCCTGATGCCAGGTGAAGCAGAAGCGAAGCGGATGCTGCTTTACAATGGTGAAGATTTATCTGTATCACCTGCACCATTTTCAGGGTGTTTTGCTTCGACGAGAGTCACATCCGCTTCATCGTCGCTGGAGTTGACTTCGTCGAAGTCTGAACTGAGGAGTTGTTGCTCCGTGAAGAGGTTACCGACGGCTCTGCCCAGCTCGGAGTCTGTCGATGCATCGCCTTCGCTCTGAGCTGTGCCTTCGCCATAGGTTTCCACGTTTTCTGGTTCGTTGCCAGTGGTCTTGGTGCAGGCCACTTGGTTAACTACGGCTTCTATGTCAGTTTTGTAGACCTTGAGTGCGATCTGTTGGAAGCCGTAGTCCACGGCGTAATTTTCTTTTGCCAGATGATTCAGGTATTTTTCATTTAGGAGCAGAACAACTTGCATTGTGGCTCTGTTAGTCTGCTCCGTTTTGATAACTTTCCAGTTATCAGTGTGGATGTGAGGGTTGAAGGCCTTCAGGATAGTGATGATTTCCTCAGGCTCCGATGGAGCCACTGGAAACCATGCTCTGGCCCTCGGACGAGATGGTATGTCAGCGGCATTAACTGCCTTGAGTCGGGCGCCTGCAGGACTACCGCAGCTTTATAAAGCTCTGCAGATCTGGTTTTATCGCAGGCCGTAAGTTTTGTACTGCCTTGATACCAACCGGCATCAAAGCATAAGGAGGGAGGGCTAGGGTTGTCTTTCAGGACCTCCATAGCCACCTCGGCGAGGGCAACTTGAACCCACCGCCATTGGTGTTTGGGGATCTTACCGTTTTCGTCATTTTCGTCCATGACGCCGATTATTTTGCGATTCTTCGCTACTTCTGCGAAGGAAATCGCTTTGGTGCCGTGCGTCTTGGGCTTTTTCGGATTTGGACTGTGGGTGCTTGGTTCTTCCACAGATCGTTGGCTTTTAGAGGCTGGTGTACTTCTAGACTCCAATGTATAGTCTGGTGTGTCTTGTTTAGCCCAAGCAATGTCATCTAGGACTTTGGTGAAGTCCTCCTTGGACACTTGGTCTTCCCTGATCGGGTTGGTGACCAAGCGGCGAAGGATGTTGCGGGACACGCGGATTTGATGAGGACCTGCTTTTTCCGGGTTCGGTCTGTTCAGCCAGGTCTTTGGCCCTTGCGCAGACCATTCGCTCCCCTGATCCCCCCGCAGCGGCCGTGCCTGCAGGTGTATGCTGGGCAGCGGCGTAGCCGCAAGCAGGAGCGGGTTTGCTAGTGGTCGCTTCTGGGGCCTTTTTTCGAGGGGTGGAGCTTGTGGCTCCACTTCCGCTGGGTTTGGGTTGGCTCGGGGGTGCCGTAGCCTTGTTATTAGCGGGATTTGTGGTCCCTTCCGGTTTTTGTTTAAGGGAACCGGTCCCCGGTTTTGTTGTTTTATGTTTGGATTTTTCCATTATTACTCCCACGAGTAGCGGAGAAACGAGGTCCACCCGGGCAGAGATCCGCAGTACCCGGATAAGGCTAGTGTAGAACCGGAGGTCGCCAGGTATCCGGAGCACACCGTACATGAGTGAGCTATTTTTTAATCTGGGTCCCCAGCCAAGCTGATCATCGGCACGGTTCGTATTACACCTTGATCCGACCCAGAGGATTGTGGGTTGGGGACGGGTAGCAAGAATTGGAAACAAGGAGAGGAACGTAAGGTAGGGAAGACGACTGTCCGCTACGTTCGAGAACGCATTGCCCTGCGTGATGGAGTCGTCACGCATACGTGGAGGTCGTCGTCATTTCACCCAATGCGTTTTCGCCTAATTCCTTAATATTATCACGCTTGTGCTCCAATTTTTGCCCTTCGTCGTACTGGAGTCCTTGGAATTGCCTGAGATCGCGTTTCACGAAATTCTCCGTGACAAAGCGACGATGAATTGTGTAATATACATCTCGCAGAACTTGCGATTTCCATGAATCAATCTTCTATAGCTGCTGTTGTTTTCAGTGCCACATCTGTGTTGACTGTTGTTTCCTTTTTTAGCGAAGTAAAAATACGGCTCGAAGGACCACTTTGTAAAATTTTATAATTAAATATTTTTATTTCGTATAATTTTAGAGAAAGAAACACGATTGTCTCTTCTCTAATTTATTATTTATTATTGACTGACAAAACAAAATACAACAAAATTCAAAGTCAATTTGAAAATGTTTCTATGTTTATAATTTTTTAAATTTAAAGCTTAGTGACTTTGTGTCTCAGTAATCATGCTGCGACAGGAACTATTGCCTTTAGTTTCTTCCAATAAACCTACTCTGGGCAATAGCAGCTCCAATTTTGGTTCGCCTCCATCTTATCTTCAACAAACATCTTATCTTCATCAAATACACATCCTTAAATTACGTAACGCTAAATTTGATGATATTCGATACCCCCCTCCCCCTGTAACGGAACCGTAACGGGAAGCCAAACCCCCCCTGAAAAATTACGTAACGCTGCAGTTACCCCCCCCCCCCGCCCATTCAAGTTTCTGAATATGACTAAAAGAAAATTACTTTTTTTGCAAATACACGTTGAAAAACAAATAACTTTGTAAAACGGTTTTTCTTAAGTTTTTTATCTGCTCTTACTAAAAATCAATTGAAATATAAATGTAAATATATCTACATATATATATATATATATATATATATATATATATATATATATATATATATATATATATATATATATATATATATATATATATCTACATAATAAAAATTGCTAACTTAGATTTCATCTTCCCATGGAACAGACATGTGTTTTTCTATACCAATCACAGGCATACTCTTGTCCGTTTTTTTCGCTTGTATCATTTCCAATTGACTGCTGTCAAAATCGATCAAGTCTTCATCAACCCATTCTAATTCTTCGCTGTGTATCATGACTGCTTAAACCTCACCCGCTCTTTTAGCAGCAGTGCGTACAGGTCTCAGTTTTGGAAAGTCGACTTTTTTTTGGTCCCAAAACCTCGATAGAGACCCCGATAAAACCTGGGTCTTCAGATTTGTATGGGGAAGAACTATATAGTTCATTAAAAAAACACGGCTTTTGTTTCAATTTGTTAATCGCTTTTATTTGTTCGTTTTTCCAAGAATGGATTAGAAGAAATTTTCGATTCTTATAATATCCGTAAAGTAATATAATTAAAAATCAAAACGGAGATTTCAACCCTGAAAACTCGGTTGAAATTTTTCATTGTCTAATGAATTAGAATCTCAAAACTTGCGTTACATAACACTGATATTGACACCCCCATACCCCCTTGTAACGCTTAGTAACGTTGCTCCAGACCCCCACTCCCCCCTCTGAGCGTTACGTAATTTAAGGACACCCCCATACGGGTTGTACTGGCTTCAGCAAAGCCTGTGATCGTGCTGATCAACATATTTTAAGTAAAAAACTACTAAAATTTGCAATATTAGGTCCTGCCAATTGATTAATTCATACAACAAAACTTAGGTTGCCAGATTTCAGGGTTTCTGTCAAAAGAAATCAAACTAACTTCCGGGGTCCCTCAGGATAGCCATCTAGGCCCGGTGTTATTAAATATATTTATCTCAGACCCTGTCGGAAAAGCTAGAGAATATCCCGCATATATCCTATGCCGATGACCTCAAAATTTATAATGTCCTAAGGTCCCGGAATGACGTAACTTGCTTTCAAACATAGCTGAAGGCATTACAAGCCTGGTGTACCACCAATATAATACAACTCAGCATCAGCAAATGTCATGTAATTACTTTCTCCCGGAAAAGAAACACAGAGATGCAGGATTATTAACTTAACGATCAGGCCTTTGACCGTGTCGATCAAGTTGTAGATCTAGTTCTAGACAATAAATAAAATTTCAACTTGAGCTACGATAATATTGCTGCCAGAGTCAAAAACTTCTTGGCCCAGGCCCAAAAGAGTCCAAGAATTCAATAACGTTCGGGCCACAAAAACTCTTTTCTGTTCGCTCGTCCCCCCAATCATGGAACATGAGTGCCCGATCTGGGACTCTATAAATATTCCAGGTAAGTAGCGGTAGTTTGGACTCAGTATAGAAGAAATTTCTCCTCGTCGCTCTGAGAAACTTACACGAGCCCCGCGTTTTTGCTGCTTACCGTGTGGGGTAGGACAGGTTCAAGAAGTTGGAACTCAATCCGCTGTCACATAGTTGCAATTAAATGTTTTATTATTTATCAATGGCTTTTTTTCGAGCGGTCAAATAACAATTTTTTTAGTAAAATAAAAATCAGAGACCAGTACGCACAAAACACTTCTCGAAAAACAAACCGAAGACTGGCGAGCTTGTTTCTCTTTTGCATCGATAGTCTTTAAGTATAATAATTCATACGATGATTGTGTACATAACGAAAATGATCAAGTTACCATAAATCACATTCAACAAAACATTTGGGGTAGACTATTTTTTGGCTCAAATTTGCCGTCAGCTCAGTTCTCGGGCATTTAAACTTTTGGTCAAGTGTAGCCGTCGTAATCCCGTATGTCAACGAACTTAAATGTTGCTCCCAAGCGGCCAGTGTTCACCCGTTGTAAGGCCATCTTTTATTTTTACTCGGGTTACTGTATAATTTGTGAATAGTAACATAGGTAATCTATCTAAAAGAAATGGCTAAAAAGTTAAGAGCGCATAAAAATATCTTGCCCGGGGCGCCAAAATAGCTAAAGGTAACATATTTTTCGAGTTAGACGTGTACACGAACTACATATCTAAAAAATTTATATCGCAAAATGTTGAAACAAAACAAAAACGCTGCCCTGAACAAGTTGCTTCACACAAGATACGAGAGTATGTCGTGCTAGCTACGATATGTCTTCCGCCATTTAGAATTTGAAATGACGACACACAGTTAATTATATTATACCTGTCTTACCCTATCATTTGGAGCCGTCATCTTGATTTGTTTTCAAAATGGTGAGATTGCATCGTCACACGAAATGTGTATATGTGCAAAATTTGAAGCTTATCGGCTATATGAAAGTGGGTCAAAATCAAGTTCCCAGATTTGTTTTCACACAAGATACAAGATACAGGTGAAGCTAATATAAAGCGTTTAAAAAGAGACAGAGAGAGATTCCATTCATTTCAATAAGAAAGCGTAAGCATCTATCCTCGATAATGACCAAAGCAAAAAGTGTGCATGTTCGTCATGCATGACACTTTGCATTACCATTTCTCCCTATAGTTATCGGTGCAAATTGGTTCCAGTGTTTACAGATAAACACTGAATTCGTAAATTCGTATATTGCATACTGGGATCGATACTCGCACACATACATACACAGAATACCGCATTTTCTTACGTGATGATTTCTCCCAACTCACTCTGCCCGAAAAAAAACACTTCGTTCTAAAAAAAAAAACAGGTTTGTGTGTGATGTAGGTATTAAATAAATATTCATTTTTCTGCAAAATTTTCTGTGACAAATGGGGGAAAAATCACCCACATTTCCTTACCATCCCAAATGTCCATAAAACCCGCTTGTGTGTGGGGGTGTTAAGTGACAGTACGTTCAACTTACTCCAATAGGTTTTAGTTTTAAAATTATGAACGTAATCTAAATGCTAAATTATGAACGTACATCTTGCCATGTGTATTATCAATCCGACCAAAAAAACATTCAAAATGTGAATAAGAAGTTCGTGGGCGCAGAAATTATTTATTCGGACTGTTTAAAACACACTTATAACAAAAAGAAGTAATATGGAATGGATTAGGAAGATGAATCGCTAATAGCATGAATTAATTAAACACGTGCATTTACGAACGAATTCAGTGTGGCTCAGTCTATAGTGTTTCTAATAAAATTTGTTACATTTCGATTCGACGAACAGATTCATGCTATAGTGCGAACTCGCGAGCCAACTTTTTCGCGGTTAATAATACTTTATTGAGTTTAAAAAAAATTGGCAGTTGTAAAATTCCTTTGAATTCGTTCGCAAATGCACGTGTTTAATTAATTCATGCTATTAACGATTCATCTTTCTAATCCATATTAGTTCTTTTTGTTATAAGTGTGTTTTAAATAGTCCGAATAAATAATTTCTGCGCCCACGAACTTCTTATTCACATTTTTAATTTTTTTTGGTGGGATATCACTGTTTTTTGTTTTATTGAATATACTATATCGTTTATTGTGATCTACTTATTACACCCTTTCATTTGTTACCCATGTTGATTGAATATACTATATTGCTTATGGTATTCTACTTATGATACCCTTTTAATTAAGACCCATGTCGAGGGGGTGGTGAAGATATGGTAATCCGCCCTCTTGAGACGGCCGCCATGGATTTTACAATTAAGCCTATTGTATTCTACTTTTCATACCCTTTCATGTGATACTTATGTCCAGGGGGTGGTGAAGGAAATGATAATGCGTCCTCTTGAGATGGCCGCCGTGGATCTAACTATATATTGAGTATATTATATTGATATTGTATTGTACTTACCATTCCCTTTCATTTGATACCCATGACGAGGGGGTAGTGAAGAAAATGGTAACCCGCCCTCTTGAGATGACCGCCATGGATCTTACCATATTTTGAGTATACTAGCTGTGTTCCTTTTCTACTTTTTAGTACTGGTGAGCAGAGCAGAAAAGGAACGCAAAATTTGCTGATTTGAGTAAAACCTATCTTAACATTTTTGATGTTATTTTATTTGTATATAAACAAAAAGTTAAAAGAATTTACAACAAAATAGAAATTTATGTGATTAATTTTCAAAATGAAACGAAAGAATAGTTTTAGATAATTATACAAATAAAATTTTGTTTATAGATGTTTTTATATGAAAAAAGCTCAAAACAATCAAAAGCCATCTATGGGATTTTCAGTAAATGCAAAATAATTCACAATAGACTCCAAATAAGAGCTTTCCTCTAGCGGATTTCAATTGCGTTATTGCAAGTGATATCCACTCGTTTATAAGAGCAAGTGTAGTTGCTAGTACGCACTTGTAAAAAATTGTAAAAATTAGCAGAAAAGGAACGCAGCTACTATATCGCTTATGGTATTCTACTTATGATGCCCATTCAATTGATACCCATGTCGAGGGGGTGGTGAAGAAGTGGTAATCCGCCCTCTTGAGACGGCCGCCATGGATTTTGAGACATAGCTTATTGTATTCTATTTATCATCCCTTTTCATTTGATACCCATGTCGAGGGGTTGGGAATAAAATGGTAATCCGCCCTCTTGAGATGACCGTCATGGATCTAGCCATAAATTGAGTATACTATATCGCTTATGGTATTCTACTTATGATACCCTTTCAATTGAGACCAATGTCGAGGGGGTTGTGAAGAAAATGGTAATCCGCCCTCTTAAGATGACCACCATGGATCTAACCATATATTGAGTATACTATATCACTTATGGTATTCTAGTGATATTTTTTCATTTGATACCCATGTTGAGGGGGTTGTGAAGAAATGGTAATCCGCCTTCTTGAGACGCGTACCAGTTTAATAGGTACGTTTTTTTATAATCACCGAAATTATGGGGAATGCTATCTGACATCAACAGTGCTGAATTCGACTAACTTGTAACAAATATGTCATATTTTTAGAAATAAATTACAATTACGAACTCGGCAAAAGTAGTAATCAATATTTCAAAATTTTACTATACATCCGTACTATGAACTACATATGTTTTTGACAGTACCTAATGCAATCTGACACCATAGTTGTGACTAACCACTTTAATATGAACACATTTTGTTGATCATTTAATGCCATCTGGCATCAATAGTGCGAGTAAACACCTTTCGACTAACTAGCAGCACCATCTCATGTATTGAGCAATTGAAATAGCTTATAACGCTATCTGATAGAATAATTTTGAGTACCCACTTTTTAGCTTTTTCAAAAAAAGGCTTATACAGAGGCACTGTCTGTAACCTCCTTTCATCTCTGAAAGTACTGCCATGCCGCTACAGACTTGGGTCATATCTCAAATTATAGCTCTTGGTCGAAAGAGCTAAAATTGAGAAAATGGTCTGGTCTGGAACCGTAAGTATATTTAGCAACAAAAAAGAGATTTTTAATAAAGTCCATATATTTTTAGCCTAGAGCTAAGGCGCTGGAATCCTATGTCGGGGAACCAAGTTCAATCCTCGGCCGAGCAATTTTTTTTACTCGGTGGAACATGTTTTGATTCTATCACTAAATTTTCTTTTTTATTAATGATACTCAGGACAACATAAACATTTACTTAATTAAAAGTGAAAAAATATCATTTTCTTGATTTTTTATGGATTTCGGCGGCTTTATAAATCATTAAAAAATTTCGCGGAAATAATATAAAGTATTTATTTATTTATATTTTATATGCTGCTGATTTTATTAGTTTAAAGTCATGTAGGTGGTGATGTAGATAAAACCAAACTCAATTTTATCGAACTTCGCTGTGAATTTTTCACAAAAAATATGTATGTTTTTAACGAAACATTACTTATTGTAGGTTTATGATGGATAATCACAGTTATTAAAATTATTAGTGAGTGTCTAGATATTAAACGAAAAGTAGATGTCTAATTTTTACCAGGGAATATAAACGCTTACTGAAATGAATGAAAATAAATAAATTTAATTGCACGAACGGTGTATTTAAAACCGTCGGTCGTTAAAGTCCATCACTATAAGGAAGTAATTCTTCTTAGAATTTTTAATATTTTACAAAAAATTTACAAACGATTTGCCCCATATCTAAAAATTGCTGCCCTTTGTCTACAAGCATATTTTAAAGTTTTTATTAACTAAATTTGTATGTATGTCTTCAGAATAATAAAAAAAATTATAATAAACTAAGCCTGCGTTGATGGTAAAATTTCGAAGTCTTTCTTTCTTTCTTTGTGCCCCTTTAATCCCTCATGGGACATAGGGCGGAAACAGTTGCCCTCCAGCGGACTCTGTTTTGCGCGACAGCTCTCAGCTCTGACCAGGATCTCCCAGTTGTTGCGGCCTCTGCTAGTAGGGTCCTCCTCCACGTTGTTCTAGGTCTTCCAACTCGACGGGATCCTTGCGGGTTCCAGTCAAGGGCCTGTTTGGCTAGGTTTTCGTTATCGCGTCGCAAGGTGTGGCCAACCCAATTCCATTTCCTTCGCCTGATTTGGTCGTCTATCCTTTCTTGGCCGGCACGGCGCCATAGCTCTTCATTTGAAATTCTATCTGGCCAGCGGATTTTTAGGATACGACGAAGGCATCTGTTGATGAAGACTTGTAGGCGCCCTGTGATGAATTGGGTGACTTTCCATGTTTCGCAACCGTACAAAAGAACTGCCTTAACGTTGGAGTTGAACAGCCGCAATTTGGTGTTAGTTGAGATCTCCGTTGATCTCCATATGCGGAACAGGCATGCATATGCGCCTCGTGCTTTATTTATTCTGGAACTGACGTCTTCTTCTGTACCGCCATTTTCGGTAATAATGCTACCGAGGTAGCAGAATTTATCTACCAGTTCCACGTCACGGTTATTCAGCGCAGTTCGTTCAAGTGTGTTTGCATTTATCCGCATTTCTTTGGTTTTGTTCGGATTCAGCCTTGCCTGCTAGACTACTTTCTGTTGCCAAATTGTTTAACATGTTTTTTAGCTCCTGATGTCTGTGGGCCAGCAAACAGATATCATCCGCGTAGTCGAGGTCCTTAAGGCGGTCTAGCAAACCCCATTGTATGCCGCCTGTTCTATTATCTAGAGCGTCGACAAGGATGTCATTTATTACTATAAGAAATAGTAATGGCGAAAGTAGACATCCTTGTCGTACTCCTGAATTCACCTCGAAGCTGTCGGATAATTTTCCATTATGGAGAACTCTGCATTTGGAATTGTTGTAAAGGGCTTTTATCAATTCTATTATTTTATCAGGCAGTCCACGTCGCCGTAATGCCTGCCATATAAAGCTCCTATTAACCGAGTCGAACGCTTTCTCATAATCTACGAAAGCTAGGTAAAGGGGGGATCGGAATTCAGTAGACTGCTCCACTATGATTCTCAAGGTGTTAATATGGTCTATACATGAGCGGCCCTTCCTGAATCCGGCCTGCTGCCTTCTAAGCGTTCGGTCTACTGCCTCTCTTATCCTTGATAATATAACGTGGGACAAGATTTTACCCACATTAGATAATAGACAGATGCCTCTCCAGTTGTCGCATATTGTTAGGTCCCCCTTTTTGGGTATTTTGACTATGATACCTTCCGTCCAATCCTCCGGAAAGGTACAGGTGTTCCATGCTATTTCCAGGATTGGCTGAAGCGCAGTGGCGGCTCGTCCTTAGGGGCTAGTGGGGCTTAGCCCCACCAGAAATTATCGAATAAATAATAATCTTCCATTTTTAATTATTTTCATTTTTGCAAAGAAGCAACGCAATTTTTTTTGTAAGTTATTACAATTTCTAAAAAAAAATCTCAAAATAATAACCCACAAAAAAATTCGAAGTAGAACTTCATAAAAAAAAGTATCAAAAACAAACCAAATAAAAAAAACAAAAACAAAGAAAAACTCTGAGCTCTCTTCTCTCTATCAAAATAATCTTGCCGAATCATAATGCCATCCATTCCTATAGGAAAAATATATTTACATGCTATTCTCTACCCTCAGGCCTCAGGGGCTATCGTTGAGTCAGCCCCGGAGATGAACCATTTTGTATGCTAAATTTTTTGACGCAAGCGATTGATTCATGCACTTTTGTTCTACCAAGCGGGGCTAAAATTTATTAGCCCCGAGCGATTCATTGGGATTCTCTCACTGGCATGTATGGATTCTCTCGCTCTGCTGGGTTTACTCACGCACATAGAGTGCCAGTGTTGTCGATTCATTCGTTTAGTTCTCTTTATTATATTTCTAAAGGAATTTTGCCTGCATTTGAGACTAATTGGCCGAACATTGAGAATTTTTTTTAACACTTATGGGTTTTATATACGTGAAGGGCTGATTTTATTTAGCCCGTAGGATATAAATTTAGTAATAAGTAGTAAAAAGAGAAATTCTTATTGGAAAAATTGCTAATTGGAGATTGGATTTTAACTGAAAGTTTCAAGTTTATTTAAGTGAAAAATGTGTGATTGCAAAATTACGGTAGATATATGTATGTATATTGAATTATTCGCCAATAATTAGTATGTATTAAATTATTAATTATTTAACTATTTGTTAAATATTAATATATTATTTTTTAATATATACCTGTACATATATTTTTCTCAGATTAGATTTATATTGATTCAATTTTTGGTTTTGCTTCAAATGAATCACGTAGATAATTTATTGAAGAAAAAATTTCTCTTTTGTTATTAGAAGAAAAATTAGAAATTAAATGTTTAGGGCCGCATCAACCATTTGATTTTAAATAAATTTGCATTGCAAAATACTAAAGTAGAAAATTTTGGTCGGATTGGTGTTCCAAAAAAGAAATGGTTTACGATTAGAATAGAAAAAAATTCATTGTCTTGTTTTTATTGCGGTTTGTTTAGAAGAGAATCGGCTTGGACAGAAAGTGGTATCCGGGATTTAAAGGGACGTCCCAGTGAAAAGGCTAAATTTAACAATAATAGGCCGATTTAAAAAAATTCTTTTAATGAATTCCTCTTTGTTTAAATAGTTAATATTGCATGAAACATAAGAAAATAATATTAACTAGTTCTTGTTTTTTGCTATTAACAATCCAAAATACGGGTACTTTCAAAGTTAGTTATCTCATTGAGTTTTTAACCGATTTTAACTTTCCTAAGATCAAAATGTTCGGAAGAAAAAGGCGAAAAAAATCATCAGACGGAATTTTGATATCTGTTAAATTCAAAAAGTTATCAACATTTTTCTGAATAAAAACCTGAAAAACGTAAAAAACGCGTGAAAAATGGGACATTTTTAGACTAATTGTTTTCAAAAAAGATATCAAAAATCCGGCTGATGAAATTGTTCGTTACTTTTTTCTGAACATTTTAAGCTTTATAGGAAGTAAATCGGTTAAAAATTGTAGCAGAACATTACCGTCAAAGTTGAAAAAGGTGAATATAAATGAAATGGTCAGCTCCGGTTGAAAGGCGCCGAAGCTCTTTAGCGCTCCGACACTGCGCCAAAGAAACTTAAAAAAACTATGTGTCTACGTGTTTTTTTTAAGCGGATTTCACTATGTAAAAGAAAAAAGTACAATCTATCAAAATATGGAATAAGATTATAGAGAATAGATTTTGACGAATTTTCACTGGGACGTCCCCTTAAAACATGTATCGGAAAAAATTAAAATCCATGAAACAAGCGCTACGAATTTAAAAAATGCTTTAAATTACCAAACCTTCTGGTTGGTCAATATTATCGCACGGATCGATACAGGATATGCGAGGTCTATAGCGAAATATAAATAATCGTCAAGTATTGAGTCAAATTTTAGATATCTTAAAGTTTTGCGGTGGTCACAATTTTACTCTTAGTGGCCACGATGAATGTGAATCAAGCAGTAATCGAGGAATATTTCCTGATATGGTTACATAAAACAGATCAATAGATATCACATTCGATGACTACTTGAAGAATAATTGAATCGTAAAAACTCTTCAAAAATTAGTTAGTTAGTTTGTGTATGTTCAATCTGATGAAACAGATTAACAGATTACATTATCAATATGTAATAAATATGTATATTCCCGAGATTCTAAATTGTAATGAAAAGCTATTGAACTGTTCGCGCAGCAAAAAGAACATCGGACAGATTATTTACATAAAACAGTTTAATTTCTCTTTTTTCTTTTATTGATTTGTTGAGTTTTTGTTTTGTTTTGTTAAATATTTTATTCTTTTATTTTATTCGTTTTCCAAAGAAGTTGAGCTTATATTCTTAAAATATGCCTAAATTTGATAGCAACGAATAGAGTTAAATTCCTTTTTGTAAAATCATTTCTCAAGCCCCACCAACTTTTAGAGGCAGGAGCCGCCACTGCTGAAGCGCATCTGCTATGAGGCTTGAATCGGCTTTCAACAATTCTGCCGGGATGCCATCTTTTCCAGCTGCTTTACCATTGGCCATCGCATGAATTGCGGTTACTATTTCCGTCTTGGATGGGGCCCGGGTGTTGATTCTTATCGGCTGTGCATTGTTGCTGTTTTCCTGAGGTTCCTGTGCAAGTGAACCATTCAGGGCGGCGAAGAAGTAATCTCTCCATCTTTGGAGTTGCTCCTCGTCGCTGCACAGCAGCCTCCCATCCGCACTCTTTACGGCATGCTTTTTAGTAGAGTGCTTTCCCGAGAGCTGTTTAGTAATTTGGTACAGCACTTTACTGTTGCCTGTGTTTGCCGCGTTTTCCGCTTTTTCTGCGAGCTCATTTATCTGCTGCCTCTTATCACGCCGCACACTTCTCTTTACTTCCCGGTGTAAATGGGAATATTCCCGTTCAAGTTGGTGACGTCTTTCCGGGTCGCTTGTAGAGTTTACGTTATTTTTGAGGGCCCTCCTGCGTTCTATTTTTTGCCAGGTAGTGTCCGAGATCCAATGTTGCATGTTTCTCTGGACATAACCGACGCTCGTTTCCGCAGCCGTCAATATAGCGCCCTTTGTTCTACTCCACAGCTCTTCAATATTTGTGTCGTCAGAAACGGTTTGCTGGTTTAATATTTGCTGCAGGTTTCCAGCAAATTCTCGCTTTTTAGCGGTCTCCTGCAGAAGGTCAACGTTAAACCGTCTACGGTTTATAACATCGCGTTGAACGTTTCTGATTGCAGCGATTCTAAGGCGAATAGTTGCTACTACCAAATGGTGGTCGCTTCCAGTGTCCGCTCCCCTGAAGCTCCTGACATCCTCCAGAATGGTTCTCCATCTGCGGCTGACGGCCACGTGATCTATCTGATTTCTCGTTCTACCATCGGGTGATACCCAGGTCTCTTTGTGTATCTTCTTGTGGCAAAAGTAAGTCCCACCTACCATTAGTTGATGGGAACTACAAAAGTCAACGAAAAGCTCACCATTGTTATTGGTAACTTGGCTTAGGCCTTGTTTTCCAATTGTTTGTTCAAGACCGGTGTTGTCGCGGCCGATTTGTGCGTTTAAGTCACCCATTAATACAATGATGTCTCCCCTTGGAATAGAGCGAAAAACCTCATTCAGTCGCATATAGAACTCGTCTTTGATGTCATCTTCTGCGTCTTCAGTTGGAGCATAGCATTGGACTACCGTAGTACTTCTTAGCCTGGTACGCAGGCGCACGGTAATAATCCTCTCAGAAACTGGTGACCAGCTAATGAGGCTGGACCTGGCTTCTTTGGTGAGTATTACGCCAACGCCACTCCTACGGCTTTCAGTTTCATTTCTCCCAGAATATAAGAAGGACTCACCATTTGGGCAGATATGTTCCCCCGCATCGGGCCATCTGGTCTCGCTAAGTCCCATGATCTTGATTTTATATCGATTCATCTCGTTGAGGACTTCATCCAGCCGTCCCTCAGCAAGCATTGTTCTCACATTCCATGATCCGATTCGTGTCCTTGTTCGAAAAGCAAAGGTCGTCGTCGTGTTGTCCATCCGGTTCCGAGGCATTGTTTGCCGATTCGTAGCAATGGTGTTTTTTTATGGGAGCGGGTTGCTAACCCTCAGCCCAACCGACTTAAAACTCTGTTTTGTGGCGCAGAGAGCTCGCCATTCGCCCGTCTCCCGTTAGCTCCTTCCGAAGAAGTACCCCAGGGGGCACCGCGGGGAGGTGGGATTAGGACTTGCTAACAGGTCTGCTAGGTGTTTGTATGCAGTGGATCTTCTCGGATTTTTACAGTAGTGACAAATCGGGTGTCACCACCTTCCAAGGTCTTTGTTAGCCGTTCGCCCCCCAAAATTTCGAAGTGGCGACTAATTAAAACCTTTTGGTACATATTCAATTTTGAGCTACAACTCAATCTATGATATGCTGTATCCGAGTTTGGTCATATTCATTTACACTGACCAACGCTATTTATTATTAATCTTGCAAAGTTTTTGTTAAAGGCTTATCTAGGTTATAAGTTGCGAGGCTAAAACTTAACAAAGTATTTAACAATTCTACAATAAATCATCATAGCTTAAAAAAGACTACCCCGAATTCACAAAGAATCGATCCCTGGTCCTTTCGCACCCCGATCGAACGCTTTTTTTTTATAAAAATACCAGTTTATTTCTCTTACTAACTATCTTAATATAAATTTAACTGAATGCTTAAAGTTAATAATTTTAACTTATTCTAGTCAATCTAACTTACTGGCCCTCATCAGGCACTCTAAATTAATCTACATCTTATATTAACTTATGCCTTTCGGCTAAGACTTATCTATTTTTAGTTATATTTTATTTCAAAAAATCATTATAAATGTACATATATCTAAGGAAAAATAAAATAAATGGTTAAAAATTTTTTTTAAAAAAAATTCTTTTCATTAACTAAAAATGTACTGAAAAGTAAAAAATAAAAAGTATTTTAAAGAAAGCGTGAAATTTCAATTTTAATGAAAAAGTTAATTAAAAGAATGGCGCATTTTTCATCAAAAATTGAAAATATAACTGTAAATCGCGTGAGATTTACAATAACCCTCAATTTTTTGCTTTGTTAATTTCAAATTCTAACAAAATTTTTTGATGAAAAATGCGCCATTCTTTTAAGTAACTTTTTCATTAAAATTGAAATTTCACGCTTTCTTTAACATATTTTTTATTTTTTACTTTTCAGTACATTTTTAGTTAATGAAAAGAATTTTTTTTTAAAAAAATTTTTTAACCATTTATTTTATTTTCTACTTTTTAGTTTATTATATTATTCCGCCATTTTATGATGGCAATTCTATTAGATTTAAAATTACGTCACACAGTTTACTGTATTCATTTGATACCCATGTCGTGGGCTCGGTGGAACATAATTGCAAAAACGGCCGCCATCTCGGAACCGTCTTCTTGATTTTTTTACAAAAAAGGTCAGATTGCATTTAGTACTTATACATGATGAGTTGAACTCAAGTTGAACCCAAGTCTAACTACATGTAAACGGGAGTCGAGTTGGGTTAAGGTTGACTGAACTCGACTCAGCTCTGCTACCTGGGTTTAGTTGAAATTATGCATACGGACATGAGTTCAGTATTTGAGTAGTTGAATTTAGTTGACAGCAGCATCTCTGTGTTTGTTTGTGATTTTTTGTAACGTGTATTGCTTCTTTATTATCAACTTACCCTTAACTCAACTATTCATCTCATCATTCATACACATTAACCACCCGAACTACGAGTGTGTGCAAAATTGGAAGTTGATCGGTTATATTTTATACTTTTTAGTCTATTATAAGCTTTCCGCAATTTAGTGTTGGCCGCCATTTTGAATTTGGAATGACGCCACATAGCTTATTGTGTTCTACCTGTCATATCCTTTCATTTGATACCGATGTCAGAGGGCCGCGGAGCACAATTTCAAAAATCGGGCGCCATTTTGGAACCACCATCTTGATATTTTTACAAAATGGCCAGATTGCATTGTCATCCAAACTAAACGTGTATGCAAAATTTCAGCTCTATCCGAAGTGGGTCAAATTTAACTTCCAAGATTTGACGACAAACAGTGTAAGTGTTGGCCGCCATTTTCAATTTGGAATGACGCCACATAGCTTATTGCGTTCTACCTGTCATATCCTTTCATTTGATACCCATGTCAGAGGGCCGCGGAGCACAATTTCAAAAATCGGGCGCCATTTTGGAACCGCCATCTTGATATTTTTACAAAATGGCCAGATTGCATTGTCATCCAAACTAAACGTGTATGCAAAATTTCAGCTCTATCCGAAACCGGGAAGTGGGTCAAATTTAACTTCCAAGATTTGACGAGAAACAGTGTAAGTGTTGGCCGCCATTTTGAATTTGGAATGACGCCACATAGCTTATTGTGCTCTACCTGTCATATCCTTTCATTTGATACCCATGTCAGAGGGCCGCGGAGCACAATTTCAAAAATCGGGCGCCATTTTGGAACCGCCATCTTGATATTTTTACAAAATGGCCAGATTGCATTGTCATCCAAACTAAACGTGTATGCAAAATTTCAGCTCTATCCGAAACCGGGAAGTGGGTCAAATTTAACTTCCAAGATTTGACGACAAACAGTGGCACAATTTCAAAAATCGGGCGCCATTTTGGAACCGCCATCTTGATATTTTTACAAAATGGCCAGATTGCATTGTCATCCAAACTAAACGTGTATGCAAAATTTCAGCTCTATCCGAAACCGGGAAGTGGGTCAAATTTAACTTCCAAGATTTGACGACAAACAGTGTAAGTGTTGGCCGCCATTTTGAATTTCGAATGACGCCACATAGCTTATTGTGTTCTACCTGTCATATCCTTTCATTTGATACCCATGTCAGAGGGCCGCGGAGCACAATTTCAAAAATTGGGCGCCATTTTGGAACCGCCATCTTGATATTTTTACAAAATGGCCAGATTGCATTGTCATCCAAACTAAACGTGTATGCAAAATTTCAGCTCTATCCGAAACCGGGAAGTGGGTCAAATTTAACTTCCAAGATTTGACGACAAACAGTGTAAGTGTTGGCCGCCATTTTGAATTTGGAATAACGCCACATAGCTTATTGCGTACTACCTGTCATATCCTTTCATTTGATACCCATGTCAGAGGGCCGCGGAGCACAATTTCAAAAATCGGGCGCCATTTTGGAACCGCCATCTTGATATTTTTACAAAATGGCCAGATTGCATTGTCATCCAAACTAAACGTGTAGGCAAAATTTCAGCTCTATCCGAAACCGGGAAGTGGGTCAAATTTAACTTCCAAGATTTTACGACAAACAGTGTAAGTGTTGGCCGCCATTTTGAATTTGGAATGACGTCACATAGCTTATTGTGTTCTACCTGTCATATCCTTTCATTTGATACCCATGTCAGAGGGCCGCGGAGCACAATTTCAAAAATCGGGCGCCATTTTGGAACCGCCATCTTGATATTTTTACAAAATGGCCAGATTGCATTGTCATCCAAACTAAACGTGTATGCAAAATTTCAGCTCTATCCGAAACCGGGAAGTGGGTCAAATTTAATACAAGTACTGATCCAGCCAAAGCCCAAGGTATTTCACTTCCGATTTATGTTCTAACGCCTGACCAGCGTAGTTCGAAATTTGAAAGGTTTTACAGTTCTTCTGCACATCGTAAGGAGCTCTGCGTGGAGGAGTCCGGAAAAGAATTGATTCGCATTTGCCAAAGTTGATCTTCAACTTCCAATCATCACTAATAGCGCTCGATGGTTTCGAAGTCACGTTGCAGGAGCGTCTGGATCACTCCAATCTTCGGCCCAGTCCTGCACACAATCAGGTCATCCGCATACGCTAATGCTAAGCGGAGTGAACTAATTAGGTCACTCGTAAAGATATTAAACAAAAGCGCGAGTTCACTGCGCCCTGTTGCAAACCGTTTTTAATGTCAAATATCTTTCCTGACGTGAAGTTCCCACTTTTAACGATGAACTTATTCTTGGAAATAATATTATAGATCAAGTATAGCAAAGGTCCGGTCATCCCGTATCTGACTAATTTGTAGAGAAGGCCCTCGATCCACACTGTATCGAACGCCTTTTCATAGTCGATCAAGCTTGCTCCGGTACACTAGCCTTTCATTAAGTTCCCGTGTATGTCTGACACCAATTTCGACGCGGCATGAATGGTGTCATGTCCCGCCCTGAAACTGAATTGGTTATCGGGAATTATATTCTTTTCCTCAACCCATTTGGACAATGATCTATTAATTACTGATTCAAAAACCTTACTGATACTCGGGAGCAGACTTATTGATCGAAGATTAACAGGGTTACTTTTATCTTTACCCTTTTTGGGTATAGGGTATACCACTGCCGTCTTCCAGTGTCCTGGAAAATGGGCGTTGTTTAACGCATTGTTAAACAGAGTGGTTTATATGTCAATGGCCACCAGGGGCAAATGTTTCAGGACGATGTTTGGAACACCGTCCACCCCAGACGACTTCTTATTGTTTAGACGGCGACGGCTTGTGCCTCAGCAATATTGTTCGCTGGGCAGTCTTCACTGAACTCGATGATTCTTCGGTTCTCGGCTTTCCAGACCTCGATCTCATTAGTTATTCTGAAATGTTTCAGCAGGGCCCTAGTTTCAAGGTCAAAATTCGGCAGAACACGAGTGTTCACCGAATAAATCCCCTGGTAGTAGGCCCCCACTAAATCCACTTTCTCCTGCTCGTCCTCTATACAATAATTATCGTCGACAATACTGGTTTCTGGATCTATGTTGGCAGATCTCAGTAGTTCCTTGTTAGCCAGGGTCCTGGGGTTACGCAACTTCTCCAACCGGTTATGTATTTTACTCTTAAAGATTTCATTTATCTTTGGGAACATGCTCGCGCTACTGGATTGTATAGCAGGAATCTTTTGGTTCCAGTACAGATTCACAGACTGTGAGAATTGTTGTTTGAGGAGTTGTTGGAGGTTTTTCATAACCGATTTAAGAGTTACTATCTCCGGACTCTGTCTATCTTGGAACTTGCGGTATAGGGATTTCAGTCTAGTCAGTATTCTACTTTTATGTTTTTGTAGTGCGTCGATTGTAGCGTTCTTGTAACAGTCTGTACTGTTCTTTTTCTTTGTTCGTGGTATGGTTTTGCCCATAGTCTGTACAATGAGGTTGTCCATATCTTTCAGATATGCAACAATCCCATTGTTAGTGTAACAGCATAATGACGCGACTATCTACTGGGCGCCATTTATGCGAGATCTTACCCCCTCAGCCAGAAGCCCGGGAAAGCCTGACCAAGAGCGCAATCCCAAACATAAAACAAATCGGAACTCTTATCCTCCCCAACCGCCGATCCTACTGTTAGGGGGATATGCTGCCGGTCACACGGAGTTCACTAGCTCGCTGGTTGGGGCCGTGGGGTGTGTGGCCGGGCCAATACGGAGTATGGCTCACCACTTACCTGTGACCAGGGCCGGCGGAAACGGGTATGCAACGCATGCGGAGCATGCGGGCGTTTCGTCGAAGGGGGCGCCATCACGAGATTGGGATATATACTCAGCGCCGGTCCTAGCCCTTGTTCAGGGTGCAGCGAGATTGTCTTTCGGGGCCCTTTGTTCGACGCTTGCACTTTACATAAATTGTATTTCCAGTTGTCCTAGATAACACTTTTTTCGAGTACTGCCGGCCTGCCATCTCCTTACGGGATTATATCTCCCCTTTTGCAAGCCTTTATGGACTGGGGGCCCTATAAGGATTTCGATGATGGTTTTAAGGTCACAGTTCCGCCTGTAGCGGCAGTAGAGGAAGTATGTTTTCTCAGAGCTGCTTCCCCGACGTATCGCCAACAGCACAACCTTCTTTGGAGGCTATTTGGTTGTTTGTATTGCATGGTTGGGCATTAGGGCTTGCCCCAGCTAGTAAGGTTGAGATGGTGGAGAGAGTCACCTTCTCGTTAAAATAGGCTTCTCCTGCCATCAGCCCAAAATTGTAGTGTTCGCCATCCCGACAACGTCATCTCTGTGAATTTTATGCGGTGCACTTTGTGGAGTATTCTCCACTCCTACACCCTTTGGGTCTTCTTTTGGACCCCTAGCAAGCACGCCAATTCTGACACTTTCCGCTATTTGACGAAGGTCGGCTTTGGAGTCATTTCGTTTCTTTCGACTTTCTGAAGGCTGTTCAAACCAGAGCCTTTGCCTAGAGAACAAATAGATGATCTAACCCTCTTATTATTAAGAAAATCGGTATCCCTTTTTTCCTCGGGGGTCATGCAGACCATACCAACCTCTACACGGGAGTAGCCAGCTTTCGGATATCGCATAAATTGTTTTCGGGCTACGCCACCCCGTTTTCTGAAAGCGATCGTTTTTTTGAGTCGCCTCTCCAATTAGGTGCCCTTACTTCCGCAGGAGATCCCTGGGTTTACGGGCTTAGACTGCCCTCCCTGAAGAAAAATCCCGAAAACTTTTCTTCGTTGGGACCACATTCGACACCTTGAAGTATGGATCCAAAAATATCTAACTGGCCTTGTAGGTCGTTCTTTTGGGAACTGTGGAAGTCCCAGAAATGTTTGGAGCGTTAAGAACTGTTCCATCTTCAAAAGTTTGTTTATGGTAATTTTATATTGATACGACCTCGGCGAGAAAGGACGGTCTCCCATGGCAGAGCTCCGTATCACCAATGAAAGGCTAATTCAAAGGGAATTTCGCGCTCGGATAAAAATTGCATGCGGGCGTTGAGGACCCTAGCGCCGGCCCTGCCTGTGACTATGCAATTTCATCTTCCGTTTCCATCAGTGGTGTTGTGCTAATTTTTTTTTTACCGGAACGCGTACCGGAACGCGAACGGGAATCTATTTGAATAAGAAAACAGCTGTTTGATATTTGTTTGAATGACAAAAATCAATTGCACATTTGCAGGCAGTTACAAATTTTGTTTTTTCAGGTCAGACTTTTCGGTTTTTACTACTTTGCAAAAGTAAGTAAAACCCTTTGTTTTGTGCGAATTTTGATTTCGTTTTGATTTACAAAAAACATTTCCGCAATATGTTTATTTTTCAGATTGGGAAATGTTTAATTTTCGTAAAGATTCAGATTCTTTCCTTTTATTTGTCTATGATAATACATATAAAAATTCGTCAAAAATTAGAAAAAAAATCAGCAATTCTTTTTAATATTTTTGAAGTTATACTTCTTTAGGCGCGTTTTGAAAAATATTATGGGAGTGAATTTTGACGAATTCGCAACGCAACGCGGAGGATATGGGCGAAGGGGTGGAGTGGAGGCAATGGAGGGCAAGCATTTCAACTTCCATTCTTCATACGCACTGGGAGGATGAACGTCAAGCTAGCGGCGAAGCAAGCTGTGGTTGCACTGAAAAGGGCAGTGACTTTGTAATTAAGCTCAAAAACGCTGGCTGGAAAATTTTAATCCTATTTCTTCTAGAACCATTTTTTTTTTTTTTTTTTTATGTGACACACTAGAGACTTAGGGAAGGCCCCTTTGTACTGTCGACCATGTATTTTTTTTTTTTTGAAATGTCGAACAGCAGCTCTAGTCGGAAGATAGAGAGTAGAAAGAGACAGAGAAGTAGGAAGGAGCTGCCACAACCTAGCCGCAATATTTTTATTCCACCTACTTCCAACCATTTCGCGACTCTGGCATCGGGGCATTTGAGAAGAAACAACTCGCTGGAGTGTTATGCCTCCTGAAACGAGTTGAATCTCATCAACCAACCGATGACATGCGCTTGATGGAGCGGGGAAGAGAACTAGTGAAGGCTATGACAGGAGGAATCAGGAATGCAAAGAGGGAAGAAGAAAGAAGGAAAGTTATGTAGGCGGGAAATTGGGAAAGGCTAGGACCGTGGCACCGCCGGGAATCGAACCCGGGACCTCTGGGGATAGTAGTCAGGTGCCTTACCCCTAGATTACCGAGGACCATGGAACTATCCTGAAATTTTTACACAATCTTCCTCACACATATAGATACATAAAGCAAATAATTTAAATGAGCGACATTAGCTTTTTATTTTTAAATAGAGTTGAGTTTTAACTTCGCCGCTTTTCAGTGCAACCGCCGCTAGCTTGACGTTCATACTAGGAGGGGACTATCATTATTATGCACGGTATACAGCAAACGAAGGTAATGTAAAAGCGACGGCAGCTTCGAATACCGTAAAAAATGGGTGCCTGGTGACGTCATCCGTAAGGCTGAAACAACAACAACAACTTCGATTTTATATGGGAAGTGTCCCCCACGTGACATCAGCACTAAAATACCGTAAACGGTATACAGTCTTTTACACTACCTTGTTTCTGAATACCGTAATTACTATGGGCATATGAAAACTCGCAGCCGATGCCGGTTCACGATGTCGATTGGTGAGGGGGTTTTTATGCTGAGGCTATGGAGGGAAATAAATTTCATGTTCGAGTCATCAGCTAAGCGTATGTATGTTTGGTTTTTCGTGGGCATAGGAAGTTTCGTAGTGTTTATTGTGTGCTGTTTGTGGGTGAGGGGTTTTACTGGAGGGAAGGCAATTTCTCTAACTCGTAGTGTAATATCATAGCCTCGCCAAGTTTTTAACTTGTAAGAAGTGGCAAAATATTGTATTTTAACATTTTTTACTGCACGTGCATTACCGGTGATAAGTTGGTTAGTGATCTGAGTGTGTTTAATCACGGACTTTCAATTGCTCAAACAGAACAATTAATCGTTCGTAATTAATACCCACCGTGTTAATGCTGAAATAAAAATATTCCACTTTGGATGGGTAGTAAAAATGATAAAACGTGCCAGTTAGTGTATCAAGCTTGTCTTTATTTCATTAAAAATATGTGTTAAAACGACAATAAAACGTATAATAATTTTAAGAAAATATAAATGTATTGGGAAAAAAAATTGCTCCAACGTGGTCTCACGCGCTTGTAGTGGATTAGAAATTATGCAGACGTCGTCAGCCAGCAACCAGAAAACGTATACAAAAATCCGTATGACCTCTTGGGCATGAATTTCCTTAACGTTTCTGGTATACCGAACTCGATGCACGTACTGTACCTTAAAGTTGCAGATGATATAGAAACAGGTATAACCGTGACGGAATCTCCTGTTTCACTACTATCTGTTTGTTGGAAATTATTAATTAAAAATTTTAGATATCTGTTGCAGATGTTAAAAAACACTCATGGCCCAATTGGCATTTAGTGCTTTCTTACTATCTGTATTGTTTTCTAGAGCACCTGAGATCACGTTGGCACTAAATGCATACCATGATCGCGTGTCTGAAGCTGGAACAAGAGAGAGGCTGAGCCTTGTAAAGGCGCTGTTTATATAACTCTTTTGGCGGAAGTACTACACCGTCATTTTGTATAATTTCATAATCTTCATGTAATTTTTATATATATGCCTTCTACTGGCATAATTCACTTTTTAAAAAATTATTCTTTATTTTTCATTCATTTTTTATCAATAAATTCTCCATTATTTACATTTTTTTATATTTTGTTATTTTGTTTTTAGTATCAAAATTATTTTTAGTACAAAATGGCTATGGGAAATCGCATCGTCCATTTTTTCGAAAATATCGCTTTCTCTTTCATTTCCTCCTTCTTTTTACCTCTCGCTCTCTCTTATTATTCATATGGGAAAATTTATTTATTTTCATAACCTTTAATTCGGTTAAAATCTCGCCATTCTAGTACCACCATTACAATCTACGTCAAATTCTACATCGATTTGATATGTAATATCATGTCTGTCGGTGAAGTTTGACGTTTACGCGAAATGGACACTTTCGCGAAATCGCGGTCATTAATTTCGCGGTATTCACCTGAATTGCGTAAATTCAGGGACGCGTTTTGTGTTTTTGTGAATAACCAGTGGTTGTGTTAGGTGGTGGTGCAAAAACTTTGTGTAAGTTCGTGTTATTTTTGTTATATTTTATAAACACGAAAAAATCGGGTTATGTTTGTTTATGTTCTTATAACATAAGTTTTGCCTATGTTTTGCCTCGTTATGTGCAACATAAGGTGGACTATGTGTTCTTTGTTCGTTTTTGTATCAATATGTTGCATGTGATGTGGTTTATTTATGTTATTTGTCCTCTTTTTTACGTATTTTAAGAATTGACATTTGTTGTTGTTGTTTTATGTGTAATTTTTATGTTCTACTTTGGGGCTCATCGCCCTTGAGTTTTTATGTTTATATGGGCAAAGGATAACTCATATTAATATAAATTCATACAGTTCCCTGTTAATATTATTTATTCAATTTCAGGTACAGGTATTTAATAATGATTTGTAATTTCTTTTAGGTTTTAAAGTTCAGGTGAGTATTTATGTATCTTGCTCATGTTTTTTTCATAATTATTAATGGTTTTTTTTTATTGCAGATTCCTCATCAATTTAGCTTATTTCTAATAGTATATTTTAGTTCATAATGTTAATTTATTTAAGTTCTTCGTTTGTATTTATGTATATTTGTTTTATATTTAAGTAATTATAGTTCTTAATTTAAGTTATTTGTTTATATTTAAGTATTTGTAGTTCTTAATTTAAGTTATTTGTTTATATTTAAGTATTTGTAGTTCTTAATTCAGTTATTTATTTATATTTATTTAGAATGTATGTTTTTAATTGTCTTGTCTTTATGTAGTATTTAGTTTTTTATCTTTAAATACATTAATTTATTTTTCAGTATTTAGTTGTCTATTTTTTTTTATTCTAGTTATTTTTCTTATTTGTTTTTTGATTATCTGTGCTGAACATACTCCGCCCCGTTGAACGGTCACGTTCAAAATTGTTCATCTTGCTGATGCCACGTTTATGGTGGTGATGGAACACCACTCGTCCGTCGGCCTTTACTTGAAGGCGCACTTGGTAGCGATCTGGCAAATTGATCGTTTTCTCCTTCTTCTTGGTTTGGCGTACACTGTGGAAGTCTATGCGCTGAAGTACGCTCCTTGGAAGATACAGGCTCTCCCCCTCGCGGGTGATGAATCGCTGAAAACAATTGTGCGCTCGGGACTCCAATTCCGTGAGGGTTGTGGTAGGTCTCAGTTTTTCTAAATTATAGGTGAATCTGCCATTGACGATGGCAGGTTTTTCTAATATAGGTACGACTGGCCTTCCCTTGTCGAAGCTGGGGCGTGGACATGTCATCTTTGGAGTTGATGAAGCTGGAGGTGACGGGCTGGAAAAGTCCGTCATGATTTCGCAGTCCAAATCCAAAAATGGGCTGCCTGGTGATTGTAAAAAGCTGTCCTCAACTGCGGCCAGGTCTTCTTCCGTGTAATCGTATTGGGATGTCTGCAAGGAACTTTAATGTTAGGGACACGATTGTCAAGGCAATGGTGGGGCAAGACTGCACGGTGGAGTTACGGAACAACACATTAAACAAAACAACACACACGATGACGCTCCTTCCTGGAGTTAATGCTTCGGTTCGGGCATTGAATCGTCGATGGGTATACGGCAAATTTTTGTGATGGGTCGTTGGAACACATTATCTTTAGTGCGTAGTTGCACTACACGTGTTAAGCCATCGTAACCTGGAAAAACCTTTTCGACTATTGCAAGAGGCCAATGTGTTGGAGCCATGGTTTCCTGTTTAACGAGAACTAGGTCTCCAATCTGAATATTCACTTGTTCCAGCTGCCATTTTGGTCTGTGCTGAAGCTGATTTAAATAGTCTTTGGTCCATTTGTCCCAAAATCTTTTAACTGCGCCTTGTAGACGTTGCCATCGTCCAGAAAATGATATGGTTTCGTTGTGCGGTGGCTCGGGCACGGCATTAAGCGCTTGTCCGATTAAAAAATGGCCAGGTGTTAATACAAATGGGTCGTCAGGGTCATTTCGCACGTAACAAAGTGGTCGAGAATTTAGACACGCTTCCACCTGTGTCAAGATAGTGGTATATTCTTCAAAGGTATAAGTCTCCTTTCCCAATGTTCTTCGTAGATGGTGTTTGACGGATTTAACTCCTGCTTCCCAGAGGCCTCCGAAATGTGGGGCGGCTGGCGGATTGAAGTGCCACGTGACTTGATCCGAAGCAAGGTATCGCGCAGTTTCTGGGCTGGCTTGGTCTATTGCTTGTCTTAACTCTCTGTCAAGTATGGTTTTAGCTCCCATGAAGTTGCTGCCACAATCAGAGTAAATATTTTTGCATAATCCTCTTCTAGCCACGAATCTTTTAAAGGCCGCTATGAATGCCGGAGTAGATAAATCTGACACAAGCTCTAAGTGTATCGCCCGTGTAGCTAAGCAGACTATGACACATATATATGCCTTTTGGAGTTTGGCATTCCGAATCGTAGACGTTTTAATGGTAATTGGACCGGCATAATCAATTCCGATGTTTGTGAACGGCTTCGAGATGGTGACTCTAGGTGTTGGTAGCTGTCCCATGAGTTGTGTCATGGTTTCTCCTCGGTATCTTATGCACGTAACGCATTTTCGAATTTCACTAGTAATAACTCTCCTGGCATCCAAGATCCAATACTTAAGACGACTGGTGGCTAACACAAGTGAAGTACCTCCATGGAGTGTTCCTAGATGTATCTGCCTTATGATTAGCCTTGTTACCAGGTGCCTTTGGGGTAGAATGATAGGATGCTTTGCATTGTATGATATTGTGGCGTTAACTAGCCGTCCACCTACTCGCAGTATGTTATTATTGTCCATAAATGGGGATAATTTATATAGGCGACTGTTAGCGGATAATAGTTTCTTGTTTTGTAGATTGTTGTATTCTAGCGGGAATTCTGCTTGTTGTACTAGCCGTAATATTACTCTTTCTGATTCTGCCCATTCAACTGATGATAAGTAATTTAGTCGTTTAGTCTTGGTATTACGACAATTATACGCAAAGCGTAGTATGAGCGCAATGATGGATGTGAGCCGTGTCATATTAGAGTATCGGAGTAAAATGCTATCATCCACTTGCGCGAGAAAGTTAATTACAGTTGACTTTTTTGCTTCTAAATTGGTTTGTTCACTTGTAGATTTCGTTTTAGGCCACTCCCTTGGGTCATTGATTAACCAACTCGGTCCATGCCACCACAGTTGCGAGGTTAGTAATTTGGATACTGGTACACCCCTGGAAGCTAAATCTGCTGGATTGTCGCTAGTTGGGATATGCCTCCACTGATCGTGTCGAATGACTTCCTGTATTTCCACTACCCGATTGGCTACGTATGTCTTCCATTTAGACGGGTGTTCTCGAATCCATTGAAGAGCTATCGTTGAGTCTGTCCACGCAAATGTTGGTAGGTGGCACAATTGCATGTTTTCCATTGTGTTTTTCAACAATCTGGCTAAAATGACTGCACCATTTAGTTCCAGCCTAGGGATAGTGATTGGTTTGGTAGGGGCGACCCTAGTTTTTGATGTGAGTAGTATTGACGTGATTGGTCCGCTGTTTGACTCTACCCTCAAGTACACAACGGCCGCGTAGGCTCTGGCAGATGCATCGCAAAATCCGTGTATCTGCATGCTTGCCCGTTTTGAAAAATTAATCCACCTTGGGATTTGCAGAGTGTTGAGGTCCTGCAATTCTGCTTTGAATGTTTTCCATTGGTGTTCAATCTGGGTTGGTACTTCCTGATCCCATGAAAAACCGGTCATCCATAAGGATTGCATTAATACCTTAGCGTTGATGATCACTGGTGCCAGCCATCCTAGTGGATCGTATAATGATGCAGTGTCCGACAGAATATTTCTTTTTGTGGTTGTATGATGTTCCCGCAGTGGATTAATATTGAAGGTAAAGTAATCGGGTCCAGGATGCCATTTGATGCCTAATGTTTTGACTGACTCGTCCTTAGTGAGTTCCAAAGTAGGTTTCAGTTCCCGATCCTCCAAAGGTATAGTAGTTAGTAACTCTGGCTCATTGCTGGCCCATTTTCTCAGCTTGAATCCCCCTGCACTTGTAATGTTAAGTAGCTCGTTTTGCAGTATTTTGGCTTCTTGAATGTTGTCTGCGCCCGTTAGCAAGTCGTCTACGTAAAAATTAGTATAGATTGCTTCGGCCGCTAAGGGCCAGGTTCCCTTCTCGTCCTCAGCTAGCTGCTGTAAAGTGCGGATGGCTAAGAATGGAGCGCATGCTGTGCCAAAAGTCACTGTTTTCAATTTATAATCTTGCTGTTCCTTTGATTCGGGATGTTGCCACAAAATCCGCTGATATGTTTGGTGATCTGGATGAACTTCGATCATTCTGTACATTTTCTCAATGTCAGCATTCATGGCTATTCTAAACTTTCTCCAATTAAGCAAAGTAGAATAGAGTTTAGGCTGTAGTGTTGGCCCAGTTAAAAGTTGCTCATTTAGAGATTTTCCATTACTGGTTTTGGCGGAAGCATCAAAGACCACACGTAATTTTGTTGTTGTACTATCTTTAAAAACTGCATGGTGTGGTATATAGTAATGGGCTTCATTGTCCTTGGGAGGGCTTACCGGAACCATATGTCCCAGTTCGATGTATTCGTTCAAACATTTTCGGTACTCTTCCTCTAGTTGAGGTTTCTTGGTAAATTGTTGTTGAAGTGTGGTATATCTTTTTACTGCTTGGGTTCTTGAAGTCCCAAGTACTGGAAGCGTATTATTAATAAATGGAAGTGTAACTTGGTATCTTCCACTGGGAAGTCTTAGGTGAGTAGTTTCGAAGATTTGTTGGCATAAGTTATTATCTTCCGATAGCAATGTAGTTGTAGGTACTTCTTCTATTTCCCAAAAACGTTTGATTTGATTTTCTAGGCTAATATCTTGTGTTGTGGCGATGCATGTTGTAGTTTGGTTGCTAAACATAGATATTGGTCCCATTAGGATCCATCCAAATATCGTATTTATAGCGACTGGATCTATTTCAGCTCCACGTCGTATGCCGTCTCGCAAGATTGTTGTATAGATTCTTGCCCCTAGCAGCATGTCGATTCCTCCGGTTTTCCAAAAGGTTGGGTCTGCCAGTTGGAGATTTTGTAGGTGTTTCCACTTTGGTCTTCGAAGTATTCTTGCGGGCAATGGGTCGGTAATTGTATCAATCACTAGGAAGTTGTCAACGATTGGGATAGGGGTTGCAGTCCTTCCCTCCAATGTGAGCTTCACTTGGTTCTGTGCAATACCTGCTTGACTTGTGTTTAAGCCTGTAATTTGTATATTTGTATAATTGGTTTTAGCACCTAGTCGCTTGCATGCGGCTGTAGTTATGAACGATGACTCTGAGCCAGGGTCAACGAGGCATCGTAAAATCTCCTTCTTGCCCTTATTTGCATGTACAACTACCAATGCGGTAGCTAGTAGGGCTTGATGGTTTTTTATCGCTAAAAAACTTTGTACCTTGGGTTTGGAGGTAGTGGTGGAGGATTGCATTTCCTCGTGTATCGTAGAATGGTTAGGTGCTACATATCCTTGTAAATGATCTTCCTTGAAATCTAGTGATTCAGGTTTCTCTTGTTTTAAGGTGGTATGCAACGACGGAGAGTGACTTGGTGTGATTTCCCCGTGTGAGTAGTCCTCCTTGGATAATGATGATCCAGAAGTCTTTCGGTTAGTAGTATATTGCAATGTCGGAGACTGGTTTGGGATGGTTGCTCCTTGTGAATAATTTTCCTTGGATGATGTCGATCCAGGGCTCTCTTGCTTAACGTCTTGATGTATCGTGGTATGGTGGCGCTGTTTGCATTTCCAGCATCTATATTTGCTGGGACAGTCCTTGGTGCTATGATGGCTTGCAAGGCAATTTAAGCAGTGGCCGTTTGTTTGTAAGATCCTCCGTCTTGCTTCAGGAGTCATGGCATGGTACTGCTTGCAAGTGGCCACGAAGTGCTTAGCATGGCATGCTGGGCAACAGTTTGCCTTTCTGGTATGATGTGCGTGTGACACCCTTTGAGGGGCTGATGGTCTAGCGTGCGATGGTGGCTTGGTGGTAATAGTATCCGCAATAGACGCGAGAATTCTCAGTCTTGTGTTTAGAAATGTCCGAAAGGTTGCAAGGCTCGGCAATGTTTGGGATGGTCCTAACTCTTCTTCCCATAACTTCAACGTGGCAAAAGGTAACTTTTGTACCAAGATGTAAATTAATATGGCGTCCCAAGAAGTTGTATCCACCTCTAAACTCTTAAGCTGTTGTAAACATTCAGCAGTGGTGTCGATGAGTACCTTAAGTGCATTTGCAGTTTCCGTCGCCAATTTAGGCATATTCAAAAACGTTTTTAGTTGGTGGTTGACTAGAATCCTTTTATTTTCGTATCGTTCGCGTAATTTGGCCCAAGCTGGTTCATAAGCATCGTTTGTAATTGGCACATGTCGTATAAGGGCCTCAGCATCGCCAGTCAAGCATTCTTTAAGATAATGAAGCTTCTGCACAGGTTGCAATTTTCGATTGTGATGGACTAGGGACACGAATATATCGTGAAAAGATCGCCACAAATCAAAGTTGCCATTATATTTAGGAAGACTTATCCTTGGCAATTGGATATCTTGCTGTGACGACGTCGTGACTATAGTTGGTATGACAGGAGGCGGTAACATGGTACTTGGAGTTTGTCTCTTTAGCCCATCTACCAGTTCCCCCATATATTCATAGTATTTAATTTCTACGTCACTGTATTTATCGGACTCGAAATAATCCCCCACATTAGCGTTGGAATCTTGTAAAATTGCGTCGTTAATCGCTATATCATTTGTTTGGAACTGCGTCCAAATTTTGTCTAGTCCCGCAATCCTTGATTCATAAAATCCCTGAGTTCGTTTTACTATGGCAGTTTTTTTGCAATTCTCAATGAATTTGTCCAATTGGAGCTGTAGGGTTTGCTGCTGGTTACATAATTGCTGTAGCGAAGTCATTTTACCGGCACGTAGGAAATTAGTACCCGAAATGAACTAAAAACAAGCTTGAGCACGCCGTACACGTATATCTCGGTGGAACCTCCAAATGTTTAATCACGGACCTTCAATTGCTCAAACAGAACAATTAATCGTTCGTAATTAATACCCACCGTGTTAATGCTGAAATAAAAATATTCCACTTTGGATGGGTAGTAAAAATGATAAAACGTGCCAGTTAGTGTATCAAGCTTGTCTTTATTTCATTAAAAATATGTGTTAAAACGACAATAAAACGTATAATAATTTTAAGAAAATATAAATGTATTGGGAAAAAAAATTGCTCCAACGTGGTCTCACGCGCTTGTAGTGGATTAGAAATTATGCAGACGTCGTCAGCCAGCAACCAGAAAACGTATATAAAAATCCGTATGACCTCTTGGGCATGAATTTCCTTAACGTTTCTGGTATACCGAACTCGATGCACGTACTGTACCTTAAAGTTGCAGATGATATAGAAACAGGTATAACCGTGACGGAATCTCCTGTTTCACTACTATCTGTTTGTTGGAAATTATTAATTAAAAATTTTAGATATCTGTTGCAGATGTTAAAAAACACTCATGGCCCAATTGGCATTTAGTGCTTTCTTACTATCTGTATTGTTTTCTAGAGCACCTGAGATCACGTTGGCACTAAATGCATACCATGATCGCGTGTCTGAAGCTGGAACAAGAGAGAGGCTGAGCCTTGTAAAGGCGCTGTTTATATAACTCTTTTGGCGGAAGTACTACACCGTCATTTTGTATAATTTCATAATCTTCATGTAATTTTTATATATATGCCTTCTACTGGCATAATTCACTTTTTAAAAAATTATTCTTTATTTTTCATTCATTTTTTATCAATAAATTCTCCATTATTTACATTTTTTTATATTTTGTTATTTTGTTTTTAGTATCAAAATTATTTTTAGTACAAAATGGCTATGGGAAATCGCATCGTCCATTTTTTCGAAAATATCGCTTTCTCTTTCATTTCCTCCTTCTTTTTACCTCTCGCTCTCTCTTATTATTCATATGGGAAAATTTATTTATTTTCATAACCTTTAATTCGGTTAAAATCTCGCCATTCTAGTACCACCATTACAATCTACGTCAAATTCTACATCGATTTGATATGTAATATCATGTCTGTCGGTGAAGTTTGACGTTTACGCGAAATGGACACTTTCGCGAAATCGCGGTCATTAATTTCGCGGTATTCACCTGAATTGCGTAAATTCAGGGACGCGTTTTGTGTTTTTGTGAATAACCAGTGGTTGTGTTAGGTGGTGGTGCAAAAACTTTGTGTAAGTTCGTGTTATTTTTGTTATATTTTATAAACACGAAAAAATCGGGTTATGTTTGTTTATGTTCTTATAACATAAGTTTTGCCTATGTTTTGCCTCGTTATGTGCAACATAAGGTGGACTATGTGTTCTTTGTTCGTTTTTGTATCAATATGTTGCATGTGATGTGGTTTATTTATGTTATTTGTCCTCTTTTTTACGTATTTTAAGAATTGACATTTGTTGTTGTTGTTTTATGTGTAATTTTTATGTTCTACTTTGGGGCTCATCGCCCTTGAGTTTTTATGTTTATATGGGCAAAGGATAACTCATATTAATATAAATTCATACAGTTCCCTGTTAATATTATTTATTCAATTTCAGGTACAGGTATTTAATAATGATTTGTAATTTCTTTTAGGTTTTAAAGTTCAGGTGAGTATTTATGTATCTTGCTCATGTTTTTTTCATAATTATTAATGGTTTTTTTTTATTGCAGATTCCTCATCAATTTAGCTTATTTCTAATAGTATATTTTAGTTCATAATGTTAATTTATTTAAGTTCTTCGTTTGTATTTATGTATATTTGTTTTATATTTAAGTAATTATAGTTCTTAATTTAAGTTATTTGTTTATATTTAAGTATTTGTAGTTCTTAATTTAAGTTATTTGTTTATATTTAAGTATTTGTAGTTCTTAATTCAGTTATTTATTTATATTTATTTAGAATGTATGTTTTTAATTGTCTTGTCTTTATGTAGTATTTAGTTTTTTATCTTTAAATACATTAATTTATTTTTCAGTATTTAGTTGTCTATTTTTTTTTATTCTAGTTATTTTTCTTATTTGTTTTTTGATTATCTGTGCTGAACAGAGTGAATAAATTGAATGAAATTGATAAGGTGACCAGTTTTGTTTACATTCATGGTGGTTTTTTCGTGTTAATTTAGGGAAAAAATGTTGGATTTATGTGGTAATGAAATTAAAAGTGAATTTAAAATGGTTAAAAATTATTACGGAATAGTTATTAAAACATAAGTGCAAGTACCACCACACAACATGAATAACAATAACTTTTGAAACTTTTTCCTACCCATTTTTCTGCTTTAATATTTTTAAAAATTATTCTTTAACAAGCTTTAATCACTTTAAATTCACTTTTAACTCAATAACCACACAAATTCAACATTTTTGCCCTAAAATAACTACCACAGCGAATGTAAACAAAATTGGTCACCTTCACAATTAAACCATTAAAACATATTGGTTCACTAAATTTTTTGAAATTGTTTTTATCCAATCACTGAAACACTAATCGCTGGTAATCCAGGTGCAGAAAAAAATGATAAAATACAATATTTTACAACTTTTTATTGCAAAAATAAACTTAAAAACTGGGCTCCACTATGTTATTACACGAGAAATGTCCTCCATTCAAGCAAATGTAGGATCGGCACCGGCTGCTGTAGCTACGATGGGTTTGCTGGAGGCCCTATCAGAACCTCAAATATGCAGCGTACTGCAAATTCAAGATATGATATGAACATGCAGCACGCTGCTTTGCTTGTCATTTTACCAGCCTCAGCCAATTGAAATACTTTTGATTGCAGCGTGCTGCAGTTTTATCTCATGCCCTAATTTACTGCACGCTGCCAATTTTGATGTTCTGATATGGCCTGCGGACGATATAGGCGAAGGGGTAGAGGCTAAAAAGGGCAAGCATTGCAACTCCAATCCTTTAGCTATTGAGTTTATGATTATATGGGCATATGAAAATTCGTATCCAAAGTCCGTTCACGATGTCCATGGTTGAGAAGGTTTTTATCCAGAGGCTATGGAGGGAAATCATTTACATATCCTAGTTTTCAGCTAAAGCCGGCTCTAAACGATGCTATGAGCACTTTCCAACGTTGGACGTTTGATGGTAGAACGCATTGTGTGGCCGCTACTCGAACTAAGAATGTCCAATGTCAAGCGTCCAGCGATGGTGTTTGGACAGGTTCGGGTTCAGGTCACTCAAACGTTGGAAGCGTTGATGCTGTATTTGCCGATACATTAATGTCCCTAGTATGAAACTCTTCGTATCATATTTCAATTTCCCTATTCCACTCAATTTAATTGAGTAACTAACAACTAAAAGAAGAAGCTAGGGAAGTGAACAGAATTTGTAAGTAACGTTTATTTCAGTAGTGGCAAAGGAAGTAGAATGAATCTACCCAAGCTCGATGAACCCACAACTGAGTTACGAGAGCATACCGGCAAAATGAGTCTACGCAACGCCTGGAATTCCTCATTGTAACAGAGGACACAGACGATGTCCTTTTGGGTTGCCGGAGATTAGCCGAGCAAACTGCTGCACTGTAACCTACAGCAAAAGGCACTGCTAAGAGCAATGAACGTCTTAGACTATAATGGTACGATCGTTTGATCTACTGACTAAAAGTTGAGGAGAAGCTAAATTCCTCAATCAGAAGCTAAGGCGGAAATGAACAAAAAAGAAGTGAGTTAGGCTTAGAAGTACCAGTAGTATTATCAGGTAAATAAATGCTGATCCAGCTTGCGACGCATATTAAGCTTAAAATTCATTACGTTTTAGTAGAAAATTAGCCAGTCTTAAGAGAATTTCATGAGGCATCTTAAGCCCATCTTAAGATAATTGTAATTAGGCCTAATGAGCCAACTAGTTGGTGATTTTAGTAAGGATTAGAAAACGGTATAACGACAGCCTTGAGCGTGTCTGCATCATACATAATGCTTGCACCTTCCAACGCACGAAAATAGAAAGAATCCAATAAAATATTTGTGTAGAAATTAAAAATTAGTCTTAAAATCACGCCAAAGAAGTATAACTTCTAATGCGTGTACATAAGTACACACACCCACTGTTTTTTTTCAATACGTCAGCCAATTCTCGTTATCAGAAATCATCTTTAGTTCCGGAACGCGTTCCTGTCCAAAAAGGAAGTACCGGAACGATGTTCCGGAGCGTTCCGGCGCGACAACACCACTGGTTTCCATCCTTTTCCTGGCCTCGCTTGAGCCGTGTCATGGTAGTCCGTTCCCTTGCCAGTTCATAGTAGGGATAACCATCAGCTGACAAGGGAATGCACCACCTAAGAACCGTGAAAGGAAACAAATTCCGCCCCAACCATTCCCAAAAAAAATCTAGCCAATTGCTTTAATCATTATAAATATTTAATTTAAAGCGGTTATTTCAATTACAATTATCCGCGCAAGAACACAATTTAAGACCAATATCACTAGTCAATGCCAATGAAAACAGATCATTGTCAAAGGCAAAAAGTTATATAGACTTATATATTCAAACTACAAAACATTTCTCTGAAAAAAGCGTGTCGCGTTAGTACCAATATGTCCCGTTTTTGTACACCAAATATCACACTTAAATAATTCAAGATAACACCAACAAAGTGCTTAGAAACAACCAGACAAACTATGTATTTCCAACATGGAGTAACCCAAGGTACAAACAATTATGAATACTATCAAACATTAGTGATAACGAAACTTAGAATTAGTTTATATTAATAAGTTAAATTATATAAATTGAATCAGAAACCAATATTTTATTTGCTGTTGTGTATAGTAGGTTTGGTATATAATTATTTATTTAATTTGAATCAGCAACAGTTATTTTATTTTCTGTGGTGTGTAATAGGTTTTGTATATGAGTATTTATTTAAATTGAATCAGCACCAAATATTTTATTTGCGGTGGTGTATCTTAGGTTTTGTATATTTATTTAGTTAATAGCCTTGTGTATATATATATTTATATATGTGCCTAACTATTTTAGATATATTTTTGTTCTTTTGACCACAAAGTTATTACCACCTTTGAGAATATATTGTAAAAGTAACTTAAAAAGGAAATGTCCTACCGGAAAATCAATAATTCTTCTGGAAATACCTCTTTTTAAATTCTTTTATTTAACTTGCATGGTATGTGACCAAATCTTGGAAGTTAAATTTGACCCACTTCCCGGTTTCGGATAGAGCTGAAACCCAAGTCTAACTACATGTAAACGGGAGTCGAGTTGAGTTAAGGTTGACTGAACTCGACTCAGCTCTGCTACCTGGGTTGAGTTGAAATTATGAATACGGACATGAGTTCAGTATTTGAGTAGTTGAATTAAGTTGACAGCGGCATCTCTGTTTGTTTGTGATTTTTTGTAACGTGTATTGCTTCTTTATTTTCAATTCACCCTTAACTCAACTATTCATCTTATCATTCATACACATTAATTATCACCCGAACTACGAGTGTGTGCAAAATTAGAACTTGATCGGTTATATTTTCTACTTTTTAGTCTATTATAAGCTCTCCGCAATTTAGTGTTGGCCGCCATTTTGAATTTGGAATAACGCCACATAGCTAATTGTGTTCTACCTGTCATATCCTTTCATTTGATACCCATGTCAGAGGGCCGCGGAGCACAATTTCAAAAATCGGCCGCCATTTTGGAACCGCCATCTTGATATTTTTACAAAATGGCCAGATTGCATTGTCATCCAAACTAAACGTGTATGCAAAATTTCAGCTCTATCCGAAACCGGGGAGTGCGCGAAATTTAACTTCCAAGATTTGGTCACATACCATGCAAGTTAAATAAAAGAATTTAAAAATTTTTTTTCAAAAATTGTTTTAATTAACTAAAAAATGTACTAAAAAGTAAAAAATAAAAAATATTTAAAAGAAAGCGTGAAATTTCAATGAATGGCGCATTTTTCATCAAAAAAGTTTGTTAGAATTTTCTTCAAAGTGAATTGAGCAAAACAACAAGTTTAAATTAATTTTTTTTACTACGCCTTATTTAATACATAAAATCTTAAATATATTGAAAAATAAATAAAACAAAATTAAAAAAGATGATTTTATAAAAAAAATGTGAATTTGAAATTAACAAAGCAAAAAATTTAGGGTTATTGTAAATCTCACGCGATTTACAGTTATATTTTCAATTTTTGCTGAAAAATGCGCCATGCTTTTAATTAACTTTTTCATTAAAATTGAAATTTCACGCTTTCTTTTAAATTTTTTACTTTTCAGTACATTTTTTAGTTAATTAAAAGAATTTTTTTAAATTTTTTTTTAACTACATATTTATTTTATTTCCTTCTTGAGTAGGCACGATACCTTTATCGCCCTTATTCCAATCAATTAGACAGACTTCACCATAACTATCCGTAACTTGAAAAGCGTTCATTAGGCGCAGAGTTGCATCAACAGATCTGCCACCAGGTAAATCATTAATAGTACACTGCCGTAAAATACCTCGATGACCAATACTGAAATGTGGCCGCAATGACTGTACCTCTTCTTCCTTATATATTCCGTAATCCGTCGATATTCTGTGGATATTATCGCTTAATAGTGGGATATTTACCTTTCCTACACCGCCAACATCGCGCGGTGTTTTGAGTCCAAGCCAAGTGGCCGAAAATGTGCAGCCAATCACTTCCGTGTTAATATTACGAAATTCTTATACTCTCTTGAGAAACGGCGACGATCTCAGGTTGACCAACAGATGTGAAATCCAATGTACACAAGAATAGCACCCAAATATTCTCCTTCGAAATTTGCTGCTAGATGTGCAATGACCGCCTTGCTACACATACGATGACAGTCCTTTTTATCTGCACGCTGCGAATCGCCAGTAAATGAGAAGCAGGATTCTTTGTCGCTGGTTTCTCGACCCCTTCTGGTTGGTTTTTGGAAGATTTCTTTGTAGTTTCTTGATTGCAATTAGTTTGGGAGCTAACACGGTAGCCGCCACTATTTATTTCGTCTCAACCAATATTACAACCGGACAACAATTTTTGGTTCCAAAGCGAGCGAAGGAAATTTTCTTTTTTCCTTCCAGAAACTGACTGACTAAAACTGACTGCAACAACTGACCAAAGTCTAGAAATTAACAAGTCTTTCATCTTCATATGGTTAATGAGTGAAAGGCGAACAGCTGCATGCACAAGTTTTTCAAATGACGATGTCAGGCTATCAGAGAGAGAATGCAACATTTTTATACGCGCTGGAATACAACCATAAGTCGGAAAATTTTATGAGTTTATATGGGGATGTATTGGTGCATATTTGCTCGTTTGTTTTGATTTATGAAAGAAAACAGCTGATTCAATTTTCTTTCCTTTTCTGCTCTGCATACTTTATCGTAAAGAAAGAATCTGGCTTTGTCTCGCCGAGTTCACGAAGTATTCGTTGAGTTTTGCTCAGCAGTGATGTTCATATATGCACGCACACAATCAACAGTCGGAAATTTTTGTATGAAGATGAAAGACTTGTTATTACTAGACTTTGCAACTGACTCTCGAAACTGACTGCAAAAACTGACTGACTAAAACTCTATCCACCGACTGGCTAAAAAAAATTTCCTTTCCTATTTTTGTTCTCTTTTCTCCACCTACTTTTTGGTTCTGAACAACTTCTAAATTCCCGACAGTGATTTTGAGTCAAGTAGTTATTTAGGGATTCCGTGCAAAACCTGACCGTTACATTAGTCACGTTCGTAGTTGTGGGAGGTAATAGTCCGTTATTCTGTATTTCCCTTTCCATAGCCTTCTCGAACTTTGGCCAGTGCATCTTCTGGTAGGCAAAAGGATGCACTTCGCAATATTCGAGGAGTTTCATGGAGTCGTCAGGGAGTTGTACTGATATTTCCAGTCCTTGGTGGTCGCTATCGTACGGCACTGTCGTTAGACAGTTTGTCACGTTTGTGTTTACCCCTAGTACGGGCATCCGAGAGTCTAACAAGCATATACCCAAAAAAGAACCGCCGTTTGGGTATGATGGCATGTCCGTAGCGTAAAGATTTACTTTTCGCTGAATTCATTTCTGAACGAGCCGGTCGTTTAGTTGGTTGCCCCTGATGTTAGCCGTTTCATTTCCCCATGCCGCATGGCGTGCATTTAAATCTCCGGCCAATAAGTAAAAATTCAGCTCTGACTCCAGGTGGAGAGTTTGAAACAGCAAGTTCAGTTCCTCTATAAATAGTCTGGATTGGGAGGTTTGGGGTGCGTACGCAGCTATTATATACAACCTTCTACCACTAGACAGAGAGAGGTATATAACGCACGCTTCTAGCACCCGAAACTTGGCGATGTCCCTGCTATACATGATCTTTTGTTTAAGGGTGGTCTTTACTAATATTCGTAGGCCCCCACCTTGTGTGGAATTAGGTCTATCTCGCCTAATTACCACATAGTCTTTGTAATCCACTTTGTGTTTCTCGATTAGTTTGGTTTCATTAGCAAGAAGCACATCAGGATTTTGGTTTTGCAAAAGAGTCAGTAAATTCGCCCTTATTTCGTTTCTTATCAAGGAATTGACGTTCACCGCGATGACCTTGATCTTGTCCTCCCTGTGTAAACCCATTAAACTGCTTACCCAAAGAAAGCCGAGTATACTAAGTCTAATCGGAGGTTTTGCTCGTTTAGTTGTCTTTGTAGCTGGGCGACTTGCTTTTGAATGGATAAGAGCACCGCTTTCAGCTCGCTGTCCTCAGAACTTGCTGCAGGCGCAGCTTTTGGGGTTTTGCTGTTTGGTTGTCTGGGCTCCAGTCGCCATTCGGGCGAAGGACAAGGTTTGTTGGGTCTCTAGCTGTTCTTTACGCGCCTTAATACGTCGCTTGAGCTCTGCATATTTAGGGCATCCGAGTTGGTCTGGGACAGCGAGGAGTGCGGACGTCTACTGGTCCGGTCCCTATTTTCGCGGCGTGAAGTGCAATAAATAAAAAAATCAGATCCAAAAAACTTTAAAGAAACAGTGAAAAATGAGAACATCACAGAACCACACACATTTCAATTCCTCCATTAAACCAGTGAAATAAAAACAAAAAAGTGAACAATACAAATTCTCGCGCCGCAGTCAAAAGCCTTCACCCTTCAACAGACAAGACACGCGACCGACGAACAGCAGAAGTAAGTACCCTTGCTCCCCCTACCGAAACCCGAATCACGGAACATCAAGTGTCGCGCCCGAAATCTGTCGGTCGATGAAATTTGTCCCGTCTCAAAAGGCATAACACTTTGACGCGAACAAATTTTATCGACTCTGATGGTTGCGGCAGATGTAATTTCGGGAAATATCCCTGAGAATGTGGCGAATGAGCACGCGCAACCGAAGTCCCGTTACAGGTCATGCTTTGTTATTGACTTTTGTAACATTCGTGGACTTCATGCGAATTTCTCTTTTGTTGAGTGCCACTTATCTAATTATAAACCCCCAATCTTCGCGTGAGTGAAACCCAAATATCTCCCGATAGTGACTTAGGTCATTACCAGGTGTCGGGATACACTTTAGTGCACAATCATTCCCCCCATAGGGGTACTGCCATCTTTATTAGGGATGACGTGGCTTATTATAAAATATTTTCAATCACGACTTCAGCTTTTAATTATCTTTGGATTAAAATCATTTTCAAAAGCCATGTCATATTCTTCTGCTTCCTATACAGAAGTCCTAGCATAAGTAACGAAGCCTCCATTTCATCATTTGATACTATTTCCGAACAAATCTCGGGATTTTTGTCGTCCAATCCTGAGTGTGAAATTATCGTTGCGGCTGATTTCAATGTTCATAACGCAAACTGGCTGACTTACTCAAATGGCACCAGTGTTTCTGGCAAGGACGTCGAGCTTTGCAGACACCAATAATTTACATCAAATTGTGGATCATCCCACGAGAGTCCCTGATGTTGCCGATCAAGGAAACTATCTCCTTGATCTTTTTCTCACTTCCCATCCAGAGCGATACTCCGTCGAAGTTGATTCACCTTTTGGCAATTCGGACCACTGCTTAATTAGCGCTAGCTTCCCATTCGAATTTCCCACCCCTCCCAAACCAGTTAGGAGAACTGTATGGCATTATGGGAAGGCCAATTGGCTGGGGCTTATTAATTTTTTCCAAGCTACTGACTGGAATCAGTGTTTCCGAATCAAAAACGTCAGCTCTGCCACTATCCGTATCACTAGAATCATACAGGCAGGAATGCATTTGTACATTGCTCATTCTACTAAATCTGTGAAGGCTAGGCCCAACAGATGGTATAATCAGGAGTGTATGCATGCAATCAGAAACAAAGAAGCCGCCTTTCGAGCTTACAAGAGCTCCCCGAGTGAATCGCTCCGTGTAGAGTATATAAAACTAAGAAATTCCTGTAAAGTCACCATCAGGAACGTCAAAAATTCATTTGACAGTAAGTTGAGAAGTAAACTCTTTAATTCAACCTCTGGTAGTAAAAACTTCTGGTCCTTGGTAAGTTCCATAAAGAAGAATTTCACTGCATCTACAACTCCTTCATTCATTCACGATAAGAAGGTGATAACAGACAGAAAAGCCAAGGCCGATTTATTAGCATCTCTGTTTGCTTCAAATTCTTCCCTACCCGAAACTGGTGCGCTACCCCCTGTTCTCGAGCACAATGCTCATTTAATGGAAAGGGTTTTCTTCAGGACTCGCGAGGATTACAGGTGCCTCAAGGAGCTCGATGTCAACAAATCCACTGGACCCGATAATATACCCCCTATCGTCTTAAAACAATGCGCGTCACCTTTAGCTAAACCTCTGCGCACACTTTTTGCCCTATCATACTCCTCCGGACTTTACCCAGACTCTTGTAAACTTGCCCATGTTCAGCCAATTCCGACAAAAGGTGAAGCCAGCGACCTCTTAAACTACCGCCCAATAGCAATTACTTCCATTCTCTCCAGAACCATGGAGACGATAATCAACAAAAAGCTTATGGGATATCTAGAATCCAACCTACTCTTAAACGACAGACAATATGGCTTCCGCCAGAAAAGATCCACTGGCGATCTTCTAGCCTGTCTTACAGAACACCTCAGCCGTAGTCTGCATGGATCCGGTGAGTCTAGTCTGGTTGCTCTAGATATCTCCAAGGCTTTCGATAGAGTTTGGCACTCAGCCCTGTTAGCTAAACTCAAAGCTATTGGAGTCGACTCACTTCTACAGAAGTGGATTGAGAGTTTCCTTTCAGGCCGTTCAATCAAAGTAGTATTGGATGGCGTCAAATCCGCATCCCACCCGATCTCTGCGGGGGTCCCCCAAGGGTCAATCTTATCACCGGCCCTATTTCTTATCTTTATAAATGACCTTATTTCAATCCCCTCCAACCCACTTCTCAGCTTCGCTGACGACGGTACTCTACGTTACTCGTACAGCTTCAATACAAGACACACTCATGCGAGATCCTGTCTTGATGATCGCAAACTAATGTCCAAGTCGATTAAGAACGACATTAAACTCATTCTAGAGTGGGGAAAGAAGAATCGTGTTGAATACCCCGCCAAGTACTGTCTTATCTCCAAAAAGAAGTTCAACACCTCTCCACCCTTGAAAGTGGATGGAGTTCAACTAATGGCCGACCCATCCTTACACATCTTAGGCGTGACATTAGCCAAAGACTTGCGATGGAATGACCACATATTCCAAATCGCCAAACAAGGATCTTAGTGCTTGGGATTTCTTAAGAGGTGCAAGTTCCTCCTCCAGCCATCGGCCCGTGCTGTTATTTATAAATCCTACATTCGGCCTCTTCTCGAATATAACTCCCTCGTTTGGGGCGGCGCTCCAATAACCACCTTGGCATGGTTAGATAAGGTCCAAAAAAAGGCCCTTAAATTAATTGATGACGATATCGCTTGCTCCACCATCGACCCCCTTAGCCACCGTAGGAATGTAGAAGCACTGACAAAATTTTATCGCTACTATCATAGTGGCTGTTCCTCCGAGCTATCCTGACTCCACGGCATTCTTATACCCGCAAAACCAGATTAGCCCACTCGTCTCATTCCCTCCACCTGCAACTCCCCCTTTCACGCACTCAACAGGATATGAATTCGTTTGTTAATAGAACAACTCGACTGTGGAATAAAATCTCGCAGTCAGTATTTCCGAGCTCCTACAACATCCAAGAGTTCAAACGCAGGGCTCATCACCACCTTCTTCACTTCCCTCCCGTACCTTTATAACCCTCCAACCCCCTCCCCGTACTAAGCTTACTGCTAGACATTGCACCATGACGTGACAAATGACATGACGGACTAGTAGTACAAAGGGTGATTCCTGAGCTTAGCACTGCCACATAAAAAAAATCCTCTATAATTAGCAGGGTGTCCGTTAGATCTGCAGAGTACACAGAACAACTGGTTTTTATCCGCCACTTTTTCCCTCCCAAGAGGGCATTCGCCTTGATTGTGGGTTTTCTCACATTTGACGCACCTAAAAGCCATTTGGCAGTTAGCTGCGGCATGTAAAAACCTTTGGCAGCGCATACATTGCAGGATGTCTGCTTTTTTATTTTCTTCCAAGTTACAACATGGAAATTGAGATACCTAATATTTTTAAGGTTATCCAACCGACTGTCGGGAGTCAATTGGACTAAGAATATCGGGAGCTGCCTCTTAGTAGTACGCGAATAGCTTGTATTAAATTTTTTAACCGCGGAAAATTTTAAATTATCTACCGCGAGAGACTGGAGTTCGTTCAAGAGCTCCTGAGGGTCACAATCGGGGTCGAGACCTTTCAAGAGGACACTTTGCAATTTTTCACTTTTTGCGTGTAAGTGAAGAATTGTGTATTCGCCCTTTCTAAAATACTTTTAATTTTTTCGAAATCTTCTACTTAAAACTAGAGCATGCTTTGTACCACTCTATCTTTTTATATAAAAATTAGTGTTACCTGCTTAGCTAATCTAATCGTATCTGTAGGTTGCTGATAAAATATATTAATTGGTGGAATTTTCTCTTTTTTTGTTGTTGTTGTTTCTGCTGCTGTAGTGATTGCTGCTGCTGCGGTTGCTGTTGGTTTTGTTTTTGCTGTTGCTGCTGTGGAGTTTGCTGCTTCAGACTTTGTTGTTGCTGATTTGTTGTTGCGCTCGTTTTTGGAAGCCTGGGAAAATTTTTTTCCTTTAGCTCCTCGATCATTTTTTCAAGCCTGACCTCTTCTTCATTCGTGTCAGTGGCCAGTTCCTTGAAACTATTGCCGAGCCATTTATATTTGCCTGGAATGGAGTCGTGGGAGGATGACTCTTCATCGGAATCAGTCATCACTACGGTGCATATTGCTGTTGATTACGACCCAGACGCTGTTGGACTTTTTTTCTGTGTGTTGTTGTTGCCTTTTGTTCGCTGCAACAAATTTGGCATGATTTTAATTTTGCGGCGCCTTTTGTTAACGGGGCGCCGTTCTTTGTTAGTTTTTTCGTAATCACTGATTTTATAGCCTTCTTTTCATTGGCTTTATTTTTTGGAATCACTTTAGTGTCATTATCACTGGTGCGGCGGCACCTTTTATATTATTTATTTGAGACATGCCACTTCACTAGGTCTTTTCGCCTCTATTTCTTTAATTTTTTTCTTTCCCAAAAGTTTTTAATTTCCCGGTATAGGAAGTTATTGTAATCGGTCCGAAAATCGAAAATTTCGACGTTTTTTCATCTTGCAAAGTCCCAGGAGCATTTTAAGGAAAAAATTGGGAGGAAGTATGTGTGTGTGTGAGTGTGCGTACCGATGTGGTCATTTTTTCCTGCACGATATCGCGCGAACCAAAAAAGATATCGACTTCGATGAGGTGTCGTTCGAAGCGTATTAACCAAATTATGATTTGAACCGAATATATGAAAGATTTTCATAAAATTCGGTCGAACCGTTTTTTTTTGTTTAAACGACATTTATGATTTTTGTACCTGCATGATACCGCCCAAACTAAAAACTATATCGACTTCATTGAGGTGCCGAAAAAAGAATGTTAACGAAGAAATGCTCTGAAAAAAATTTCATAATATTCGGTCTGGTCTTTTTTGTTTAAATAGAAAAACTTCGTCTAATTGTCAGAAAGGCCTTAAATTAACAAGTTTTGCTAATATCTAATAAACTCGATGGAATGAGACCCGTTCTAAACGAAATGATATTTTTTGGGTTCTGCACAGCGCCACAGTGGTTCCAAATCCCGAAAACCTGGCCAAAAATGTAAATCATACCAACAAGCAAAAGTATGTATTTTTTTATAGGTTTTCGAGGTCACTGAATCCGAATCTGACGTTAGTTTTTCAAAAAAATGCGATAGAAAGTCAAAAACAGGATGACGGACCAAAAAAAAAATACGTTAATTATTTCAAGTACTAAAAATATTTCAATAAGGGGTTTTCGGGGTCGCAGAATTCAAATCTGATTATAGTTTTTTTGAAAAAACACGATATATAGTCAAAAACAATAATAGCTGACATAAAAATAGAACTGCATGTAAATCATAGAAATTTTATTCATACATTTTTAACAAATTGCTTAAAAATTATTCCTTATTTAGCATTCGTCATCATCGGAATGGAACGATTCGTCTGAACTACTATCACACGGTTCCACAATAGAGGATTCTGGCTCAAAGTGTTCCGTAACGATCAGTTCTCTCGCTTCAAGATCTAGTGATCGCAAAGGTTTACTTGGTAATTTGCGAACACTCGATATTAGCGGATCTGAAGAAACCAAAAGTCGTGAAAAAACATCTTCCATATTTTTGATGCGACTTGTTTTTCGAGCAAAATTCATGCGATATTGTTTAATGAATTTGTTGCACGACTCTTGAGCTTCTTCAGACATTTGTCCGATTGGCAGTAACGATGACTGGATTATATTTCCTTGGATTATTTTTAAAATTATTGTTTCACGTATACTCAACATTAACTAACTGCAACAAGATTTTTTGTGCCCATATTACGCTTGAATTAATATGAATATCATATTTTTAGTCAATTTTTTAGGGATTTTTCCAATTGCATTTTTTCAAAAATGTGCAAGTTCGTGCAAAAGTTACAAATATGACAATTTTCTACTAGGATTGCCCTATCATACACAATTTATTTCAGCCCGGGATCTCGTGGGACTTCCGAGATATTGAGAAAGTAAAAGTAGCATGAAAACGATGAAATTTTGTGTTTTACAAACAATGTAATACAAACAATGAACAAACATTTTAATTTTCAAACTGTAGGTGTTATACTAACCTTAGATAGTCCTCTTCACGAAACAAATCACTTCACCATGAATAATTAACACTTTATCACGAAAATTGGCCGTCGAAGTCGAGCAACTTGCGAAATTGACGTATTTTAACCTTTACTTTAGGACGTCACGCTGCCGACATGTGCGTATTGTTGGCATTGGTGATGCTGCGTTCTTAAAGTACAGATACCAACCTAACATGTGGTACACTAAAAAGTCCTAGATGTAGTAACTTCAATTTTGGTATTTTTGGCCAGCTTTTCAGCGTTTGGAACCACTGTAGCGATAGCCTTCGAACAAAACATCACTGGTCAAAATCCGACAACTTTTCAAAATCGTGCAAAAATTTCGTTACCCTTTACAAACAGCGCGAATTTTTGAAGTTATACTTCTTTAGGCGCGTTTTGAAAAATATTATGAGAGTGAATTTTGAATCGCAACGCAACGTGGAGGATATGGGCGAAGGGGTGGAGGCAATGGAGGGCAAGCATTTCAACTTCCATTCTTCATGCGCACTGGGATTATCGTTATTATGCACGCTATACAGAAAACGAAGGTAATGTATAAGCGACGGCAGCTTCGAATACCGTAAAAAATGGACGCCTGGTGACGTCAGCCGTAATGTTGAAACAACAACAACATCTTCGATTTTATATGGGAAGTGTTTTTCTGCTTTAATATTTTTAAAAATTATTCTTTAACAAGCTTTAATCACTTTAAATTCACTTTTAACTCAATAACCACACAAATTCAACATTTTTGCCTTAAAATAACTCGACAAAACCACAGCGAATGTAAACAAAATTGGTCACCTTAACAATTAAACCATTAAAACATATTGGTTCACTCAATTTTTTGAAATTGTTTTAATTCAATCACTGAAACACTAATCATTGGTAATCCAGGGGCAGGAAAAAGTGATAAAATACAATATTTTACAACTTTTTATTGCAAAAATAAACTTAAAAGCTTGGCTCCACTATGTTATTACACGAGAAATGTCATTCATTCAAGCAAATGTAGGATCGGCACCGGCTACTTTCAGGCCTGTAGTTACGATGGGTTTGCTGGAGGCTCTATCAGAACCTCAAATATGCAGCGTACTGCAAATTTAAGACATGATATGAACATGCAGCACGCTGCTTTGCTTGTCATTTTACCAGCCTCAGCCAATTGAAATACTTTTGATTGCAGCGTGCTGCATTCTCATCTCATGCCCTAATTTGCTGCACGCTGCCAATTTTGATGTTCTAATACGGCCTGCGGACGACATAGGCCAAGGGGTAGAGGCTATGAAGCATTTTTTTTTTGTGGCAAGAAGAAGCTTAGGAGTTACCCTTTGTACTACTAGTCCGTCATGTCTTACAAGTCATGGTCCAATGTATAGTAGTAGGCTTGATCTGAAAGAAAGATGAGATAGGATAGGTTAGGGGTCTGGAGGGTGCATGATTAGATGTCGATGAACCTTGCGTTTGAACTCTGAGATGTTATATGAGTTCGGAAACACCGACTGCGGAAGAGAGTTCCACAATCGAGTTGTTCTATTTATAAACGAACTGCTAAAACGTAATGTGCGTGAAGGGGAGGGCTGAAGGGTGAAGGGGTGAGCCGAGTTGGCTAGTCTTGTGTTGCGGGAGAAAAATTGCCGTGTAGGCAGGAGGTTTTTGATTTCAGTGGAGCAGTCGCTATGAAAATAGCGGTAAAATTTGCTGAGCGCTGCTACATTCCTACGGTGGCTTAAAGGATCAATGCAAAGGGTGCTATCGCCAATGAGTTTGATGGCGCGGATTTGCACCTTGTCTAGCCAAGCCAAGGTGGTTTTAGGGGCGCCCGCCCAGATATACGAGTTGTACTCAAGGCGTGGCCGAATGTAGGACTTGTAGACTGTAGCCAAGGCAGTTGGATGAAGGAGAAACTTGCATCTCTTAAGGAAGCCGAGGCATTGGTACGCTTGTTTGGTGACTTGGAGTATGTGATTATTCCAACGCAAATCGTTGGATAGAGTCACGCCGAGGATGTTAAGATATGGATCAGCAGTTATATTATCCTCGCCCACTGAAATGGAGGGAAGGTTGGTGCAGGTTTTAGTGGAGAATAGACAGTACTTGGTTTTGGTTTCATTGAACTCGACACGGTTCTTGCGGCCCCAATCAAGAATGAGTTTAATGTCCGCGTTAAGAGAGTTGGACATGAGTTCACGTTCTAAGAGACAAGGTCTGGCACTTGCTTGTCCTGTGTTGTCGGAGGGGTATGAGTAACGCAAAGTACCGTCATCGGCAAAACTATGAAGTGGATTGGAGGGGATTGAGAGCAGATCATTAATGAATATAAGAAAGAGAGTAGGTGAGAGAATCGCCCCTTGTGGAACGCCGGCCGAAATGGAATGACTGTTGGATTCGACGCCATCCAATACTACCTTGATTGAACGGCCAGAAAGAAAGCTCTCAATCCAGTTCCTTAGAACTGAGTCGATACCAATAGCTTGGAGTTTCGACAGCAGAGCGGGATGCCATACTCTGTCGAAGGCCTTGGAGATATCTAGAGCAACCAGACCAGACTCACCGAAGCCATGGATGCTTTGGTTGATGTGCTCAGTCAGGCACACAAGAAGGTCGCCAGTAGACCGTTTTGGTCTAAAGCCGTACTGCCTGTCGTACTGCCTGTCGTGAAATTGGTTAGACTCTAGATATTTCATCAACCTTCTATTGATTATTGTCTCCATAACTTTGGAGAGAACAGAAGTTAATGCTATTGGGCGGTAGTTTAAAGGGTCGCTGGCTTCACCTTTTTTTGGAATGGGCTGAACATGAGCTAGTTTCCAAGAGTTTGGATAAACTCCGGAGAAATATGACAAGGCAAAAAGTTTGCGCAGAGGTTTAGCCAAGGGTGAGGCACACTTTTTGAGTACCATAGGGGGAATATTATCGGGGCCAGTGGATTTATTGACGTCAAGTTCTTTGAGACATTTATACACCTCTCGTGTCCTGAAGAAAATTCCGTCCATTGAATGGGCGTTGCGATCGAGGACCGGTGGTGACGTATCAGCTTGAAATAACGAAGAATTTGAGGCGAACAGAGATGCCAGTAAATCGGCCTTGGATTTGCTTTCTGTTATCACCTCCTTTCCATTAATGAATGGAGGGGTTGAGGAAGAGGTAAAATTCTTCTTGATGGAAGTTACCAAGGACCAGAAGTTTTTGCTGCCTACGTGTGTGTTAAGGATCTTACTTCTCAATTTGTTGTCAAATGATGCTTTGACCTTCCTGATGATGGAATTACAGGAGTTTCTCGACTTGATAAACTCACGCCGAAGTGCCTCGTTGGGGGAATGTTTGTACGCTCTATAAGCGGCTTCCTTAGCTTGAATTGCGTTCCTACATTCCCCATTGAACCATCTATTTGGTCTAGGCTTTATAGATATGGTAGAATGAGGAATGAACAAACACATTCCTGCCCGTATTATTTTAGTAATACAGGAAGCGGCATAGTTCGCACTGGCACTGCGGAAACACAAATTCCAGTCTGTGGCTTGAAAAAAGCGTACAAGTCCCAACCAGTTGGCTTTCCCATAGTACCAGACAGTTTTTTTAGGAACTGCGTTGGTTGGGGTAGAAGATGGATATGGGAAATTAGCGCTGACTAGTTTGTGGTCCGAGTTGCCAAGGGGTGAGGTAACTTCGACGGAGTATCGAGTTGGATGCGAAGTAAGAAATAGGTCAAGCAGATGGGCTCCGTGACCTTCAACGTCCGGAACTCGCGTTGCACAGTTCACGATTTGGTGCAAATTATTTAGGTCTGCAAAAATCTCGGCGTCTTTGCCAGAAACACTGGTGCCATTAGAGTAATTTAGCCAATTGACATTGTGAACGTTGAAATCACCCGCAACAATGATTTCACACTCCGGGTGGGAAGATAAAAATCCGGAGATTTGTTCAGAGATAGCATCGAAGGCTAACGTTGAGGCTTCATTACTGATATTAGGGCTTCTGTATAGAAAACAGAAGAATATGACGTGGCTACGAAGCATAATTTTAATCCATAAATGATTAAATTCGGAGGATGTACTATTGTACACCTTTTGAAACTCCACGTCATTCCTAATATACATGGCGACTCCCCTATGGTCGGAAAAATTATGCACTAAGGTATACCCAGTCACCTGAAATCGATCGGAATCAATATCAGTGACTTGAGTTTCACTTAGTGCGAATATGGCCAGGGCATGAATATGAAGATGGCACATTACGGAAGGGAAATTCGCGAGGAGACCCCTAATGTTACAAAAAACAAAAGAGAAGTATTTGTTTTTGTTTAGGGGCCTTTCCTGTGCAAGGTCCATGACCTCATTTGTGGCTGACTCGGCCGGCGTTGCAACCATCGGAGCTTACGGGAACAGCCTTGCTGCAGTGTTATGCCTGCTTAAGCAAGACGATTCCCACAAGCTGGCCAATATTTGTTGCAGCGCCGGCGATGTCTAGCTGGGAGAGCGGGAGAGGTTGAAACGGGAACTTACTTGCTGTCCGTCAGTACGGCGTTCGTAGAATTCCGCGTTGGTGACGTTTCCTTAGTTTTTTGCACTTCACTTCACTTAAAATTTTAACTTTTATTATGCTGTTTTAATGTTTATAGTTTATTTTTTATTTTATTTTTGTTTTAAGAGCTGTTTTAGGTTTGCACTATTTCACTTGTTGAATTGTTTATTATTGTTGAATTTGGTTGGATTAACAAGGTTGCAAAGTGGAAGGACTTGCGGCAGCACACGCCCGAACTCTATGCCGGCCCAGTCCAGACCTTGCAACTCCAATCCTTTAGCTATTAAGCTTATTATTATATGGGCATATGAAAATTCGTAGCCAAAGTCTATTCACGATGTCCATGGGTGAGGAGGTTTTTACCTAGAGGCTATGGAGGGAAATAAATTGCAAATCCCAGTTTTCAGCTAAAGCCGGCTCTAAACGATGCTATGAGCACTTTCCAACGTTGGACGTTTGATGGTAGAACGCATTGTGTGACCGCTACTCGGACTACGAATGTCCAATGTCAAGCGTCCAGCGATGGTGTTTGGACAGGTTCGGGTTCAGGTCACTCAAACGTTGGAAGCGTTGATGCTGTATTTTCCGATACATTAATGTCCTTAGTATGAAACTCTTCGTATCATATTTCAATTTCCCTAACCCACTCAATTTAATTGAGTAACAACTAAAAGAAGAAGATAGTGAAATGAACAGAATTTGGAAGTGACGTTTATTTCAGTAGTGGCAAAGGAAGTAGAATGAATCTACCTAAGGATGAACCCACAGGCTCTTAACAAACGTGGAGGGATGAGTCACGAGAGAGCATGGAGAGGTGAGTTACGAGAGCATACCGGCAAGATGAGTCTACGCAACGCCTGGAATTCCTCACTGTGACAGAGGACACCGACGATGCCCTTTTGGGTTGCCGGAGATTAGCCGAGCAAACTGTTGCACTGTAACCTACAGCTAAAGGCACGGCTAAGAGCAATGAACGTCTTAGACTATAATGGTACGATCGTTTGATCTACTGACTAAAAGTTGAGGAGAAGCTAAATTCCTCAATCAGAAGCTAAGGCGGAAATGAACAAAAAAGAAGTGAGTTAGGCTTAGAAGTACCAGTAGTATTATCAGGTAAATAAATGCTGATCCAGCTTGCGACGCATATTAAGCTTAAAATTCATTACGTTTTAGTAGAAAATTAGCCAGTCTTAAGAGAATTTCATGAGGCATCTTAAGCCCATCTTAAGATAATTGTAATTAGGCCTAATGACCCAACTAGTTGGTAATTTTAGTTAGGATTAGAATACGGTATAACCGATAGCCTTGAGCGTGTCGGCATCATAATGCTCGCACCTTCCAACGCACGAAAATAGAAATAATCCAATAAAATATTTGTGTACAAATTAAAAATTAGTCTTAAAATCACGCCAAAGAAGTATAACTTCAAATGCGTGTACATAAGTACACACACCCACTGTTTTTTTTCAAACCTTGGATTAGCACTTTTTGACGGGGAATTATTTTCTACGCGTGATACAGTTTCAGAAAGTTGCGGCTCATTCCGGGATTTCAAGTAGTTACCGCAAAATTTGTTCTTTTTGGTCAAGTCTGACAAGTACTTAACAGTTACAGTTTTGCCAATATCTCCGGAAAGCTTTGGAATTTCCAAATGAAGTCACTCGCTTCTCAGTTTGTCAACGGCGCTTCAGCACTCTCAATACGAATTTGATCACCCTCTTTAGTGCAGCGAACGAAATACGGAGGAGATGTTTGTTTGCTAACGTTCGGGAAAAACAAATTCTCTATTATAGTTATTTGAACTAGCTTCTCTCGGGATTGCTTTGTCATCAGTTCTGATACTAGCCAATTTTCCACTAGTGCTAAACATATATGTAACTATTTTGTAAGAAGTCAGTTTATTCCATCGTTCATCATACTGGGAAGTTAATAGTGTGGACCGAAGGGGTCAAACCCACTTCCCAACTAGTTTTTTTTAAATAAGAAAATTTAATTAACACTTCTTATTTTGAAACTTTATATCACTCACTAAATAACAATCGTTAATAAAAAAACACCGACTTTTCTCGCAACCTCTAATCTAAACGCACAGTCTGTCTGCTCTTGATAAGAGTACAAACGAGACTCCAATCTAGCGCCTCCTCCATACTCCAAATACTAACTTGTAGGGATGTGGCAATAAACATATTTATTCATTCTTACGTAAAAAGGTACATCCCAATCTAGATATATGTATAAACTTTCGAAGGAAGTAAACAACTAATTTATGACTACAGATTTTCTATTATTTATGAAATGTATTTTGTACGAATTGAAATGTAAAACGAAGAGTAATGTAATATCCCACCAAAAAAACATTAAAAATGTGAATTAGAAGTTCGTGGGCGCGGAAATTATTTATTGGGACAGATTAAAACACACTTATAACAAAAAGAAGTGATATGGATTAGTCAAGATGAACGAACGAATTCAAATGAATTTTACAACAATTTTAGAGCATGAATCTTAGCTGTCCTTCGAAATGTAACAAATTTTATTTGAAATACTATAGACTGAGCCACACTGAATTCAGCAAAGATTCATGCTAGGTATACAACGAACGCGCCAGCCAACTTTTTCGCGGTTGATAATACTTTATTGAGTTTTAAATAAAAATTGGCAGTTGTATAATTCCTTTGAATTCGTTCGTAAATGCACGTGTTTAATTATTTCATGCTATTAACGATTCATCTTGACTAATCCATATCACTTCTTTTTGTTATAAGTGTGTTTTAATCTGTCCCAATAAATAATTTCCGCTCCCACGAACTTCTAATTCACATTTTTAATGTTTTTTTGGTGGGATATCACTCTTTTTTGTTTTAATACATTCTAAAATAAAAAATAAATAATCTTCTGTATAAAGACATTATGTATTTAATTGTTCATTATATTTTTTTATTTATTTTATAGGTAGGTAATAACGAAATAACCAAATGCAGGAATTCAAATTAATTTTATTGCCTTTGTAAAAAAAAGCATAAGCTCCTTTCTAGGTTCTCGGCCAAGATTTTTTCTGTACTATGGAATCATTGATCCATAACCAGCTCGATTTTTGTTTCAACATGCTGATCAAATGACCTTGTTCGAGTGTTCCTTTGAATTCATTCGTTAATGCACGTGTTTAATTATTTCATGCTTGTTCTAGTTATGATACCCTTTTATTTGATACCCATGTCGATGGGCTATGTAAAGAAAATGGGTATCCGCCATCTTGATATAACCGCTGTGGATCTAAATATATTTTGAGTATACTAAATCGCTTATTGTGTTCTACTTATCATTCCCTTTCATTTGATACCCATGTCGAGGGGGTTGTGAAGAAAATGGTAATCCGCCCTCTTGAGATAACCGCCGTGGATCTAAATATATTTTGAGTATACTAAATCGCTTATTGTGTTCTACTTATCATTCCCTTTCATTTGATACCCATGTCGAGGGGGCTGTGAAGAAAATGGTAATCCGTCCTCTTGAGATGACCGCCGTGGATCTAACGGTATATTGAGTATACTATATCGCTTATTACGTTCTACTTATCATTCCCTTTCATTTGATACCCATGTCGAGGGGGTTGTGAAGAAATTTGTAATCCGCCCTCTTGAGATGACCGCCATGGATCTAACCAGATATTGAGTAAATTATATCGCTTATGGTATTCTACTTATGATACCCTTTCAATTGATACCTATGTCGAGGTGGTGGTGAAGAAATGGTAGTCCGCCCTCTTGAGACGGCCGCCATGGATATAAAGACATAGCTTATTTTATTCTACTTATAATACCCTTTCATTTGATACCCATGTCGAGGGGCTGTGAAGAAAATGGTAATGCGTCCTCTTGACCCTACACCTCATATTTGTAGGCCAGACCGCCTGAACAAGTTCAGCAGTCTGCCTAGTGGCTTGTCGCTTAGACTTGAGTGTTCGAGCAGGGACTTCCCGAACAAAGAGACCCTGCTCCTCGCTATTGCAGGGCACTCACAGAGAACATGGAGGGCAGACTCATCCTCTTCTAGGCAAAGCCTACATGTAGGGTCCTCTGCCTTTCCTATCTTCCATAAGTGGTAATTTAGGGCACAGTGTCCGGTAATTAAGCCAACAAGTGTCCTAACATCACTCCTGCTGCTCCGTAATAATTCCTTGGCCGTCTTAGGGGACGGCCCTGGAAGGAACCGCTTAGAGTTGGCCAGTCCAGGCGCGGACCTCCAGCGTTCAATATGTTTCATCAAGGTCCGATCGGCCAGGGCCCTTTGCAGCAAGCTGGACGGTGCCCCAATAGCCGGCTCTGGACCAATGAATTCTAAATCAGAGCCCTGTTTAGCCAGGGCATCCGCACTTTCATTGCCTTCGAAGCCCCGGTGACCTGGGACCCAGACAAGTGTGATTTGATTGAGAACGCCCAACTCATGAAGAGCACGTTGGCAGTCCCAAACTAATTTCGACTTGGTCCTACGGGACCTTATCGCTCTAATTGCCGCTTGGCTATCAGAGAAGATAAAAATCCGTTTATTTTGGTAGGCCCTTCTTAAGTTCTCATGAGTGCATGCCAGAATAGCGTACACCTCTGCTTGAAAGACAGTTGCCAGAGTGCCTAGACTTATAGCCTTGCTGAATCTGGGACTTTCACTCCAGATTCCTGCGCCTACACCTGTCTCCGTTTTAGAGCCATCCGTGTACCATACTAGCCCGCCCGGCAAAACTTTAGGAAAAGTCCAGGTAAGCCTTTCCTGTATATGTACAGAAGGTTGCTTAAATTTTGAGAATTTATAGGGCATGCCGTCCGATAGCATCTCCGCTTCCGGAATCTCTTCTATGATGTTGATTATTATAGAATGTCCTCGCCCAAGACCAGCGCCCAAGTAACCATTCGCTTTCAGCCGCAGCGCCGCGTTTATGGCGGATTTCTCTACCTCAAGGTGGAGGGGTACCAAATTGAGGAGAGTCTCCAGCGCTGCCGTTGGGGAAGTGCGGATGGCCCCAGTGATGGAGAGGCAAGCCATTCTTTGAATTTTGCTTAAAAAGGTTATGGAACCCTTAAGCTTCGTTCTGTGCCACCAAACTAAAGCTCCATAAGTTACCATGGGTCTTATGATGGTGGTGTATATCCAGTACATGGTTTTCGGTTGCAAACCCCAGGTGGAACCACAAGCTCTGCGGCAAGCCCACAGGGATCTGCGCGTTCTACACATCACAGTGTCCATATGCTGTTTCCAATTGAGTTTGGCATCTAGCGTCACTCCTAAATATTTGGCTTGTTGAGAAAAGCCTATAGTTCTGCCCGCGAATGTAGGTTCCCAAATTCCCGGTAGTGATCGTTTCCTGGTGAAAGGAACTAGGATCGTTTTGTCGGGATTGACTTTTAGACCTACACTCTCGCACCAGCTAGAGACCAGATCAAGTGCCTGCTGCAGGCGCCTTGACATGGCGTCTTCAGATTCACCTGTAATTACTATGACGACATCGTCAGCGTAACCTTGGGCGAAAATGTTCCGACCGTTGAGCAGCTCGAGGAGTTCATCTACAACAAGGCACCAGGTCTTCTACTTAAGATGCCCTTTCAATTGATACCTATGTCGAGGTGGTGGTGAAGAAATGGTAGTCCGCCCTCTTGAGACGGCCGCCATGGATATAAAGACATAGCTTATTGTATTCTACTTATCATACCCTTTCATTTGATACCCATGTCGAAGGGGTTGTGAAGAAAATGGTAATCCGTCCTCTTGAGATGACCGCCGTGGATCTAACCAGATATTGAGTATACTATATTGCTTATTGTCTTCTACTTAAGATGCCCTTTCAATTGATACCTATGTCGAGGTGGTGGTGAAGAAATGGTAGTCCGCCCTCTTGAGACGGCCGCCATGAATATAAAGACATAGCTTATTGTATTCTAGTTATCATACCCTTTCATTTGATACCCATGTCGTGAGGGTTGTGAAGAAAATGGCAATACGTCCTCTTGAGGGAGCCTCGGTGGAACTAACTATTTACTGAGTATACTATATTGATTATTGTATTCTACTTATCATACCCTTTCATTTGATACCCATGTCGAGGGGGTTGTGAAGAAAATGGTAATCCGCCATCTTGAGATGACAGCCATGGATGTAACCAGATTTTGAGTATATTATATCCCTTATGGTATTCTACTTATGATACCCTTTCAATTGATACCTATGTCGAGGTGGTGGTGAAGAAATGGTAGTCCGCCCTCTTGAGACGGCCGCTATGGATATAAAGACATAGCTTATTGTATTCTAATTATCATACCCTTTCATTTGATACCCATGTCGTGGGGGTTGCGAAGAAAATGGTAATACGTCCTCTTGAGGAGGCCTCGGTGGATCTAACTATTTATTGAGTATACTATATTGCTTATTGTATTCTACTTATCATACCCTTTCATTTGATATCCATGTCGAGGGGGTTGTGAAGAAAAGGGTAATCCGCCCTCTTGAGATGACCGCCGTGGATCTAAATATATTTTGAGTATACTAAATCGCTTATTGTGTTCTACTTATCATTCCCTTTCATTTGATACCCATGTCGAGGGGGTTGTGAAGAAAATGGTAATCCGTCCTCTTGAGATGACCGCCGTGGAGCTAACGGTATATTGAGTGTACTATATCGCTTATTACGTTCTACTTATCATTCCCTTTCATTTGATACCCATGTCGAGGGGATTGTGAAGAAAATGGTAATCCGCCCTCTTGAGATGACCGCCATGGATCTAACCAGATATTGAGTATATTATATCGCTTATGGTATTCTACTTATGATACCCTTTCAATTGATACCTATGTCGAGGTGGTGGTGAAGAAATGTTAGTCCGCCCTCTTGAGAAGGCCGCCATGGATATAAAGACATAGCTTATTTTATTCTACTTATCTTACCCTTTCATTTGATACCCATGACGAGGGGGTTGTGAAGAGAATGGTAATGCGTCCTCTTGAGGTGGCCTCGGTGGATCTAACTATTTATTGAGTATACTATATTGCTTATTGTATTCTACTTATCATTCCCTTTCATTTGATACCCATGTCGAGGGGGTTGTGAAGAAAATGGTAATCCGCCCTCTTGAGATGACCGCCATGGATCTATCCAGATATTGAGTATATTACATCGCTTATGGTATTCTACTTATGATACCTTTTCAATTAATACCTATGGTGAGGTGGTGGTGAAGAAATGGTAGTCCGCCCTCTTTAGATGGCCGCCATGGATATAAAGACATATCTTTTTGTATTCTACTTATCATACCCTTTCATTTGATACCCATGTCGAGGGGGTTGTGAAGAAAATGGTAATCCGCCCTTTTGAGATGACCACCGTGGATCTAACCAGATATTGAGTATACTATATTGCTTATTGTCTTCTACTTAAGATGCCCTTTCAATTGATACCTACATATGTCGAGGTGGTGGTGAAGAAATGGTAGTCCGCCCTCTTGAGACGGCCGCAATGGATATAAAGACATAGCTTATTGTATTCTAGTTATCATACCCTTTCATTTGATACCCATGTCGTGGGGGTTGTGAATAAAATACAATACGTCCTCTTGAGGGGGCCTCGGTGATACTAACTATTTACTGAGTATACTATATTGCTTATTGTATTCTACTTATCATACCCTTTCATTTGATACCCATGTCGAGGGGGTTGTGAAGAAAAGGCTAATCCGCCCTCTTGAGATGACAGCCGTGGATCTAACCAGATATTGAGTATATTATATCGCTTATGGTATTCTACTTATGATACCCTTTGAATTGATACCCATGTCGATGTGGTGGTGAAGAAATGGTAGTCCGCCCTCTTGAGACGGCCGCCATGGATATAAAGACATTGCTTATTGTATTCTACTTATCATACCCTTTCATTTGTTACCCATGTCGAGGGGGTTTTGAAGAAAATGGTAATCCGCCCTCTTGAGATGGCAGCCATGGATCTAACCAGATATTGAGTATATTATATCGCTTATGGTATTCTACTTATGATACCCTTTCAATTGATACCTATGTCGACGTGGTGGTGAAGAAATGGTAGTCGGCCCTCATGAGACGGCCGCCATGGATATAAAGACATAGCTTATTGTATTCTACTTATCATACCCTTTCATTTGATACCCATGTCGAGGGGGTTGTGAAGAAAATGGTAATACGTCCTCTTGAGGGGGCCTCGATGGAACTAACTATTTACTGAGTATACTGTATTGCTTATTGTATTCTACTTATCATACCCTTTCATTTGATACCCATGTCGAGGCGGTTGTGAAGAAAAGGGTAATCCGCCCTCTTGAGATGACAGCCGTGGATCTAACCAGATATTGAGTATATTATATCGCTTATGGTATTCTACTTATGATACCCTTTCAATTGATACCCATGTCGGAGTGGTGGTGAAGAAATGGTAGTCCGCCCTCTTGAGACGGCCGCCATGGATATAAAGACATAGCTTATTGTATTCTACTTATCATACCCTTTCATTTGATACCCATGTCGAGGGGGTTGTGAAGAAAATGGTAATCCGCCCTCTTGAGATGACCGCCGTGGATCTAACCAGATATTGAGTATACTATATTGCTTATTGTCTTCTACTTAAGATGCTCTTTCAATTGATACCTACATATGTCGAGGTGGTGGTGAAGAAATGGTAGTCCGCCCTCTTGAGACGGCCGCCATGGATATAAAGACATAGCTTATTGTATTCTAGTTATCATACCCTTTCATTTGATACCCATGTCGAGGGGGTTGTGAAGAAAATGGTAATACGTCCTCTTGAGGTGGCCTCGGTGGATCTAACTATTTATTGAGTATACTATATTGCTTATTGTAGTCTACTTATCATACCCTTTCATTTGATACCCATGTCGAGGGGGTTGTGAAGAAAATGGTAATCCGCCCTCTTGAGATGACAGCCGTGGATCTAACCAGATATTGAGTATATTATATCGCTTATGGTATTCTACTTATGATACCCTTTCAATTGATACCCATGTCGGGGTGGTGGTGAAGAAATGGTAGTCCGCCCTCTTGAGTTGAGACGGCCGCCATGGATATAAAGACATTGCTTATTGTATTCTACTTATCATACCCTTTCATTTGATACCCATGTCGAGGGGTTGTGAAGAAAATGATAATGCGTCCTCTTGAGCTGGCCTCGGTGGATCTAACTATTTATTGGGTATACTATATTGCTTATTGTATTCTACTTATCATACCCTTTCATTTGATACCCATGTCGAAGGGGTTGTGAAGAAAAGGGTAATCCGCCCTCTGGAGATGACAGCTGTGGATCTAACCAGATATTGAGTATATTATATCGCTTATGGTATTCTATTTATGATATCCTTTCAATTGATACCTATGTCGAGGTGGTGGTGAATAAATGGTAGTCCGCCCTCTTAAGACGGCCGCCATGGATATAAAGACATAGCTTATTGTATTCTACTTATCATACCCTTTCATTTGATACCCATGTCGAGGGGGTTGTGAAGAAAATGGTAATCCGCCCTCTTGAGACGCGTACCATGCGTACACTTTTTGTTAATTATCGAAATGATAGGGAATGCTATTTGACATCAACCGTGCTGGATTTGACTAACTAACTTGTAAGGAATATGTCATATTTTTAGAAATAAATTACGATTACGAACTCGGCATTCGGTATATCAAAATTTTACTGTACTGTACTGTGAACTACTAGACCAGTCATTAGAGATTTTTTCGTGTTATAAAATTGTACAGCAAACTGCTTGCACTACTACTTCAGGGGTATCTCATATACCTAGTTTATAGCTACTCCAAAAATAATTCGAATTATGGATCATCCAAAAAATTTTGCCCTATAAACGAGGTAATTCGAATTATGGTTTAAACCGAAATGTTTTGGCTTAAGCCATAGTTATAAGAATGCATTTGTGGGAACCGTATTGTATTTAATACCCGTTTATACGCTAATTCGAAATTTTGACGTAACTTTGGGTTAAATCGATTTAATTTTTCTGCTATAAACTAGGTAATAGATTACTAAAACCAAAAAACCAGCCAAAATTTACTCATGTGGAATTGTTTAAACAATAATTAGCAACAAAAATGGGTACTTTTTCCGTTTTTGGCGAATACAATAAAAAGTACTGGATGAATCACGTTACTCCCAACAGGATATTTATAGAGAATTGAAAACCCTACAAAATGGGGTTTACTGGATCTCGATCGGATAATTTTTCGCCGAGAAAAGCTAGAAAACCTTAAACCCTTAAAAAGGCCACTTTTTTCAAAAACTCATACCTCTGTTACTTTGCAATATTAGGGTATGATTTTTTGGGACATAATACCCTGGTACATATACTTTAAACTGCCAAAAGATGAAATTTGTCGCATGTATAGTTTCTGCATAATTGCAGTATAAACAAAATAGACCCTAATCTTGCACATTGCGCCAATATTAGCGGAGTGGCCCGATTGAAATTTCCAAAACGGTTTCTGAAAGTATAGGCGATTTGTCTATCTCACATTTTAATATAAGTGTGGAGAACAATGCTAAAAATGCTTTTGAAAATGGTACATAGGGCGAACATTCTAATTCGAGAAGTTTCGTGGTAGCGGTGGCGGGGTATAAAGTAACGAAGGAGGCGTTAGGCCGGCCGCATACCAAAGCTTCATATCGTCGTTGCGACCTTAAGATCTCCTATGTGTAAAATATCAAACTTTAGGAAAACTGAGCTTTCAAATTGCCAGCTTTTCAGGGCCACCACATAGGAGTATTTTTTAAAACTGCAAAATGACTTGAAGTTATTGTTATATCAAGATGGGAGTTTTTGCATTCGATGGAGGACATCATGAAGTTTACATTAAATTGAAAAAGTGGATTTCGATAAAATTGTCACATAGGAGATCTTAAGGTCGCAACGACGATATGCAGCTTTTCGTCACTATTGCTTGAAGATAAATGTAGGCAAGCAGCATGTGACAACTTGTTCCATATAAAAAAAGTGTAATATGTAGCTAATAAGCATGTGAAGCTTCGTGGCAATTTTTCGAAGCATTTCTGCAAGTGAATTGAATATTTGAGTAGCCTTTCAGCATGGAGCCCAGTACTAGTACTGACAACTTCATGGTAAATGAACTTCATGAAAGCTAAATGCATGAAGAATAATTTAATTTTTTTATAAATTAAATGGAAAATACTCCATCTAAGTCTTATTGGAGTAAAGCTTCTTTCCTTAAAGTAATAAATATATGCAGTCGGAATCTACATATATTTAATTGAACAGATACTTATTAAGGGAAAGTGTTATTTAACAAAATACACTATCGTATTTTTTTATAATGGTAACAGGTACATTACCTTTTTTTTATTATATACTGCGAACATACCTTATTTGGAATCAATGCTTAATTTGATTGAAAATAAATAATTATTAATAATATTATGAACATATTATTCAATGGAAAAAAATAAAAGGCATCAACTAAGAAATATGCAGTAAAATAACCAGCTTAAGCATCATGCTTTTTTGTGCAACAGTCTCTTTTTCGCTTAGCTACCTTACATCTATACTTTTATTTTCATTCTCGCGATCATCATTCTATTTGTAGCTTAATTCGTATAAATTATTTTATAATTGATTTTCATCTTCTTCTATGCAAATATCTTCTATAGATATGTTAGAGCACATTATTTCGGTACAGTTTGCGCACAAATTTGAGCATTGTAAACCATGCTTCCTGCACGTACAAGAAGTATACTCCACCCACAACATATACATATATGTAGGCCCGATACGTTTCGAATTAGAATGTTTCGCCCTATGTACCATTTTCAAAAGCATTTTTAGCATTGTTCTCCACACTTATATTAAAATGTGAGATAGACAAATTGTAGCCCCTAGCCTATACTTTCAGAAACCGTTTTGGAAATTTCAATCGGGCCACTCCGCTAATATTGGCGCAATGTGCAAGATTAGGGTCTATTTTGTTTATACTGCAATTATGCAGAAACTATACATGCGACAAATTTCATCTTTTGGCAGTTTAAAGTATATGTACCAGGGTATTATGTCCCAAAAAATCATACCCTAATATTGCAAAGTAACAGAGATATGAGTTTTTGAAAAAAGTGGACTTTTTAAGGGGTTTTCTAGCTTTTCTCGGCGAAAAATTATCCGATCGAGATCTAGTAAACCCCATTTTGTAGGGTTTTCAATTTTCTATAAATATCCTATTGGGAGTTACGTGATTCATCCAGTACTTTTGATTGTATACGCCAAGAACGGAAAAAGTACCCATTTTTGTTGCTAATTATTGTTTAAACAATTCCACATGAGTAAATTTTGGCTGGTTTTTTGGTTTTAGTAATCTATGAGATACCCCTGAAGTAGTAGTGCAAGCAGTTTGCTGTACAATTTTATAACAAAATCTGCCGTTTTTTTCGCTCTAATGACTGGCCTATACATGTTTTTTATTGTACCTAACGCAATCTGATACCACCGTTGCGACTAACCACTTTAAATGAATACATTTTGTTAATCATCTAATGCCATCTGGAATCAACAGTTCGAGTAAACACTTTTCGACTAACTAGTAGCACCATCTCATTTATTGAGCAATTGAAATAACTTAGAGCGCCATCTGACAGAATAATTTTGAGTACCCACTTTTTTAGACTGAAGGAGAAGAAAAAAGTTCGATTCGAAATGTAAAAAATGTAAAAATAAAGAAAACGAAGAATGATAGGAAAAAAACTCATGGAATAATAAATTATTTATATTTTGGTTATCGGTTACAAATGAAAAATTACTTATATCGTTCATGCAACGGTGATTTGTCGTAACCCTCAAAAATTTGAAAATTGACTTTATGGGATCATTGTATAGAGGTCATAATTGTCCAGCCGCACAGTGGGACCAAACCCAAAAAAGCTGGCCAAAAGTCTAAAAAAAAAGTTTATAGATTGCGGTTTTTTTGGGGGGGATGATTCGAGGACACTTCCAATAGTAAGCAATCAGTCACGGAAGGTTCGATTTTTTTCTACGGACTGAGAAATTGTAGTTGCTACTTTACTCTTTTTGCTTATTTTTAAACGTTAATATTGTGAAAAAAGGTTAACGTTTTCAAAACGCTATAAAAAATTAAGTAACCAAGCAATCGTGGTCGTGTAAAGTGGAATTTTCTTTGGAAGGTATGAAGAGTATAAAAAAAAATTGCACTATACCCATTAAGCAAGTATATAATACACAGTAAGCATCTACTACACGTGCTTTTTATGAATTAGGATTGTAAGAATGCGATATATATTGGACAAAAAGTAATATTGCTCCACTCTGCTCCACTGGAAAACTTGCCGGGCGTTGTTGGTAAAGGTGTATTCCTTCACCTCCAAAAAAAATCCGGTGCCCAAAATTGCTCCTCCGTGTTTTAAGGAGTCACATACGTCCAGCACTAGCCCATGGAAATGGTACTTCAATATTGCAAAAATGCGGGACAAGGTTTTATTTTTGGGATGTGTTGGGGGGGGGGGTCAGTGTGAGCTTAAATCTGAGTTTTCGGGATTCTAACCCACTCCCCCCCCAATTTGGCCGCCATCTTGGAAAAGGTGCGCAAATGGTTTTACCATTATATATCTCCGTAACAGTACATCTTACAGAAAATTTGCAAGGGCACTTTTTGTTTATAATTAAATTATCTACAATATATTAGCAAGATATTTTTGGGTAAATTTAATAATTAAGAAGTTATAAGCCTTAGAACACCAAAATTAGTCACAGTATTTTCTTTTAATGGTTATAACTTTTTTTCCTTGAATTTTAACAAAAAAAAAATAATAATAAAGTTTTTTTAGAGGATTTCATAAGGAATAATTTTCATTCATACTTTTTGTTTTTCTAATAAACAATAACTTCCTAATAAAATAACTTGCTTATAAAAAAATTAATCAAAAGTATTAAACATTATATTAAAACAAATTTTTTGATTTTTTTAAGAGGTTATGTTAACCATATTGAGTCCGCCATTTTGAAAATCAAAATTTCGACACCGGATTCGTCATCAGCGACCCCGAAAACCCTTAAGTAAGATGTTTTGGTATCATTTACTAAAGTTTTTGACTATTTGGAGGGGTTATGTTAACCATATTGAGTCCGCCATTTTGAAAATCGAAATTTCGACACCGGATTCGTCATCAGCGACCCCGAAAACCCCCGAGTGTAAAATTTGAGATCATTGAATGCACTTTTTGAATTTTGGCCAGCTTTTTTGGATTTGGTCCCACTGTGAGCCGCCTGCAATATGTCGTAATCTAAAAAAATAATATATTCTATAAAATATCTGCTCGTAACTAATATGTCGTAACCCCATTGAATTGTGTCAAGACGTCGTAAGCCACAGAAATCGAGCATTTGTGTTGAATCTCTAACTCAACTGTATAACATCTATCTTGAAAGAATAGAGGAGGAGGAACCTGTAACTGCAAAGCCAGTAAGCAGAACAAAATTCACATCTGTATTTCGTGAAAAAAAATTGTCTTTGTACACTTTAAAAAAAGATCAATGTGATACTTGTGCTTTGCACGAAGTAGGAAACCTTACCGACCAAGAGTGGAATGAACATGTTTTAAAAAAAGAATTAGCAAGAAAAGAGAAGCAAAATGACAAAACTTTGGCTGAAGAAAATTTAGTTACCGTTCTTACTATGAATCTGTAAGCGGTCAAAATTTCTCCATCCATTCAGGCAAATGCATGTTACTTCAAAACCAAATTAACCAGCCACAATTTTACAGTTTATAACCTAGCATCCAAGCATTGTAAGTGCTATTGGTTTACTGAAATTGACACTGACTTAACGGCATCTACATTTGCCTCCCTTATTGTAAACTACCTCAAGACACATTGTGCCAATGACAAGGTGGTAATTATATACAGCGACGGATGCACATATCAAGTAACTGTATTATGGCAAATGCTCTGTTAGACTACTCTATAAATAGTAGACAAACAATTATCCAAAAAAATTTAGAACGGGGTCATACTCAAATGGAGTGTGACTCCGTTCGCAGCCAAATTGACAAAAAAAAAATTGAAGAACAGGCCTATTTACCTTCCCAGCAACTACTCTACAGCCACCATAGAAGCACGAAAGAAACCATTTCCATACGAAGCAACGTGGATGGATTTTAATGCATTTACCAACTATTCAGTATCATCCTTACAAAGGTACCTAGTTCAATCTTCTTTGTAAAATAGCTTTGCATCTTATACGTTTTGCTTCCAGGGTAAACAGCATTCGTCCTGGTGCACAGAAAGTTACCGATATTAGAGCCCTCAAGTATACTCCTCAAGAAGAAATTTGGTACAAAACTAACTTTCAGCAACCATGTTATTATACCTCAACGTATGAAACCCCTTAAAAATCCCCCTGAATGGCCAAAATTACATACTGAACTAAGAAAAATTTCTGCAGTAAAGTATGAGCATTCGCAACAACTGAAACTGTTACTGCCGAAGGATTGTCAACCTTTTTATGAATCTTTGCCTCACAATTGACATAAGAATAATAAAGTTTAATTTTTAATAATACTTAATATAATAATTTATTTTATTCTAAAAGAAATATTATTACCTATTATTTAATTTTAACCTATTGGCAATAAGTTGTAACCAACAAATTTTGCGTTTTCCAGAATTTAAAATGTCGTAAGCCACAAATTTTTTTTCCTGTCCAACTTGAGTATATTTTAGTTTCACAGATGTAAAGGGGATGCCAATATGCTTAAATTTGCAAAACAGTACAAGCTAATTATAAAAAAAACTGAAATGATGAAGTTTTAATTGCCTCCTGAAAAATTACCACTCTGTGGCTTGCGACATATTGAAGTTTCATGAACGATATTGCTTATAAAAAGGTGATAAATCGCATAATTTTATAAAAAAAACACCTTGTTTTCTATGTTTAGGCGTAAATAAGGCATTAGCTGTTTGCCCTTACGAACTCGGCAAACTACCGCTTGCCTTGATTGCCATAGATAGAGTGTTCACTATTCTTTGTCATAGATGGGGTCAATTCTTTCAAATTCTTGGCGGGTAATTATTGTATAATTCTTTCAGCAGCATCTACTACCGGAGTTATATGACAAACCGAACGCAAACCGAACTTAACTCGATCTGAGTTTGCATTTTTAGTCGATTGTTATATGACATACTGAACATGGATTTTTAGTTGTCATTTCGGTTTAGTTAAATGTCAGTTCGGATGAAAATAAATATATAAGTGTATTTTTTCGTAAAAATGGATAATTTTTTATATTTCATGAATGAAATTACAATAATCCAACAAATAAAATTTTTCACCTTGTTGAAGCTATCGAAGCTATGAAGCTATTTCGATGTTAACAAAACAATGCACATAACCTCAATGCTGGGTGCAATTTTTCAGACACTAGTTACATGACAGTCCGACCGAAAATTGTACTCAACCAAGCCAAAACTTGTGAACCAACTCAGAACACGTTCGGTACAATTTTTTCGGTCGGTTGCTTGTTAGATGCCACAAACCGAACCGAAAACTGAACTCAGTTCGTGTTGAGTTTGTCATGTAACCTCGGTGAAAGATGCGTTAGTTTTTCAAGTTATTTGTTGGAATGTTTTCGTGATTCTCCACTTAATAAGTATATTGACATCCAGTCTGAAGTGTTATTCAACAGAAAGAAAACCATAAAAAAGCGTAATTAGTGGCTAGTCTCTAGGCACAACATCCCACTAGTTTTCTTAGTTTCCACCAGAAGAACAAATATATGTACAAAAAAATTATAACAATCGGAGGTGGTGAGGTCCAAACCATTGGTTGATTTGATGTGGAATGACCTTAACGACTTCGTTGAGGTGTCGTTAAAAGCGTATTAGCGAAAATACGATCTGAACGGCTTTTTGTAAAATTTGGTCGGCCACTTTTTGGTTTAAACGACATAAGTGATTTTTGTACTTGCCTTATATCGCGTGAACCATAAAAGATATCAACGTAGTTGAGGTGCCGTTCGAAGCGTATTAACGAAAATATAATCTGAAAAGATTTTTGTAATATTCAGTCGAGCCGTTTTTTGGTTGAAACGACATAAGTGGGTTTTGTACCTGCGTGATATCGCACGAACCACAAAAGTTATCGACGTTTTTTTGTTTAACAATATTTCTACCAAAGGTGTCAAAAGACGGTTATTTGCGTTCAAACGCAAAGGTGTCAAGAAGACACCTTTTAGTCGAAATAGGTATACTCAAAGTCGTGGTAGAAATAGTGTCAAACGACGTTCGTGATTTTTGTACCTTCACGATACCGTGCCACCGATAAACTATATCGACTTCTTTGAGGTGCCGAAAAAAAGTATTAAGGAAAAAATGTTTTGGAAAATAATTCATAACATTGGGTCGGACCTTTTTTGTTTAAATGGAAAAACTTCGCCTGTCAGAAAGACCTTAAATTGATAAGTTTTGCTAATATCTAATAAACTTGATGGAATTGGAATGACACCCGATCTAAACAAACTGATCTTTTTTGGATTCTGCACATCGATAGCTTTCCAACAAAACATCACTTGTCAAAATCCGATAACCTTTAAAAATCACTAGTGCTTAACGCAATACGTTTTTGTAAAGAGTCGGTTTATTCTATCTACGTTCATCATACTGGGAAGTTGATCGTGTGGAACGAAGGGGTCAAACCCACATCCCAACTAGTTTATAATTTCTTCTAAAGATCTCGCGGGGTGTATAGAAACTTTTCCCGTGCTGTAGTTGGGTTGGGGTTGCCCACTGCATCGTTGTGCTATAGCAGCGAGCACTAATAACAAGAGTGATTAGGTAGAGCTCAAGGACAAGTAAAAGAGTTAAACATATGAAAGAAGAGATTAGAAATAACATTAAGCAAAAATGTCAAAAAAATAATAATAAACGCGCGATGGAAATACATCTTATGCAAAAAATACATTATTACGAAAGAAACAGAAGATGTTCCTCGATTCCCCTACTGGAATGTTTACATTCAAATGGAAGCAAAACTGGAACAGAGCAGTAATTTGATGGGTAAACATTTCGTGTTGCACTTGTAATGTTGTTTTGGGCGTACGAATGCACTTGTATTGTCCATTAAAAAAGGCGGGAATCTTATAATATTTCCCATTTCGGGTTAATTTTGTCCTAACCTAAGAAAGTTTACGTAATTGATCGGTGTTGGAAGTTCGATTAAATCATACATATTTAAAAACGTCTTTATTAAGACGATTTATAACAGTGAAATTTGAACATTGAAAGTAAAGGAATTGTGATTATTAAACAGTTGTGAGTGCCATAGAATTTATTTAAAAACGTCTTTATTAAAACGATTTATAGCAGTGATTTTTGAACATTAAAATTAAAGAAAGCAATTGTGATTATTATAATTGTGAGTGTTTTATAAAGCATTTAAAAATGAATTTCCCATATTAAAATTAAAATAATTGTAAAAATTAAAATAATTATGAGTTTATATTGCCGGTTGTGGGTAAGATTTTTTAAATAAAAACCGCAATGGCTTTCAAAGTCCGACTTTGATACCATTAAATTGAGAACTGTCAAAATTTTTCCAATGCACATTCCAGCCACTTCCCCTTCATTTTTTATCTTTCTTTCACATACGCTGCGTTTAGTGGCTAAGTAATTCTGCCTTCTTTTATCATAGATATTACTTCTTTGTTCATTTTGACTTTTTCACTCCTATTGAAATTTTTATCAGCTGATTTCAAGGGCAATGAAACATTTTTAAAAATTTGTTCTAGCTCATCACTCTTGTTTTTAGTGCTCGCTGGCTATAGTATCTTCCTTTCATCGATCAGGTGGTGCAGGTGAATTTGTGTCCTTTCTGAATCATGTTCACTTCTTTGTAGAAATTCCTAACATATTTCTTGATAAGGATAAGTTAGCTTTATTAATTCTTTGATCTTAGCTTATATAATATACATTGCACCATTATCTGAAAGGCAGGACTTAAATATATTCTTTTCCTCTTATATTCTAGATTTAATTATTAGATTAGCTTTAAGAAATGTTTATAGTAGTAATAGGCTAGGTCACATGGTGTGGAAAGCGAAATGCAGATCATCGATTTCCTTAGGCTTCGTGAAAACATACTGAACATGATTTTGCAAAAAAAAATTGAATGTACAATGTGGATAGGTGGGGAAATAAACAAGCTTACACAAACATATTAATAAGAGACTGTTTCTATCTTCAACGACTATTGAAAGGTTAAAGAGCTAGAGAAAGTACTATAACTTTAGCTGGCTGATAAAATAGAGTTCAATTAGATCAATACCACAAAAAAATTTAATTTTACTTACACCCTCAATTTAATGATACTATCGTTAAATTTTTTTTTTATTAATCCACAAAACCTATTTTTTTAAATAATACTTAAATGATTTCGATACAGAGAGAATTCCAAAATATCATTCATATAAAGTCATTTTATTAAAAAAAAAACGCAACAATCTGACTTATAATAGACCTTATATACAACATTATTAAAATCCTTAAGATCTAAAGTGGTATCTTCAAGTATTTACAGAACTCATATTGTGTCACAGTGCAAAACTGATTATAATAATACTCTTTTTGTTTGAAGGAAATCATGTTGATTTTTACTTCCCAAATTATTTTTCCTGTATTTATTATGAAGAATGTCAATTGGCGGCAATCTTAAATGAGAAGAAACCTCTCTTTCATATCACAACTCGAAACTAAGGGCTAAGGAATGTGCTATACTCATAAGAAATTTGTATAAATAGTATAGCTAAAAATGATCATGAAAATTCCTTAATAATTCCAGACATTGATGTGTATGTTCCAACAACTAGACCAATAATGCCAATAATCATGATTCCAATGTTGGAGACAATCAGCCAAGCCTTTTGTATTCCGGTCACCTGATACCAGTAAGTACAGATTTGTATCATCGCTGGGAATCCTAGTCCTAAAGCTGATAAACAGAGAGCTCCGAATAGAGATATGAATAGTTCTAAACTTGGAATGGCAACAGCCAGAAGGACTAAAATTGAAAAAGAAAATGTCAATATTACCACCACTTGTTTGATTGAGTTAAATGTTATACTTACATGTAACAAGAACCAACCCAGTTCTCACAACATATTCCCAAAATACTTTCCTATTAGTGGTACCAAGTCGTTTTGCAACATAGTCACTCCATGTAATGTCAATGGCTACGTAGCAGGCAAGACCATGAGTGATGAAAATAGCAAATGCTAACATTCCTTTTACACATTGGGCAAGACTGCAAATTGCATTTATATTTGTTGAATTGGAAAAAGTTTTGTTTTAATCCACTTACATTTCATCGTCTTGAAGATTGAGTGTAATGGATCCCTGGACATCGATTCCATAATTTAAGTAGCCGAAAAGACCCATGCCGACGTACAGCAAAATAATTATAGACATAGAAAAGTTTAAGACTCCACATGAGCCTCCGAATGATTTTGGGGTTTTCATCTCATTTTCTAAAGGTAAAATCTAAAATAGTAGGTAGAAAATTTATTATCAGAGCGCCAGCAAAGCGTTATTTATTATAGTTAAAATTATTAAAATAATTAAAATTATAATTGATTTAAAAATGTAAGAATGAGTAAAAACATCGCCGCGTGTTGCCATAAAATTGGGGTAAAATTATATAAAAATATGTCTCGAACACCGTGCTTTAAAACCAAGAAATACCCGTTACACTAAAGGGATAGGGTTGATTAAAAACAATAGATAAACCGAGTGGCTAGGGTAATCTAATCCAAGATTACAAGCAATTTGTTCAGGGGAATTTTATATGTAATTTATTGCTTGCAAGAAATAAAACATCTCAAAATAATTTGGGTAAATTCCTCACCTTTTACAAAATATACATTATATTCCCTGCCGCTGCCGGTATTCTTTGCCTCAAAGGGAGTACCTATATCTACGAAATAGGCTCTTATTTCATATCTTGTTGAGTGCGTGAGAGGGGTAATTGCAGGTGAAGGGAATGAGACGAGTGGGCTAATCTGGTGTTGCGGGTATAAGATTGCCGTGGAGGCAGGAGAGCGTTTAACCCGGAGGAACAGTCACTATGATAGTAGCAATAAAATTTTGTCAGTGCTGCTACATTCCTACGGTGGCTCAAGGGGTCGATGGTGGAGCAAGCAAAGTCGTCATCAGTTAACTTGAGTGCCCTTTTTTGCACCCCATGCCAAGGTGGTTATTAGGGCGCCGCCCCAAACGAGGGAGTTATATTCGAGAAGAGGCCGAATGTAGGATTTATAAATAACAGCACGGGCCGATGGCTGGAGGAGGAACTTGCACCTCTTAAGAAATCCCAATCACTGGGATGCTTGTTTGGCGATTTGGAATATGTGGTCATTACATCGCAAGTCTTTGGCTAATGTCACGCCTAAGATGTGTAGGGATGGGTCGGCCATTAGTTGAACTTCACCCACTTTCAAAGGTGGAGAGGTGTTGAACTTCTTTTTGGAGATAAGACAGTACTTGGTTTTGTCGGAGTTGAATTCAACACGATTCTTGTTTCCCCACCCTAGTCAGTTTAATGTCGTTATTAATCGACTTGGGCATTAGTTCGCGATCATCAAGACAGGATCTGGCATGAGTCTGTCTTGTATCAACGCTGTACGAGTAACGTAGAGTTACCGTCGTCAGCGAAGCTGAGAATTGGGTTGGAGGGGATTGAAAGAAGGTCATTAATAAATATGAGAAATAGGGCCGGTGATAAAATTGACCCCTGGGGGACCCCCGCAGAGATCGGGTGGGATGTGGATTTGACGCCATCCAATACTACTTTGATTGAACGGCCAGAAAGGAAACTCTCAATCCACTTCTGTAGAAGTGAGTCAACTCCAATAGCTTTGAGTTTAGCTAACAGGGCTGAGTGCCAAACCCTATCGAAAGCCTTGGAGATATCTAGAGCAACCAGACTAGACTCACCGGATCCATGCAGACTACGGCTGAGGTGTTCTGTAAGACAGACTAAAAGATTGCCAGTGGATCTTTTTTGTCGGAAGCCTGTCTGTCTTTTATGGGTAAGTTGGATTCTAGATATCCCATAAGCTTTTTGTTGATTATCGTCTCCATGGTTTTGCAGAGAATGGAAGTAATTGCTATTGGGCGGTAATTGGAGGGAAGGCTGGAATCACCATTTTTCGGTGTGGGCTGAACATGGGCAAGTTTCCAAGAGTCGGGATAAACTCCGGACAAATATGACTGGGAAAATAATTTGCGCAGAGGTTTAGCCAAAGGTGAGGCGCATTGTTTTAAGACGATAGGGGTATATTATTGGGTCCAGTGGATTTGTGGGCATCGACATTTCTCCTCCGGCGTGAAGTAGGCCGCATTCTGGAAAGCAGGGAAATTTTAAAATTTCCCAGTAACCTCGATAGAGACCCAGATAGACCTCGACAGAACCTGGGTTTTCAGTTTTATATGGCGAAGAACCAGCCAGTTAATTAAAAAAACACGGCCGTTATTACTAGATTTTGGGTCTACCCTGCAAACAATTTCTCGGAGACTCGCTTTCTCGGAACATTCTCCGTTCGAAAACTACTCGAGAACTGCTTGCGAAAGGTACAAGAAATAAATTCAAAACGCAACATGAAAGCTTTTCTGGTTGATTGGTTTCTCCTCAACCCATTGTTTGGAAAGTTTCCACTTTATTGCTAATTTGTTACTAGCCGTGACTGTCAGAGTCAAATTTAGACTGAAAGCTAGAACAAAATGGAATGTCGCTGAAAATTGGATCTCAGGTATTTTTTTGGGTGTAGATTTAAAATCTTCAGCCAGCAAATACGACGCTCGTTACTACTGCATTTGTGTCTGTAGTATTTGGGAGCACTATGGTCTAAATATGGAACACTGAGTCACAGACAGGGAGAGCAGCGCTGGGCTATCGGCAGTCTAACACCACCGTGCATTCTTTTTCCTCTTTCACCATTCTGTCTGTGTCTGTTTAGTCATCATTAATTGCTCAGTATCTTTCCAGTTTCTAATTTTACTTTGTACCTGGACCCATTCGTAATTAAACTTTATACAAACTCACCTTAATAAAACGATAACAAATCTTTGCTGCTCTAAAATGTAAATTCGAAAATTTGGTTTTGCGTTATATCTCGAATAGTAAAACCATTTTTGAAAAACTAATAGCACCACGTGAGTTAGCTGAAAATTTCACTAAAAGTTATATTATAACTTATTTAAAAAATACTTTTTAGTATTATAAAAAATTATTAAAATCACTGCGCGCGCCAAACCGAGTAATTCAAATATTCAAGCGGAGCGTTTGGGAAAAAACTAAAATATACATATTTGCCTAATATGTACGCAAAAAAAAAACAGAAAAAGGATTTTAAAGAGGAGACTCTAAGCTTTCTAAGGAAGCCATTCGATTTTATTTTTGCTCTTTTTCTCATAGAAAACTTGACTTGAAGTTAAAATTTTTAAAATTCTCGCTGATGTTTATAAAATTGAAGATATGCATACAGTATATTAATAGAGGCGTACAAAAAAAATCCTTGTACATTTCTCATCATTATAATTTTACGACGACGGGGGCCCTCTACCTCCTATGGCTTTTCAGGACGGAGTAAGTAGTGATGAGCCAAACTAGTCTTGCACATTTAGCCAGTCCAAGCAAGACCAATACAAGACAAGACAAGGACTAGTCAAAACTGCAAGATCAAGTTAGCAAGGGTTTTTCTCATCACTAAGTGGCAAAAGTCTTTTAGTAATCAGCAAAAAGTCTTTGCAGTACCAAGACAAGACTGCAAAACTTTTTGCAAGCCTTTTAGCAAGACATTTTGCTCAGCACTGCAAGACTTTTGGTACTTACTAATGAGCAAAAAGCCTTGTGAACTTAAGAGAAGAGGGGTCAACAGTATACTGGATGTAAGAACAATGAGAGTAGGGTGCTGCGGCTCGGACCACTATCTAGTCAAAGTGAAATTTATAACTCGGATAACGACCAAACTACCCAGAGGACAAACAACTAAAATACGACATGGGTAATCTAAAACTTAAAGAATAAAGAGTTGCCTACCAAAATGCTGTCGTAAAAAACTTGGAGAAATAGAAGAAAAGCAGCCCAAGTCAACGACTTATGGAGCAAATTAAAACAGCCTAAAGGGAGCTGCACAAGAGGCATACATATTAGAATTGACATTGTAGAGCTGCAGTAGAAGAACGAAACCAGAGCCATCGGGAGTACATTGCAAGGCCCACAAGAGCAAGGGAGAAAGTTTTGAAGCAAAAATAAGAACCGCAGATAAAGGAACTACGCGTACAAAGGAACTACGCAGAATACTCCGACCTATCTAAAACTGTAAAAGTCAAGGTTCCAACCGAAAGAAAAGTAAAGTTCTCAGAAGCATAATAGGTCCAACCAGAGAGGATGGAATATGGCGAAGGAGATACAACCACGAGTCGTATGAAATTTTTAATGACCCAGAACTCTCAACTTTAATAACAATTGACAGACTGCGACTAGCCGACCACGTAATCAGTATGGAGGACGATCAACAATATGGCATCAGAAATTTCAGGAAATAGACTAGTAGGCAGACCCAGGAGAAGATGGTTAGACTATGTGACGGCTAACGCAGAGGAAATGCTCAGCATCTGAAACTGGCTACATGCTGCAAGGGACCATCAAACTTGGAGAAGTACCATAGAGCAGTGTTTCTCAACTGGTGGTACGCGTACCCATTGAAAATATATAAGGGGTACGCTAGATACATGCTAGAATATAATTGTTTCAAAAGTTCTTGAATAATGATTTAAAATCTTCAGCCAGCAAATACGACGCTCGTTACTACTGCATTTGTGTCTGTAGTATTTGGGAGCACTATGGTCTAAATATGGAACACTGAGTCACAGACAGGGAGAGCAGCGCTGGGCTATCGGCAGTCTAACACCACCGTGCATTCTTTTTCCTCTTTCACCATTCTGTCTGTGTCTGTTTAGTCATCATTAATTGCTCAGTATCTTTCCAGTTTCTAATTTTACTTTGTACCTGGACCCATTCGTAATTAAACTTTATACAAACTCACCTTAATAAAACTTTGTTGGGGTACGCATAGTTCATGATACACAAAAAGGGGTATGCGGGTTCAAAAAGGTTGAGAATCCCTGCCCTAGAGGAGGCGAAAGCTCGATTTGGCTGTAGCGCCATTGGATGGAAGGATGGGTAGAAAAACTATATTCTTTTTTGTTAAATAAGTAAGATATACAAATCAAATGCATCTTTCGCTTGTCTGGTGGGACGAGGCGAAAGTAAACAACTCACCAGGAATTCTAGGCAGCACTTACCGATGGAGCAATGATATAAGAGTCATCTGGTAAGGGGTACTCATATTTTCTTTGGTCTTAGATTAGCCCTTATATAGCCCATTACGAGAGAAGGCAGATGGTAAGGTGTAATCCATAATTAGACCCAAACAAGTGAGAATTTGCCCAATGACTCATTTGTTTTCGTATTTTTCTTAGACTAATTTGTAACTGCTCTAAGATGAGCAGTTCTATAAGTACTCAAAGGTAAGCACTTATGTAACTACTCTAAGAAGAGTAAAAAAGCCTACCTCCTATCGTGTGTAAAAATTAGTACTTAAGTAAGGTAAGGCCTACCCCTAACTAGTAAGTGCTTATTTCAGTGCTTCTGTAAGCTTACAGGTCCTACTGGGAACTCAGCACCATGCCTATTTACTTGCGCAGTTTATTACTTGCGGTAGAGGTTGTCGTCGTATATTAAAGACCCATAATCTTGTGATTAAAATGAAATAATCTAAAACCGAATTTTGCTGTGGAATTTAGGTTATAAAATTATGTATGTCGATAGCATGAGTTCTGGGTTCAGGGGTTGAATATGGGTGAGCTCATTAACGCAGCACTGCAGTATGACTGCAGTAATCACCTCAGTATAGTCGTAATCAGCTAACCAGTTTTTTAATGTGAGACTCAGAGATAAGCCCTTGTGTGCTGTAGATAAATTCAATAAAGATACTCTAGTCACTGCCGAGTAAAAACAAAAGTAATTCTCCATACTTTCTACAAAAATTCAAACAGGACTTGAAATTGAAGTAAAAATGACAGTTTTGATAATTTAGTTGTCGAAAACATGAGCATATAATGAGAAACGCGATTTTTATTGAATAAGTCAAAACTGTCGATAGACTATGGATAGTGTAGGTTATGCGTTCATATGTCAGCCTTAGAGCTTTTTTTTATGTGACAGACTAGAGGCTTAGGGAAATGTTCCTTTGTACTGTCGACAATCTATTTTTTCGTATAGAGTGAATGTCGAACAGCAGCTCTAGCCGGAAGATCGAGAGAAGAGAAGGAAGTAACTGTCACAACCTAGCCGCGATATTTTATTCCACCTACTCACAACCATTTCACGACTCTGACATCGGGGCGTCGAGAACAACTCGCTGGAGTGTTATGCCTCCTGAAACGAGTTGAATCTCATCCACCAACCGATGGCATGCGCTTGGTGGAGCGGGGAAGGACTAGCGAAGGCTATGTATGACAGGGGAATCAGGAATGTAAAGAGGGAAGAAGAAAGAAGGGAAGTTAGGTGGGAAAGGCGAAGACCGTGGCGCCGCCGGGATTCGAACCCGGGACCTCTGGGGATAGTAGTCAAGCGCCTTACCTCTAGACTACCGAGGCCCCTATGTCGTACTGCCTGTTTTTTTATATGAAAAAACCAAGCTTAGGAGTAATCCTTTATACTATCAGTCCATCATGTCGTTCAGTTCATGGTGCAATGTCTAGTAGTAAGCTTCCTTTGAAGAATAGAGGAGAACAGGAAAGGTCGTACTGACTGCGGGAGATTATTCCACAGGGGGGCCTCGGTAGCCTAGGGGTAAGGCGCCTGACTACTATCCCAGAGGTCCCGGGTTCGAATCCCGGCCAGCCCCACGGTCCTTCGCCTTTTCCACTTTTCCACCCACATAACTTTCCTTCTTTCTTCTCCCCTCTTTACATTCCTGATTCCTCCTGTCATAGCCTTCCCTACTCCACCAAGCGCATGTCATCGGTTGGTTGAAGAGTTTCAACTCGTTTCAGGAGGCATAACACTCCAGCGAGTTGTTTCTCAAATGCCCCGATGCCAGAGTCGCGAAATGGTTGGAAGTAGGTGGAATAAAAATATATCGCGGCTAGGTTGTGGCCAGGGGCAGCTCCTTCCTATGTACTTCTCTCTCTCTACTTCTCATCTTCCGGCTAGAGCTGCTGTTCGACATTCTATAGGAAAAATAGATTGTTGAACAGTACAAAGGGGGCTTTCCCTAAGTCTCTAGTCTCTATCACATAAAAAAAAAGTCGAGTTGTTCTATTCATAAATGAACTTCTATACCGTAATCTGCGCGAACGGGGGGGCTGTAGGGTATAGGGGTGAGCCAAGCGGGCAAGTCTTGTGTGGCAAATATATTGCCGTGCAGACAGGAGGTCCTGAATTTCAGTGGAACAGTCTCCATGGTAATAACGATAAAGTACGGAGAGGGCTGCTACATTCATACGGTGGCTTAAGGTGTCTATGGAGGCGCGAAAGGGGCCATCACCAATGAGTTTGAGGGCGCGATTTTGCACCTTGTCGAGACAAGCCAAGGTGGTTTTTGGGTCGCCTCCCCAGATATACCAGTTGTATTCAAGGCGCGGCCGAATTGTTGGATTTGTAGATTGTAGTCAAGGCGGATGGCTGGAGGAGGAACTTGCATCTCTTGAGAAATCCAAGACATTGGGAGGCTTGTTTGACGATTTGGAATATGTGATCATTCCATCTAGATGTTGAGAGTTGAGTCAGCCGTTAGATTCTCTTTACCACTGAGATAGGAGGAAGGTCGGTACAATTTTTGTTGGAGATCAGACAGTACTTCGTTTTCGTGGCATTGAATTCGACGCAGTTCATTTCGCCCCAATCAAGAATCGATTCGATATTCCGGTTGATCGAAGTGGACATCAGTTGACGGTGGTAAAAGCAAGGTTTGGCACGTGCTTGTCTTATATTGTCGAAGGAGAAAGAGAAATGCAAAGTACCGTCATCAGCGAAGCAGAGAAGTGAAGTGATAGTTTTTATGGAATTACTATACATAGAAAAACCAAAAATCCGTTTTATAAAAAAAAAACTAATATACATGGTTCCCAAGATGGTGCTCCCAGAACTACAGCCCCTCGCGTAGAAATAGCCTTAGGTCAGTGGTGTTGTGCTAATTTTTCTTTTACCGGAACGCGTATATATAATTATATAGACAGGGCCGATCCTGGGTAGGCGGCCGCTCTGTGCGGTCTCATGTCCCAAATTTACTCACATACATACTCAAATTCTTACACTATGGGTGGGAAATGTAAAAACTACAAAGATGGGAATTTCATCTACCAATACAGAAAAAAAACGTTCCGGACTCCGGTTCACGGTTCGTTCCGGTTTTTGTTCCGGTTCGGGTTTGGTTCAAACCCTTGTTTATAATAATACCATAGACAAATAAAAGGAAAGATGTTCCATTTCATATAAGAAAAGTGTGCACTATCCTGATGAAAGAGCTTTCCTATTTCCTCCATTTAAGCTTCCTCCAAACGAAACCTGCCCCCGCTAAATCATTATTTTCGGTGGCACTGTCAAGAGACTTGAGTAAGTTTCATATTTGGAGAGAGTGAAACTAAATGAAAAGAAAAATGTTAGGGATGGAGGGGAGCATGGGAGAATGGTCGAGTTGTTTGCGTTTGCACTTTTTTTACAGGTTTTCTTATTTATGAAATATCGGCATACGTACATAATATAAGAATGTTTATATTTTTTTCTAGGAAAATTTTATTAAGGGGATAAAATTGTGGGCGGGAATCTATTTGAATTAGAAAACAGCTGTTTGATTTTTGTTTGAATGACATAAATAAATTGCACATTTGGAGGCAGTTACAATTTTGTTTTTTCAGGTCAGACTTTTCGGTTTTTACTACTTTGCAAAAGTAAGTAAAATCGTTTGTTTTGTGCGAATTTTGATTTCGTTTTGATTTACAAAAAACATTTCAGCAATATGTTTTTATTTTTCAGATTGGGAAATGTTTAATTTTCGTAAAGAAAATTATTGCGTTTTGCAAGATTTCAAGAGTAACAAATTTAAAAATATGAAGTGGAAATTATACTTTATGGTTATTAATGGATATTCTTAATTAATAGTGCAGCTCTCTCAGCAATAGGAAAGCTCTTTCATCAGGAAAGTGCACACTTTTCTTATTTGAAATGGAACATCTTTCCTTTTATTTGTCTATGTAATACATATAAAAATTCGTCAAAAATTAGAAAAAAAATCAGCAATTCTTTTTAATTTTTTTTTTCAATACGTCAGCCAATTCCCGTTATCAGAAATCATCTTTAGTTCCGGAACGCGTTCCGGTCCAAAAAGGAAGTACCGGAACGACGTTCCGGAGCGTTCCGGCTCGACAACACCACTGCCTTAGGTTAACTCGAAATAAAATGGAGAAAGTGCAGAATTGGTAATTAAAAAAAAAAAATAAGAAGATATACGCGACAGAATAAGAATCTTAATTATAATTTTTACTTATTAATAATATGATATAAATAAAATACTTACCACACCAATAGCCTCCAGAGCGAATAGAACAGTCCCGAAGAAAAGGGGGAAATTACTTAATTCGCCAATAGCATGTTTTCCTTCAGTTGTAACCGGATCTCGAAAAATATAGTATAAAACAATACCGAAGGAAACACATGTCACTAAATTAGCAAATGTCGAAAATGGCGCTAAGTATTTTAAGTTTCTCACCTAAAAACATTAGAATAACTTTATTAAATCAAATTTGTATTGCTTTTCTACTAGTTTTCTTACCCAATTGATTAAAATGAGGGGAAGAAGAATGATTACCATAATAAGCCGCAGTTCTACCTGATCTTCCTTGTCCATGTAGGAATCTAGGATGGACTTGATGTTCGATGATACGAATACAACATAAACGCAGCATGTTCCAAGCTGGTATATCAACAGGAAGGTGTTAACAATATGCCTGAGAAGATAATTGATTATTAAATATTTGCTCCGAAATTAATCGAAGGTATTTCCATTAATTATTAAAGTTTGGAGAAAAACCAAGAGAGTTTTTTTCTTATCAGTAGTAATTGGATCAAGGGTGTTAATTATATAGCATTTCGATGGGCGTCAACATGAACTAAAATTGTTGACATCGATCATGTTATAATAAAATGTAAGCTGATTAAATATTTCAGCAGATAAACTTGCTGGCGTCATTTCTTTTTGATTTATTGTAATTGATTAAAAAACGATATTTTTAAAAGTTTTTATCTTTTTATCTTAGCTTTGTAATTAGTGTACAAAAGCGAGTTATTTTACAATGAAAGTGCAGTCTAATAAATTGTTTGAACTATTGTTACCGATTTGTTATGTTTTTTACTTCCCAGTATAGGAAGTTATTGTAATCGGTCCGAAAATCGAAATCGAGATTTTCAACATATTTTCATCTTTCAAGGTTCCAGGAGCATTTTAAGAAAAAATTGGGAGGAAGTATGTGTGTGTACGTGTGTGTGTGTGTGCGTACGTATGTGGTCATTTTTTCCTGCACGATATCGCGCGAACCAAAAAAGATATCGACTTCGTTGAGGTGTCTTTCGAAGGGTATTAACCAAAATATGATCTGAAAAGATTTTCATAACATTCGGTCGAAACGTTTTTTTTTTTGTTTAAACGACGTTTATGATTTTTGTTCCTGCACGATACCGCGCGAACTAAAAACTATATCGACTTCATTGAGGTGCCGAAAAAAGAATATTAACGAATGATCTGAAAAAAATTTCATAATATTCGGTCGGGCATTTTTTGTTTAAATAGAAAAATTTCGGCTAATTGTCAGAAAGACCTTAAATTGACAAGCTTTGGAATTTCTAAATGAAGTCATTCGCTTCTCAGTTTGTCAACGGCGGCGCTTCAGCACGCTCAATACGAATTTGAACACCCGCTATGGTGCAGCGAACGAAATACGGAGGAAATGTTTGTTTGCTAACGTTCAGGGAAAACAAATTCTCTAGAAAAATCTTGTGGATTTACTACTATTATAGTTATTTTAACTAGCTTCTCTTGGGATTGCTTTGTCATCAGTTCTGATACTAGCCAATTTTCCACTAGTGCTAAACGTATAACTATTTTGTAAGAAGTCAGTTTATTCCATCTTCGTTCATCATACTGGGAAGTTAATTGTGTGGACCCAAGGGGTCAAACCCACATCCCAACTAGTTTTTTTTAGATTTTGATGACTTTTTGTGTCATTAACTGGGTGTCAAGATAAGGTGTTTTGAATTTTGGTTTTTGAGAAATGTAGATTAATGATTTAGAATAAAAAGGCAATGAAACAACAGTCGATTTCTATAAATAGGGCATGTCTGTAATCATACGGAATACGGCTTTCATTTCATTAAAAAACCATGAGTGTACGATAAAAATAAACCGAAATATTTAAAAAATATATGAAAAAAGAGTAATTTTTCCCACTTTTTAACACGTTTGTTTAGTTTCAGTTGTAACTATGTATGTGATAAAATCATGGAAGTTAAATTTGACCCAGTTCCTGGTTTCTGATTGAGCCGAAATTTTGCATACACGTTTAGTTTGGTGACAGTACAATCTGGTCATTTTGCAAAAAAAAATTTATTTTTGCAATTGTGCTCCGTGTCCCTCTGGGAATTAAATGAAAGGATATGACAGGTAGAATGCAATTAGCTGTGTGACGTAATGGCGGCCAACTCAAAATTTCGGAGGACTTACAATAGACTAAAAAGTAAAATATATAACCGGATCAAATTTTGTACATATTCGTAGTTCGAATGATAATTAGTATGTATACATGATGAGTTGAATAGTTGGGTTGAGGAGTCGAAAATAAAAGAGCACTACACGTTACAAAACAGCACGAACAAAACACAGAGATGCTGCTTCCAACTAAATTCAACTACTACTGAACTCTCGTCCGTATGCGTAATTTCAACTCAACCCAGGCAGCAGAGCTAAGTCGAGGTCAATCGACCCTAACTTAACTTGACTTCCGTCTTTTTGTAGTTGGACTCGGGTTCAACCTGAGTTTAACTCATCATGTATAAGTACTAAATGGATTCTGACCATAGTTAAAAAAAATCAAGGTGGTTCCAAGATTGCGGCTGGTTTTTGCAATTACGTTCCACCGGGTATCAAATGAAAGATTTCGACGGGTAGAATACAGTAAGCTGTGGGACGTAATTTTAAATCTAATATGGCCGTCAACATAAAATGGTGGAAAAGTAGAAAATAAAAATAAACGGTTTAAAACAAAACTAAAAAATATACTTTAAACCAAAAGTAAAAAATAATTTTGAATGTACAGTTTTTATTGCTGCAGCCGCTTACTTTACTGTAAAAAAGCGTAAGGCGCTAGCGAAAAGTTCCAATATTAATAAAATAAGAATATAGTTAAAGAGCGGTTCACGCTTTTTTCCATTTAACTAAGTGGCTGCAGCAATAAGAACTTTACATTTAAAACTATTTTTTAATTTTTGGTTCATTTTAAAATAAAAGCCTATTTTTTAGATTTTTTAACTATTTAATTTTTTCACTCCAATTAAAAAGTAGCTCGTTAAGGTCCTTTTTTCAGAACATTTTTAACATCTCCAAAGGATTCTTAAAAATTCGTGGAACACTCAAAGACTCCAGCTGCCTTGGTTTTCTGCTATTTACCATTCAAAAATAAGTGTCAGTCACTGATCTATTTTTAGTATTTTGAAACACTAAACACATTAAAAACAATTCAGGAGTTCTTTTCACATAGGCACCTATTTTTTAAAAATAAAAAATTGTATTCTTTCTGTAGTCATTTTGACAGGCACAGCTAATTTCAAGAACCAAAAGCGGGTTAACACATGAGAAAACATACTTGTCACTCCAGTGGAATTCCCGATGAGTTACTAATTCGGATAGAAAATTTTCCTATATAAACTCGATTTCATGCAGAGTTCCAATAGGGTTCAGCTCTATTCCCTATTCAGTTATTTTTAAAAGATGTTTTATGGGTATAAGCTGCTATTGGAGAGCACTTTGAAGTGATAGTTTACCATTGCGTTCAATTCATAGAAAGAAATGTTAGCATTACAATTTGTTTGCAACAATTTTGGTTAAGAGAAGTAGAAGTATTATATTACTATTCACCTTTTTATGGTCTTTTAATCTCTTGCGGGGCATCGGGCGGAAAAAGTTTTCCTCTAGCGGACTCTGTATTGTGTAACAACTCCCAGCTCCATCCAGGATTTCCCAGTAGTTGTGGAATCTGCTAATAAGGTTCTCCTACGTTACGTACGTTGGTACGTTGTTTAAGGTCTGTCAATTCGACGGGTTCCTGGCGATTCCAATCAAAGGTCTGCTGGGATAGATACTCGCCCTCGCCCTCGATGGCCAATACATTTTCATTTCGTTCGCCTTATGTAATGCTGGCCATAATTCTCCATTTCTTATTCCATTTTTCTAGTGGATTTTTAGGATATGAAGTATGCATTTGTTGATGAAAACTTGAAGGCTTCATGTGATGAGTTTGGTGAGTTTCCATGTTTCAAAACCATGCAATAGAACTGCCTAACTTTGGAGCTGAACATCCGCAATAGGGTTTTAGTAGAGATCTTCACTGATCTTCATATGTAAGACAGGTGTGCATTCATGCGGTTCTTGCTTTATTTATTATGGAACTGACGTCTTCTTCTGTTGCCAAATTATTTAACATATTTTGAGTTGCTGATATTTGTTAGCCAGCAAGCTGATATCGTCCGCGTAGCAAAGAGCCTTAAGGAGGTTTAGCAGTCTCCATTGTATGCTACGGGCTCTAGCTTCAAATACCGTAGAATAAGGTCGCCTAGGGACGTCAGCACTAAAGTAGAAATAACAATAGCTTCGATTTTACATAGAAAGCGGTCACCAAGTGGCTTCAGCGCTAAAATAACGTCTTACGGTAATCAGTCCTTCGCATTACCTTGTTTCTGTATACCGTCGAGTAAGCTTCATTTACACTGACTGACTGATTTCTCTTTGGCTCTTCGTCTGTTGGCACTGCGCCATGCAAAGGTCCGTTTGGTTTAATGTCTGGCAACTACACCTTTTCCAATTGTAATTCAGAAAGCGTCAATTGTAATTCAGATTAGTAAATTGTAATTCAGAAAGTATCAATTGTAATTCAGATTAGTCAATTGTATTTCAGAAAGTATCAATTGTAGTTCAGATTTGTCAATTGTAATTCAGAAAGTATCAATTGCAATTCAGAAAATTTCAATATCCATCTCATTGATGTAGTAAATTAACCAAATAATTTCTCTCATTACAGAATAAATATTTTCCTAGCCACATCATGCATGATCATCATCAGTTCCACAGCCTATTGTTGGCTATTCCTCCAGCATTCGCCTCCATTATCCTTAATCCCTGGCCTGACTTTTCCAGATTCTTATATTCAACTGTCTCAAGTCATCCTCGACGTCATCTATGTATCTTTTCTTTGACGACCTGGTCTTCGTTTTCTTGGTGGTACTTTCCCAACATTATTTTTGTCGGGTTCCGTTCCCCACCTTGTTGGAAATGGCCAATCCATCGTAGTCTGTTTATTTTGATGACTGTAATAACGTTTGGATTCTTACTGATTTCATACAACTCTGAGTTGTATCTTCTCCTTCAAACGCCATCAACCTGTATTCCTTTGTAGATCGAACGAAGGATTTTCCTTTCGAATCTTCCTACCAGTGCTTCGTCTGCGTTTTTCAATGTCCACACTTCCCAACCATAAAATGGGACAGGCCTTATTAGTGTTGTGACACCATCATGCATGATATCGTCCCATTATTACTGTTTCAATGCTAAGTTGTGTTATCTGACGCAATCTCTAAAAGTCTCCCAGCTGATAACCTATTTCGTGCAAACGATGTAAAGCGAACGTTTAGGCTAACTGTGAGGCAAATTAAAATCTTCTGCGTTCCATACATAAAATTCCTGTTGCAGAAATTGCTGCAATTGGATGAATGTTGAATTTTTCTGAATTACAATTGATACTTTCTGAATTACAATTGACAAATCTGAACTACAATTGATACTTTCTGAATTACAATTGGAAAAGGTGTAGTCTTTCTTTGTGGTTTATTTATTTCTGAATCTTTCTGGGGTGGTATTCTCTCCTCTTATCCGCAATACGATGAGGCTCAAGTAGTTATTCCTAATTGCTGTGCATTGAAGCTGTTGTCACCTTACTGTTGTCTATATTTGCCGTGTTTTCCGCTTTTCCTTCGACTTGATTCATCTGCCGCCTTTTATCACGTCGAACACTTCTCTTAACCTGTCGGTGGCGCTTTTCTGGGTCGTGTTCTATTTTTTGCCAGATTGTGTTTGAGATCCAGTGTTGCTGTTTTCTTTGGACATAACTTTTACATATTGCTATTGCATGTAATCACTATTAGTTTAAAGTAATTATTTTTGTTTTTCTAGTTTTGGTCGCTGGTCATCCAAAATAAATAAAAAACTGGATACCTTGGCTATTCATCGGTCCGGAACCCGGTTTTTGGGGACCCACTAGTTTAATGAATAGGGCCTATACCACTGACATATAATAATGGACTGCTCATCAGCAATTATTCCCATACAAACCGATGGCACCAAAAAGGTATAGTCGCTCGCTCATCCATAAGCCCCCAAACTGACAGAAGCACTCAGAAATAAAATCAATTAGAAAAAAATAGACGGGTATAGTGATGTTTATATCTTTTGCGTTAAATCAATTAGAAAAAAATATACGGGTATAGTGATGTTTATATCTTTTGCTCTTTTCCCCATAAGCCCCCGGATTTTGACATACAGAATGTCAGTTGCTAAGACAGGCGTTAAGAACTTAAATCAGATACACATAAAATTTGCAAATTAATGAAAAAAAGGCATTTTAAAAGGTGAAAAAGTGAAAATAGTGTTTATTAATTTTTTTAAACAAAATATTTGTGTTGTTTAATGTTTTAAGTACGTATTTAAAAAAATGTAAATTTCAAAAGTGATTCCGGTGTTTACATGGAGTGAAAAAAGGTTTTTAGCCTATGGAACAAATTGGTGCCATGAAAAATTTCTCATAAGCAGTCCATTCTATATGTCAGTGGCCTATACATAACGGGCTTTAATGAAACACACCGACCGCTGGAGGTCCATACCAGAGTCTAGAAATTAACAAGTCTTTCATCTTCATATGGTTAAAGAGTGAAGGGTAAACAGCTACAAACACAAGTTCTTCAAATGACCATGTCAGTTTATATGGAGATAAACTTGATGTGTTGGTGCATATTTTCTCGTTGTTCGAAAAAAATAGCTGATTCAATTTACTTTCCTCTTCTGTTCTGCATACTTTATCGAAGAGAGAGAGAACGAATCTGGCTTTGTCTCGCCGAGTTCGTGGGATATGCGTTGAGTTGTGTTTAGCAGTGATGTTCATATATGCACGCACACAACTAATGGGGGGGGGGGGGGATTTTGTATGGAAGATGAAAGACTTGTTATTAACTTTGTTCCAGAACTCGAATATGGGATCCAGCGGGAGCAAGAATTAACCCGATTTGTGAAAATCGTTTCTTTACTTTCTGGATTTTTGACAAAATTATCCCCACCATCCAAGCAAGTTTTTGCCCAACAAAGTAATGGAACAGACCTATTACTCTGGATTGGCAAACTATAAGTGCTTGCTTCGAGTGCTGTCTCTTAGCGTGGCCAAGGAACTGTTGGCTCGCAATAGGAAGCATGTCACGACCCTTATGGTGCGTCCACACTACGCGGTCTTAGGTCATACGCCCTTTTGCCTCTTTTTTTCATATAGAGTTTAATGGCTTTTTTGTGATATTTTTAATGGCAAAGGCAGCACGACCAAACGGCACGGACAAAAGGCTGTGCTTAAAAAGGTACATTTTACGTCCACACAATACGGGCTTTTCAGAAATGCGTTCAACTTTCATATGAAAATTGATTTGTTTTCTCAATTTGCTCACGATTTAAAGCTCATGCGCGCTTTTGACTGAGGCCGTATAGCGAAAAGCGCGTGGGATTCAAGTCCGCATAGTGTGGACGGCCCATTACTGGCTTGTTTACCGGACATTGCGGCGTAATTACCACTTATGGAGAATGGGAAGAGCGGAGAACCCCCACCTGCAGGTTTTGCTTTGAAAAAGATGGGTGTATATACCCTTCATGTTCTTTGTGAATGAGTGACTCGCGCTGCTCGAACAGTCATGTCTAAGCGAAAAGCCACTAGGTAGACCGCTAAAACTGTTCAACCGGGTTTGCTTACGAATTTGCAGTCGAATAGGGCAAGCGAAGCGGCCGCAGTCTTTTGGTTTTTGGACCCAATACCTCGTCAAAAGGAGGAAAGAAATAGTTATTAAAGTTATTAATTCGTTACCGTCGTATAATGCTAACTGTCGATTATGTTATTGAATGTTGTTTGATGCTTTCTGCAAGCTTTTTCTCATTTAAAATTTACAATATTTTGCGTAAGCAACGCAATAAATCAAAATTAAGTATTAATGTCGTAGTAATTTTTGAATACTTACGGTATATACCGAGAAAAGGGTCGAATCCAACCTGGTCCTTCACTTAGTGCAGCTTCAGCTACTCCAGGATAGCTCATGCTTGGCACCTGAAAATTAATTGAAATTAAATAAGTTTTTATTGGTTGTTATTTTGGGCTGACGAAAATTTCTTTATTTTATATTAGTTTTATTAATTTTTAAATGATTATTACTTTTTGTTTTTATACTTTCAGGTAATAATCTATTTGTTTCTTTCCTTGGTTTCTTGTTAAAGCAAGTGAGTTAAATTATTAATCAAAGTTCAAAGTTTATTATTAATTTATTGAAAATGTGTTTTCAGAGCGCTGTTACAATAGAGCCACATGTGTAAAAATGATAAGATTATTTTATACAAGGCAATTTCTAATTGTTTCAATTTCAATGGTTAAAATATATATCAATAGTCCATAAACAACAGGGCATTAAGGAACTAAGACGTTCATGGAGTAACTTATATTTAGCTCAAAAATACCTATCCAACAACATATTACACATGACTATTGGAAGTTGGTACCAAGATTTGAATTATCCTTTTCTTTTTGACATGAATATGGCTGTTTTCCAAAACGCAGTAATACTGTAGTACTGCAATGCAGTGAATTCTATTACGTCGAAGATCAAATTTTTGACTAAGTATCGAATTCCGAAAAGTATTTAGACTGTATATGTTGTGTCAAATTTACGCAAACAACGCAGTCGTAATTTTCTAACTGCAAGAGTCTAAGTGGTGGAATTCAAATTATTAATTTGGTTTTTAAAATGGAAAATAATAATGTGTAAGTATTATTATTTAATTGTTAAATTTCGAATAAAATTAATATTTTATATTTTTAGTAATAAAAGGTGGACAAATGAAAGAAAAAAATTATTATTAGAAGTGAGGTTAAGCCATGAGAATGACTTCAGTTCTGGAAGGAAGAAAAAGTCTGTTTTGTGGGAACAAATATTACGCGAAATAAATGATGTAGAAGAAAATTTTCCATTTAGTAGGGATGAAATATACAAAAAGTTTTTAAATTTGATGGTGACCTATAAACGCATTAAAAGAAGAAATTCTTCGACTGGACAAGCAGCGACAGCTTGGGAGTTTTTTCATATGATGGATGAGGTTTACGGTACGAAAGACTTTATAGCAGTACCACCTGATAATTTACAGTCTTCGCTTAATTCGGAAGATATTTTTGAAAATGAGAAATCATCATCTCCAGTTCCACAGCCATCGAGGAAAAAACCTAAATGTGAAGTTTTAGAATTCTTGAAGGCAGAGGCAGAAGATGATAAAGCCCTATTCAAAGAATTATTAGAATTAGAAAAAAATAAGTTAGAAGTAGAAAAAGAAAAGCTTAAAGAAACAAGAGATTTAAGAATGATGTTACAATCATTAATGAAGTGAAATGTGAGATTTTTTTTAATAAATTAAATATGTGAAAATTTAATGCCACGGAGGCTGTTATAGTTTAGTTAATAGTGAAAACTAAGAAGGCTGTTTTTGTTGTTTTTATTAAAAACTATAATAAAGTTTTTTTTTTATATTACACACGGTTTTTCTTTTATGCTGAAATTAATGTTGTTAGTAGTTCTCTCTTTGTTTTGGCTTCATTCTTGGTATCTGAGTTAGTTTCGTTGAGATTATGGTCTGCAGCTTCATTATGAAAGTCATAAATTAAATCCATATCTGTTGCATCAGGTGTTTCAAACTTTAGAATTATATTGTGAATGACTATGCATGCCATAATTATATGTTTTGCCAAAGAAAGCCTTCGTATGTCAATATACTGTAACATTCTAAATTTTTTTTTTAATATTCCATAAGCTTGCTCCACAAATACACGGGTTGAGCTCAAACTTGTATTGAAATTTTTCTGTTCTCTTGTTAAGAACCCATTATCCCTGTAAGGCACCATGAGATGGGTTTCCAAAGGATATGCAGAGTCTCCTACTAAATGGTAATCCACAGGTATTGTAATGGTTTTATTCGTGAGAGCTTTTTTCAATGGGCTATCTCGCCACACAGAGGCATCATGGCACCGACCCGGATATCCTACAAATGCATCAATAAAGCGATATTTGCTGTCTACCACACCCTGTAACAGAAACTATTTTTAAAACATAATATATTTTTAATAAATTCCTTACTTGCACAATTAGGGAATGATTGCCTTTTCGATTATAGTAGCTGATGGCGTCCTTTGTTGGCGCTGAAATGTTCACGTGCATCCCATCAATGCACCCAATCACTGAAGGAAAAGGATTAGCACGGGCATTTTCAAAACCTTCCACTACTTTTCTTAATGATCGTTCACTAGTTGGAAATTTAATTACTTCACTCTTAAACTTTGAAATTACTTTTACGGTATGCTCAATTATTCTATATGCTGTGCCCATACCAATCCCGAATCTATCACTTATTTCCCTAAAAGAGTTTTGGTTGCAAAGCTTCCACAAGGTAATATAGAGACATTGCTCTATGGAGTATGGAGGGCGACCAGTTTTTGGAAAATTCCATTTTGATTTCAACATTTTTACAAGATTCTACGACAGAAGGCAATTAATCCGTGTTAGTTGAGATATATTTATTTTTCGCATACCTGAAAAGTCTCTTTTTTCATTCGAAAATGATCATAAAATATATCTTCCGGATATTCCGCAATCTTTTTAAAGAATTTCTCGCACTTTGGAATTTTTCTATTCAATAATATTCCTCCAAGCCTTGCAGCAATTTTTCTTCGTTTCCGATTTTTTTTTAACAAATGTACAGATTTTAGCAAGAATAAGTTTCCACTAGATTGAGATGAATCAAATAAATTATTCAATAAAATATCTTGAATTATTTTGTTCATCTTGTGTAGTTTAAACGTTCCAAATCGTCGAATTTAAATGACTGCTTCACTACTACAGTGTATTCGTAATGTCAAAGAAATATGTATTATGACAGTTGTAATACTGTATCGGCTACGCAGAATTTGACGTTTTGGAAAACACCCTATGTCTTATCCCTGGGGTCTATTTGAAAGAATGTGCGGAGACGAAAATCGTTACCATGACTCATTACTGTTTGGCATACTTTTAGGATAAATTTTAGAAGCAAATTAAATTTATATTTAATTCTGCATATTTTTAGGTGAAAATATTATCGAAAGCTTTCTTAAGGTTAGAAAATTTTCGAGACATTTCTTTTGACATGAATATTTGTCGTTTTGCCAAAATGACTGTTTCGAGCACATACATTAACAAGAAGCTATGCTATGGGTCGCGCCAAAAGAGTTGATGCCGAGAAAGTCGCGTTTTCGATGCGCAGTAGAATCCCCGCATGCCGTTCCCGTCCCTTTGCCTAGTCGCAACAAATTTCGAAGGGGAAATTTGAAAATACATAAGCGCATTTCTTATCGATATGTGCGCAATTTTTATTTGTGTGCAGCTTTAATTTCCCCAGCTGCGCGCTCCGGCATCAACTCTTTTGGCGCGACCTCTAGCAGCTTTTTTGCGTCCAATATCATAGCAGCTTTTTTTTGTTCAATCGCTGCGAGTTTTTGTTCCAAGAGTGAGAAAAAGTGTCCAGGATATTTTACTTTGTGTGAGATTTTTTAAACAGCTTATGGGGCCCATCCAACTAGTTGTCCAAACTGGGTTGTGTAAAAAGTTGTTGTTTTGCCACAAACGCTTCAACTGAGTTGATATTTCAACTGTCAATTCGATATTTTATAGGCAATTTGAAAGTTAAATGAAATTGTAGAAAACCCGCGACTAAGTTTTATAATAATAAAAATTGGAGAAAGATGATTTTTTAGATTAATTATAATTGTTTTTAATTATTAATATGAATATTTATATTTTTCAAAATATAAATTAAATTCTAAAAGTATAAATTATGAAAATAATTTAATAATATGTGAACTTTCATAATTTAAATTAAAAATAATGCAAAATAAACTTGCAAAAAAATATATTCTTCGAATTCAGGCTTAATTCATCCAAGTAGTTTGCCAAACTGCAATACACACAGTGCGACTAGTTGCCCAAAACTCTAAACCCCGCCCTCATAAAATTAAAAGATTTTGATTTATCCCAACTGAAACCCCAACTGTCAAATCAGTTTGCCAACTGCCCCACACACGATGCGATTCAGTGACAACACAACTCAGTTAGGACAACTAGTTGGCCTGTGGATGGGCCCCATTAGAAAAGGTGTGCTTGAGTCGTCCGTCGCGCGATATTTTTGTGTTTTCGAAGCGGGGCGGAATCAGAATCGATATCAGGGAATTTTCTTACTACGCAGTTTGCGGATTGAGTGTGGTGTGGCCGCGGCGCGTTTAGAATTTTTGCAAAAGCACATTTTTTTTATTTTGAACGATTTCGTTTCGTGTGTTTGTATTCTGTTACATTGTGGAAAAGGATAAGGTGGTTGAAGGGTATGTATTGAAGCGAGCCAGATATATATTGTTGTGTGCATTCCTTTCGACCCCCTCCAGGGGTTCTTTCCAATAAGAACAAGAAGGTGATTTCCAATAAGAACAAGAAACAAATAGACCCCAGGGATAAGACATATTCATGTCTACTGTGCCATCGAGAAGCCATGGCACTTCCCGTCTTTTTTTAGAATTTTTTAATCAAATGGCCCGAGGCTTATGGCAGGTTTGACGCTTGGCCTTTTAAGTGGGATATGACGGCCTTTTTACCCATTTTAAATGGGAGCACAACGGCCAAACTTGACCAGATTTATATGGCCAAAAACAAAGCTGTGCACACGGCCAAGAACTAAGCTGTGCACACGGGCATTCGACGGGCAAATTAGAGCCAACAAAGAATCTACTCCAAATTTATTGTTTTACTTGAACATTTTCGTTATGTGCAATGAAAGGCCATTTCGATTTATCCTACTAGTCTAAGATCCGGTATAAGAAATATATACCCTCATCTGTTATTTGATTATGACAAATATTATATGTTAGATAATATATAAATTGATAAATCGCACATGGGTTGGCTATCAAAATCGCGTACCGAAGGTGTTAAATAAAAGAAGTTGTAATTAACTATTTTGGACCAGCTTCCCTCATTTGTTAATCATAAAAATCGGCCATTAACTGACAGAATATGACACAAGCAATAGGAAAAATAGGGGTTGCCTGATTTCAACCAACATTTGGAAAATTTCACTTTAAACCCCTTTTTAAAGAGGTTAAACCACCCCTAAACCGAATAAAAAATACATTGGGAAATGTTTCTTTTCGTGGAATCTTTAAATAAAGTCAGAATGCCCCAGAGATTTTTTTATTCAAAAAATTCATTAAACAAATTTAAATTGCAATCGAAAAGATTTTTTTTCCATTTTTTTTTTTTGGTTTTAACTCTTTTAAGAAGTGTTAAAATAAATTTTCCAAATGTTTTAATAATGTTTCATCAAAAATAAAATTTTAATGCAGAACAATAAATTTCAATTTTTTTCAATTACAATTTTAATGTAGAATTTTACCCCCTGAAGGGATGAAAACAATAAATTTTTGGCTGATAATACCTATTGAACCACATTTCAAGCAAAAAGCAAAAAAGATATTATAGTTAGTTTTAACCCCTTAAGGGTTGAAAATAATTTATTTTTGCCTGACAGTACACCCACAATCGAATTTGAAGCATAAGCTTGGGAAAAAAATTACAATTTTTTCTAGTTTTAGCCAATTTAGGGGTGATTTCAACCCTTTAGGATTACCCTTATCATAAAGTTCACCTTGATTTAGTACAAATCAACCACCTTTGCGTATTTCATTGCATTAGTTTTTAGTATTATTGAAATAATCGCGAAAAACTTCTAAAAAGGTGTTTTTTTTGCATTTTTAATGGTTACGTCTTAGGACCGCGGGACACCGATTTTCGTGATCAGCGACCCCAAAAACCGAACTTCGATTTTCATTACGGTGTTATTTTGGAACACCCCCCCCCCCCGCGTTTTGAATGGACTAGTCGACTAGAAACTTCGTATAACAAACTGTAGAAAAACTAGCAAGACGTAGAGACTAGAGACGACTGTAAGAAGAGACTTTCAGAGGCTTGAGTCCCACCTCCCACAACAACTGCGCCATTGAAGAATATAACACTAATCTAAGAATTGATGGAAGCAATTAACTCTTAACTACCTTAATACCCTGTAGTCAAACCATATACAACGTGGCTATATATAATGTACATATAATGCAGAATGATAACAGATTCTAAATGAAGTTGTTGCTATCAAAGAAAGCTATTGTCCAGAACAATAAAGCTCAAAAGCGTAAAATTTAGCTTTGTTCCAGAACTCGAATGTGGGATCCCGCGGGACAAAAATTTTCCCAATTTGTGTTTCTTCGTTCCACCACATCCAATCTTATGATAATGATATCCGAACTGCTGTGCGGTATGGAACAAGGCCACCAATTTGACGCTGTCTACACTGATTTCAGCAAGGCCTTTGATCGAGTAGGCCACCACATACTATATATGAAATTATTAAGATTTGGGATATCCGGCCCCCTTCTGGATTGGATAACATCCTATCTTAACGGGAGAACTCAGGTGGTAAGATTTCAGGCCTTCCTCTCAAAAGAAATCAATGTAACCTCAGGTGTACCGCAAGGCAGCCACCTTGGGCCACTTCTATTTAACACATTCATTTCCGATATATCTGAAATATTAAATGGCATTCCGCATCTCTTTTACGCCGATGCACAGTGGGTTATCTTTAATAATCTAGCGGGACAAAAATGTTTCACATAGTTATTTTTATTAAACTACTGAATGTCAAATATGGATTCTCTACTAGTCATAAGAGAGAGAACAAGCATTATTATCTTCTCCTTATCGACAGAAAGAGCGCAGAGAAGGAAACAAAGTCGATGTAAGCCAAAGATCCTCAGTTGTAGTCGAGATCCACTCGAAGAATCTTGTATTGTATATCAGGTGTGTGTTGTTAATATAAACTTAAGTATTTTTTAGTAGTTATGGCAATGGGTGAACATTCTTCAGGTACGTCAGTATCAATATTTAAGTTTCGAATTTTTGGTAAAAATAATAATTGCTTAAAAATGTTTCTCTGCTAAGTTCTATTAATAAATTATTAGGTTATAACTTTTGTGGAACTTGATAGAACCTCACAATTAATGCATTATTTTAAAATTTAATTGTTCTAAAATACAGAAATTCAGGTTTCAGCTGCTACTACTTGCTACACATGAATTTATACAGCTAAATCCAAAAACATGCACTATTTCAACATCACTTTATTTCGTAATTTGTAATTATCCTAAAGAACTTACAGCGTTAATGTAGTTAAGATATTTATTATGAATGTTTTTGAAAATTTAAAAAATAGAATGAAAATCTTACAGATTTGGGACAATTCTTCGGACCCTATCCTCTGGAATATCAATAAATAATTTAGCATTCGAGAAATATACCCTCAGCACTGCTAAATTGTATGTGGATCTATATGGATGGTATCCAATGCCAGTCACTGTGCACAAAATTTTGATTCATGGTGCATCCATAGTGAAACATTTTTTACTACCTATCGGCCAGCTGTCCGAAGATGTCCAGGAAACAAGACACAAGGAATTAAAACGATTTCGTGAAAATCACACAAGAAAATGTTCACGCAAGAATACGAATAGGGATATATTAAACAGCCTCCTCATATCTTCCGACCCAGTTATCACCAGCCTTCGACCACTACCACCACTTAGTTCTAAAGATTATGGACCTGTGAAGGAGCTACTAAACCTGCCTCATGATATCTCGCAAGATGATGTGAACAATGAGACTGATCTGGACAGTAGTGATAGTGAAACTGAATTGTCTGTGGCCCTGAATGACTTATCGATGTAAATAAATACAAGCCGTGTAAATACTCTTGTAAAAAGGCTTATTTCTTGTTGTTTTTAGTAAATATCTTTAGTGTAAACATAATGGGCTAAATTTATTTCCACTTCCCTCATTTTTGTCTAGCTAGATTACGTATTTGACCCACTGTGCGATGATTTAAAAATTTATAGTGCTATAAGGTCTCAAACTGATGTATCCTTTTTACAGTCGAAACTCAATGCACTACAAGACTGGTGCACCACTAACAATCTTCTTCTTAACACCAGTAAGTGCCACGTAATTACCTTCTCCAGGAAAAGAAGCAAACAGCTGCAAAATTATTATCTCAATGACAATGTCTTGGATCGTGTCGATCACATTGCTGATTTAGGCATTGTCCTCGACAGCAAGTTAAACTTTAACTTACACTATGATAATATTATTGCTAGATCCAACAAGCTGTTGGGCTTTATCAAGAGAAGAGCTAAACAATTAGACAATGTTTGGGTTACTAAAGCCTTGTTTTGCTCATTGGTCCGTCCTATTCTTGAGTATGCGTGCCAGATCTTGGATCCTATTTTTCAAATTAGTATTAATCGAGTAGAATCTGTCCAAAAGAAGTTGCTTCTTTTCGCGCTTAGGAACCTCTATAGTCCCTCGAATTTTCACAACCTTCCTCACTATAAGGACAGGCTCAAAATCCTTTATCTCTTGCCGCTATCCCTTAGACGGAAATTGCTTATATCTTGTTTTACCTTGGATGTCCTGAACAATAACCAGTTCCTGTCGGACACAATCAAATTTAACGATACTCGGCAAACAAGACATTCCAAACTGCTTAAAAAGTACCCGCATCGCACTGAATATGTTAGAAACGAGCCCGCTAACAGGTGCTGCATTACCTCCAATTCCTACGCGTCCTGTTTTTCTCCCTCAATTAACAAAAGTTCCAATAAAAGAAAACTAATTTCCCTGTTGTCCTCTTCTAACTAACACTATAGACCTAGATCTTAACACTCTACACTATAGACCTAGATATTAAATACTTGCAATGTTCCTTTATTAATGTTAATATGTATTTTTTTATCTGTAACTGTTTTTGTTAAGTGCTTTGTTTGGAAAATAAATAAAAAGTACGATGCTGCTGAAAAAGATCCTAAGGCGAAGCGTATTAGGAACTGGTAATACTAGTCCATGGAAATGGTAATTTCAGATTGCAAAAATGCAGGACAAGGTTTCTTTTGGGTTGTGTAGGGAGGTCCGTGTAACCATAAATTGGAGTTTTCGGGGTCGGCGCCCCCACCCCCATTTGGCCGCCATCTTCATAAATAGATAAATGTTTCAGTTTATTTCAAGTGTAAAACTGTCAGTTTACATCAAAGAATAAAATTCTGAACAAATCAAATTTTTGAATGGATTATTATTAATCATTATCAATTCCAGCGCTGTAGACCTATTTGGACTTTGGGTTCCTTCACGGTTAACCACCACTTGAAATAAACTGAAAAACTTTTCTATTTACTCGTACATTATTCTGCCAAAATTTAGTTCATTTGGAAGAAAGGAAATTTATATAAAAAATTATTATAAATATTTCTTTTAAGCAAAACCTCAACGAAATTTCAGCGCATTAGTATCTATATTACATTGTATCACAAAATAGCTGAGTATTTTCTTTGAAAACTTCTGAAAGTATTTCAATGATCGCGATCATTCTCCTCATTAAAGTTCAAAGATCACATCATATTAAATTTATTATTTCGCACAGAGATTCATTCCACTAATTGCAATAAAACACCATAATATTTACACAATAAAATTTCCTTCAATGCCTACATCCATTAAAGTATATAACCTCGCTGTCACACAAATACACACACTGAATATAATTATATCGAATTTTATTATTTACAAGCAATAAAAATTTATCACTAAACTGAACGAAGGCCTTTATCAAATAGAAGGTGTTCCGCGTTTATTTAGCAGACAATAATAGTAATAATAAAGGGTTAGGTTAAATGTAAACAAGACTTACCTTTTTCCTTTTGCAGAGCTCATATTCCGCCTTTATGATCATGTGGATACAATATGTGCATAAAAGTCCAATAAGAATTGTGAAAACTGTTCCTGAGACGTATCCTGAATTTTTGAAAGCATTTGGCATAGCTAAAATTCCAGTACCAAGTGATCCTTTAAGCAGATGGAAAAGGGTTTCCGAATTTCTGCAGGAATTTTATTATTAATATTAATGATATTATGTTTTAAATATAACTTACGTAGTTGGGTGAACCACTACTCTGTGCTTGTAGGGATCATAATCCTGCTCTTTAGCTATTTTTCCTTTTTCTGTTAACTCTAGATTATATTGGGGTCTCTGAGGGCTATTGGAAAAATTATTGTTTAAAAGTCTTCGTACTGTAGATTCAAAACTTACATCTTTTCAGTGCTATCCCCAACATATGCAGCATTGCTATGACCTTTAATATCTTTACCCATGTCTTCGTCTTTTTTTGTAATTGTTTCCTTTTCTGTAAGTTAGAAAAAATTAAATTAATAATCGCTTCCACTTCGAAACTCTTAACATCTCAACGCACTAATCGCGATTGCGGCTCGATATGAAATTATTTTCTCTGCTCTTTCATAATTTAACTTTAGAAAAAATACAGCTGAGGTAATTGTCTTAAGATTATCTTATCTCGATTTTACCTGAGAAGTACGCGAGGATTTCTGTCATAAGAGAACGAAAGGCAAATAAGTTCTTAAAAAGAATTATTTCGTTGAAAATTTGAACGGGTTAAGTGTATGTACTTAGGTATGTGAATGAGCAAGTAAATGCCTGCACTATTAGTAATACTTTTTTCGTTTCGTGTTTTTTGTTTTTGTTAGATAGCGTTTTGGTTACCGATTAGTGGGTAAAATTTAATTGAAGTGAAAGCAATCAGGTTTTCCACTTGCGATGATAGAATAATTTTGTTATAAACGGTAAACGGAGTTCTTAGAATTATCAAATTATTTTGCAAAATAAATTTAATGTGGTAGTAGCTCTTATCTTGTTTTGCTTAGCTTATTATTTATAGTAAACAAAGTGGAAATAATACCATGAAGTAAGTTACAATATTTTTATATTGTTAATATTTGATTAATTCAATAATATTCTTAATATAAAAGAAGTTAACTTTGAAATAATTGTGTTTTCTGTATATATAATGTATTTAGTTTTTATTGGCGCCAAACTCAATCTTCATGATTCCTTGCCTTAAATTTAAAAAAAGAATAGCTCCTGGAAAGGATGGAATATCCACTGAAGCCATAGTTGATGTTATAGCCATTATTAAGAAACCCCTTAACTTATAAAATGAGTAGTAGAACATACCTATCCTGAAAGGAGGGGACTCGGCTGACATGAATAATTACAGGCCTATAGCCCTAGTAAGCAACATGGGAGTTAGGAAATTTATTCGTTCGGTTTTCAAGAATGCAGCAGCGCTGAACTGGCTACTTCGGAAACCCTGAACCTTATAAACGGCTATCTTGATATGTGTTATATGACGGAGCAGTATGCATAGATTTAAAAAAGGCATTTGACACAGTACATCATATCTCACTGGGAAGCACGTGGCAACTAGAGTTAATGGTATCTCGAGTGACCAACTAGTGCTCACAACTGGAATTCCTCAAGGCCTTATAGTAGGACCACTTCTATACTTGCTCTATATCCATTTGTTCTTTAGAGGCTCTACACAGCCGGGATCCGGTCCTGGCCTCTAGCGCAACAAATGTGTCTTTAAATAGAGGCTGACCCACTTTGGAGTCACCTTCCGTCACATCCCAAAGAAACTCCACCAGTAACTCCAAGTGCTCTTCTGGAGCCGCTCCATCCCCACAGCAAAAGATATGACAAAATGCGACTCCAAAGCAAATCAACCTCAAATACTCTAAAATACGGAGCCACACCACTTTTACATTGAACGACACAAATGTTGCTCGTTCCGTAATAATTCTTTTTCCCGGGTTAACAATTCGTTCGCGATATAGGTCCCGAAATTTAAAGTTTATAAATTTTGATCATAAATTCGTTTTTTGCAACCTTAAAAACCCCTGGTCGTCAGTCATCAGCGGACATGTACGTGCCGCATCTATTTCGGACTGATGGAAGTGCGATCATAAATTCCTAGTGGTGACCACTGGTAACTATCCTATGAGAGAGGATAGGCTAATATGATCCGGCTAGTCCCGTTCTAAGTAAGTTTGGCATGAGGCTAATAACCTCACCCGGAATAAAGAATTATTAAGGAACGAGCAAGGAACATTTGTATAGTTCAAAGTAAGAGTGGTCCGGTTTCGTATTTTAGAGTATTGGAGGTAGATTTGCTTTGGAGTCGCATTTTGTCATATCTTTCGCTGTGGAGCTGGAGTGGGTCCAAAGTGGCACTTTAGGTGCAATTATGGTGTAGGTACTTCTGGAGTTGCTTTCGGGGATGCGACGCAGCGAAAGACACATTTGTAGCGAGACGCCAGGATCGGATCCCGGTTTTCAGGGCTTTTAAAGAAGAAGAAGGAAGCCTTCTAGATATCCAGTTTAATTGCCATATTGATGCGGCCATTTTAAATTCTTAAGTTATTATCATAAATTCATTATTTGCTAGCTCAAAAACCCCCAGACACCGATTTTCATGGAAATCGGTAAAAAATTGGTAAATTCATATTTGGGTGGCCATTTTGAATTTCGGTCGCCATCATGGGAGACCCGATACACCTTCATGCAAAATTTCGAAGCTCTGCGATGACTGGTTAGCCCAGATAGATAGATAGATGATCTTTTTAAGGGCCGTACCAAATTCCAGCAGCTTATGAATTATCAACGGATTTGAGCTGTATTTCGTCTATTTTGACTGAACTAATTGGAGGGCAAGTGAAAAACAGATCCAAAAGTAAGAGGACAATGAGGAAGCTCGAGACTTTTGATGGATTTTAGCGCTAAAATAGAATATGTACTACATGTACGACATAACACATAGATCAATAAAAAGTACTAGCAGTTTTAATAAAACAATGTTATAATCGTTTCGAATTTATTTCATCCCCTTCAAAGTAATTCCTTCCCCATACAATATTTATATAAACGTTTTTATGACAGGTGTTCAAGCTGATTACTAGTTTGTATCTCCCACAAGAAAAAAATGCGGTTATAATAACGCCTTTTTCTGAGAAAAATGCTAAAAAACGAAGAAGTTGGTGCAACGGTGCAACGATGATATCATGTGTTAATAAAAATCGTCGATTTCGCGCCAAGAAGTTTTTCTTTTCAGTATTACAAAAAAAGTTTTTTCAAATTTAACGCTTTCGACATGGTTTTCTGTAGATTTTGGCATGCTGAAAACGATCCCGTTGTCCGATTTGCTCTATCATTCCATAATTTTGAGATATTTAACGCGCAAAAGTGCAAAAAACACGCTTTTTGGCACTTTTAGGTTAGGATTGCTCAAAATCCTGACGTGATAGGGCAATTTGGCCAACGGATTCGGATTCAGCGCGAAAAAATACTTAGGATACGACTATTAAATTGGAAAGGAGAAAAAATGTGCAGACCAGTGTTATTGTAAATTTTGCTAGATTAGGCCTACTAGAAACACACAAAATAGTTCGTCTAATACTCAACCTGAGCGTGGATGTACAAAGGAGTATTTATGATAAACCTAAAATGCATATCCTGAATTGTTCTTGACTTTCAAAAAATGTGTATAGATCAGAATTTTTTATTGTTTTTTTCCACTTTCAACTTCTCATATATTTTTAGTGATGGTTATATTGTCTATTCGCATCAATATTTTTGTTACTTTAATTTCAATTAAAAAGCTCGATCTCAAATAATTAATCTAATGAGAAACGAGGTAAGATGACATTTGTAAGCATTTAAAAAATTTGTACGAGTTGTCACAATTACAATTTGCTTTGCACCTACAATTCGTGACTCGCATTAAAATTCCGTAACCACAAACAAATTAAAATCAATTAAACTAAATAAAAAAATATCATTATTTTCCACCATAAATTTTTTTAATTAGTGCATTACCTATTTTTCATCATAAGTACTAGCGAAAACCAAAAGCGAATGTCAAACATAAATTAAAATAAAAAATGTAAATTAAAATAAATTTGAAATTTACTTTTTGTTAGATTTTCTCACGACTAATAAATACAAGTAATCGCAGCCGCCAAATAACGCAACTATAGCAAATTTTGTCATATGCCGTAAAGTCACGTGGAAATGGGATGCCCATGAGATAAGTTCGAGGAAAACGTTTGGCACTTGAACTTGATCTTCTTTATTAATGACATAATTCTCAAGGCGATTTAGACGGTAGAAAGATAGAAATTAACAAAGATTCACAGAGATGAAAACTGAAGTAATGACAACAAAATTATTGTGTGTTTTGTTTTTGTAATTATTTTTACTTAAATAATACTACTAACGGAAAATGGCGTTATTTGAGTAGGATGTAGTTTTATGGAAGTCTTTTCGTTTTAAGGAATGCATTTATATATGTACATACATGAAATGAGTTTTTTTAATAACCAGCAATAACCACAGGAGCAAATTTTATTAGATTAAGCCCCTGGTTTTTAGAAATTAAGTAGTAGTGCTTTCTCTACCGTATTAAATGGAACGATGTCGGTCGTGATATAACTGATATTTATTAAAAAGATCAGCGTTTCAAGTAGCCTGAATGCAGTTTCATTTATGTCTAGGTGTTTGCGATAAAGGTGATCAGTCATCAGCGGAATAGGGGGAATAACATGCAGGACATGTAGTACATGCACGTGCCGCAACTATTTCGGACTGATGCGATCATAATCTCCTAACGGTGGCTACTGGTAACTATCCTTTGGGAGAGGATAGGCTAATATGTTCGGGCTAGTCCCTTCCAAGTAAGGTTGGCGTGAGGCTTATAACCTCACTTGGAAAAAACGGAACGAAATTACGAAACGAGCAACCTTTGTGGGGTTCAATGTGGCAGCGGGGTGGCTCCGTTTTTGCGACTATTAGAGGTTGGAGTTTCAAAACTCAATACAACACATCTTTATAGACTTTAAAGCCAGAGTAAATACAAAGCTATCAGAAAATTCGATCTCCAAAAAAAGCTGACAGACTATTTAGGTTGACCATGAGCAATATGATAAGCCCAGTAAAGGTATCCGGAACACTGTCCAAACCAATCAACATATATGATGGACTCCGATAAGGCGAGGGTCAGGGCTGCCTCCTTTTTAACCTGGCGTTTGAAAAAGTGATCCGTGAATCGGTTGTGAGGAATAGCCCAATTACTGCTTATGCAGACGACATTTACATCATTTGAAGAACATCAACAGCTGTATAAGAAGCTTTCACCTACAATTAATGAATAGGAACACGAGTTAGAAGTAGTGAAATCATTTACCTACCCTGGGTCAATATTAGCTGCCAACAATAGCAACCAGAAATACGCGCACGCTGCTAAAAGCCAACAAGGCCTACTAAAGTCGGTTAAGGCTGTTTAAATCCAAGCATCTGCCCATAACGTCTAAACTGCTACTATATATAAGACGATGGTGTTACCGATACTCACCATTGTGGGTGCTTCGCAAAAAACATTCTAACCTCTAACGTGCTCGAGAGGAAATCTTTCGGAGAATGGTTGGCCCTTTTGTGATTAAGGACGATTCCGAAGACCCCACAAGGATGAGATCTACGATCGTGAAATAGATGTTGTCAAGAAAATAAAGCTCGGTAGGCAGGCCATATAGCTCGTATGGGTGACGATGAACCTTTTCGGGAAATTCTCTACGGTAAGATCTATGCGAGAGCGATGGAAACCCAATCTCCGCTGGAAGGATGGTGGAGACCAGTACGTCTAGAGTTTAGAGATGAAAAACTGGATGACATCGGCTCGGAATCAGGAGAGAAGCCAGGACCGGATGCCGATGGTAGAGCAGTGAAAGAAGATTCGCGATGCTAAACACCTATGCTCTAAAACCAACATCGGAGAGGAACTAGATTTCAATCACATAAAGTCATAAGCCAAATAGGGACTCGCTGGGAGCAAGTCTTAGGTTAGGGTATTTTTATGATTGCAGGCATTAGAATTTTTTAAGTAAGACGAAAATAGTATCAATTATAAATGTTAAGATAAATTACTTAAAGAGATACTTCATAGCTTAGACTAAACTACTATGACTTTAAACTGATCCCATTTCATTTTTATTAGTTTAATATAAAATCATTCGCGCAATAAAATTCGTTTTATTCATCAACATATTCTCCTTCAAAAGTGATATGTTTTTTTTTTTTTTTGTGATAGACTAGAGGCTTACGGAAAGTGCTTTTGTACTGTTCGACAATCTATTTTTTTCGTATAGATTGTCGAACAGCAGCTCTAGCCAGAAGATAGAAAGTAGAAAGAGAGAAAGAAGTATGAAGGGACTGACACAACCTAGGCGCGATATTTTTTTATTCCCCCTACTTCCAACCATTTCGCGACTCTGGCATCGGGGCATTTGAGAAATAACTCGCTGGAGTGTTATGCCTCCTGAAACGAGTTGAATCTCATCAGCCAACCGATGACATGCGCTTGGTGGAGCGGAGAAGGACTAGCGAAGGCTATGACAGGAGGAATCAGGAATGTAAAGAGGGGAGAAGAAAGAAGGAAAGTTATGTGGGTGGGAAAGTGGAAAAGGCGAAGGACCGTGGGGCTGGCCGGGATTCGAACCCGGGACCTCTGGGATAGTATTCAGGCGCCTTACCCTAGACCACCGAGGCCCCCATCCGATGTACATCCATTCCAACACCTCATTAACAGTTTTATGATTTTCTTATACAGCGATTTCTCTCACCTTTCAAAAACCCTCCGCCGATCATCTCCTCATTGGAGCCATATTTCTTTACGCCAAGTATTTTTTGAGATTTGACAGGCAATGCCTAAATACGGAGAATACGGGTAATGCGGAAGAAATTTGAAGTGCACTTTGAGCAATTTTACAATTGTTGCGATCGACTTGTGATCAGGGCCTGCTTAACCCTTAGGCTATGTAGGCTGCAGCGTAGGGCGCGAGGATCGGGGGGCGCTCTTAAATCGTGTCATCGCATGCACTAATCTAGCATCATTGCATCTACCCTACATATTTCAACTAGACCGAGACAAAAGCACTAAAACTAAATGCGCTTGAGACTTGAGAGTCCCTGATTGTTAAAATAAATTTTGAAATTTTAAAAAGGGCGCGTAAAGCAAACACTGACACTGAGGTTGCAAAAATGTTTCACTTGTATCCTCTTTAACAATAACAGAAGTGTAAATATTTAAAATTTTTACTCAAGTCGAAGCAGCTTCACACACTAGATGACCACGCTCATGGTCAATGGCAATGGAAGCTAAGTTGTTTATAGAAACTAAGCCAATACAAGTCATGCGGCCAAACACGGTATGGATTTGGTTTTCTACTCGGTAGCCTGCAGTCACTTGTCATGATTTTGGTCTTATAATGCGTGAGATACTTTGCCTTTATGTACGGTCAGCTTAAGAAGTGGTTTGCCACCCTAAGGTTGAATGCCATGCAGATTAAAGGGCAACGTAAGTTTCGCTTGCAAATCGATCTGAAAACGTGATCTTTTTAAATTTTCACACTGCTACTCTACTCACTTACTACTTTTTAGGCCGTCCGTAACACACCTGACGGAGGCGCGTCCTCATAATTAGCCTAGGGCGGCTCTTGATCAGTCGCTGCTTGTGGCACGTCTTGGTGAAAGGGCACTTTTTTCTTCCACTAGCAACGCTATGAACGTTGTTGTTTATTGTTAACAGTGAGCAAATGACTTCTGAAACTAGTGCCGAAATTGGCAGTTCAGAGCTAAGGCTGAAAAGACAGCAAACCACTTCTCTATCATTATTAAGGTAGGTCTACACGGCACAAATAGATCGTTGCGTGTGAACTCAACTTGCACAATCTAAAAGGTTTGGATTGTACCAAATATGTCTCGGTGATGTTCGACCACTTGCTCATAATCAATGTAGCATAGTATAACGCGTAGATAAGTATAAATATACTGCGCAATAAATAATGGAGGTAATTTTCACTCGTCATTTACACTCAGTTTATTTACACAATAAGACTTGCGCCAGACAATTTAAAAAACTAAATCGTTGCGTATGAACCTACCTTTACGATAAGTATGACACGCTGCCGTAGTATCGTTTAACCAACGATGCAACGTACATATTGCGAGAATGATACTTCTCTTCTTTTAAATCTATTCGGAGAAGTATAACACGCCGACGCGCCGGCGGAGTTAGAGATACTTTAGTTAATTTGTTTTGATTTTGTTGTCATTTAAAAATTTCATCTAATTAATGTAATTATATTACATTGGAAAAGATGACTAAGAGGACTAAGTGTTGTTTACAGAAAAGCAGGTTAGAGCCAAGGGCCCAGAGTTCAAAGTTTTCTTGGCCAAAATTAAATATGAAACCAATTATAATGACTTCATTAAGCATATAGCAATATCTAGATCAAAAATTGGGTACCTGATGATATAGTTGTGGGTATTCAAATTATCTTTCGATTGATGTATATTGAATTATAAGTTAGGACACAAAACATAGAAATTTTTTAATAACTTTTGTTTAATGCAACTCCCGTATTTGACATTTGGTAAAAATATTGCTCCACAGCTAGTAAAAATGGTTTTATTTTTCTTGGGAAATATTGAACAGTTTCCTTGAAATTTCACTTTTTGTAAAAAAATACGTTCTTCTAAAAATGTTCCTCTGGATCCGTGGATTTTTTGGAGCAACCAGTAGAAGCTTAAAATTTTCTTCAAGGCTTGTACTATCACTTCCATTAAATAATAGTATATCAAAAATATTCTCAATGCTCAAAATATATATCTCTGCGTGACAATACAATATGACTATTTAGCAAAAAACTCAAGATAGCGGCCGAAGTTTAGGATTGTGCCCGACTCCGACATGGGTTTCAAATGACAGGGTATGAAAAGTAGAATACAATTCGCTATGTGGCGAAATTCAAAAGTGCGGACTACCTTTTATTTACAACCCACTCGGTATGGGAATCATATGAAAGGATGTGACAAATAGACTACTATTAGCTGTGTAGCGTCATTCCAAACTCAAAGTGGTGGCCAACACAAAATGGTGGTTTACGTATTTCTTTACAACGCCCTCGGTATGGGTATCAAATGAAAGTGAATGACGACTATAGTGCAGTAAGCTGTGTGACGTTACTTTATATCTCATATGGCGGTCACTAGGAAATGGTGGAAGATATATAATATATTAAAAAGTAGAAAATAAAAATCATAGTTAAACAAATTTTATTTTAAAATGAACTAAAAAGTAAACTATTTGGGATGTGGGTTCGATCCGTTCGGTCCACACGATCAACTTCCCAGTATGATGCATGTTGAATATTATGATTGGATATTTTAATAATAAATGAACAATAGGCAATATATGTATATGTATAATACTGAGAATTTGTCACAATTGTTTATCAATATTTTCGCTAAAATGTCAAACTAAATGTGCGCACCTACAAGATTAGGATGACGAAAATGTATATAAAATTGACGTGTTAATGTTTTTTGGCACCTCAATGAAGTCGAAATAGTTTTTAGTTCGAGCGGTATCGTGCAGGTGCAAAAATCACTTAAGTCATTTAAACCAAAAAACCGCTGGACGGAATATTATAAAAATCTTTTAAGATTATATTGTCGCTAATACGTAGACCTAATTTTATGAAAATCTTTTCAGATCATATTTTGGTTAATACTCTTCGAACGGCACGTCAACTAAGCCGATATCTTTTATAGTTCGCGGGATATCGTGCAGGTACAACAATCACTTAAGTCATTTAAACCAAAAAACTGCTGGACCGAATATTATAAAAATCTTTTCAGATTATATTGTCGCTAATACGCTTCGAACGGCACCTCAAGTAAGTCAATATCTTTTGTGGTTCGGGCCATATCGTGAAGGTACAAAAATCACTCACGCCGCAAACAAAAAAACGGCTCGACCGAATTTTATGAAAATCTTTTCAGATCATATTTTGGTTAATACTCTTCGAACGGCACGTCAACCAAGTCGATATCTTTTATAGTTCGCGGGATATCGTGCAGGTACAACAATCACTTAAGTCATTTAAACCAAAAAACCGCTGGACCGAATATTATAGAAATCTTTTCAGATTATATTGTCGCTAATACGCTTCGAACGGCACCTCAAGTAAGTCAATATCTTTCGTGGTTCGGGCGATATCGTGCAGGTACAAAAATCACTTACGTCGGTTAAACAAAAAAACGGCTGGACCGAATTTCATGAAAGACTTTTCAGATCATATTTCGGTTGTTACGCTTCGAACGACACCTCAACGAAGTTGATATCAGTTTTGGTTCACGCGATATCGTGCAGGAAAAAATAACCACATCCGTACGCACATACACACACACACACACATACTTCCTCCCAATTGTTTGCTAAAAATGCTCCTGGGACCTTGAAAGATGAAAATACGTTGAAATTTTCGATTTCGATTTTCGGACCGATTACAATAACTTCCTATACTGGGAAGTTAAAAATATTTATAACTACTTGATACTTTTGATCAGTACTTTGTGCAACTCTAGCGTTGACGAATGAAACCTCATCCTAATAATTGACACACTAGCGGAGCAGCTTGGATTTGGCCATTCAACCATTCATCGGCACCTCCATCCTATCGGGAAAGTTAGCAAATTGGGTCAGTGGTTCGACAAAAGAAATACCTAGGAGCCCCAGGCTAAAGCAGGTTGCCACTAATTTAGAGGTTGTCCTTTAGCTGTGCCATTGATGACTAAAGGCTTTGTATGCTGAGGATGGAAACAAAATTTCTGTGAAGGGGAAAGCGTTAACGATTGAGCAGAAAACGATAAACTACTTTAGTTAGAAAAACTGGATTTAGGTGATTTTTACGGACTTTTTTAATATACATACATATCTTAAAGGTTTTTCTTGAATTATTTAAGTTTATTCAATATGTTGTTAACGATTTAGTACAAAAAGATATAAAGTTGGTCGTGATTTAATCTGATTTCGATAATTATGCTCGTTAATAGTTTTTATCAAGAATGTACCAACAACTGTACGTATCCTTACCTTATTAACAATTGTTTTATTCAACATACTCTAAGAAACTCTTACATCTCTACAATTTTTACATAACATGATGCTACACACATATTTCAATCTCTTCCTAATCAATTCTAAGTAAAATATTTACTTTTAAGCCAAAATGTTATTTTTGTTTCTGCCTCTCAACAACACAATAATAGCATGCCATAAAATATTGTCATATATTCATAAAACGATTAAACCAGAATTCTCGTTTATGTCTTAATTTAGCAGTGAGTGATTATTATTTGTGCAAGTTTTGATCGCATTAAGATGTTGCGCATAAGTCCCAGAAAGAACTAGATTCTGGTAGGTAAACAGAATTATGATTGTTTAATTGCTGTCTTTCAATTACTTAATCAGTGCTTCTAAGGGCAATTTAGAGCAATGCCAAGATTACGCCAGCATTATTCCTTCAATTACAATAAATATATTTCGACGTTGTTGAAGAAATCTTTCAGGCACAAAATAGAAAATTCAATTTATCATTATGCTACAGGTTCGACCTCAAATTAAGTGAAAAAACTGGGTTCCACCTGGAATCATTTTTTTTTGTTCGTTGCAACAAAACACAACTGGCAAAGTGCCAACCACCAATACGCTTTCAGATTAACTAAAAATAAAAAAAAGAAAGAAAGAAAAAAGCTTATTTACTAAGCACTTATATAACCACGATTGCTATTTTGCAGCTCGTTCAATTATTTTCGATAAAAGTCGCGAGCGATACAATACCTCGGCCAAGGTTAGTCGCTGGTATACCAGAGTATGACTGCTCCGGTAAGTGATCAGGGAACAATTCTCTTTTCGAAATCGCACCGTAAAAAGTTCATTACTCCAATTTTGACCTTGAATACTCATATATTTTTGAATCAATACACTGTCATTCGTATGTTGCAACTGCAAACAAATGCATATCAATGAGTTGAAGTTAGTTACTTTGTTTGTTTGTTTTTTTGGCGGCAGAGCTTTTAGATTATGTGGATTATGAGGTGGTGGCAGGTTAGAAATTCTGTTAACATACCAGGGCTATGTAGGGCTTAAAACTAAAGATTTCTTGGACTGATAGATTTTTTTCATGGTAATCTTCCCGACTGTTCCTAAATTTTTGGTGGTACTGAGTCATGGAAAGATACGTAAGACGGAAAAAGTTTCCACTGATTAACGTGCACGCGGCTTTCACCAGTTGTTTAACACGTGCACGAAAATGTTATAGATTTCTATTTGTGAGTGGAAGTTTTTAATTTTATTATATTTTTGTATAATTTTATGTAGTACACACGGTAAATAATTTTATTTTTTGATGATTATTAATTTTTAAAATTTATTCAAAATAAACATAATTATAAATAATAGTAAGACGGGGCTATTTAACATAATGAGCAAAGATCACACGACTTTTATCATACTGACTCGTATACTGAAATACGCACTCTCCAGTCTGGCAGTCTTTGTTTCGCAAAACAAATTTAGCTCGCTCGGATAATTAAAACATCATGCAGGCAACCTTTTTGTGCACATAAGAGTCTAACAATTCACTCATGAATAAATAGAAGGATTGCAGTATTTCCCAACTCGAGCAATATTCCAAAGTTCAAAAGTAAAGGCCGTATCAGAACCAAAAATTTGCAGAGTAGAAAAGAAGCACCAGAGCTCAAGCAGAACAAAGAACAACAGCTACGCAGTTTTATTTAACGTTAATGCTGTTTAGCTAAACCTATAGGAAGCCAGGTAGACTATGAGAGTAGCTACCTGGTGTCCCACAGTGCTGTCACTTTACTCCTATTGCAGTAGATCTACTCCACCTTATTTGTTTTGCGAATTAAGAGGTCACTTTTAAAATTCTACTCCATTTTTCGAAATCTTATTTTAATTTTGATTTAAAACAATTTTGTTTTCAAAATTTGGATTGCTCATATTTTTCTACATTTTTCATTATATACTTAAGATAAATGAACGCACCCCCCTTTTGAGTTATAGTTCAATTATGCAACGTCGTCAAGGTACACCGCTCTGTCTTACACATATAAAAAGTATCTTCAAGTTGTTGTTCGGCATGAGCTAGAGCGTTGCGACCCGAGTAAAAATTAAAAAATTGGCTTATGGCGGGCGAATTACGGCCGCTTGGATTTTTAAGGAAGAAATGACGGCCGTCGAATTTTTACCCATTTTTAATGGGACCACATACGCCGTCATGACGGCCGAACTTGACCGAAAGATTTAAATGGCTAAGAACTGAACTGTGCACTCGGGCATTCGACGAGCAAATTTGAGCAAAAAAGAATCTGCACCAAATGTATTGTTGAATTTGTTTTTTGGGGGCTTGAATATTTTCGTTATGTACAGTGAATGGTCCTTTCGATTTATCCTACAAGATTATCGATGCACAAGAAGAACGAGGTTGCCCGTCGTCGGCTTGTTGTACTAGTCCAGTAAATAGGTCGAAAAAAAGGCCTTCATAATGCAAAAAATACCGCACGCGATTTTTTTTTACCAAATGTTTTTACATATTTTTATGAGCTTAAATTCAAAATGGCGTCATCCCCACCCTTATGCTTCACTTACAATGAAGGGAAACGCGTTTAATTCTATATCTCAGAAACTATGCGTTTTACGACAAAAATGTATATAATCTTTTTTGTAGATAAATAAGTGATTTAACTTTTTTGTTCAGATTTTTTTTTTGTAAAGTTAATATCTTCGGAGTTATAGTGCTTCAAACTTTATATATCACTTTCTTCGCGCTATATTTCGTTAACGGTTAGCCCGCCATAAAAAAGTTCTTCCTAAGACTTATAGAACACACAATTATCTATAATTTTTGCTTTTATCATTTTTACATAGGGCTAATATTTCACGAGTTATAGCGCTTTAAATGTCGCAAAACGTAAATTCATAAAAAAAATTCCTAATATCTTTTTCTTTCCCCGTTTCATTTCAAAACCGATTATATCGTGTGTTGAGCTCATCATTGCCCACATTTGCTGCCTTTACTTTTTTCTATAAAGTTCATATTTATGGATTTATTACACCTTAAAAGTTTATTAAAAATGGTTTTTTGCAAATATCTAGTCAACTATTTATTTACGATGACAAGTTATACAAACAAATTTGTTTGTTAAAAAATTCCGTAGAAATTTTACTTTAAACATTTTTTTCTAGCATTTATACTTAAGCCGCAATTCAGCGCCAAATGTTTCATATAGATACACATTAATGTTCATACAAATAATTAAGAAATTTCGTTGGCGTAGGTACAAACCCTATTCCACACCAGGGTGGAGGTCGAGTTTTTGGGGCGTTTTTTTATTGTTGTTGCCCCAGTAGGCCTAATCCACGAGAAAACGAAACAATGATGCTATAACATGTTATTTAGCCTCATATGTTTCGAAGATGTCGGTTGACAATCGGATAGACCAATGAAGCTGCCATCTAATGACTTGACGTTTTCTTCGTCGAATAATATATCTGGGAGACTTGACAACTCGCAAATGTTCTCATTTACTTATTTCATTGTCTTCAAGGAGGTTTGCATCCTTCGTCACATTTTCGCAATTTCCTCCACTTCATCCACTGCATCCACAGGAACCGCCACAATTTTTCCTACATTTGCAGGATATCAATTTTAATAAATTTTCTGGTGCCGGAGCAATTGTCATTGGGACTGGTTGTAAGCCAAATCTTGTTCGCTTCCAGTCCCATTCCTCCGGGTCTTGATAACTATCAAGCCAAGTTTGCACTTGATGATATACTCGAAATGAGTGAAGTCGAGCAGCATCTTTAGTTATAAGCAGAGCTGATAAGTTCACTTTGGTTTTTGTAGCCGATTTTCCAAAACATTTGAACCTAAGTGAATTAATATTGGTTTCTAACGAGCTACCTCCATACAGCTCAATAAAGAAACGCTCTCCAGCTTCAGCAACCATATCTGGATCTATTTTTTTTTTAAACAATTCTACTGAATTTATGAGTTGTGGATTTGTTTTGAAAAATGGATAAAACTTTTGCTTTCCCCATTCCGTATATTGAAGACGTTGTGTCACAACCACTGAAAGCGTAAAGAAAGAGAATATTGTTTGCAACAATATTTGGAAATTTTAAGCACTGCGGAATACGACCCTTCCCGGTTTTAGAAGGAAAATATTGTTAGAAGACCCTGCCAAGGACGTTCATAAAACAAGGAGATCTATAGTAGGTATGTCTTCTCTGACAAAGACCACGGAATCAAACCTAGAAGGTACATAATTGTATTGCTGTCGTTACAATTAACTTTTGAGGTGTAATAAATCCATAAATATCAACTTTATAGAAAAAAGTAAAGGCAACAAATGTGGGCAATGATAAGCTCAACACACGATATAATCAGTTTTGAAATTAAACGGGGAAAGAAAAAGATATTAGGAATTTTTTTTTATGAATTTACGTTTTGCGACTTTTAAAGCACTATAGCTCGTGAAATATTAGCCCTATGTAAAAATGATAAAAGCAAAAATTATAGATAATTGTGTGTTCTATAAGTCTTAGGAAGGACTTTTTTATGGCGGGCTAACCGTTAACGAAATATAGCGCGAAGAAAGTGATATATAAAGTTTGAAGCACTATAACTCCGGAGATATTAACTTTACAAAAAAAAAATCTGAACAAAAAAGTTAAATCACTTATTTATCTACAAAAAAGATTATATACATTTTTGTCGTAAAACGCATAGTTTCTGAGATATAGAATTAAACGCGTTTCCCTTCATTGTAAGTGAAGCATAAGGGTGGGGATGATGCCATTTTGAATTTAAGCTCATAAAAATATGTAAAAACATTTGGTAAAAAAAAATCGCTTGCGGTATTTTTTGCAAAGAAAAAGTACCTATTTACTGGACTATAAGTGAAATATGTGGTGCGTATTTATTTATATTTTAATGGGAAATTTTGTTTTGCTCGAAGACCAAAAACAGTCGAAAAAAATAAAATATGGAACACGTGTTTTTTCAATAAACACGCGGCGAAATTGGTTAGGAGCGAAGGTCACACTTTCCCTCCAAAATGATTTCCTTTTTGAGTAGTTAAATTGCTTATAGTTTTGCCAGGTGTCGGCCTTGAATATAAAGAGAATGGGAAATTACGATTGTCCGTTTGGGTATGCGTCAGATTTATTATAGAAAAACCCAATTGCATTTGGGTGTGTGAAAATATCTCTATATTAATATCGGTATGTGAGTTTAAGGTGCATATAAATAATGAACAGGTACTCCCAAAACCTAGTAAAGAACAAGTAAAGGAAAATGTTGGTTAATAAATCTGTACAAAAATAGTGCTTGCATAGTGCATAGGCATCTGCAAAATTTTTAGTAATATATATTACTATCTACTATAACGCCCGCCGCACATGCCCACACTCGCATTGGTCGACACGAGCCGCGTGCGAGTGCCAGTATTTGAAACCTATGGCCCAGTACCGAACTCCGCATTTGCTCTCACGTGTCGATTTCGGCGCGGACATGAGCGTGTAGCGCGTGTCGGCCAGGTGATCGAGACACTAATTTCGAGTGGCAGTGGCGCGAGTGTTTGGAATGATGAAGAAATTAAATGAAACTGTATTAACAAAAATCTATATAAAAACTCGTTATCATTGTCAGATATTGAACTTAAGTCTATCGCGCCCATCTTGAATGCCACTGACTGATGTACGACTCGTGTTAGCAAATGCGGACAAACACGTGTCCACCAATGGCAGTGCCACATTTCTGCAGTGTCGTGAACGAGTGCGAGTGTGGGCATGTGCGGCGGGCGTAAGAGAGACAGTAGAATGAACGCTTAGAAGCAAGCAGGCTGGATTCAGAATAGGGCCGCTCAAGTATAGATCATATTAACACCCTGAGAATCAGAATCACGATCCCGCCTTTACCTCGTAGACTATGAGAGAGTGTCCGACTCGGTTAATAGGAGCTGGCAGACAATACGGTTACATGGACTGCCTGATAAAATAATAGAATTGCTGTATGGCCACTAGATTTTGAAAAACTTTATTAGTCGCCTTACCTCTACAGACCTGATATTCGAAAATAAATTTTTAAAAACCTGACACAACTGTTAGCACTCTCTTTAAAAGTGACTTCTTAGAAAATAGTAATACGTTTAGCACTAGTGGGAAATGGACTAGTATCAGAATTGGTGACAAAGTAATCCTGAGAGAAGCTACTTCAAATAAATATAATAGTGGTAAATCTAAAAGCTATTTCTAGAGAATTTGTTTTTCCTGAACGTTAGCAAACAACCATTTCCTTCGTACTTCGTTCGCTACACTAAAGCGGGTGTTCGAATTCGTATTGAGCGTGTTGAAGTACCGCTGATTTACTAGGAAGCGAAGGACTTCATTTGGAAATTCCAAGTGATGTTTTGTTGGGAACCTATCGTTGAGCAGAATCCAAAAAGATCACTTCGTTTAGCATGGTTTCCATTCCAACGAGTTAATTAGATATTAGCAAAACTTATCAATTGAAGTTTTTTCCGGCTTTTAGCCGAAGCTTTTTCACTTACACAAAAAAGGGCTTGACCGAATTTTATGAAATTTTTTACAGAGCATTTTTTTCGTTAATATTCTTCTTTCGGCACCTCAAAGAAGTCGATTTTGTTTTGCGCGGTATCGTTCATGTACACTTATGTCGTTTAAATCAAAAAACGGCTCGGCCGTCGTTTCAGATTACATTTTCGTTAATACGCTTCGAACTACATCTCAAGTAGGTCGATATCTTTTATGGTTCGCACGATATCGTGCAAATACAAAAATCACTTATGTCGTTTCAACATAAAAACGGCTCGACCAAATTTTATAAAAATCTTTTCAGATCATATTTCCGTTAATGCGCTTCGGACGACACCTTAACGAATTCGTTATCTTTTTTGGTTCGCGCGATATCCTGCAGTAAAAATGACCACATACATACGCACACACAGACTCATACTTCTCAAATTTCTGCTTTTGGGGCGTTGAAAATAAAATACGTTAAAAATTTCGATTTAGATTTTCAGACCGATTACATTAACTTCCCTATAAACTGTGAAGTCAAAAACTGCCAACAAAAAATCGAACTCGCAACCCCATGGGCGAGAAGCAAGTGCTTCACTCACTGTGCTACCAGAGACAGATGCAATGTTTTGACTAAATATGTAAATGGTAATGGTACTTTACTTTAACATTGCAAAAATGCAGGACAAGGTTTTATTTTTGGGTTGTATAGGGGGGGTCTGGGTGAGTTAAATTTTTAGTTTTCAAGATCCCTGCCCCCCCCCCCCTCCAATTGTCATCTTGGAAAAGGTGTTCAAATGGGTTTTCCACTATATCTCCATAACAGAACACCTTACAGAATTTGAAAGGAGGTTTTTTGTTTAGAATTAAATTGTATACAATTTATTATTAACCTGTTTTGTCGGAAATTTAATAATTAAGAAGTTAAAAGGGTTAGAACACAAAAATTAGTCACGATATTTTCTTTTAAAGGCTATCACTTTCGACTAATTTTCATTTACTCTTTTTTGGATTTCATTCACTATGAAGGGTTTTAGAGCGTCCCAAAAGAATCAAAGTGGCATATTTTTTGCGATTTCACATCTCCTCTCCTCTCTCTAGATAATTCCCAAAAACAGGTAGCAAGTAACAATAATGAATGAATTACATTACGTTATAAGAAATGCCGGTGTTTCAGCACTTTATTGTCTTTTTATGGTATATTTTAGTAGGTACAAGCGAGAAATATTAGCTACTTCAATTTTTTTAAATAATTTGTGTTAGGGCTACACAAAAAAGTGCTTCATTCAGTTGTACTGCGTAAAATATTAACTAAAGCGCCAACAATGCTTAGTTATTTACGCAAAGAAGACGGTGGACTGACTCAAGCAGAGAATCCCTGAAACTACTTATGGACACCCACCTCTGAAGTAGTACTACGGTTGAGACAGTTATCACGATAAACCCTTCAGCCTCACCACAGCTGATCAAATCTACCATAAGTAGACCAAAAATAAAATGGGCTATAAACACCTTCCAGCCCTTTAAATCACCGGGCCCTGACGGCATAGTGCTGGCACAACTGCAGATACTTCATGCCCTGGTTGCAGGCCAAGTCTACTGGGTGCCTTCAAAATAACTGTATTTGCTCTAGTTGGAAAGAAATTAAATTAGTTTTTCTACGTAAGGCAGGAAAAGCCTCCTCTGCAACACCCAAAAAATTCAGGCCAATCAGCCCATCATCCTTTCTATTAAAGACTCTAGAAAACTAATCAAAATATATCTGAGGCAGACCATACTAACCTCGGAACTCTCTGGCGCACAACACGCCTATACAAAGGGCAAATCTACTGATACTGCTCTTCACTCATTGGTTCTCAACCCTTGAAAAATCGCCTTAGTTCTAGGCTACCGATATATGTACTTTATTAGAAATCTCTTATTTGTCGTTAAATATACTTTTGGTTGGAATTTCCAGACCATTTTCTAAGTTTTAGGTCTCTTGATCAAGAGCTAAAATTTGAGATATGGCCCAAGTCTGGAGCGACAGTATTTTCAGAGATGAAAGAAGGTCAAAGACGAACAGACAGACAGACAGACGGACAAAGCCTCTGTATAAGCTTCTTTTTTTTTTAAAAAGCTAAAACTATGAAAATGTTAATCTAGTAAACATTGGTCGAAATAAAATTTTTAAATTTCATGAATGGTATCTAGTGCAGAAGCTAGAAGTAGTTGAGTTGAGTATGCAAAATATGAAGGCTCTATCCAGATCCAGAGCAGAGAAGCAGAACCGTCGGCAGAGAATTGTTTCTATTGGCTTACGATGGTCACGTGACAAGAAAAATAGCTCAATTTTGCTGCTTTGACATATCAAAAATTTGTCACTTGGGAAGTTGTTTTTAAATGACAAATGGATTTTTTGGGTGGTTTTTTTAATCTATATGTATATGGGTGTTTGTAAACTGGTAAATTTTTGCAAGAAATCTGCCCCAGAAACTTTTTTACGTGAATATGAAAAAAAAACTATGCAATATATGTATCTATCTGGTGGATAGTAAACAGTAAAGCCTGAACTACATTGAAAAGTAGCGCAGTGCAGCACTGTGCAGTATGTTGCAGTGGTTTGATAGATAACGCGTAGTGAATTACATTGCATAAGCAGTGTTTTGACATTGACTCTTCTTTTGTAATTTTTATGGTAGTCCTTTGACTATTGTTGTAAAGAAAGTCTTTATTTCTCACTAATTCTTTAAATTTGTCGTCATCCATTTTGACAACAATGGCAATGACAACTTCATATTAAGTTTTTTAGAAATTGGCATGCAGTGCGAAGCAGTTTTTTAGAAATTAGCCTAAGACAAGGCAGCGCAGTGCAGTGCTGTGCAAAGCAGTGAAATTAATGTGAGTTGCTACATTCAATTACAAGAAGTCTAAATTTCACTGCGCGGTGCTGCACTGCACTGCTTTTCAATGTAGTTCAGGCATAAGGGACCCAAATATATTTGTTTTATTTTAGGAATTATTGAGCAAATTTAAAAAGTTCGACACAGTAGACTGTTGGATATGTCAGAGGAATGTATTTATAAGTGAAATAAGCATTTACTAGTAGTATATCGCCGCCTGATTGCAAGAACTAGGTAACTCATTTTATGCTGTTTCGAGAAATAGGCAAAAACAAAATTGAGCTTTGCTTTATTTATACTTCATAATTACACCAATAAAGAACAATAAAAAAAAAAAACAATGAAAGTAAACAATATTTTCCGACTTTTGCATTAAATACTTCTTGATATCGACTACATTAAACTATAGATAACTCAAAATCACAAAATTTGGAGTTACCTAGTTCTTACAATCAGGCGGCGATATATACTTTAAAAACATTCTTTAAAAAGCATATATATAAAAATAAAACAGTCTTCTTTGGTAGTTCCAAGTTCTCTATGTAGTTCCAAATAAACTTGAGAACTTTTGTTTCTTCCTTAGTAGACACTTTCTTCTTTCTCGCGCGATGATTAAAAGATGGTTATAGACCTAAAACAAAGGCAAACGTACAATAAGGACAGTCCCTTAATAAATGAAGCAGTCCCCTGTTTCTGTATGTCGCGGGGGACTGTTGACAGGAGATTGTCGACAAGGGACTGTCGACAGGGGACTGTTTAATTTGTTTAATTATTACGGTACCATAAAATCCCTTTATTATTACTTTATTTTGCTGTATAGAAACAATATAAGCCATCTGATTTAAAACGATGCACAATATAGAAAACTGGCACACTTTAAAAAAAGAAAAATAACGATGCGCGCATGTGCCCCGCTAACTCGTGTAACACTAAACAAAATGAGGTGTAGCTACTTTTGGTGGTAACAGAGCTAACTTCATGCCGTTTCGTTACGCCTATTAACAAGTCTGTCTTTACTGTAGATGGCCTGGTGCGTAACTCGAAACTTTGACAGAGGGACTGTTCATGAAATTCGGGGACCAACTTTAGCTTAAATTAAACTAATCAAAAAATAGTTTAAATAAATTAATATTAGAATCTAATAGCATATCATTTCATATTGATTAAATTGTGTTATATAAGTTAATTGTTTTTAGAATATTAGTACAATTAATGAACTCAATAGAAAATAATTTGGTTTGGTGACCGGCCAGGGGACTGTTTTTAGACCTAGAAAATACTTTATTGGAACCATATAGGTTTTTAAATGAGATATTTTCTATATTGCATACTATAATATAAATACATAGTTATCCCCATAGTTCACGTAATATTTGCCAAAGACAGCGATTTTACCACTTTGGTGAGAAACACCCATATATGTACATCGTTATGAATTAGAAAAAATGTTATTATTCAAATATCATGATAAAAAATAAATATTCGACCGCCGCTCCTGCTTTACTTCAGAAGGCAGAATTCTGCTTTTGCCTCTGTTTCTGTTTCAACAGATTTCAGTTGAGAATAGCTCAAGGAGGAATGATGATGCCGGTTAATTTATGAGTCCAATTTTTTATCCCTATTCGCACGTCTACGGTTTCCGTCGATTTCGATGAAGCACACGAATTAGACGAAAATATGAAATAAAATTTTTCTAGTGTTGGAGATATTGACACTGAAGTTGCCGTTTTGAGGTATTTCCCAAAAGTCGAGACCGCCGCATCAGGTGACCGGAGGGATATGAAACGTGGGTTTTTACAATTTCTGAAAAAATTAAGCCTCTTGTCGAAAAACTTTTAATCTAAAAAAATCGATAACTTTCATTCAATTGTTATGTTTTACCATTCCCGATGTGTTACTCTTAAGAGGTTATATCAATTTGTGTAAAATAAATGTTTATTTAATTATTACTAAATCAACACAACCTTTTTGGTTTTAAACATTTTATATTATATTGTGCAATTAAAATATCTCATTAGATAATACTTTATAAAGTTTGTTATTTAACATACATGTAAAAACAATTAAACAAAATTAAATTCTACACTTCCGTACAAACTATAAAGAAAACATACTTTATGCTGTCGCAATAAATCATAACTGCAAATAATTAATAAAATGTATGCCGAATGCATTGATTAAATGCAAAATATATTTTTCATAACTTTTATTTAAAAAGCGGAACGAATACTGTGGAAATCAACATTTTTTGTACAGGTTATATATTTAAGTACAGGATATATGTTTATGTATGTACATATAATGTGTATATAAATTTAGTACCTTTTCAAGTATTTATTCAAACCAATTCTTATATGAATTACACTTTCACGCAAATCCTTTATTTACAAAAAGATTTAAACAATAACAAAAGATGTTTACAAAACAAAAATTCTTTTACGATTACACAATATTTTCTCCTAAAAGCTTGAAAGCTAAAAAGGATAATAATAACAAATCAATAGAATTTGACCACACGATAAGATCAGCATCTTAGCTTTAACTATATGCGATGATCGCACAAGTTACCTGCTTGAGTTGAACTTCGAAAATGAGGTGAAACGTAAACTGAAAAGCTTTGCGTGTTAAAAAGAAAGAAGTAGGGATATAATAAACTATTAAGAAAACAAATATAGAAGAGTGGGATATAACTAAACTACCCCTCTAAAAGACTAAACTGGATCAATCCACACAGAAGTAGAGTTCCGATTGAGAAATATTTCTAAATCGAAACTCTACTGGTCTGTGGATTAACTTCAGCGTAGTCTTCAAGTGTTCTGCAAAAAAGTCAATCCACCCCGAACTTGTTTCAGGAGTTGAGAAGATTTTGGTTACGTTGCTTGTTTGTTATATTTTATTCGGGAATTCAGTGTATTCATGATTACGCGCCAATTTGTTTGTGATAGCTACACGAGAGATATGGAGATCTTAAAATCGTGCATGCATTGAGGTTTTAGTATCAAATTTTGAATTTACACTTTAAAAACCAAATCACGCTAAAAATGACGAAATGAATCACATCAAGGTTTTAATGTTTTAAATCTATGTTTGTTAAATGAATGCTAAGTTGATACTAGTACTGATAGTACTAGCGCTATCAAATACAGATTAATCTGTTTTTATTTTAGCACAAAAATGTTGCGTTGTACATCATATATGCACAAAATTTTTTATCACAGTCCTTAATACAATATTTAATACCAATATTTTAAACTTTCTTTTACCATAAAACTGAGACGATTTACTACCTCGTAACGTTACCGCTCGAAGCTCAACCAAACTAAACTAAAAACTGTGCATCTGCAACGATACTAAAAATCATACTGGATTTGACCAACTTTTTTTTTGTCTCGTGTTAAAAATTAACAAAACAAAATAAATAAAAAACAAAAATAAACCCAAAAGTTGTGCTTTTTTAGAAACGTAAATATATCTCATTTTATAACTGAAAATAGAAAATAATTCCATATCCCCACCGTTTTTTGTTTGTATTAGAAATATCAAACTTTACCCTTTTCATGTTTTATTTTTTTTTGTTTTTTTTTGCTTTGGTGTAGGGGGCTTCGACACCTGATGTCTGGTTTTTTTTTGTTTATTATTGATGGTAAGAGTTCTTGTGAGACAGCGAGGCAACCTCGTTCCAGGTACGAGCAATTTGGAACCAGCCTTTTTCGGAATAAGACAGCTTAACGGGGAAAAAACAAACAAATAGAAATTGCTAACAAACAAATTTATTTTTATCCAAAAAAATATGCTTTTTTACGAAAGTATTCAACTTGTGATAGAGAATAAAATTTATACAAGTTTTACTTATGCAAAATTTGTCACACTTTGAAGAATCTTTAACATTTTTATGGACACGAGTTTGCTTAATAAAACTGTTGTCTCATTTTGTCTTAAAGTGGCAATCAATAAAAAAAGTTTTTACCAAAAAGGTTTATAAGTAAAATTCAAATAATATTTTCCTATTTATGTACATACATATACATACATACATATAACTTTTATCTTATAAACGTATACGTTAATAAAAGGTGACACAAAAATCGACTATAAATGTTGAATTAACGGCTTTTGAGTGCACGTAAATAAATTCATCTTGCAAATGCTTATATTCAAAAGAAATAAAAAAAACAGAAGTGGACCTCGTGGGTAGATTTGCAAAAAATTCATGTTTTATTTACCACAGTTTTTTTAAATTGCTGGAAGCAATATCGCAGACGCGGAAGTGCCTGTTAGTAAATCATTTGTAGCACACAGAAGCTCGTGTCGCGGTGATCTAGTCTAGTGTAATGTGGCGCTTAAGCCCAGACTGTGGGGTTTTTAATGGTTTGCGCGAAAATTAATTTAAACGGAAGATTGAATACGTCATCATATCATAACTTACGAAACGCTGATTTTTTTAAATGTTGCTGGAGAATTTCTGAATATATTGCAATATTAATGCTTTATGCCCGTGACTTTTGAAAAGTTGTTTCTGGGAATGTCTCTTGGAATTCGTTAATTTTAAGCATTTCAGTGTAGTTACGAACAGACTACGCGTTTGTTTGTAGCGAACATGACGAGTATTAACTGCAATATAATTAAGGTTTTGATTCAAAGCCTAGAGTTTATGAGTTATTTAATAAGCTTCATATTTTTTTTGTTTAGTTTAGTTTAGCATGGAGGCTTGCTAGGTATGACCACCGACATTGGACTGCCCATCTGATAAATTTCCGTTCAAATTAATAGATCTAAAAAGTATAGTCGTCTCACTCATTTCGTTAAATTTCGTGTTATGAGTTCAGTTGATTCAGTGGTAAAAATAAAATCAGATAGTGCTAAAATGGAAAAATGAATTTTAATATTCAAGAGCTGCACACTTTTCCACCAGCTTAAATGCTGTTACTGCTCTCAATAAACTACGAAAACTTAAGTGAAATTTAAGAAAAAACCCCGGCACAACGATTAATCAGTATTAACTCTTACCTGATTTCATTTTTTGCCTTTGAAATAACATCGGAATATTTACAAAAATAGAAGGGTACGGTGACTTTTTTCTTCCTTCTTTTTCTACCATAAGCCAGAAAATTTCCTTAAACAGGAGTAGAAAGAACCTCTTCCATTTTTTAATATAAACAGTTTTTGATGAAAAAAGGTTTTAAAGGGGAAGAGTTATTGCAATTATATTTATTTTTTGTGGAACAAACATTTTTAAAAACGAATTAAAAATTTTATTTTACAGACATGTGTATACGGGCAAAAACGCGAAAAAAGGCATATTTGCACATTCAAAACCCAGCAAAAAAAAAGTTTACCGACCGAGTTTTTTGTGGGTTCTCCCCCCATATGGCCCCAAAACAAGCCCGTTTCTGCTACAGGGGTTACAAGGCGACCGTCTACCATTTTGGAACTTTCTTGGGGAAATTTTCTCAGAATTTCTATCTTTATTGAAGATTTCAAGAAAAAGCTGCCACGGAAGAGACCGCCACGGAGGGGACTATTTGACTTAAAATCGGTTTTCTGAGTTCAGGAAAAATCCTGAGTGAATTTCCGCTTACCGGTGACCACAGCTTCTTAGAACAACTTGACTTTTCCACTTCTGACGGGTTTTTTTCGGTTTGAAGTTGAAACCGCGACTGCCACGGTGGGGACTTGTTTGAATATGCGTTTGCACTTTGAATTTTAGAGCAAGCGAATTTTACAGTTAGGGATTCAAATGGAACGCGCCGAATGGGTTTTCGAATTGTTACAGGTTCATGAAACATCCCCCGAGCAGAGGGAGCCACAACAGAACATTCGAACGCATGCAGGCTCTAGCGGCACTGCGATTCGCAATTTTAACGGAAAATTTCGGACAAAATTCGAATACGTGTAAGTTATGTATTCTGGCGTTCCGGTTTGCGATAAAAGAGAAAAAATCAAAGTTTTAGGCCCCAAAAACCATTCGTGAACGTCCTATCCCGAACCGCACAAGTAGGTCCATTTAATATGCGCAATTAATCTGGAGGGGACATTTTGCACAGTTTCTGGGGCCTGCCGGGCTTTATGGCTGGCTGGATGGCCGTTTTTTTTGGTGGAAAAATGTTGTCTAGGTCGGTATCCACCGAAAGCATTTTTTTTGGGTACTCATTTCCGACTCTAAAACGGTCATCGGCTCCGGACACGCATATGCCTTTTTCCGCGTTTTTGCCCATACATGTCAGTGAGGAAAGGTTGGCTACCTATCTATCGCACGGTTGGGCCTCATACAGTGATGCCACTAGCTCAACGCTTGGACGTATCCATTATAACATAGAAAAAGTATCCAAACGTATTCAAAACCTTTCTGTACGTATCCATTTGATACTAAATAAGCATATTTTAGTTGCCGTTTGATGTTGTTTATAATTTAAAAGGCACTTTTGTTTAAAACTGTATTTATTTAAAACTTGTAATTATTTAGTTAATTCTACGAAGTACACGTCACTTAAATCTTTTAGATTCTATTTTGTTATAATATAACATAAACACATATATATATATAGCTATTGGTTTAATTTTTATTCAGGATTTACTTTTCGACGCCGGCGCAGTCAGAGAACACGAGGAGAGGAAGAATGAACGATTGGAGATGCCGGAAATTTGCTGTCTCGATGTGCACGATCAGGACGGAACGAAAAACGGCTAGTTCACTGAACTATCGTTCGGTGATCGATGGCGTGTTCCGACAGATCGTTTTGATCGTGCCGGAAGCTGTTGTGTGACATTGCGTAAAGTTTAATTGTTAAACTTATACGCGGTCGCCACAATATAATTGTATATTGGTGCAAATAGAAATTAAAAAGGCAATTTTTTTGTGGTAGCAATACAAAATTTTGCTTTTACTTTTTTCAAATTCCGCATATTACCCTGCCTGGCTTCACCGACCGAACTGCGCAAGTTCAAGCAAATTGGTGTACTGAACTTCAAAATTTGCCTGAGTTCCCATACACTTTCACATATTGAACTTAGGAAAAATAAAACCTGAGTTCCCCTAACAGAACATGAAATTGAGATTGAGCGTAAAAGCTCGCTCATAAAAGAGTATAGAACTGGAATAATGGAATATCATTCCAGTGAGCTTTTTTTTTAATTTCTAACTTCTGGCGAAAAAGCAGCAACAATTTCAAGGAAGAACTAAACATGCCAGTCAGTGAAGCCACTTATGATTGAATTGAACTTTATCGCATTGAATCTGGTGATGCCGCGGTATTAGACCATTCTATGCTCTAGAACTCTCTCTTAATGCATAGTATCTCTTCAAAATATCGCATAAACGTTAAAATTCATATTTTGTGTTTTTTGCTTGAATAGTACTTTTTTGCTTGAATAGTACTTTTTTGCTTGAATAGTACTTTTTTGCTTGAATAGTACTTTTTTTTTGTTTTGCTTGAATAGTACTTCTCAAAGGCTAATTGTCAAACGAGCTGTCACACTGCTGTCATTTTTGGATATTTATGATTAGTAAACTCTGACAAGTTTTCATGGATAACAACGCTACCAGATAATTCAAATTTACTTTGAAAATCAGTCGTCGATTCGTGCAGCTTATAGACGACTTCGTGATTTTTATGGTGTACATAATCTTCCATCTGAGCAAGAAATCCGTCGCATTTTGGATAGATTTCGTACCACATACTCTCTAGATGGAGAAACTCGCGTTAGGTCAATGGAAACCGTTACCTCACCATGAACAATCATTTTCTGTTGGAAGGCATTGATCCGGACATACCAGTCGGTATGACGAGCACGTTCTTCGAAGTTCGGCCACAGGCGCAGTAAATGATGTCTGGTGAAAAAGATACAACGAAGATACAACCAAAAGGTTCAAGATTTCACGCCTACGCTGTGGAGGACATGCAAGGAAGATATAAATACGACATACATACAAATAGAGTTACGCACAATTGGAATTACCAAGTGGAAGAGCAGAGGGAGACCGTAAAAGTTGGAGGGTGATTCTTAAAGAGGCCAGGGCTCACAAAGATTTGTAAATCAAGAACTGTAAATATTTTCAGCTTTTAGCCATAAAGATACTATGCGAACTGCAAATTTTTAGATATTTATGCCTAATCTCCAATGGCAAAACCAACCACGAACCAACCAACCAAAGTGCTGCATCCTATTCCTTACCATTGTAAATTGAATTATCCGTCTCGCTCGTGTTTTGGTCGACATGGGTAACTTTCCGTAGGTGTTAGTTAAACCATTTGAGTTGCCACATGAAATTCAGCGGCCAATACAAAGCGGCCGGTACAAAAAATGTCAAAAATCAAGGCATAAATGACGTTTAATTGTATTTGCAATATCCCGCCAAAAAATTTGTCAACAGAAAAGTCTAATCTAGTAATAATAATAACAAAACAGACATTTCTGACAATTCACATCTACAGTGATAGAAATATGTGTGAACACATTTTGTCAGCGAATTCAGCCTACTGGTACGTGGCATTGATTATCTATAAGTAGATACGTAACCTTGTTTGCGGGCTTTGGACATAGATGGCCTTACTTACACTGATTTCAAAAATCCATGTTAAAACTGAGACTCAAGAGCTTTCGAAATATATAAAAGCTGTCTATCGGTTTCGCTGCTTATGTACATTGAACTTTTGAATTCATGTATATAGCAATCGCATGAATTGGGATACTTGCGATTGCGCCTGCCGTTCTTTGAGACAAAATTTTCGGAATTTTTGTTGTTGTGTTGTTTAAAAACGATTTTTCAGGTTTAGGGAAAAATTTGGTCGTGGAAGATTTTTATTTTTTTTTTATTTTTTTATGAAATCATATTTTTTTGTCTGCAGGTGGATACGGTGCCGCAAATTTTAATTTCTGCTTTGTACAGAATATAAAAATTTTTCTATTTTCGGCCAAAAGTTGAGCCTGAGAAAATTTCAGTAAAAAGTTTAAAATTACATAAAGAGGTTTTTATCATATCGAGCCCTTCCCGCCGTTTTATCGTAACCGACAAAAAGTAAATTTTACAGGAGAAGGTTTTTTTACTTATTTTTGTATCTGTTATTTGTAATGGGCTGAAATTAGTTAGGCTAATTATTTTATTAGTTAGGCTAGTTTATTATCCGATTAATGTCAAAATTGGTGGTATGTTTCGAAGGTTAAATTAACGTCGTTTGCGGTAAAAAACGAATTTTCGAAAAAATGTCGCTTACGATAAAACGGCGGGAAGGGCTCGATATAGTATCCCAGGCAATGAAGTATTTTGCCTTATCATTAAGATTTGATGTTTAATGATATGGGAAAAGTAAAATCTTTCTTTATGTAAAACCATTCCAACTGTCGCACTTTACTCCAAAAGAATATTTTAAAATTTATAACGCACCTGGAATGGTAAGTGCTTTATAAATATAATAAGTCTTGTGCACTCTCTTCCACACCACCTAAGAGGTCGAGTACAGGGCGCGTTTTTTATATCGTGGTGTCCCCAGTAGGCATAATTCACGGCTTTCAATCAAAAAGATCCTTTCGCATTCAGGCATTGCTTTGGATTTAGGACCTTGGCTATAATGATAGATCCACATAAATATATCATCCTGGAACTGTAAAACAATTGAATCTTTCTATCCAAAATTAACAGACAGCATAACAGGGACAGGCTGAAGTGTACTATAAACCGGCTTTACTTAGTATTAACTGGTTTTGTTAATATTCATCCTCTCATCTTTACAATTTTTCCGCAACTGCTTGTACAGGGTCTGTCACGTATGCTAGGACTCCTAATAGTTTGGCGCTATAAAATTTGTAAATAGAGTATTACTAACACCCTATATGTAACAAATCAAAGGCTTTACTTCCCAGCGGGAAAACTAGCGAGGGGTTACTCAGGTAACCCAAGAATTCATTAATGATTTGTGTAACCGCTTACCTGGTAATTGAAAAATTCTACTGCAAATTTAGTAAAATGGAGGTCTTTACATTGTAATGGCTAGGTAACCGACTAGGTAATGACTTGTGAAATACTTTCGTTGAAAATGTGATGTGCTTTTATTATTCTTTGTCTTGTCGAAGCCTCTCTTCTTGAGTTTATTCCGTCCTCCAAATTCGTTCGGTGTGGATCGTGCAGTGCAGTCAAAAAGATATCTTGCTAGTAAAATTCTCACCAAATGTAGCTGAAATGCAATGGTAATTTTGGATAGTAATGTTTTTAATGCTAAAAAGGGTAGCCAGAATTTTATTCTGCGTGCCTTACATGGTAATCTATGTATTCACTTAATACACTTCACCTCTGAAATAAGTCCTCGTTTGTAATGCCTACAGTAAGTACTTACCGCCATAGGACATCCCTATGTAAAAGTAAGCTATTATTTCATCACAAAGATCATGGGTCCATCTCATTATCACCTCGCTTACCTAGCCATTACATTTCCCGCTGGGTTGTAAAAACGGACAATATTTAAACACTTTTATCAGTTTTATCCCGTAAACTTCCGAAGTTATCGTCGAAGGCGAACTGACAATCAATAAATCTTGGTGCTTCCTGTGTAGATCAACAAATTACTTGCTAAACATACAACATTCTATCGCCACTATCTCAGTACCATAGAAATAAACCCTCTCCTGACTGCACGACAATCTTATTCCCTCAGCACCAAATTAGATAACTCGTCTCACTCCTTCCACCTGCAGCCCTCTTTTCGGGCACTCTACAAAATAGGAATTCGTTTCTGAAAAGAACAACTGGATTCTGGAATAATCGGTTAGTATTTCCGAGCTCATACAACATCCCAGAATTCAAACGCAGAATTCTTCGTCAATTCCACCTCCCAACGATCATAATGGTTAACCTTTTCCACCCTTGTACTAATCTTACTGCAAGACAATGAACCATGATATGACAATCTAAATAATGGACTAGTTGTACAAGAATTATTTTGGGAAATTTGTTCAAAAATCGTACAACATTTTTCAAGTTTTTTTTTTGATTTTGATTTGATTCAAGGGTGGTTCACCGCATTGAAAAAGAGGTTATAATAAATGTTCCAATTTATTTTTGATATTATTTCATCAAAAATAAAATTTAAACACATAAAAATATTTCAATCATTTTTCAAATACAACCTGTATCTAGGGGTGGTTGAAAATGACTTATTTCTTTTTAACAATACCAAGCAACCAACCTGCAATCCGGTAGCAGCAACAATTACCCAAAACGCAGAAAAAAGCTGCTGTATAAAGTTTATTTTTAAAATATTACTTCCCTTTAGTTTTATCTCCTTAATGCTTGATAAAATTTGGCTAGATTAAATAAAAATCAACCACCTTCGCAAATAAATATAAAAAAGAGTGCATTTACCCTTATCCTTAAAAAGGGGGGTGTATTTTATATTTATAAAGGGTGACAAACATATTTTATTGCAGTCCTAAAATTTCCTGCTGATTTTCATAATCAGCCACCAAAAAACATGAAGAGAAATGGCCTCGACTCCCAGATCCGGCGGCGCGGAAGTGAGTGTGGATTTGACACTTTGCGATTCTCAAATCCGCAGTCCCGGATTCAATTAAATCAAAAATTCGGAATGAAGACTCACGATAATACCTGATGTCGGATTATCTTAGGCGCATTTGTGGTTTCGAATCCGCAGAAAATTTGTTGTGGATCACACTTTTAAAGCGCGGAAAATATCAAAGAGAGATTCGCGGTTGTGGATTTGAGAATCGCAAAGGCTCAAATCCGCACTCACTTCCGCTCCGCCGGATCTGGGAATCGAGGCCATAGTTTCAAAACGGTGTTTCGACACCCCTCCCCCTCCCATTCCTTTGCGTTGCAAATGGACTTTTCGCTAACTAATGCAAATAAGTCTCATAAAATCAAAAAGTCCGAAAACTGAAAAATCATGAGATTCGATATCTCAAATTTGTATAAGGCACCGCGCCCCAGCCAAAATAAATTCAACTTCATTTTAATGTTCCAAGAAAATACCTTCTTATGTACACTTATTTCCATCATCGATAACCCTCAGCTTTTTTATTATGTATTATCGAAACCCCAAACCAAAGCTTCCAAATCTTGCAAGTTTTACCGAAAGCACAAACCGCAAAAAGAAAACAGACACTAGCGCCGCCAAACACCAACACCCGCCATCCTCGCAGGTCCCATGATTACGCATCTACTTATAGATAATCAATGTACGTGGTTGGCTCGTGGTTGGTTTTCTCATTGGAGATTAGGCATTATAGTACTACATATTTCAATATTTTTTTCACACAGTAAAAATGTCGCCCTCAGATTTTGCGCCCATGACAAATGTTCGGGTTGCCGTCCCTAAAGCGGGGGCTGATCACAGACGAAGTCTTCATTTACTGCGTCTGTGATCCTGCGGCGAATTTTTCTGGAGAAGAAAATAAAACTACGAGTTGTAGGAAATATACAAAGCACCTAATATAACAGGAAGGTTCAAGATCTCAGGCCTACCCTGGATAGAGCATGTAATGAGAATGCCTGAAGAAGCTTCACCAAAAGTCTTGTTCTTCCAAAAGCTAGAGCTAGGAATGTCACAGATAAAAACCCAGAGCCAAAGAAGTGGGTTGAAAATCTACGAAGATAAAACAAAGGTAATGCTGCAGACCCGAGTAAATAGAACAATGATAAATAGCAACCTAATAATAAATGAATTTAAGTTAGAAGTAGTGGGGCATACTTAGGCTCAACCGTGAGAAAACGGAAAAAAATTCTATTCGGAAACAAAACTTTTTTCGCAATCGTAAATTGCTGAAATCTCGCGCAATATAACGAAAGCGAAGTTCACATTATTGTATAAGACTAGTGTCGCCCTGTTTCATGCAACGGAAGTGAAACATGAACGCTAACACAAAAGATATAAGACATGCTAAATTCTTTTGGAAAGAAGATTTTGAGAAGCATAATAGGCCCAATTTGTGAGGATGGGATATGAAGGATCAGATATAGCAGCGAGTTATATCAAATCTATTATGGCATAGACCTAGTTACGCTCATAAAACTCGGGGTCTCTATCGAGGTTTTGGGAAATTTTTCCATTTCCCTTTCTTTTCGGAATGCTGCATACTTTCGGGGGTTGGAAAGACGTAATTTTAAAATAAAAACAACAGGAAAGTGATGAGAGCAAATTTATAACAAATAATTAAAAACATAGAATAGACGAAAACATAGAATAGAAACATATTTATTATTTTCTAGAGGGGATTTCGTGTTACAGTGTAAAAAATAACACTTAACTTCCGTTTAATTTTGAAATTTTTAAGCATGGAAGTAGGCGCTTCATGTAATTTCCCTTGTCGTTTTTTTAATGAACTCGATAAAAGAACTAATAGTTCATTAAAAAAACACGGCTAATATTGAGCCGCTGCCTTCCCTTTATCATTTTTAATCAATCTGAGCGTCCTATCACCCAAAATTTCAATATTTTGTTAACAGAAAGTTATTTGGACTAATTTGAAGAAGAACTAATCGAATCATAAAAATTTAATGCCTGAGTCAAGATGTTTCACAGAGCAATTGGTAATTGGTTTGTGCACCTTATACGGCAGTCCAGTGTCTTCGGGCCAGCAAAAATATATCATCTGCGTAGTCGAGATCCTTAAGTCGGTCTAGCAATCTCTATTGTATGCCTCCTGTTCTACTCTCTAGATCGCTGACAAGGATGTCATTTATTAATACATATGTACATATGTATAAGAACTAGGAATGGATAAAGCAGGAATCCTTGTCGTACTCCTGAGCTCACTTCTAAACTGTAGGATAATTTTCCATTCTGAAGAACTCTGCATTTGGAATTGTTGTATAGAGCTTTTATAAATACCGTTATGTTTTCAGGCAATCCACGTTGCTGTAGTGCCTGTCATATAAACCTCATATTAATTGAGTCTAATTCTTTCTCACAGTCGGAAGAACTCAAGGGGTTAGATTTCAAGGATTTCAGCAATTGGTAGGTCACTTAAACCCTTTTCTGCTCGCTTATCCGTTCAATCCTGGAATACACTTAAATGTATGTAAGTAAAAGTACAAAACAAAATTTCTTCTTTCATACTACGTCATCTCCATAATCCGTGCGATTATCTTAAACACCACACTACACCGACAGGCTCAAAGCATTAGATCTCTTACTACTGTTTACTACTGTCATGTAGGAGAAAATTGCTTATCTCATGCATTACATTAGACGTTTTAAGACCCAAACAGATTGGCACGGCGCGGCGGCGGGTGACGGAAGCGGTGACGGTGACGAGAGACGAGAAAAACTTTTAAAATACACGGGACATCATAAGTGCTAACACTACGGATAGGCGTGGAGAAATTAAATGTATGGGCAAGTCACCCGCGCCGCGCCAATCCGTTTGTCCCTTTAAACAAAGTGCGGTTTCTATCAGATAGAACTAAACTAAATGACATGACGATGTCCGACAGACACATGAAACTGCTAAAGGAATATCCTCATCGAACCGAGTATGCTAAGAAGCAACTTGTTAACAGATGTTGTGAGGTCTTGAATACCTACAAATCCCGTTTCCCCATCCATAAGTATATAATCCTTTAAAAGAAAATTGATATCCCTGTCATCGTAGTCTTGTACTAATCAATATAGTTTAAGGTTTGTTTATGTATTAATAAGGGCAATGATGTAAATTAGTTTAAGTGTGCCTTGTTTTGGCTTTTAATAAATCTAATGTAATCATCTAATTTATTTTCACAGCTAGCAGTACTTGAAATTTAATCATTAGGTGTTAGTACAAAGCGGAACTATATTTTGGTTCTAAATCTGTGCAACGAATGAACGTACAAAACCAGTTTTTGGTATAGTGAACTAAGGTAATATTTATGTACCTCACAAATTATTGATTTTTGATGTATTTTGGGGTGCACGGAAGCATCGGATGTAAAAAAAATTCAGCCAAAAGTTTCATATTTCTTTTCGGAGAATCAATCAATGTGAAAAAAATGAAGGTTGTCATTTGAAATTTTACTGTACAATAATATTTAAGGACAATTTAATAATATTTACATACAAAAAATTCTTCTTACCACAATTTTTTTTCAAAGTCAAAAGATTTATAAAAACAATAAACTGAAGTTAGGATAAATCGTGGCTTTTTGCCAACTCAAAAGAAATATTACTTAAAATGAATTAATCGAAGCTCGAGACTGTTTAAAAACTAGTTTAGAAGTCCGCTTTAACAAATCTTAAGAAGTAATTTGTCCGAAATACTACCAATCATGTAGGACTATCTAGTATAAATTTGGTTCTTCCAGAACAGAAGAGACCAACCACGTTAAATCAAGTAAAAATCATGCATATTCAAATTACGAACCTATTAATATAGCTTTATGGAGAATAGTCTAGAACAAACAAAGATGAAAGGCAGCATCATAAACAGAAGCCGCAACAGCTGGGAGATCCTGGTCGGAGCCCAGAATGTCGCGCAAAACAGAGTCCGCTGGAGGGCAACTGTTTCCGCCCTATGTCCCTGGGGGGAGTAAGGAGCGTAAAGAAGAAGAAGATCATAAAAGTCAAAAATGTCCGTTGGTTACAGGAAAATCGGTCAAGATCTATTTCATCACAATTCAGCCAGAGTGATAAAGAAAAGCAGACTTACAGCCGTCGCAGATTACGCACCTTGTAAAATCTAGATTAGACAGAGCTTAACATCAAATATACATAGATACTTTTGATAAGGAGCACTCAACTTCGGTCGACCACGTTACTATGTTCAGTTGCTGTTATCCCCCGACATCAGCTTAATTGAAGCTTTATAAAGGTCGTGCTTGGTAAATACAAAATTCATAATTTAAAAATAAAAATTAAATTAAAATTTCGCAATTTCGGGATGCAGCTTTTCTGCAAGTGCTAAGATCGATAATTTAACCGCGGTTGCGTGTTTGGCTCGATAAGCATTTCTTAAGGTGACTTGTTACATGAGTGAAAGGTTAATCTGGACTGCAAAACAAAGTAAAGTGGTTGTCCTTGTAAGCACATTGGTTGGATTTACTAAGTACAGTTCCAAGACGAGACATGAGTATTTCTAGAGTCAATTTTGAACGTGTTTAACGGTGAGGTCTTGACGGGGCTAGCCAACAGCATTCTTTAGTTTTTTTGAACGTGAGTATTGATTTTGATTAATATATGTATATGGCATATTTTTGGTCTACCTCTGCTGTAAAAAACCTTGATATAATTTTGTTTGTATTTTGTATGTTGATTATTTGATATTAAAGTATTTGTAGCAAATTTTATCGAATCATGGTATGTATGTTGGTTAGAAAAAAAAAACTGGTTTAGACGATGAATGTAGGAGCTTGTTGTGAATTATCACGAAGAAAATTGTTCAAAAATAAACAAACGTTAATAAACGTGCAGAAATGTCATTTACCTACGGAGGGCTATAAGGAATATTTAAATTATTACATTTAATACGTGTTAACATTTAGTGGTCATTGAAAGTTAATTACATAAAAGGAATCATTCGCATAAAAATAAAATCAACAACCGTTGAACTTTTATGATTATGTAGTAGTAAAATTGGTGTAGACACTATTTGATGCTGATGACCACAGAAAAGTGTATAAGGCAATAATTTTTTGGTAGTGTTGATTTTTCTCAGATATTCCTAATATTTTGTAACAGTCCGACCAAATGGTTGAATGGCTTCACAGAATGACATCTAAAATAGGTTATTTTTCAAATGAGACTACTTTTTAATATCATTTTTGCTTTTTTATAATCTGATTGATATTTTCGATTGTTAAAATGATTGGTAATATAAAGTTCAGAAAAATTGTACTTGGATTGATTTTTGATGAGTTTCGGTAATAGCGAAAAGTTAGACCAGCTAAATCAAGCGAATGTGGCGGTTGTGGAACGATATGAGTCGTTACGAATAATCAGGTGAAGGTGAGAAGGTGCCTTATCTTGATGCAGAAAATATTTTCTGCCCATAATTGTGACTGCTTCTGACGAATAACTCTTCGTTTCCTTATTAACAATTTGACCACCCGTCGGAAGGAGTTCATAATGATAATTATGTCTTACTGTTTTTTACCGCAATCTTAAATGTACAGATTCTTACACTTTGTGTGAGTAAATAGGGGGATACGCGAGTGCGCGTCTAGTTTGATATTGTGTGAGATTCCTCATTTCAATGGAATAATGGCTTAAATATGGAGGGCCTACATTACACTATGCGATTCATGAATTAATTGTGCAAGTATGGGTGCAGGAAGTGGTGTCAAAAGATTGGAGAAAAGACATCCTCTGCCCGGTACATAAAAAAGCAGATATCAGAGCGTGCACTAATTATCGTGGTATAACGTTGTCGATTACCGTGTATAAGATATTCTCCACTATCCTACAAAACAGGATGTCTCCATTCGCCAGAAACATCATAGGCCATTATCAGTGTGGCTTCAGCAAAAGCAATCAACAACTGACTAGATTTTCATCTTGAGGCAGGCTATGGAATAACTTCTAGAGTTGCAAACCTCAATTCAACACCTCTTCATAGACTTTAAAGCCGCCTATGATAGCATAGCAAGAGTAGAATTCTACTAAACCATGAGAGAATTCGACATCCCCAACAAACTGACAAGACTATGTAGGTTGACAATGTAACAAGCCAAGTAAAGGTATCCGGAACACTGTCCAGACTAATCAACATATCTAATGAACGATCAAGGGGACGGTTTGGCCTGCCTCCTTTTCAACCTGGGGTTGGAGAAAGTGATCCGAGACTCTGGCGTAATATCAAGGGGCACAATCCTCCGCAAGTCCACCCAATTAGTGGCTTATGCAGACGACATTGACATAATTGCAAGAACAACAACAGTTATCCAAGCAGCTCTCACTCAGATTGAACAGGCGGCAGGAAATCTGGGACTACACATTAGCGAAAGCAAAACAAAAGTACATGGTGGCCTCGCCTACAAGAACACCTAAAATTGGTCCCACAGTCAAAGTAGAGTAACAACAGTTTGTAGTGGTAACATCATTTATCTACCGATCCTAAAGGCATCTTAGATCTATAGTAGCAGCCGACAATAGCATGGAACCCGAAATACGCGCACGACCGCTGAAAGAAAAGAAAGCCTACTATAGTCTGTCAATGCTCTTTAAATCCAAGCATCTATCCATTACGTCTAAACTTTTACTATCTAAGACCATGGTCTTACCGGTACCCATATATGCATCTGAAACGTGGTTGTTTAGCAAAAAGCCCTCAAACCTCTTAGCCGTGTTCGATAGGAATATACTTCCGAGGATTGTTGGCCCCGTATGTTAGGAAGGACCATTCCCGAGACTCTACAGACGAGATCTACCTGCGCTATCGCGACATATATAGATGTTATGTAGAAAGTAAGGCACGGTAGGCTCCGGTGGACAGGGCATATAGCTGGTATGAGTGAAGATGAGCCTGCTCGGAAAGTTCTCTGCCATAAGACCTATCGAGTGCGACAGCGAGGGAGACCCAACCTTCGTTGGAAGGATTGCGTAGAAAGGAGGACGTTCAGAGCTTAGGAATGCCAAACTGGAAGACACCGGCTCAGAATCGGGAGGTGGGTTGGAGGTGGAGAGAACAATTGCGAAAGGCCAGGACCGGATCCCGGTTGTAGAGCCATCAAAGAAGAATAAGAAAAATACACCCCGTACATTGAGCGGGTGTCGCACTTGGAAACAGTACACGGCTTGCCAAAGGTCTTTGCAAATATGTTTTGTTACCATCTCTCCCTTTGTAAATAAAAGGAATTGCGGTTAAGGTGAAATCCTTCCTTAAGGACCAGAGGCTTGTAGTACCTACTTTCTTACAGTAGTTCAAAAAGTGGATAATGGAAACAAAGTCGTCATCGATTAGTTATTTTAAGAGACGTAATATTTTCTTAATTTGGTGTTTTATTTTAACTTCTCAATTAAGTGTAATTTTAACTAAACGAAAGGATTGAATTTTCCAATACACCTTATAATTAGTCCAATCAATATGAAATAGCCCCATGTAATTTTTGCGTTAATTTCCAACAATATGGTCATATAGGGAAAACAACCTAAAAAATATGGTTTTTTCTTTTTAAATTTGGAATGGCGAAAAGCCTAACAAAATTCCAAAAAGTGTAAAAAACTCTTTTTAGCGAATAAAAGAAAAACGTGACCTCGGATCGAAAAAAATACATATTATAAAGTTGTAGCTATTCAAATTATCTTTCGATGGGGGGTTCCTGAGTAGGTAGGTAGGACGGCACAAAAAGAGAAAATCGGAAAAATTGTCGAAAGCCACGTTTTTTAATTGGGTTAACTTTTTAGGTTATTCTGAATTTAAAAAACACGTTATCTTTTTTAGAAAATTTTCGTTTCCTATATGACCATCTTTTTGTTTCTTGTTGGCAATTATTAGATGGATTTGTGTAGATTGATTAGACTAAATGTATCGAATTTTTCTTCCAAGAATATCCCAAATTGTCGAAACTCCAAGTTAAGTTTTAACTATGTATTAGCTGTTAAATATGTTGAATTGAAGATGCATTTATACATAGTAAGTTCGCTACAATTCCCCATTGTGCAGTACTTTTAAAATAGAGTTGAACTTAGCGAAATTATAATTATTGGCCCAATATACGCTAGTATTTCTTCAGCTGCAGCAGACTCGGGATTTTACGAGAGAGGTATAGAAGGGACAAGAGGGTAGAGAGTCTTCTTACTCGCGGCTAGCAAGTATAATTGACGACACGCGATAGATATCTTCAAAGAAAGTTAGAAAGTTGGTCTACACTAGTATTCAAATAAAAATGCCTGCTGGACAAACTTGGTCAAACGTATGAAAAAAAAACTCCAGGAATTTGCCAACTTCACAGACCTAACTCCAAGGTGGGCCTCAGTAGCCAAGGGAGTAAGGCGTCTAACTACTATCCCAGAGGTCCCGGGCTCGAATCCCGGCCAGACCCACAGTCCTTCGCCTTCTCCACTTTCCCACCTACATAACTTCCCTTTTTTCTTGTTCCTTCTTTACATTCCGGATTCCTCCTGTCATAGTCTTCCTTATTCCTTGCGCGTGTCATCGGTTGGTTAATGAGATTCAACTCGTTTCAGGCATAACTCTCCAGCGACACCTTTCAACAGGCCTTTATTAAAAAAGAACAACAATCGTTAAATATTCAATTTATGTCGCGTTCGTCTCTCATTTCATTCTACTGCAGGTCTCAATTGCAGGTATTTAAGTCTGAAAAAGAGAAGAAAACCGACCCATTGCAATAGAGACCTTTTATGTGAAAGACTAGAGTCCCAGGAAAGGCCCTTTATGCTGTTGATAATCTATTTTCTTCGTATAGCTCTAGTCGGGGAGAAAGGAATTGCCACAACCTACGCGCGATATTTTTCAGTCCCAACAATTACTATCGCGACTTTGACATCAGGGCATCGAGAAAGAACTCGCTGGAGTATTATGCCTCCTGAAACGAGTTGAAACTCATCAACCAACCGATGACATGCGCTTGGTGGAGCGGGGAAGGACTAGCGAAGGCTATGACAGGAGGAATCAGGAATGTAAAGATGGGAGAAGAAAGAAGGAAAGTTACGTGGGTGGGAAAGTGGAAAAGGCGAAGGACCGGGGGCTGGCCGGGATTCAAACCCGGGACCTCTGGGATAGTAGTCAGGCGTCTTACACCTAGACTACCGAGGCCCCCAATACTTTCGTCTAGAGTATTGATGGTCTTTTCCGTTAGTGGGGTATGTACACAATAGGCATGCATAACTTGGTCGCGGTGTACACTGGGTTACTCTCTATATGACAATAATATAGTTAATAGCTGACACAGCAACACAATAAATTCTATCGTGATCTAATTTTGAATGATCATGTGAAACGTCTTGCTTGATTTTAAAAATACATATTTATTCATAAATGTGTTCTCACATACTTTTGTAATGTCGAATTCCCATCTGCGATGATACCAAGTGGCGATAAAAAGTGAATGGTTAATGATATAATGTTGAACGATTGACAGAAAAAAAGTCATAAATCAATCATAAGAGGTGTGCCAACTCAACGTACTTCGATTACGTTATATCAGAATGTGTGTATACTCGTAGCTTGTGAGTTAATTACTGCAGCATTAAACTTTTCTATGTGCATTTATGCTTTCTTTAAATTTTTTATACATGTTTCAATTAACTTATGAAAGAAGCTTTGTAGCCTTTCTAAAACTAAAAATACGACTCAGTTTAACAAGTAGGCATACTACCACTACCTCAATTTACAGTCACTTCCGCACTTTTTGAGGATTAATCTCTTGACGAAAGCCTCAAGTGACTTAACTCTAAAAGCTGTCACTATAAACAAGTGTAAATATTAAAACGTGTGCATTTCATTAACTACCAAAAATCTAAAAGCTTTTACCTAATATCTAGGGGCCTTTATAAAAACATAAAGTACTACAACTGGTATGCGGTAAATTGTTATATATTACGGCTACATTTTGGTATCTTATCTTACCACAAAATTGAGAAAATTTGATGAAGGTAAGATAATCAGTAACCAGCTGCCATTTTCACAGATTTGTGTTTTTTTTTATTTTAATATTTTTATTACCTGCTAGAATTTTGTCATTGGCTTAGATTTAAAGCTTCAGATAAAAGAAATGTTTATAATTGAATTAACTTTGCTGAGTTCATAATTTTTATTTGACAGTTTATTGCGATGAAGACTGTTTGATAACATTGTTTGAAGCATCTAGATTAAAATTTTATATTGAAAGGAGGTGAATTTTTTTAATTGTTTTTAATGATAATGCATTGTTTTTTAATAAGGTTATTTTTCTTTCAAAGAGATAAACTTAAGTGCTATGTTGTCTTTGAGTTTGAGAGTTGTTGAAAGGTTTGCTTTTACTAGTAGTATTGAAAGAATTGTGTTACTAACTGATTTCTTTCTTGCTCGCGAAGCCTCAGCTGTCCTATAAGGGACTAATGGTGATTATGTGTACCTACTAACTAACGCACCAATGACTTGAAACGCGGCGCTTAGATTTAGGTATAATGTGAGATCTTGCCACACGGACGAAGTAGTAGTAATATATAATACATCCTCTAGTCACACTTGGTTCAACGCTTGTTTTAAGGGTCGCAAAATACTGGTTGACACATTAGAAATAGTTGATCAATCAGAATTTCTCGACGAACGAAAAACTGTAAGTATTTTTCTAAAACGCTGACCGTCAAATTCATAACGCTATCGTCAAATTCATAAAAGCAACGTAATTCAAGTGAAAAAATATTTAAATATTTACACTTATTTGTATCCAGCCTTGACAAGAAGGATAAGAGGATCGGGTTTAAAGAAAATTTCTGGATTCTAAAACTAGGCGGCGAGGTACAATTTCCAGGAACAATGTTGATTTCTAAACTCAACTACAAAATAATGAAAGGCTAATTTAGACTCATGGCTTATGTTTTATATAATTTCAGAACAACCCAACCTATTTTTAAATTAGTTTCGTCGATATTAAAAATACTGACCCTTTCGTACATCAATTGTCTAACGTCTGGTGGCTAAGGCAGAAGAAATGCAAAATTTGCAAAACCACATTCGTACCTTTTGATAAGTTAATCAACAAAACTTCACGTGTCGCAAAGAGTTTTTAAAAATATATCACATTGTTACTGGGGATAAAGGCTATGTCATAGTGGCCTTCTACAGGAGCGATTATACCAGCAAGATGAGGGATTTGATGTCATATAGGAGTACGTATTCAACTACTCAGGTTTTTGGAGGTTGAGAAGCACTACAACAAAAGATTGTTGCTAAAGATGCTACACTCAGTAATATGGAAAATGCAGTTAGTAACTGATGCTCTGCCTGAGACAACCTTAGATAAGCATATAGGGAGCTGGTCGAAGGACAAACCAGTGATGACAGGCTTAAACTCGTAGCGAGGTTTTTTGTGTATACCAGTTCTCCTATCGCAGAGTTTTTATCAGAGTTGTAATATTATAATAGTATATTAACTAACTCATCAATGACTTAAAACCCGGCGCTTAGTTTATGGTATAATGTGAGATCTTTCCACGCGGATAAAGTCGCGAGTATCAGTTAGTAATATATAATATCTCCACCTAGTCACCCTGGGTTAAACGTATTAAGGGTCACAAAATACTGGTTGTATTCTAAGTGTTGCGATATTTGTATATACACATAAATTGAATATTTGAAGATTGTTGTTGTTTTTAATAAAGGCCTGGTGAAAGGTGTATCTATGCCTGAAACGCCGCCCCCATGCTATTAACTTTTTTCACTTCGACTCGGAAATCCACTTAAAAAAATCTCTATAATTAACTGGAAAATCACTAGTAAGAATATAGTCGACTGAGTTTGAGTAATAATTTAAGCATGACATTTATTTCAAAAAGCTTAAAGCGGTTTATTTTGATATCACCCATTTGATTAACATTGAAAAGATTTTTTATACACATTTCAATGTTTAAAAAATGTCTTCAATGTTCACCCAACGGGTAACGTCACAATAAAGCACTCTTGAAAAAAAAAAAAAACACTTTTAAAAGCTCAGATTTGCACTGTAAGTGTAAACAATTAAGTTATTATGTCAATGAAATAAACCTAAATAAACAAAAGACATTAACAGCTAATTCAATATATAACGCAAAAAAATATCATTATTTTTTAGGAGTTCAATCTTATGTTTCAAATATGTTTCAAGAAATTCTGAAAAAATACTTAAAATAAAAAATTACATATTCACCCAGTTTCAGCCAAAAGCCGAGTCTTGTATTTATATGTAAAAATAAATTGCTGAAATTACTGTATTGAAAAAATATAGAAAAATTATTTTGGTACGTGAATAGTTTAACTCCCTGGAATAACGAATTAAAGAATGTTTCAAATAAATTAGTACCTCTATCTAGAATAAGCACGTTCCTGCTTCATTTCTCATTTTTACTCGTAAATATGCTTTAAGAAAATTCCACAACTGCACAATGAGTTCATGTTAAAGAGGTGTTAAAGAATTTTTTGATAATACATGTTTGTTTTTGCTTTCACTATGTTGCAGCCGTAAATGCGAAATCATTTGAAATTATTCATTCCGAAGTTTTGTTTTTATTTCTCATTGTTTGACTTGCTTATATCATTAAATTTAAACTAAAAATAAGTTTAATTTAATTACTATGCACTCTCTGTAAAAATTGTTTAATTTCCCATGTCGTTCCTCATCATATTGCTTCCTTTTCTTAGTTCGTTTAAAAAACCGCACGACGGTCAAGAAAACGTCACGAGTATCGCATCTTATAGTAAACGATGATCTTTGTTTCGAATAAACGTTTAATCTTTCTTCCATTTTAAAAACGTACGCGGCTCGTGTCACACAGTTGCTGTTCCCCACCCACAAGTGCGGTCAGGCCTACGCCTGGCGCAGTATTCGTGTCACCTGCTCTGCGTTGCAGTGCGCGGTCCTCCCTTAAAAAGCATGAGACGCAGAAGCCGTGCGCTCTACCTGTGTCGCCTGCGTCTCAATGTACGTTGAAATGACACTTCAACTCAACGACTCAACTCTATGCGTTTCCATGGCTAACTTTTCTGCCTGTGACCAGACAGCTGAATGTGTACTTGTATTAAGCCTCGTGGGCCTCGGTAGTCTAGGGGTAAGGCGCCTGACTACAATCCCCAGAGGTCCCGGGTACAATTCCCGGCGGTGCCACGGTCCTAGCCTTTCCCGATTTCCCACCTACATAACTTTCCTTCTTTCTTCTTCCCTCTTTGCATTCCTGATTCCTCCTGTCATAGCCTTCACTAGTTCTCTTCCCCGCTCCACCAAGCGCATGTCATCGGTTGGTTGATGAGATTCAACTCGTTTCAGGAGGCATTACACTCCAGCGAGTTGTTCTCGATGCCCCGATGTCAGAGTCGCGAAATGGTTGGGAGTAGGTGAAATAAAAATACCGCAGCTAGGTTGTGACAGTTCTTTCCTTCACTTCTCTCTCTATCTTCCGACTAGAGCTGCTGTTCGACATTTCAAAAATAAAATACATGGTCGACAGTACAAAGGGGCCTTCCCTAAGTCTCTAGTGTGCCACATAAAAAAAAAGCAAGCAGCTGTTTTTAAATTTGACGTAATATTTTTGTTATTATAAAATAGTGATCATGGGCCATTAAATCAATTTATTGTGTTCGTTGTATAACAGAAATGTTATAAACAGGCGCGACATTTTGACTTTTTTAACATTTGACAATCCCGTTTGTAGTTGTGTGCGTCTACCTATTTTCGTTGAGTTGAGCAGAGCTGAAAATCTTTAACGAAAACTCTTAACTGTGACTGTTTCCATGGAGTTCAACTTGGGTTCAACTCTGGTTGAACTCTCATGGAAACTCAGTATATAATACCGTTATAACGTTATACCTGACGAACCTTCGCTGGCATTTAAAGTAAAATAACTTTTATATAAACACCATGAATCGACAGCAATATTTTTTTTTTCTTTCAAAACTTCGCAATTTTGTTAACAATCTTTTTTCTAGGGAAGAGGTTTTTTTTCTCATAGACACGTGCCATAAGTGTAATTATCTTCATTTTTAATGAAAAATTTATTATAACTGACAGATTGACAGCTGACAGTTCAAGCTTAGATTGACTTTAGAAAAAAATAAGATAAGAAGACAATCGCCCACTCCAGTCCACTCGTTGATTACAAAATACATAAATCAAAATAAATCTTTGTTTACCGTATACAAATACGAAGAAAACGGATGTTAAAGAAGTTGTGTGATGTGTAATATCATAATGCACTAAAATACGTACATCCTTATAGTGAAATAATGCGTTCAAATTGTTTAACATAACTTGAATATGCCAGTAACACCTGGTTAAAGGCACAGTTAGCTAGCAGCTTTGCGTTGCGTAGCTGTTGTCAAAATTAAAACTATATAATTAAAAGGGGCTTATTGCGCGCAACGCATAAGTTAAACAAAATTCAACTTTTACGCCGAGGAGACTAACAGTCGACATCTTTTGGCGAGGAGTCTAACAGTCGACTAAATTGATGGCTGTTTTCAATAATGATATCTTCTACATCTATATATTTAGTTGCTTACTGTATAAAAAGCATATACAATAAATTGCAAAAGTAAAAATTATTGACAATTTAATGTAGTCATCAAAAGAATTCACTCAGCAAATCCCTACATTAACGACAAAAACTGCAAAAATTTAGTTTATTCATCAATGTAGTCACAATTCACACCGGCCGATTTAAATATCATAATGGAGGAAAAAGCAGAAACTTGCAATTTCGTTCTTCTATAATAAATCACATGCCTACACAAACGGACAATCGTAATCTTCTCATTCTCTTTATATTCAAGGCCAACACCCCAAAACTATAAGTTAAATTGGCCCAATTAAACTACTCAATAAAGAAATCATTTTTGGGGGTAAGTGTAACTTTCGCTCTCCAACAAAACTCAAAACTAACCGCGTATTTATTTAGGAAAACATCATGAAATCCGGTGCTCATATCTAAATTGCAATGATTTATTTCTTTTCGATTGTTTTTGTGTGTTTTTTGTTCGAGCGGTTAAATAAAAAAAATTCCCGCGAAAATATAAATCAACACGTCACCACACACTCACGTACAACAAACCGATGACTGGCGAGCTCGTTCCTCTTGCCCATCGATAATATTGTAGGATAAATCGAGAGGACCATCCATTGTACATAACAAAAATGTTCAAGCTTCCATTAAACGAACTAACTTAACTCTTTTGGCTCAAATTTGCCCGTGTGAAGCCCGCTTCTACAGCAGCCATTCAAATCCTTTGGTCAAGTTTGGCCGTCGTGAGGCCATCATATCCCCCTTTAATAGCCAAACGGACGGGGTTTGCCCGCTATAAGCCCCTTTTTTTACTCGGGCTTAATAACTACTATCTTCCACATAGTTGCATCCCTATCTGTGACTAACTTATCGTAAACTCGTATAATGTAAAATATAAAAAGGAACGATTGTAACAGTATTTAGGAAAATAGATCCTGCGTACTAATACCCATCATTTGCTACCTCCAAAGTTGGTCTTCAACCGATATAATCAACCTCTGTATTAAGTGAGATTGAAGAGTGATCCTTGGTGTGAGATCGTGACAAGAAAATAAGGGATATATTCGGAGCACTCCACTCGTTGATGAACGAATTAAAAAATCAGGGAAATGAACAATAATACACAGTGCAAATGTACAGCAAAATTACAAATCTCGATATGTAAACTAATTTACTAGACACTTGTTGTAACTTAACGTGAAAAATTTCTGTGAATTGGAAATATTCTTAATAATAAGTATTGCAAATTTACAAAACTGCTGGTGAATAAAACTTAGTGGTTTCTTGTAAAATTACCGCAGATATTTTTTTACAGTGCAACAATTACCTGGTGAGAGGTATTGCACCAGCCGTATACTTCAGACCTAGAACTATGCCTTTCATTTCAGATTTTTCTCAAATCCTTTGACAAGTCATCTAGACATTTTTTTCTCAAGAGGTCTGAGAAGTTTTCAAATAAGTATTTAACTTTTGGAATCCAGCAGTTGCAGGTAAATTGAGGAAAATCTCTACAGAACAATAATGTAATTATAATTGAACAAAAAAACGATGCCTCTAAAATAAACTAAAACTAATAATTGATTGAAATGTAAACTAATGTTTTATTATCTTGGTTCTTTTAATCGGCTGCAATCTCTATGCTTCGCCTAGATAATATTGCTAGTTACGCCGATGACATTACACATTATTACACTACACATCGTTTTATATTGTTATATAAAAAACGAAATACGCTCGTGTAAATATCTGACTCGTTAAAGTAAATTTTCGATATTGCCCTGTGTATGAATTCTAATCAGAAAGAAATAATGCAGATTGTGATTAATCAGATGGTTGGGCGATATCAACTTTCAAGAACTGAGAGACTCATGTAACAAACCAGTTTGAACCATCAGAAACTTGGTTTGATGTAAAACGAGTAAAGAAAAAAATAAATACGTGAGCCACTCACGTACATACAGAACCATTTCGAGAGAGAAAAAGAAGAATTCTTCCAAGGTGCAAAACCGCGCCCTCAAACTTATTGGTGACAGCGCCATTTGCTCTTCAATTGACTCATTAAGCCACCGTAGGAATGTAGCAGCTCTGGCAAAATTTTATCGTTTTTTCATAATGACTGCTCCATTGAAATAAGTAACCTCATGCCTCCACGGCAACATTTTTCCCGCAACACAAGACTTGCCCGCTCGGCTCACCCCCACAGTTTACAGCCCTTATCTTCGCGCACACTCCGATCTAGAAATTCGTTTATAACAAGAACAACTCGTCTGTGGAACAACCTTTCAATGACAGTATTCCCGAACTCATACAACATCCAAGAGTTCAAACGCAAGGTTCATCGCCACTTTCTGCAACACCCCCTTGACTCCCCCTAACCTATTATGTCCTTCTCTCTATCTTTCGAGCTAAGCTTACTACTGGACATTGCACCATGACTTAACCGACATGACGTACTAGTAGTACAAAGGGTGACACCTGAGCTTAGACTATCACATAAAAAAAAAAAAAAAAGTAGGTATGTATTTTAAAAAAAAGTACGCAATCCTGGACAGCCGAGATATCTTGGGGTATTTGAGAGCTAAAAAGGCCAAGGGCCACAAAATTAACAAAAACAATGATTAACGAATCATAGAGGTGGTAGCAAGAAGGAACTTGGTCGTAACAAGTGCCAGATTTGCACGTAAGACTATCAATAAAGCCCCAGGTATCCGCTGATGTAGCCACTCTTAGCCAAATAGACCACGGATGGCAAAACCGCTACAGGCGCGACAGAATGTAAGAGCATGGCGTACAGATGAGCGAGGCAGCTTCGTAGAACAGAGTCTCACTGCAACGAATAATAAAAACTTAGTATTTCCAATGCGAAAAAATCTGGAAAATAATCCCTTATGAGTACTAGGATGGTACAGAAAGTCAAGAGAAGGCAATTTAATTGCATCTTCGAGCTAGGAGAATAGCACAGGAATTGGTAAATGGAGAGCTAACTGACAAACTGGAAGTTTGTACTTGATAATTATTCTACCCTAATAAGTTCGGACGAGTTTAGAAATCCGTAAACCACAAAATAGGTTATTGCTTGGGGAACGGGCGGTACCCGTACGGAGTTTGTAAAATATGGAATGCCCTACCTGCACCAAAGGATTCATAAAATAATTATGCAAGTATAAGAGCTAAGCTATGTATCTGTAAAAATACATCGTGCGCTCTAAAAATAAAAAATGCAGATATGCTCCACTGTCCTGCAAAGGAGAAAACACCATATGCTGAAAATATCATAGGCATAGTGTGACTTTATCCCAGCAAAATCAACAAGTGGCCAAATTATTCTCCCTGAGATACAACACAGAAAAAAAACCTCTTCTCTACAACCGGCATCCGGGTCCTGGCTGTTTCGTTCAATGCAAAAGCGGTGTAACACCACACTTCAAAAGACTAGAGGATGACTCGCTTTGGGGTCACATTCCATTACATCCCCGGAAAACCAAAACGTATCCAGAAGTACACTATAATTGCACTTCTGGAGCCGCTCCACTCTCACAGCGAAAGATATGACAAAGTGCGACTCCAAAGCAAGTCAACCTCCAATACTCTAAAATACGGAGCCACACCACTCCTATATTGAACGACCCAAATGCTGCTCATTCCGTAATAATTCTTCTTTTCGGGTGAGTTAATAAGCTTCACGCCAACCTTACTTGGAAGGGACTAACCCGATCATATTAGCCTATCCCCTCTCATAGGATAGTTACCAGTGGCCAACGCTAGGAGATTATGATCGCACTTCCATCAGTCGGAAATAGTGGCGGAACGTGCATTTATGCTACACGTTACTCCCCCATTCCGCTGATGACTATTTAGTGAACTAAATTCTAATGGGGTTTACACATATATAATTAAATTTAATTTGATGCAGCCGTGTAAACCCGCTCATAGAAGCAGAAATATGTGCATGATTGGAGATAAATCATATCAAGACTTCTAAAATCAACCTTAACTCTTCAACTGCTCTTGAAGAAGACGATGAACTGCATGAAGGAGAATGATTCTAAAGTGACCCCTAAACTATCAATAAAATTGAGCAAAATATTGACGGTTTCCTTTTTTGCACCAAACTTTCAATATCACCCACAGACCGTCAATAATATTTAGTAAAACTGAATTTTGCACAATATTATTACTAGTCTAGGGTCCCCTAAAGGGGTCCCTAGACTATCAATAATATTGTGCAATATTTTGATTTGCTCAATAATATTGACGGTCTGTGGGTGATATTGAGGGATTGCACAATATATTGAGCGGATCAAAATGGATTTGATATTTATTGTACAAAATATGTAAATAAATACAGTGCTGCAGTCTGTAGTTAATATTGCACAACTGGCTTCAATTTCACTCAACATGTTTACTATTCGAAGGCTGACGTGAACTGATTTATTGCACAATAATGTTGATAATCTGGGGCAAAGAAGGAAACCGTCAATATTTTCCTCAATATTATTTCACAATATTATTGATAGTCTAGGGGCCACTTAAGGGCTGTAACCTACGAGGCATAAATGTGACCAGAATCATTGAGCTCGCCAGACTCTGCAGGGCATATATGTACAGATGTCCCGCGGCAGATTTAGGATTAGTAATTCGAATATTTTTAAAAGGAGAGGGATTGAAGGCGGCCGAAAGGCCCTTTAGAATTTTATCAGAGATATCTCTTACCTTTACCAGGATACTCAAATCTTAGGGATGGCACACTGGGTGACATCAGCTCTTAATTAGGTTCGATGGAAGGTACGGTTGCGAAAGGCTAGAAAGGGTGTTGATTTATTGGATTGCTAGAAGAACAATAACTCGAAGATGCAAGCCAGTAGCTTGGGTAATTTATCTTAAGTGGCCCTTAGACTATAAATAATATTGGCAATAATATTGACCAAAATATTGACGGTTTCCTTTTTTGCACCAGAAAATTTTTCAATATCACCCACAAACCGTCAATAAATTACGCAAATCAAAATATTGCAGAATATTATTGATAGTCTAGGGGCCCCATTAGTGTCTTTTTAGAAAGTCACATATGAAAAAGCTGCTTTTATTGAACTGAACACTTATAATTCAAGAGTTCCGATTAGCTATTAACTCTAGAGGATAAATCAAAGGATGAAAAAAGTTTTCATACACATGTCACAAAGAAAATACAATATACGTTTCATTTTCACACATTCACCCAACATCACGGTTTATTGGTGTTCAAATCGTTGAATAAAATAAATATTTACTGGTAATACAAATCAAATAAGAAAAAGCCCGATTGAAAAGGCAAACATATTCGTATTACAATAAACACACACTGTAGCAAAAGAAAATTCATAAATACTCAGAATTACAACATCGTTTAAATCCAAGTTTGGTTCTAGCTTTGTAATTCCTTTTTAATTATATCAGTCTGCATTTAATTGATTCATAATAACCGGCTCTCAGTCATGACTATAAACGTCGAAGGCAACAACAAGTGGTAGACACCTATGCCGATGTGGAAACAGATCTAAACACTTGCCAGGTATAAAATTGTCTAAGTTTTTGTGTTTTTGACATGACATAAAATAAAAGAAATGTTCAACAAACCACACATTTAATGTTAGGTGGAAAATAGAAAATAATAAAAAAAACCTTCAACGAAAACGGCATTCAAATTAGCATTCACTGCAGTTTCAACAAACCGATTATTTACGCCTTTAACGCCTGTAATATTATGAGGTATCCAATTGCAATCAGTAGAGGTTGACCTTTTAATTAGATATGATTCTACACATTAAATAAGTTTCACTTACTTGTATTCGTAAATAAATTTCACGTGTAAATATATCCTTGGAAAAAACACTTTCGCTTCCTTTGTTACAGGTTTTTATTGATTTTGTAGAAATTACACAAAACAATTATCCAAATGTTGAAAAAGACGAACTCACACCCGAAAATGCACTTTTAAAAAAATATGAATATTTTTTTGAAAAAGCGCGCGTAAATTTTAAAATTAACGCAATTCCAGCAGCCACCAACTCGGATTTTAATATGTAAATAAAAAACACTGGAGTGACAGTAACTGGATTAACCGAAAATGCGGTCAGCACAGGTGCACTAAACACGACGGTAAGCTGTAGTATGTATACGGGCAGACCTTCTGCCTTAGCTAGAGCCGCAAAAGGTAATGCTTTCGAGATCGCTGTTTGGCAACGACTAACACACTCGTTCACTCTGGCTGTTATTAAGTACGGCTTAACAAAATTTGCTTCGTATCTAGAGTAGGATGCAGATAGATTTAACAATACACTCTGACCCCGGCTCTGGCCGGCCGGTGATGAGTCTATATGGGACTTTCATTAGTATTGATCAGGTAAAGATTGACGCTGACTGTCTTTACCAGGAGATTTAAGCCACTATCCAGACTATTTAGACACTTTTCAAAATAGTGCTTATCTTTACCGCCATGATAGTTCCTAGACTTGATCAACTAAATCTTATCCGTTTACTTGGTCAATGATAATGAGTGCTTACAGTCCACTGTTGTCTTTAATTTTGGTTATAAGGTGCTAAATGTCTGTTTATTGGCGAATTGAACCAATCGAGCAGGATCAATGGCACTCTTACACAATGTAGATGCTATCCGTGGTACTTGGATCACTTTAGACCAAATTTGATTTATGAATGCTTGACAAGGTAACCCATAGATTCACCACATGACAAAAATATTTCATAGTTAGCCACTACTGCACTGCGAAAAAAATACCCTTAAGAATCATTTAGGGTAATTAAACTAGTATTCAGCTTTAAATCGTTCATATCCTTTAAATCGTAGATTCACGAACAATGGAAACATTACGCAAGCAAAATACTGGACTTCTTTACATCAACTACTTTCTTGAACTATATTTACATTTTGTTTGTACTACAATATAAGCAATATCCCGTGTAGTCTACGAACTTGTAATTTTGAATAGAGAAAAAATCCCAAATTTTAACGTCTTTAAATTTTAGAGCTTTCTTGCCCTAGGAAAGTGCTACACATTATTGAGCTTAATTTTAGCTTTCTTGAATATTTCCTAATGAGCATTTTCGATGGATTAACACAGAACTAATTCGCTGTACAAATTCATCCGACATTAATTAATTAGTCAGTGGGGATTTTCGAAATATTCTAGAGACTATTTAAAATTAAGTTGCCCCGCAGTCTTTTGAGTATTTTTTTTTTTAATAAATAACAAATTGGAAATTTCTTAATTTCGGCAGTGTTTACTTTGAATGCGGTTTAATGTTTTAATATTAAAAAGAGTTTCGAAAATATATCCGTGGTACACCCACTGTGGTGGTTTCCTCCATGCTTTCGACTTTTAATTAAGTTTTTTTTATTAAAAAACTAGCATAAAACCCGCGTGCCTTGCAACGCCTTTAAATAAAAACTGTTTATTATGTGCACTGTTTTCCTTGAAAAAAAAAAAAAACAAACAAAAAAGTCAGTTGTTATTATCCCTAAAAAAGGTTTATTATAGAGCATTTTTTTAATAAACATGGTAAACAAATTGCTGCGTATATCACCTCTGCTCAACAAATCTGCAAGTTTTGAAGCAGAAATTGGTGTGTATATGTCATCAAGAGAAGTGACAAAGGAATCCTAAATAAAGTGAATTTTGAGTCATTCATTTCCACGTGATTATAGGGATGCACTGTCAAAATTTCAGCCCTATAGCTCCAGCGGTTTGGTAAACCCCATTTCACCCCCTTAGGGGATGAATTTCGAAAAATCGCTTCTTAGTGGATGTCCACGTCATTATAGGGATTTGGTAAACATGGTAAACACACACACACATGGTAAACATGGTAAACAAGAGAAGTGACAAAGGAATCCTAAACAAAGTGAATTTTGAGTCATTCATTTCCACGTGATTATAGGGATGCGCTGTCAAAATTTCAGCCCTATAGCTCCAGCGGTTTGGTAAACCCCATTTCACCCCCTTAGGGGATGAATTTCGAAAAATCGCTTCTTAGTGGATGTCCACGTCATTATAGGGATGCACTGTCAAAATTTCAGCCCTATAGCTCCAGCGGTTTTGGGTTGACCCCATTTCACCCCCTTATGGGATGAATTTCAAAAAATCGCTTGTTAGTGGATGTCCACGTCATTATAGGGATGCACTGTCCAAATTTCAGCCCTATAGCTCCAGCGGTTTTGGGTTGACCCCATTTCACCCCCTTATGGGATGAATTTCGAAAAATCGCTTGTTAGTGGATGTTCACGTCATTATTGGGATTCACTGTCAAAATTTCAGCCCTATAGCTCCAGCGGTTTTGGGTTGACCGCATTTCACCCCCTTATGGGATGAATTTCGCAAAATCGCTTGTTTTAGGTAAACCCCATTTCCCCCCCCTTAGGGGATGAATTTCGAAAAATCGCTTTAATAGTGGATTGCCACGCCATTATAGGGATGCACTGTCAAAATTTCAGCCCTATAGCTCCAGCGGTTTGGGTAAACCCAATTTCTCTCTCTCTTAAACGGCAAGCCCTATCATAAAATATTGCTTACGTATAGATCATCAGACGTTCAATAGTTCCTCTGTTGGACTACGTGGCTAATATTTTCAGGGGTGAATTGAATAACTCCTAGACTAAGTATCGTAGAGCAACGTAATTCGGTTCGTATTTTACATAAATGTGTATTTTTTATATGATATTAAGAACAGGAACTTAAGTCAGTCCGTTTACAAGAAAAGAACCAGAAAATTTTTCTCAAAATCGTATAAAGTTATTTCGTTTTTATACCCTGGTTCAATATTTTATCCAGGTTGACTTTTTTATTTTAGCCTATCCTGTCCGTACAGGGATCTATTTGACTCAACCCAGCTCCCTAAGGGCCCCTAACATCTCCAGCAATACCTTTACCTAATGCTGTAAACATGCTAAGGGCGACGGCGAAACTATTTTCCTCATTCACGGCGAATGGCCGGACGAAATTTTTTGTGTGTACACACCAAAAGCGACGGCGACGCAAGCAAAAAACACTCCCCGGAATACCCATCTTGCACAGCCGAACGCTACACACGCATACAGGAACACACGAGAATAGTAACACAATAGAAATAATGCTGTAAACATGCTAAGGACGACGGCGAAAATATTTTCCCGGCACAAATTAAAAAACATACACCGGAATAACCACCTTTGACAGCCCAGTATGCTGCACATGCATCAGGAGCACACGATAATAGAAATACAAACCCTTGTCATAACACACATGCAACTTTGACAGCCGACGGCTACAAAATAGAACTTGGATTGATTCGTTCGCGGCGGCGTATTTATCGCAGTGGTTTGCAGATTGTGCAGCTTCATACAAAAGCGGTGTGTTCTATTCGTTTGTGGCAGTGTCTGAGCAAAGTGATTCGTCGGTCGCCTTTAACATGTTTACAGCATTAGATTGATTCGGTCGCCACGCTCGGCGACGTCGCCATCGGAGTGGTCAACAGAATGTGTACCTTCGTATTAATCGGTGTGTTCTATTCGGTTTTGACAGTCGTTGAGCAAAGCGATTCGTCGGAAGCCCTTAGCATGTTTACAGCATAAGAGTCAATGATCATACTGATGCTGGTGACATATACAAGCGTACATTCCTTGCATTCAGCGGCTGCATGATATGCGGCAATTTCCTCTGACCCAAAATTGCAGGTTGCGCTCCGTCCTGACTTTCATACATAACCCAAAAATCTAAGTAACGAGTGCATGTGTTTGTTGTACATGTTTGTGTGTGCTATGTCGAATGCGGCAATGCAGAAAAGCCGGAGATTTGCGTGGTATGAATTCCATTCACGGAATATTCCGTCAGGTCGCATTTATATACACACACTTCTATATTATCTGTCAGCGAATGAAACGCATGTAGGTTTGGATATGTCATCAGCTTCACCCGCAATCGGTCATATGTTTGAAATACTTAAAATCCATTCAAAGTGTCTCGGGATTTTGGTATTTTACCCGAAGGTGAAGGTGATGTAAAGTCAAGTTTACATCTCGGATACAAAGTGGAAACGCAAATTGGGGCTCCTTTATCCAAAAGAAGATGTGGCCTCGGTAGCCTTACCTAGGGAGTCGCGACAGTAATAGTTAGGTTAGGTTAGGTTAGATATGGCTGAGCCAGAAGAATAGGCCCATTGTGATTCCGCTTTAAACCTGATGTTAAAATGTCATTTCTTCGCTAAAACCATCTCGAGAAAGTAATGAATCTTCTAAGTTGCGGGATCCCAATCTTCGAGATTTCCGCAAGGGTGCTTGGAAAGGGTTCGCCAAATGTGGTTAACCTTATACTGCTTAGGGCCGGGCAGTGATAGAGGAGATGTAGTACACTCTCTGCCTCGTCCAGATTCTTACAGCTTCTGCAGAAATCGTAGGTCTCAAGACCAAAGCGGGTCACATGCGTCCCTATCAGACAGTGTTCGGTCAGCACTTCCGCTATAACTGAGAGGTCTTATCTCCCTAGGCTCAGTAGTGAGGTGGTCCGCCTGAGATCGTAAGAGGGCCAGGTTAATTTGGCCAGAGTGCATTTGTTAAGATCCCTCCAATGCTTTTTCGCTTGTTGCATTGTGTGTTGCTTGCATCGGAGTTTAAAGGTGGCCCAAGGCATACAAACTCTTTCCTTTTCTGGAAGGATAGTAGCAGTCGTGCTTATCCTAGCCAGTTCGTCAGTTTTACAATTTCCCTCTATATTTCGGTGACCGGGCACCCATACGAGGAGGGTCCTGAACTGTTGAGCCATCTCGTTAAGAGATCTGCGACATTCAGAGGTAGTTCTAGAGCTGTTTGTGCAGGAGTGCAATGTAGACAGTCCGGTTCCTATCACCTTGCTGGTTGATTTGCAAAACAGCCTCTCGTATGGCTACAACCTCCGCTTGATATACATTGCAGTGATCGGGTAGTCGGAAGGTCGCAACAACTGGAAGATCCTGGTCGGAACTGAGAGCTGTCGCGCAAAACAGAGTCCGCTGGAGGGCAACTGTTCCGCCCTATGTCCCATGAGGGATTAAAGGACCTTAAAGAAAGAAGAAAAGTAGATGTCGAGTTCCTGTTATGCATAACTAGTAGTAGTAGTGCTCCTGTTGTGCATAACTCCGCCAATCTTTGTACTTTCGGTATTTTGTTTAGCACGGTGGATTTACGCAGAGCTGGCCACCATACTAAAGGAGAATTGGGCGAACGATCGCTGTGTAGATCCATCGCACTATATTAGGGGAGAAGCCCCATTTCTTCCTAATTGATTTTTTGCAACCGAAAAGCGCTATATTCGCTTTCTTAACGCGCTCTTCTGTGTTTTCATTCCAGAGCAGTTTCTTGCCTTACATTGTTAGGCCGAGGGGGGGGGGGTCTTATACTTCTTTGTGAAGAGGACCAGCTTCGTTTTTAATGGGTTAACGATGAGTCTGCGGGTGGCCGTCCAGCTTGAGAGAGTTTGTAACGCCGCTTCCATGAGATCACAGAGAACTTGAGGAAATTTTCCATTTTTCGTGATAAACTTCATCCGCGTACGCCAGGACGTAATGCCCCTCTGTCTGCATGCGTCGCAATTGCTGGTTCATAATTACGACCCATAGCAGTGGGGAAAGTACTCCCCCTTGCGGAGTGCCTCTATTTACGGCCTTTCGGACCTACCTGTCGCCCAAGATCGAGCTCACCATCCTGCCAGTAAGCATTTGGTGGATAAGAGACACCAACGATGTCTCGATCACATGTTCTGTCAAGGCCAGGGTAATGGTGTCCGGCAATACATTGTTAAATGCTCCTTCTATGTCAAGAAATGCTACTAATGTATACTGCTTAACCTCGAGGGATTTTTCAATGGTTGAGACCAATGAGTGAAGAGCAGTATCAGTAGATTTCCCCTTTGTATAGGCGTGCTGTGCGCCCGAGAGTTCCGAGGTTAGTATGGTCTGCCTCAGATATATTTCATTTAGCCTTTCTAGAGTCTTTAATAGAAAGGATGATAGGCTGATTTGCCTGAAGTCTTTGGGTGTTGTGTGGGAGACTTTTCCGGCCTTAGGTATAAAAACTACTTTAACCTCTTTCCAACTTTTTTTTTTTTTTTTTTTTTATGTGAAAGACTAGAGTCACAGGAAGCGCCCTTTATACTGTGTCGACAATCTATTTTCTTCATATAGAGTGCAATGTCGAACAGCAGCTCTTGTCGGGAAAGAAAGGAACTGTCTCAACCTACCAGCGATATTTTGCAGTCCACCTACTCCCAACCATTACTGGCGACTTTGTCATCGGGGCATCGAGAAACAACTCGCTGGAGTGTTATGCCTCCTGAAACGAGTTGAATCTCATCAACCAACCGATGACATGCGCTTTGGTGAAGCGGGGAAGGGCTAAGGAAGGCTATGACAGAAGGAATCAGGAATGTAAAGAGGGAAGAAGAAAGAAGGAAAGTTATGTAGGTGGGAAAGTGGAAAAGGCGAAGGACCGTGGGGCTGGCCGGGATTCGAACCCGGGACCTCTGGGATAGTAGCCAGACGCCTTACTCCCCAGGCTACCGAGGCCTGCAGTTATTTTTAAGGCACCCAGTAAACATTGCCTGCAACCAGGGTATGATATGACTAAGGGTGTGTTGCAGTTATGCCGGCACTATGCCGTCAAGGCCTGGTGATTTATAGGGCTGGAAGGTGTTTATATCCCATTTTGTTTTTGCTCTACTTATGATAGATTTGATCAGCTGTGGTGAGGCTGAAGAGTTTATCGTGATAGCTGTCTCAACTGTAGTACTACTCGGGAAGGGGGTGTCCATAAGTAGTTTCAGTAATAGTTGGGAGTGGGTGAAATAACAATATAGTAGGTTGTGGCAGCTACTTCCTTCCCGACTAGAGTTGCTTTCGTCATTGAACTCTATTCGAAGAAAGTAGATTGTCGACAGTATAAAGGACTTTTCCCGAGCTTCTTGCCTTCCACATAAAAAAATGGTTCTATCTGTTTTTCACCAAAGCGGAAATAAAAAACTGCAAACGTAGTCAGGAGGCAGGACAACCGCTCATGGTGGCAGAAATTTCGGAAAATATACCAGTAAGCATACCCAGGAGGCATAACCCTTCTATAATACAAGTCATGAACACCAATTGTGTATGTGTTGGTCGGTGGTCCGGGTGCTATATTCATTTGCTGTAAAATTGTATTTAAAAGTTGATATTAGAATTTTTTTGTTTGTTTAGGGTGAGTTGCACCAAATCAAACTTATTGTTAAAATTAACTTTAACAGAAACAAAGTTGTTAAAGTTCCAGTTTGTAAAAATGAGTTGCACCACCCAATCGTTTGTTAAAGTTATCGTTAAAGCTACGCTACTTTGATTTAAATTTGAATTTTTGTGAATTTATATGTTTAACAGTTTGTGAGTTTATTAAAAATGGCACTCCAATAACATTAACCAGCCGAATTTGCTTACCTAAAATAACGTTAAAATGTTACGTCATGTTGGCAATTGTTAAACGGTACAACTCTCGTTTTGTTTAACCGGAGATTTGACAACGGATCCGTGTTTTGTTCCGGTTAAAGTTAATTGGTGCAACTCACCCTTAGTGAAATAATTATGTTTAAGGGGACATTCCGGTCAGCTGGATTGGAAAAATCGATTTTTTTTGTTTGCTTAATTGATAGATATAACCCTTAAAAATAACATACCGAAATCCCAAAACGATATCTTGAACAGAAACAAAGTTACACTTCATTAAAAAGGCGTGCCTCCAGCCGAGCGTCATTCATTTTTATTTCAGTCGAAACATGACTTAAAACTTCAGAGGCTTTTATCTCCGTTGAACTAATTTGTTCGCTGCGACCAAAATTCAAAGCAAACGGTCGATGTCGATGTCATTTCAGAATAATAGTCTTACGTGTCATTTCAGAATAATAGACTAATTTTTTCTTTTCTTTTTTTATTCAAAAGTTATAACAAAAATAGAGGTGAAAAAAGACCGAAAAAATTACTTTTTTTCAATTGTCCACCATTTCGAATTTTGAAAAACTGTTCTATTATTCTGAGCATCATATCATACAATTTAACAAACTTTCATAATTTTTGATTTCAGGTCACCTGTGTAACCTAGAGTTCGGTCTCAAGCAGGACGTTTCGCCAAGAACGGCGACCTTTGATGGGTTGAAGGAAGGATTAAAAATTATTTTTTTGATCCGACAAAATTTAATTGTGTAGGTACTTGAAGGATCAATAAAAATTATAAAAAAGTTTTCTTCAATTGCTTTAGTAGATTCGTCGAAAAAATTCCTAATAATTGACCATTTTTTTACTCAACTGACCGGAATGTCCCCTTAAAGTTATTCACTCAATATGATCAAGAGTTCTTATCGCCCTAGGCTAATTATGAGGACGCGCTAAAAAGTAGTACGTGAGTAGAGTAGTAGTGTCAAAATTTAAACATGGTTCCTTTTCAGATCGATCTGCAAGCGAAACTAACGTTGCCCTTTAATCTGCATGACATTCAACCTTAGGGTGGCAAACCATTTCTTAAGCTGACCGTACATAAAGGCAAAGTTATAAGACCAAAATCATGACAAGTGACTGCAGGCCGAGTAGAAAACCAAATCCATGCCGTGTTTGGCCGCATGACTTGTATTGGCTTAGTTTCTATAGACAACTTAGTTTCCATTGCCATTGACCATGAGCGTGGTCATCTAGTGTGTGAAGCTGCTTCGACTTGAGCAAACAATTTTAAATATTTTCACTTCTGTTATTGTTTAAGAGGAGAGGCATCAAACAAATGAAACATTTTTGCAACTAATTAATGATTTATTTGAAAATTATAGTAATTAAGTAATTATTATTAGATTATACAAATGTCCTTTTTCGTGCTTTAGCTGACCTCAACCGTTTTAACCTTAGGTCGACTACCGTAAAGTCTCCGTTACCAAATTGAGGGAGAAGAAAGTTGTTAATATCGTTTTCAACCAGAATACCTGTTCTAGTCTTCCCCTTGGCTTTGGTATAAAAGAGATTAAATTTGGGCGTACTTAACCCACAGATCCTGTCACCAGCGATCCATGGCTTTTGGACTAGGGAAACATCGGCTTCGCCTGATGCCAAGCAAAGCAAAAGAGCAGCAGACGCCGCTTTACAATGATGAAGGTTTATTTGTATTATCTTCATTATTTTGTGGTTTATGACCTCGACGATAGTCACCTCCGCTTCTTCCTCGTCGATGACCGAGCTAAGGAGTGGGTGCATAAGTTCGAGAAGATAGAGGCTTTGCTCAGGTCCGAGTCTGACGATGGACCAGCTTCGTTCCGAGCTTCGGCTTCGCCGTCAATGGTCAAATCCGGCTGAGGCCTTGGCGCAGGTTTTACTATAGCCTCTGTGTCTGTTTTATAGACCTTCAGCTCTATCTTCTCGAACTCATAGTACCCGGTGTGTTGGTCTTTTGCTAGTTGTTCTAGACACTCTTTATTTAGGCGCAGAACAACTTGCATAGTGGCCCTGTTTGTCTGCTCCGTTTTAATAACCTCCCAGTTGTCGGTTTTAAGTTGGGGGTTGAAGGTTTTTAGCATCGCTAAGATTTCCTCTGGCTCCGATGGAGCCACTGGAAGACATGCTCTGGCCCTCGGACGTGATGGAATGTCACAAGCTTCTACTGCTTTGAGTCGGGCACCGGATAAAAATCTCCGACTCTAGCTATACCAGCCTTGTACTGTTTTGCGGATCTGGTGTCGCCGCAGGCTGTCAGCTTAATACTGCCTTGGTAACATCCGGTCTCAAGGCATGGAGGGAGAGGTCCTGGATTATCCCTCAGGACCTACATGGCAACTTTAGCGAAGACGACTTTAACCCACCGCCATTGATGGTTAGGGATCTTTGCAATTTTTACGAAGGATATTGCTTTAGTTCCACAGATCGCTGGCGTTTAGAGGTTTGTTTATCTCTGGACAGCTCTAGGGTATAGTTTGGTATGACCTGCTTAGCCCAAGCAATGTCATCTTGGATTTTGGTGAAATTCTCTTTCGGCACTTGGTCCTCCCCAATCGGGTTGGTAGCCAAAGGCGAAGGATTCGGGTGGCCAGGCGGCGTTCTCGGTGGCTTGCATTCGCCGGGTCTGGTCTAATAAGGTCTTTGGCCCTTCCGCAGACCATTTGCTCCTCTGACCCACAGAGGCCGTGCCTGTAGGTGTACGCTGGGCAGCGACATTGCCACGAGGAGGAGCAGGGTTAAAAGTAATTGCTTCTCAAGCCTTTTTTCGAAGAAGGGAGCTTGTGGTTTCCTTTGGTTTAGGTGGGCTTGGGGGTACCGTAGCCCTTTTTCCCGCGGGATTTGTAGTCCCTTTCGCTTTTGGTTTAGGGAAACCGCACCCCGGAAACTGTCTTCTTACAAAATAGTAATACATTTAGCACTATTGGGAAATTGACTAGTATTAGAACTGGTGGCAAAGTAATCCTGAGAGAATCTAGTTCAAATAACTATAATGGTGGTTAATCTAAACGATTTTTCTAGAGAATTTGTTCTTCCCGAACGTTAGCAAACAAACATTTCCTTCGTACTTTGTTCGGTACAACAAAGCGGGTGTTCGAATTCGTATTGAACGTGTTGAAGAGCCGCGGATAAAGTGGGAAGAGAATGACTTCAGTTACAGACTCCAAAGATTTCCAGAGAGAGCACTTGTCAGACTTGACCAAAAAAAACAAATTTTTCGGTAACGGGAAGAACCGCATTTTCCTGTAACTGTATCACGCGTAGAAAACAATTCCCTGCCAACAAAGTGCTGATCCAAGGTTTGAAAAATTCGTGATGTTTGTAAAGGTGTAACGAAGGACCTCGGTTGATTATCCTCATGAGCCAATCTCTGACCTTCGTAACACATACTAGAATTTTCAAAAAAACCAACCATAGAATAAACAGAAACAACTTCCCAACAAACCTAGACTTAAGCAACAAAAAAATGAAAATTCTCCTTTCATCCAAAAATTTCAATCCTCTCCTCCAAAAATTTCAATCCTCTGGATTACCAAACCATTCCTACATTTCGGAAGGCGAGTAGGTGCGCCATAAAACACCCAGTTCCAGAGTCAACCAGCTGTGTGCTTGGAGGAAATGCCGCCATGGTAAGGTTGACCACTAACCTATATTTCCAGAAACACGATTTGTCCTTGCTTGGCCCGGGAGCATGTTCGGAGAACAAAGGTGAACATACGCAAAAAACGGAACAACGACCGCACGTCCCAATACGTTCGGGGGGCCTCGGTGGTCTAGAGGTAAGGCCCCTGACTACTATCCCAGAGGTCCCGGGTTCGAATCCCGGCCAGCCCCACAGTCCTTCGCCTTTTCCACTTTCCCACCCCCATAACTTCCCTTCTTTCTTCTCCCCTCTTTACATTCATGATTCCTCCTGTCATAGCCTTCGCTAGTCCTTCCCCGCTCCACCAAGCGCATGTCATCGGTTGGCTGATGAGATTGAACTCGTTTGAGGAAGCATAACACTCCAGCGAATTGTTTCTCAAATGCCCCGATGCCAGAGTCGCGAAATGGTTGGAAGTAGGTGGAATAAAATATCGCGGCTAGGTTGTGACAGCTCCTTCCTACTTCTCTCTCTACTCGCTATCTTCCGGCTAGAGTTGCTGTTCGACATTCTATACGAAAAAAAAAATAGATTGTCGAACAAGTACAAAAGGGCTTTCCCTAAGCCTCTAGTCTATCACATAAAACAAAATCGATAATACTTATCAGCACGCGACGATCATTCACCTGGTAAGTCAACATCTAAAAACCCAAGTAATTATTGTAACTGTGAAAATCAAAATAAAGTAAAATATTGTGTTCAAGTTTCTAGTGTTTTTATTATGAAGATTTTTTAGCTCTCAGAACATGTGACATTAGCATACTCAATAGGCTTTCATTCCATAAGGAGGAAAAGTAGCTTGGAAGTGGATAGAATTTAGTTGAGGGACTGCTTTGGTAAAGCCACTCTCGGGCTTGGAAAGAAAAAGGCAATTTCAAAAGATTAACAAAATAAAATAGCAATACTTTTCGGTATCCGGATCACATACCCAAAGGCGCCCATGAATATTTCTTTTTTAAAAAAACTTTTTTATAATGCTCGTAGAAAGCTTTTGAGGAGCATAAAGACATATACTCCCCTGCAATGACATGTAATGTTGAAAAGTATATGGAACTGTTATGGGAATGGGAGCGCTGTAAGCTCATTTTAGAGTGCTCAAAGATGGCTATTGGAGCACTCCACATAAATTTTAAAAATGCGTGATTTTGTTTTAATATCATGTAAATAACCATATGAACTTAGAAAAACACAATATTTTGAAATCACAGACAGACACTCCAATTATAATTATATAGATTGTCCAAATTAAAATCGCATTATATACATAGTTTCCACGTTTTACTTGCTCGATTACTCATATCACCGCAGTTTGGAAGTCTACAATTAAAAGTATTTTAAAATCCTAAAAATAGCATATACTTTTATTTTTTAACGTCATTTCAAATTGTAAACAAAAAAGCGTTAACTTTTTTATTTACACTTAACACCAAGGAAGTTCACTTCACGGAATGTAGCCTATGTTTACTTAAACTTCAATTTCACGCAAGAAGACGCTAACATCTATTACAATCCGCTGACGAACATTGACTTAATTTTTTGGTATCATTAACTAAAGTTTGCATACCAGTGCCATCAATTGCGATTATCAACTGGTTCAACAGCATCTTTTTGTATTGACCAGGTGCGAACTTAATCACTGAGTAAAGATTCATACAGATTATAAACGTGTTTTTTTCTATTCTGGTTCGGTGCAGTGAAAACGTGAAAAAAAAGTTTACACTTGACGTTTTGCAAAACTTTTTCACTTTATCACTGCACTCAACCTGAAAAAGCGATTCTCGTAGTTTTTGACAGTGGTTTGCACGATGTAAAAATCGTAAACAAAGGTATAGATAAAGGTGTAAAGTGTTTACAGTTTTCACTACAACGAACCCGAATTGACCCCCAGGCCTGTGTGCCAAAATTTGTTTCAAGCATAGATAAGATATAGGTGTGAGAACTTGTTTGCTTTCCGTTTTTTATTATATGTGACAACTAGCAGAGACAACACAATGGATTAAATTAAATCACCATAAACGACGGGCGATATTATGTATAAATGTCGACTTAAGATTTTCATTTTTGGAATGCCAAAGAAATTACAGCACAAGTAGTCCATGGAAATTGTACTTTAACATTGCAAAATTGTAGGACAATGTTTTATTTTTGGGTTCCGCGGCCCCCCTGTTCGAAATGTATTTGAAGTTAATAAAAACTCAAATTTTTACACTAACAAGAACACTTTAATAATTCGTACTTTGTATTCTATTAACAAAATTCACTTCTGCATTATGAAAATAATGATTAACAATCAAAAAAAATACGAGTGTGCGTAGGACCACACTTTAGAAGTGTTAACTTCTATGGCTAGTCTAAATGTCCAAATCAATCTTAATACAGGACGATAAGGATTAATATATTTTATTTATGAATATTCTGTTAAAGTTTATTTAATTGTTACTTATATGCACTCCCTCCAAAATGTGTTGCAATGTTTTGGAAATTAAACAATTTATCTTAAACTTATCACACAAAGATCGGACGATGGATGACTGGGATAATGTAGTTTTTAGTAAAAAATAGTAGATAATACATACATATATAGTAATAAATACATAGTACATAGTTCATAGGAAAAATGTAGTACATAGTACTCGTCGTCGGGTTGATGCAATAGTCACGAAACAGAAATTTTTGCTATTTTAAACATTGTGCAAATATGCAAAAAAGTCATATTATATTTAGCCAAAGTCACGGATCTAAATTTTTATGGGAATCCACTGGATTCAGTTTGAATTTTTTCAGAACATAGTACATAATATGCAGTACATTGTATATAGTACGTAATAGATAATATATAATACATAGAAAATAATAAACATACCAGTAGGGAATGGAATTACTGGAAAAACTACTTCTACAGAAGCAGTTCAGTACTTCCACCCAGTACAAAAAAGGCATTACATTAACACGGCGATGGCCTAGGCTGGGAAGTACTTTTTTTCCCTTCCATTTGGAAGTACTTATACTACATTTATTACTAAACTCATAATGCAAAGTTATTATACTGTAAATTTTTATAATATAATTTAGTTGGCGTAGGCGTGAAGGGGTGGTTGAAGGGAGCTTGAAGTAAAATTAAGCGATTTATATTTATATCATAAACATAAATTCAAATATATGTCTATACATTAAAGACATAAAACTTAATGGCTGAGACAACTGTGATGGTTAACAAAGAAAACGAGCAGCTACGAAGTTTTTCAACACGCTTTTTGCGCGAAATCAAACGCTTGGTCACCAAACCCATTCTCCTGTGCATTATTTATAAGTCATTACAGAGAACACTAATTAAAGAAGTACTTCCAAATCGACTTCCCACAATAAATACCTGCGATTTTCCCTACTGGGATACTACCTCAGATATGTACGTAAAATACAGATGCCCAGTCGAATAGGCGAAACGCCGAAACGTATTCCATGTCGCCGAAAGCGATTAATCCAAGCAAAAGATTTAAATATTGCAGCCATTTAGTTGGCTAGAGCATGGCAACTTTTAGTCGAGGTCCACCAACAGACATCAGCGATGGTGAGTGGTGACGCGCATTTTTGGTTCGCACCCGTTTCTGGGCACTTGTGCCTATGCAGCTGGCTAGAGCATGGCAACTTTTGGTTTAGCTCCCCATAGAAACAGCAGCGTATGTGTGCGAGGAAAAATAGCCCGCGCTTGGTGGGTGGGATTGGGTTAGAATGTTGCAATGCAGAAGCTGCTCTTAGCATTCGTTTTATATTCTCGCGCCGCTCTCAAAATTCAATTATAATTCTACTGAGACTGAAATTGCGGGTTGCAGATCGGGTGATCTTGTGCTTTTGATCGTTGTCAGTTATAATTTTTTTCGGATTGTATGTTGTCAAGCGATCTCATCGATGTTGTTACTTTGTACACCCCAATTACGCCGCCAACCTGGAAAAGGTGTGCATATAGATTTTCCACTATATCTCCGTAACACTACATCTTACACAAAATTTGCAAGTAGCGGCTAAACATACATAACTAAACCGAATGAATTGACATATGTATGTATATAATTAATAGTTTTAAAGTCATAGCCTACTACATAACTGAATTATATTAACTGTTATAAAATTATTATAGAGTTGCCAACATCTCCCTTTTTTAAGTTCCCAGTATAGGGAAGTTATTGCAGTCGGTCCGAAAATCGAAATCGAAATTTTTAACGTATTTTCATTTTTCAAGGTCCCAAGAGCATTTCACGCTAAAATTTGGGAGGAAGAATGTGTGTGTGTGTGTGCGTACGTAGGTGGTTATTTTTTCCCGCACGAAATCGCGCGAACCAAAAAGGAAAGGAATTCGTTAAGGTGTCGTTCGAAGCGTATTAACAGAAATATGATCTGAAAAGATTTTTATAAAATTTGGTGGAGCCTCTTTTTAACCGACTTCAAAAAAAGAGAAGGTTCCTCAATTCGACGTGTAGGTTTTTTTTTTTTTTTTTGTGATACGATGAAGCTTAGGAGTCACCCTTTGTACTACTAGTCCGTCATGTCGTTCGAGTCATGGTGCAATGTTATGGATATGAAATTTCGGATGTGGATGTGGATACGGATATATGAATATTATTATAACGGTTTCAGATACGGTTACGGATATGAAACTATTTCGGATTATCCGATAGTTTCGGATAGTTTCGGTTACGGATATTAGATTTTTAAGGTATTTCTTTTATTTTATTTCTAGGTTATCATTTTGTACAGCAATCACAGGAAAAACTAACTAAACAACGCAAAGGGCGCCCTTGGTTAATGTGTCGGCTTGGCCGGGCGAAAACCTGTCATACGGCTAGCGACACACGATTTTTCGTGCCAAATAGAACTCAAGCAATTACGTTAGCTGCGACATACATTAAGGTTAAAAACAAATCGGTTTCAGAACCGAAAAGCAGCCGTAGTCATCCCTGTTCGGCAACGGCTGATTGTACGATGTTGCAACCGAATGCTTCGAAAAACTCATTGAGTAAAATGTGTTGCGACATATGATTAGAGGTTTCCTGGAACCAAGTAGCGTTTCCTGGGACCAAGAATTAATAACACAGGTAACATTTGATATAAGGAAAAACACGAAAAACGCTATAGTGCTCTGGGGGGTGTTCAGGTCGCTGATTACGGTGAGCGGGCTGGTTAACCTTCATCACATCAGGTTCAAGGTCATTTGAAGGTCAAAGTGACTTAATGCGACCGAAAAAATCTGAAAAAATCATGCGTATGTTTTTGAGGTCCCTGAATACGACTTATTGGTGCCGTGTAGGCCTACCTTAATATTTTTTTTTATATTGCCCCCGAAAAAAAAATGAATGGACTAAAAAGTACGAAATAAAAAAAAATTTTAAAAACCGACTTCAGAAAAAAGCCGAACAAAAATGCACAAAGAAGGATGAAATAATTGTTTCTAATTCTTAACAACATTAATCCAATCAGAATGGAACTAGAAAGAAGAATCACTTTTGAAGACGGTGCCAGGTAGTAGTTGACTTTGATTGCACTCACTCTTGCTTCGGGAATTGTTTTCATTTCTTTGTTAGGCTTATGCCCTTAATGCATCACCCACAGGTGTTAGCACCGGCCATCCAATGTATAAGTATGCTATTACTTTTTGAATAATTTTATTGTTCTTGGTACTATCTTTGGTACATTCAAAAGTAACCAGCAATGCGTTAGCGGACTCCTGTTGAATCTATTTAATTGCTGCTGCTAATCTTACTACTGCTATTAAAAATTCTTCATCCCTGTATTTTGGAATTTATTAGTCGCGATAATACATCTGCCTAACCAAAATTGTCAGTCGATATGTATGGAATTTGAAAATCATATAGAAGTAATGTACAAGCCCATCTTTGCAATTTATTTGCTGTATGCAGAAATACCTTTTTTGTTTCCGAAAATGTTTAATAATGGCTTATGATCCATTTCTAAAATGAATTCGCTGCCTATTAACACTCTATGAAATTTTTTTACTGCTAGATTAAGGCGAGTGCTTCGTTTTCTATCTGGATATATTTTTTTTCTGGATGATTGGTAGCGGTGGATTGTAATGCGTTAGTAGCAATTCCCTTTGTAATATTTCTTTAAATTTATCCAATTATTTTTTGAGAATTTTAGCTCCAGTTCCACTTAACATCTATACGTAGTAACTGATCTAATGGTCCATAATAAATTATAGCACCTAAGAAAGTTCTTAGTTCAGTTATATTTGATGGTGGGGGCATCTCTCGTATACATTTAATCTTCTGTGAATTTGGTTGAATGCCCTTGTTGTTGATAATGTGACCCAGGAACTTTACCTCGTTCATTAGAAACGCGCATTTTTCCCGCTTTAGAACAAAACCAAAATCTTCTATCTTTTGGAATAATTTGTTTAGGTGTTGTAAGTATTCTTCAAGTGTTTCACTTGCGACAAACAAGTCGTCAAATAACCAGTAACAAAAGATAAATCCGCGATTATAGCAGCAATTATTCTGCATAGTGCGTCTCACAACAATACAATTGTTTTTGATTTCAAAAACGCAGACTGTAATAGTATTTGCGTTTAATTATTTCAAATTGACTGGATGAATAGGCTATCGGGTGATAACCTAGACCAGTTAGCATCATGCTTCTACAACGTTATTCTCAGCTCCATCGACAAACACGTAACCAAAATTAAACAAGTAGGGATGTGGGTTCGACCCGTTCGGTCCACACGATCAACTTCCCAGTATGATGGATGTTGAATATTAGGATTGGATATTTTAATAATAAATGAACAATAGGCAATATAGAATATATGTATAATACCGGGAATTTGTGACAATTGTTTATCAATATTTTCGCTAAAATGTCAAACTAAATGTGCGCACTTACAAGATTAGGATGACGAAAAAGTATATAAAATTTATGTGTTAATGTTTTTCGGCACCTCAATGAAGTCGATATAGTTTTTAGTTCGCGCGGTATCGTGCAGGTACAAAAATCACTTAAGTCATTTAAACCAAAAAAACCGCTGGACGGAATATTATAAAAATATTTTCAGATTATATTGTCGCTAATACGCTTCGAACGGCACCTCAAGTAAGTCAATATCTTTCGTGGTTCGGGCGATATCGTGCAGGTACAAAAATCACTTACGCCGCTTAAACAAAAAAACGGCTGGACCGAATTTCATGAAAATCTTTTCAGATCATATTTCGGTAGATACGCTTCGAACGACACCTCAACGAAGTCGATATCAGTTTTGGTTCGCGCGATATCGTACAGGAAAAAATGACCACATCCGTACGCACATACACACACACACATACTTTCTCCCAATTTTTTGCTTAAAATGCTCCTGGGACCTTGAAAGATGAAAATACGTTGAAATTTTCGATTTCGATTTTCGGACCGATTACAATAACTTCCTATACTGGGAAGTTAAAAAAGGGATAAATTGTTGGAGCCATGGTTGGGAAAAATTCTAGATCACTGCGAAATCAAAGAAACAAATTGTACCGCACGATAAGAAGACAAACGGATGTTAACGATGAATTTAGACCCGAATACTCCAGATTATCATCGTCACTCACTTTTAAGTCACGTGAGGCCTATACTGCATACATAAATAAAGTCGGAGAAAATATCTTAGAGGACCCTAAAAAATTCTTCGAATTCGTTAATACAAAGTGAAAGACCTCAGGGTATCAGACAACAATGACGAATGGGAGAGCTTCCTCTTCGTGCCCCCAAGATATATGTAACATGTTTGTTGTGAGATTTAGTGAAGTCTTCGCTCCCAAATCTAACACAACGGACACTGACACCACTTGTACTGAATCGTGAACAATCACTAACAATCTATCTCTGTCAGGTGAGGAAATAAGAGCAGGTTTAAACAATCTCGATATTAATAATGGTCACGTCCCCGACAATCTGCCTGCAAGCTTCCTGCGGCGCTGCTCAAATGTATTAGTATTTCCTATGCGTCTTATTTTTAACAAATTACTATCGTTGAGAAGTTTTACTAAATTTTGGAAGAAATCCTACTTAACACCAATCCATAAATCATGCGTGTAGGAGATAATTATAGAGGCATTGCCATCCTATCCGCAATTTCTAAACTCTTCGAAAGGTTGTGCACGACAAGATTGCACCTCTTATAGATCCTAACATTAACGAGCAACAACACGGTTTCAGAAAGTGGCGTTCGACCACTTCAAATCTTATGGTTCTTATCTCTGAACTTCTATGTGGAATGGACAACGGCCATCAAATTGATGCTGTCTACACAGCCTTTGATCGTGTGGACCACCATATTTTGATTTTCTGCTCACTGGTCCGCCCAATCTTGGAATACGCATGCCCTGTCTGGAATCCCATAATTCACGCCAGTAGCAACAGGATTGAATTCATTCAAAAACAAATTCTCCTGTTCGCACTAAGAAATCTATATAGCCCCACCGATTTTCAAAGTCTTCCACACTATATGGACAAGCTCAATACAAAGTTTTGGATCTTTTACCGCTGTCATGCAGGAGAAAATTGCTCATAGTCCAGTCAAAATAGACGAAAAAACTCCATAATTGGAAGATAATGCGGAAGTTGCTGAAAATTGGTACAGCCCTTAAAATCATCATTATACATAAGCTGTAGAGACTGCCACGCGATTGGACGACTGCAAACTTTTTCACTCAAGGTCAAAGGGTCAAAATATCAGTTTTTTGCAAATATGTATATGCTAAACCGTACGTCTTATCAGAAAATTTTGTTTACAAAGTTTGTAGATTAGGCTAGGCTATATGTAGCAGTAGTGGAGATAGCCGCCCTCTGTAGAACAATTTTTTTCTTCAAAGACATCCAGTAATCACCCCTGAAAATATTAGCCGCGTACTCCAACAAAGGATTTATTAAACTTCTGATGACCTTTACAAGTCGGGAATGATAGAATATGAGTATTTTTACTTATTAAAACGACAATATCTCAGAAATGGCAATTCCTACGAGAAAATGTATAATATATTATTTTGTAGATAATCGCCTAATCTACAAACTTTGTAAACACAATTTTCTGATAAGACGTGCGGTTTAGCATATATTTGCAAAAAAATGATATTTTGACCCTTTAACCTTGAATAAAAAAGTTTGCAGTCGTCCAATCGCGTGGCAGTCTCTACCTACAGCTTATGTATAATGATGTTTTTAAGGGCTGTACCAATTTTCAACCACTTCCGAATTATCTTCCAGTCAAACCTCAAATTTGACTGGACTATATATCGGTTCCGAAGAAGCTGCGTTTAGCTCAGTTTCTGAGGGTATTGTGTGTACGCAAACCTTTGCGTGAGTGTGAGTTCAAATAAATTGAAAGTGTTGGAGTTTTCACATTGATTTCCTGGGCCAAATAAGCTGGAGATATTGCAGCTTCTCCATGTTGTGTAAGGCCTCGGCCACTATAAGAGCGGCACCAGAAAAATTTAACGTCTCACATTAGCGGAGAGCTGCACTTTAGTATTGTCACACTGCCGATTAAGATTTTTCTGGTGATCAATCTTGATAAATTTAAATTTATTTTTTAAGGAAGTTGCCTATTTGGTCAAGGGAAGCAGTGCTTCCTTTGCTTCCAAAGAGGAACCACCACTGCTACATATAGCTTAGCCCAATTATACCTGTACCTGACTTAGCATCCTAATGTGATAACAATTTAAGCTAAAATGTTAAAAAGTGTACTTAGATTTATTTAAGTTTGCCTTGTTTGGCAAAATAAATGTATAAATTCCCCTGGTGCTGTTTTCACGCCAAAAGAAAGACGATTAAATTTAAATAAGCTGCCATGGGTATTGATTGTTAATAGCTTCTGCAAATCTTAATGTACTTCTAACTGAAAATACGCATCCGAAAAATCAATAATGCTAAAGAAGTTTTTACCTGCTAATTTGGCGAAAATATCATCTGGTGTTGGTAGTGGATATTTATTTGGTTGTAGTGTAGTGCATTATTAAGTCCAGTAGAATAATCTGCACAAATACGGATTTTCCCTGTACGTTCCCTGTACTCAACGATAGGTGCTGCTCAAGAAGAGAAATCGATTTGTTCCATTATTCCTTTTTTTTTGTAACCTAGATAATTCTTCTTCAATCTGATGAAATGCTGATTATGAAATTGGTCCTTTGTGAATGTACACTGGTTTCGCTCCTTCTTTTAAATGTAAGTGTACTTTTGTTTCAGAACATAGACTTACAGATGATTTAAATATTTTTGGAAAGTTTTCCTTTAATGCCTTTATATGTGTTGCATGTGATTTTACTAGCCGGCATAACGTGTTGTAGGTGTTGACTATAGATTAAAAAGTTTTAGCCATTCTATTCCAAATAGATTTAGGTTAGGAGCTTCTGTAATATTAATATAGCAACTTACTTGCTTGGTGATACCATCTACTGTAATGTTACACCTGAATTCATGGGTTAACTTCAGTCTTTCACCTGATGCGTTATTAGCTGTAAAAGCTGTGGTCGTCGCAGATGGCTTACCAATATCACAGCATGTATCATGAAATGATAGCGATGTCAGGCCGTGTCTAATTTTAGTTTCTCTGGCTTGTCATTTAATAGCACTGAAATAATTTTTCTTTTATCCACACAGTTTATTTTGTTAACTGACACTATCTTATTTGCATTTGCTTTATATTTATCGTAAAGTTCGGACTTGTAGTTGCTGTTTTTGTATTGAGCCATTTTGTTCTTACACTGATAAAAAAATTCTTTCAAGAGACTTTTTCTTGAACCAAGCCAATAATGTTTTGGATATAACGAAAACAAAATTGTCTTCGGATAAGCAATACTCAAAGTCTTGGTTTTATTGTCTTGGATGAAGTCAAAAGTTGACTAGAAGTACGAAAAAAATTTCTTGGTTTGAGATACTCATTTTTTTTTTTAATCTAAGCAACTCAAGGTAATAAAATAGTGAATTTCCTCAATAGATATTCTCGAATCAAAACTACATCTAGTCTTTATTTAAGACGTATTTAATTTTGTTTTAAATAAAAAATATTTAGTTTCTTGAGTAAAAAGTTAAAAAATCTTATTTCCAAAAGACATATCTTGCTCGAAAAGTATAAGTATTGAGCGAAGAAATACAATCGCTTGGCTCAAGAATTTCTAGTGTCTTACTCTGAGACAGCATTCTCATGTTAAGACTGAAAAATGTTTCTACTCAAGACAAAGAAAGGAAGACTATGGAATTGCTGGAATCAAGACAATTTTTCTATCAGAGTACTTTTTGATTTTTGAGTACTGCTACAATATCCTTCCTTATGGCCCACTCCTTTGCATTCTTTACAGGCCTTTCCCAATTTCCCTCCTACATAACTTTCCTTCTTTCTTCTTCCCTCTTTGCATTCCTGATTCCTCCTGTCATAGCCTTCACTAGTTCTTTTCCCCGCTCCACCAAGCGCATGTCATCGGTTGGTTGATGAGATTCAACTCGTTTCAGGAGGCATAACACTCCAGCGAGTTGTTCTCGATGCCCCGATGTCAGAGTCGCGAAATGGTTGGGAGTAGGTGAAATAAAAATACCGCAGATAGGTTGTGACAGTTCTTTCCTTCACTTCTCTCTCTATCTTCCGACTAGAGCTGCTGTTCGACATTTCAAAAAAAAAAAAAAAAATACATGGTCGACAGTACAAAGGGGCCTTCCCTAAGTCTCTAGTGTGTCACATAAAAAAAGGTGTGATTTAAAAAGTTACTTTCTTTAGCAAAATGCATTCCTCCTCAATTTCAACAGGATTTTTTCGGCTTGTTATTGCCCTTAATTTGTATATCAAGATTCTTGTACCTCGTGCCTTGAAACTTCTGCTGTTCAACATTGTTAACATTAGTTTGAATTTGAACCGCTCCGACTGCAATTTCGTGAACTGAAAATCTTCACAGCTGCGATTTACGAGCCCAGCATATATAACGAAATCATCTTGATCATTTTTTTATTTGGAGGTAGTTATATCTTCTACTAAATATTGTTAACTGCAACCCTAAGATTTATTTTAAAGTTTTGACTGTTTGTTATCTTTTATTGCTTTGGGAAGTAGGTAGTTGATGTATACTTTTGGTCGAGTTTACGAAGCAATAGGCGCACTTTAGCTTTCTCATCTAAAATGTCATCTGCTGCCATAAATAGGTCCTCGTACCTGCAAAACCATTTTTTGAACGTTGCTCCGTTTTCGGGGTCATATACAAAATCTTCCATGGTATTTGTTAAAGACTCCAATGTGCTTCCCCCACTACTTGCAGTTTTTTGTAAAGGAGTAGTTGATTTGCTAGAATTTTTCCCAACTACTGCTTTTTCCAACAAGCTGATACGCTGCTCTTGTTTCTGCAGTAATGCAGTTAGCACATTTAGCACTTGTTCGCCCATGGTCAGTAATCAACAAAATTTTTTTTATGTTTATACAATACTATGTAACAATATAATTGCAAAAAAAAATCCCAGAAGCTGAAGTAGAAATTTTTTTTTTAATTTATTTCTTCCCAATTCCAGTCCAATTCCTCGTCGCCAATTTTGTTATATCCTTTATCCTTTTGTTGTTTGGTCAGTTTAATAATAAAACCAATGTCCTGAAAACGGTCTTTATTCCAGCTTGAAAATCACATTTATAATTAACTAGCTGGAGCCCGGTGCGCCTCGCTGCACCCATAAGCCAATAGTATGGCGTGCGCCAAAACAATTGGGAATCTCAAAATCGATGGGCAGTGAGAGTCTCAATTCCCACCACAAAAGTACATTCAAAAGAAAAAGTGTAACTCCGTTCGTTTAAAAACCCAAATCACTCGCTCATTTACATATATCCTCAATCACAATTCAGCGGTTTCACTGCCACTCTTGTAGTGGTCAAATGCTATGAAGGAGTGTTTTTGCCCGTAAACGAATCCTGAAGAGGAAATTACAATGTACGTCCCCTTGAATATCCATACACGCAATTTTAATGTGTATGAAATGGCCATTTCCTCCCCTGTATTTGTATATTCCAATTCTTTTGGTGCGCAATATAGGTTCCGTTTATTGTGCAGTTGAGGTGATATAAATTCTAATATATAGAGACATCAAGAAATTTGTTTTTCCTATTCTTCTTCTTTAAACTCCTTTAGTCCCTCATGGGACATAGGGCGGAACGTCGTGTTGTCCATCCGGTTCCGAGGCATTGTTTGCCGATTCATAGCAATGGTGTTTTTTATGGGAGCGGGTTGCTAACCCTCAGCCCAACCGACTTAAAACTCTGTTTTGTGGCGCAGAGAGCTCGCCATTCGCCCGTCTCCCGTTAGCTCCTTCCGAAGAAGTACCCCAGGGGGCACCGCGGGGAGGTGGGATTAGGACTTGCTAACAGGTCTGCTAGGTGTTCGTCTGCAGTGACTTTTCTCGGGTCTTGACAGAAGTGACAAATCGGGTGCCACCAATGCACGTGTTTAATTATTTCATGCTATTAACGATTCATCTTGACTAATCCATATCACTTCTTTTTGTTATAAGTGTGTTTTAAACTGTCCCAATAAATAATTTCGCGCCCACGAACTTCTAATTCAAATCTTTAATGTTTTTTTTTTTTGGTGTGATTGTGTCAACTTTGATTAAGATAACTGATAATCAAATTTTAATCGTTATCTTCTAAAACTCGTTTATTTCACATCTGCTGATAATTAATGATATATTTTGTTCAAAATAGTTTCGAAGTAATGAATTACACATGTGTAAAAAATAATTTTTAAATAATCATTACTTTTCGTGCCATGCATATACTACACATCGGGGATTCTGGTCGCGATGCCATCCCATTATCGTTTACCGCAAGTCATTTCGTATTCACGGCAGATCACGGTTAAGAATTGATAACAAAAATTACCTTGCTGGACATTTATGCAAACTTTAGAGGACTTCGAAGAAAACCTGAATAACATGAAGATATACGTAATTGCAGTCACTTTAGGAATGGATTTTACGTTAGTACCTGCCATCATAGTCGTCATCATTGATGTTAATTTTCAGTAGAGAGACTTTATTGATGGCGTAAGCTAGTTTGCGGGGGATTCCCAACACAAAAACGTGATGTCGAAGTAGGTAAAGAGAAAACAAAAAGAGCATAAAACTTACCAAACCACTATAAATATGCAGACGTCAGTATTGCGAGTGGGGAATGATAATAATTATATTACTTTTTGTTTTTTTGCATAATAAAATAAAACAAGTTCGTTTTGTATGTGTATGTTTCCATACAGTAGTAAGAAAATGTGTAAATTGTAGAAGAGGCTAAAAGATTCTATTTTTCTTATCCTTGCCACCTTTTGTGAAAAGAACGACATTTGGAGACGCGGGCGAGAAATAAAATAAAATTTTATATAAAAAAAGAAAGTTTGACGATTGTCAACTTTTACATCCGTTTAACGATGCCAGTTTTGACTAGCTTCGATTTCTTTATTGATAAAAGTATTTTTTTACTCACTTTATAATTAGGTATAAAAGTTTTTTTTTATACTTCAACATTTCGTTCACATTGTTTTTATGTTTAGGGTTAATTCAGGTCAGGACATTTTAACTGTATATAAAATAGTTAATGGGCATTTTTAGCAGGTTTTTTATAATAAAATTGAAATCAAAAATTTGGTAGTGATTTAGAAAAGCACATTTATTACAAATAATGATATTAGTGCTAGGGTAATTATTAATTTGCTTGTCGTGCCCCCTAAACTTCATTTAATATTTTAATAACTCTTTTCTTACACGGCTCCCAAATTAAGAGAGCAGTTGCTGGTCGTCTCCAAATCTCATTATCCTTTTATGTTGACTCCTAAGCTCAGAAATTACTCATTGGACTATCGCCTGCAATTGATGTGGTGTAATATGAGGACGCAAACTTTGTTCAAAGGGTAGTTAGAGTATAGTTTAGTGCTGTGACTTTCAGTCAGGAAAGCCTTGGTTTTTGTGGAACAGTACCCATGGTAAGAGTGACACAGTTTTTGTAGAGTTTTTGTACTTCTAAGGTAGCGCAATGACTCTAATATGACATTATCCCTGACGAGTTTGACAGCGTGGTTTTACACATTGTCTAGCTACATTATAATAGTTTTCGAAGCTCCGGGAAAAAAATTAGTTTTATAATCGAGGCGGGTGATTGTACATATAAGCCGTTTATTTTGAAAGTGGCATAAGTCACTTTTTTTTTAAATTTGTTTGTTTTGTAGTGACCGCGTAAACTTAATTACCAAGTTTACGCAAAGTCACACAATAACCTCCCACACGATAAACACGATCAATCGGAACACTTCATCGATCACCGAACTCCAAGTTCAGTGATCTTGCCGTTTTCCGTTCCGTCCCGATCGTGTTATCAAGTATCCAATTTCCGGCATCTCCAACGAGACTCACTTCATCTCCTCGTGTCGTCAGCGGTATAACAGATCTAGAGACAAAGTGCGAGCCGGGTGCTCAAAACAAATAATATACATACATACATACATACATACATACATAAAATTAAGAACATAAAATATTTAGTGCCTTATAATATATAATAAAATTTTATAATAAAATAACATTTAAAACTTTAAAACAACAACTAGTGTTTTAAATCAAACCAAGTGTAGGGATTATAACCCTCGTGGCCAGCGAAGCGACAGTTTAAAAATTAAAAGATACTGTTCAATTTAATGCAGGGTTGCCATTAACTCGATATTTTTGAAAAGGTGACTTATGCCACTTTCAAAATAAACGGCTCATATATGAACCGGGATTACCTCTGAATAAAACAACCCGTGACTATATATAAAGCAGTGCACATTAATCAAGTGATTGCGCGTTAAATTGATGTCGTTGATAAATATAAGCTTGGGAAATGGAGTACAGCACTACGACGGTAAGAGTTCCGTCGTTAGTTAAATTGTTCGTCCTTTTAAATTACGCTACAGTCTTTGTTTTGGCTCGGTCCTCTTGAAGTCTTTTCTTCCAGTCGTATTTCTAGCTCTCTCCAGTTTGTTATTCGAAGTTTTCTTAATATAATATAAAAAAAATCACGTGTCACGATATTCGTACATGCTAATCTCCGAAACGGCCCAACCTATTTCAATGTTTGTGAATGTGGATGGTTTGTTCCAACTTGAAAGATCGGATACTTTTGTACCCGATAAGTGCATTGTTGTCGATGCTGTTACTTGAGAACGGCTGGACCAACTTGACTAATTTTTTTAAAATGCCCTTAATAGTAGGAAAAGGACTAGGAAAGAAAAAATGGAAAAGTTTCCCGGAAATATGAGGAAAAACTAAACGTGCTTTTTATATTGAATTTTGGTCATTTTTTCCTTCGTCATTCATGAGAGACATCCTATTGTTGTTCAGTTAATCGTTTTTCAGGAAAATGGTCAAAGAGTAAACTTCACACCATCTACGCGACCACCATCTACAACATTGACCAGATTTGTTTAAACATAACAGAATGAAGACTTCGCCTAGAAGCTGTTATATTAGTTATATTCTAACTTAAAAATTAGTAATATACTAACTTAAAAACTAAGTTAGTTTTAAGTTAAAACGTAATTTGGTTAGAATATAACGCTTAAGTAATATAAGCGAAACAAAAGCGAAAGTTATAAAATAACCTACATAGGTTAGATTTTGCTACTTGGGCCGGGAATCAACCACCCTTAGATCTGTACCATGACTGTGCAATGTGCATTGTTCTTCGAAAGTTTGATAAAGATGTGTATTCGCCGACTTCAAAGATGTGTATTCGACAGCCTATTCCGACAAGCCGCCAAATTGGGGGACTTCGGTGGTGTATGGTGGAATTCGATTTGGTTGTTTGAGTACCAAACGTGTACTTCCTGTTTTAAGATTATGGCTCGAAATTCCTTTAGATGCCTTCGCGCGCCTAAAAAACTATTGGCGTTGTCGCAGTAGAGGTGGCATCATAATTTTCTGCGATCTTTTGAGTGCCGCTACAAAGGTGTCTACAGACAAGTCGCATACAATCTCAATAAGCACAGGTCGCATGGCACCCATGATTTGCTGGGCCAATTTTGGTTTGTACCTAAAGCAATGGATGCACTTAAGAACAATCTTTCTGGCATAGTCTCGAGCGACCACTATCCAAAATTTTCTATATATGAGTGCTATTAATGCTGAAGATGCCGCAAGAAAATTCTTAAGTTGGAGATCCCGTATGTAACAACGAACGAAAGCTTTATTTGGAGGAAGCATAATTGGCAATTTACAGTCGCAGGGTAACTCGGAATATTTCGATTTCTCCTTGCTTATCGAGAAACGGAGTAAGTTTCCTGGGAAGGCTCTCGCGATTGAGTTCTTCCTCATTTTCCAAAGTCGTTCTGGAATCCTTCTTTGATTTCGCCAGCAATTAACTCCCAGTGATCTTAGTTTTATGACTCCTTGTCGGCTTGACGTTTTTCAGAAATAAGAAAATATCAGCATTTTTGCAATAAAACGTGTGTAATTAAAAAGATATTGGCAAAAAACTTCTTTTGAATTTACGTTTTTCGACACTAAAAGTTGAAAGTATCAACCAAAGCATTCACAGCTTTGGTGAGTCTAGCCTGGTTGGTCTAGATATATCAAAGGCTTTTGATAGAGTATGGCACCCAGCTCTGTTGAATAAACTCCAAGCTATTGGTATACACTTAGTTCTAAGGAACTGGATTAAGAGCTTTCTTTCAGGCCGTTCAATCAAGGTAGTATTGGATGGCGTCGAATCCAACCCCCACGCCATTTCGGCCGGAGTTCCCCAGGGGTCAATTCTTTCACCCGCACTTTTTCTAATCTTCATTCGCTGATGACGGTACTCTGAATTTCTCTTACTCCTTCGACAATATAAGACAAGTACGTGCCAGACCTTGTCTTTACCACCGTCAACTGATGTCGGCTTCGATCAACCGGGATATCGAATCGATTCTTCATTGGGGCGAAATGAGCCGCGTCGAATTCAATGCCACAAAAACGAAGCACTGTCTGATCTCCAACAAAAATTGTACCGACCTTCCTCCTATCCCAGTGGATAATAAGAATCTAACGGCTGACTCAACTCTCAATATCCTAGGGGTAACTTTAACGGAGCATCTGCGATGGAACGATCACATATTCCAAATCGCCAAACAAGCCTCCCAATGCCTTGGATTTCTCAAGAGATGCAAGTTCCTCCTCCAGCCGGCCGCATTGGCTACAATATACAAATCCTACATTCGGCCACGCCTCGAATACAACTCGCATATCTGGGCAGGCGCCCCAAAAACCACCTTGGCTTGTCTCGACAAGGTGCAAAATCGTGCCCTCAAACTCATTGGTGATGGCCCCTTTCGCGCCTCCATAGACACCTTAAGACACCGTAGGAATGTAGCAGCCCTCTCCATTCTTTATCGCTATTACCATGGCGACTGTTCCACTGAAATTCAGGACCTCCTGCCTGCACGGCAATACTTTTCCCGCAACACAAGACTAGCCCGCTCGGCTCACCCTCATACCCTACAGCCCCCTCGTTCACGCACAATACGGTTTAGAAGTTCGTTTATGAATAGAACAACTCGACTGTGGAATAATCTCCCGCAGTCAGTATTTCCGAACTCGTACAACACCTTAAAGTTCAAACGTGAGGTTCATCGTCATTTTCTTCTACACCCTCCAGACCCCCTCTAACCTTTCCTATTCTCCTCTATTCTTCAAACCAAGCTTACTACCTACTAGACATTGCACCATGGATTGAACGACATGACGGACTGGTAGTATAAAGGGTTACGCCTAAGCTTGGTTTTTTCATAAAAAAAAGCGCTCTAGCTATAGTTATGTACATAGTTAGAACAAAGATTATAGATAATTGTGTGTTCTATAAGTCTTAGCAAGAACTTTTAATGTAGAAATAACCATTAACGAAATATAGTGCAAAGAAAGATATATATGAAGTTTGAAGCACTATACATAACTCCGTACATATTGACTTTACAAGAAAAAAATTATGTACAAAAAGTTAAATCCACAACAAAGATTATATACATTTTTGTCATAAAATGCACAGTTTCTGAGGTATAGAATTAATCGCACTTTCTTTCACTGTAAGTTTAGTATAAGGGTGGGGATGACGACATTTTGAATTTAAGTTCATAAAAATATATAAAATCATTTGGTAAAAAAAATCGCGTGCAGTATTTTTCGCATTACGAAGCCCTTTTTCGACTATTGGACTAAGGACGACAGCAAAACGACGACAATTCCGTTGAAAGTTGCTACAAGAGTGAATTTCTTCCAAGAAAGAATCACACCACTGCAACCTTATCTCATCCTTAGTATGCTCCCAAACAGCACCTTGAATCTTGATGACATCCATCTCATTTAGATTCAAGGCTTATCTCTTTCGGTTTCAGGAATCCCCCTGGTGAAACTGACCTCATTCGAATACCATTTTCTTATGTGAAATTGGGATGACTTGAATATGGTGTCTACTTGGTCTTTGTACTCGTTGTACACTCGATGATGTACTTTCAAAAAACAAACTAGTAATTCACTGGTTGTGATTTTTTTTCAGCTGTATCATGTGACATCGTGAAATCGAGGATCTAGTTGTGAAGGTATGTGTACCAAATATTTTTCTCATAAATTTTCAAGTTTAAAGTTCATAAAAAAATATCTACAATTAATTCTTTCATGAAATATCTTAGGTTACATCAATGTATTGACGACAAATTTTATTCTTCCAAAAATGTCAGTCAACAGGTCATTGCAAATTATCAAAGTTTTTTTTTATTTATTATATATTTAACTTCACATGTATCAAACCAAATCTTGTAACTCCAAATTTTTATACTTAGGCTTTATGAATCCTAATGAAAATTGGAACACATGTTCAGCTTCGGTGACAATACAAGTTAGTGGTGTTCGCCGAGGGGAACCACCCCCGCATCCGTTATTTTCCACCCGTGAATCGTTCTTTTTGATTACTGTTTTGACCACTTTTGTTGATTTAATTGACTTAGACTTTATCAAACTTAGAAAATTGGCATACATTTTGTACTTCGCTATCAGTACAAGTTAACTTTTCACGGGTGTGCACCTTTGCATCCTTTATTTTCCACCCACGCTTAAATAATGGTTTTTTAATTTTTCTAAATTTTAATATATTTTTCAAATATAATAATAAAATTTTGTTGTGTTTCCCAAAGGAATCCACCCCTGTTTCCTTATTTCCCACACATACGTTTCATAAATCAATTTTTTATCAATTTATTTGAATTTATTGGAAAAATTATTTACAATAAAATTATACAAAATATTTTGCAGATAAATCGTTAACAATAAACATATATAATTATAACAATAATCGTTATATATCGAAAGCGTAGCGGGTTTTCATAAAAATTAAATATGCCTAATAGAAAATGCATATATAGCAAATATATAAATCAATTGTTTTTCATTTATAAATTTTTTTATTTATATTTTTAAGAAAATTTATTTTTTTTATTTTTTAGTTGTTCTTTTATAAGTTAAATAAAAGCATTTTAAAAAAAATTGTAATTGCATTGCATTACATTTATTTCAAAAAATCATTACAAATGTATATCTAAGGAAAAATGAAAAAAAAAAAAAAAAACTTAGGACTATGTTTGTATTATATAAAAATCTTAAATCTTCTTAATAATTAACTTATTTCTAGAACTATCTGGGCGGGGTAGCGGAGTGAGCCCTGTCCAGGCGACGAGCTTCCACAGGCTCGAGTGATGCTTGAGCTCAAGCTCGTGAAAGCTCGCACCACTTACCTACAAGCTAATTAACCTAAACACTATTCTAAATACAGAACTATGCGGGCGGAGTACAGCAGAGGGCCTGCCTTGGGTGAACTCCGTCCAGGCGACGAGTTTCCACGGGCTCGAGTTAGTAAAACAAACAAAACAAACAGAAACTAACAACAAACAACAGAGAAACAAAACTAAACTAACAAAAGCTCGTGGTAGCTCGCACTTAAAGCTTACTTAATACTAAAGCTATTACTAAGTAAAAACTATAACTAATCCTATCTAAGCCCTAAACTAATCATTAAAACTAAATTACAAGCTAAACTAGTCTATATTTAAAGTTTTTAAGGCGAATACGCAATATCTAAGGGTCCTCCAGCCACCAATACAGAGTACTTGCAGTGGAGGCGTCGCGTCTGTCTCTTCCCGAGATTCGAGTACTGAACCTCAGGAGCTCCTGAACTTCCATATTTTCGTTGCTGAATAGGTAACGTATATCTGTCGCGGAGCGAAGTAGATGGTAAAAGAGGGGCGCTCCCGAACCGTCTTGGACCAATCTTTTTGAATCCAGGTAAACACATGCCTCTGGCGGGATAAAGCCGCGTTCGCAAGCAGCTCTGTGATATTCAGCGTTCGGGTAGAACTTGATCGAATCAACTTGATTATGAAGTTGTCGATCCCATTAACAGATGCCTTATCGTAAAGAATATTGTTGGCGTGAAACTTCGTGAAGCCAGATTCGAGTGTCCGATACAGCCTTAAGCACACCCTTAAGCATTCTTCTTCTTCTTTAACGGCTCTACAACCGGGATCCGGTCCTGGCCTCGCGCAACTGTTCTCTCCACCGATTCTGAGCCGATGTCATCCAGTTTGGCATCCCTAGACTCTGAGCGTCCTGGTCCACGCCATCCTTCCAGCGAAGGTTGGGCCTCCCTCGCTGTCGCACCCCATAGGTCTTACCGCAGAGAACTTTCCGAGCAGGCTCATCTTCACTCATACGAGCTAGATGCCCTGTCGGCTGCTACTATTGACCCAAGGTAGGTAAATGATTTTACCACGTCGAACTCGTGTTCCGCTACCTTGATTGTGGGACCAATGTTAGGTGTTCTTCCAGACGAGGCCACCATGTACTTTGTTATGCTTTCGTTAATGTGCAGTCCCAGATTTCCTGCCGCTTGCTCAATCTGAGTGAAAGCTTCTTGTACAGCTGTTGTTGTTCTTCCATTGATGTCAATGTCGTCTGCGTAAGCCAGTAATTGGGTGGACTTGTGGAGGATTGTACCCCTTGATGTCACGCCCGAATCTCGGATCACTTTCTCCAACGCCAGGTTGAAAAGGAGGCAGGCCAGACCGTCCCCTTGTCGGAGTCCATTATAGATGTTGATTGGTCTGGACAGTGTTCCGGATACCTTTACTTGGCTTGACACATTGATCATGGTCAACCTACATAGTCTTGTCAGTTTGTTTGGGATGCCGAATTCTCTCATGGCTTTGTAGAGTTCTACCCTGGCTATGCTATCATAGGCGGCTTTAAAGTCTATGAAGAGGTGTTGAATTGGGTTTTGAAACTCTAGACATTTTTCCATAGCCTGCCTCAAGATGAAAATCTGATCAGTCGTTTATTTGCCTGGGCTGAAGCCACACTGGTAATGGCCTATGATGTTTCTGGCGTATGGGGCCATCCTGTTTTGTAGGATAGCGGAGAATATCTTATACACGGTACTCAACAACGTTATACCGCGATAATTAGTGCACGCTGTGATATCTCCTTTTTTGTGTACCGGACAGAGGATGCCTTTTCTCCAGTCTTCTGGCATCACTTCCTGCTCCCATACTGGCACAATTAATTCATGAATCGCTTGGTGTAATATAGGCCCTCCATATTTAACCAGCTCCGCTGCGATGCCGTCTGCACCCGAGGCCTTGTTGTTTTTGAGCCGGCTGATGGCTCTGCTAACTTCTTCTATGCTTGGTGGCGGCAGCATAGCATTGTCATCAGATATTGGTGGAGCCTCCGAATCCTCAGTTAGCTCGCCATTTAGCAATTCATGAAAGTGCTCTTCCCATCGCTCCAAGATGCCTTTAGGATCGGTGATCAGATTACCTTGTTTGTCCTTGTAGTATGTGCAACGTGGTGTGAATTGCGTCATACTGCGGACTCTTTGGTAGAACTCCCGCGCCTGGTGCGGCCGTCGTTCTCTGTACTGTTCTAGCTCACGGACGAGATTTTTTTCCCAGGCTTCCTTTTTCCGTCTGTGAATTCTCTTTTCTTCTTTTCTGAGCTCTTTATAGTTCTCTTCGCGTGCCCGTGTTCTCTGAGATTGCTGCATGGCTCGGTACGCAGCATTCTTACGTTCAGTTGCCAGCTTGCATTCATTATCGAATCAGTCGTTCCGATCTTTACGACTTCTGCCTAAGATGGAATCAGCAGTACTAATGACAGTATTTTTAAGGCGGGTCCAGTTCTCTTCAACGCCCGGCATCTCATCCCCAGGACTTAGGGCGAGTTCTAATGCATGACCGTAGCTGTTTCTGGCCATTTGATTGCGTAGTGCAGCTGTGTTGATGCGAGCCTGATCAGCGGATACAAAGCTTTTCAGCGTTGTAATGCGCTCTCGGAGCACCATACCAACAAGATAGTGATCCGAGTCGAAGTTGGCACCTCGGTACGTTCGTACCGTCATCAGACCCGAAAGGTGGCGGCGGTCTATCAACACATGATCTATTTGGTTGCGAGTGGCTCCATCAGGAGATACCCAGGTGGCTTTATGGATATCTTTACGCGCAAATCTAGTACTTGCAACGACCAAGTTCTTACTTGCTGCCATCTCTACAACTCGCTGTCCATTGTCATTAGTCTTTTCATGCAAGCTGTGGTTGCCGACATATTGCCTGTATATGGGCTCCCGGCCTACTTTGGCGTTCAGATCTCCCAGTATGATTTTTACATCATACCTGGGGCAGGCATTAAGTTCCCGTTCAACTAATTCGAAGAAATCTTCTTTATCATCACTCGGGGACTCTTCTGTAGGTGCGTGAACGTTTATGAGGCTGATGTTCTTAAATTTACCTCGCACACGAAGGGAGCATAGCCTTTCGTTTATTGCTTTAAAGCCGATAATGGTAGGCTTCATTCTTTTGCTAACCATAAAACCTACTCCTAGAACATGGTGTTTTGTATGACAGCTGTAATATACGTCATACTCAGGTTTTTGCAAGACACCATTCCCTGTCCACCTCATCTCCTGAATGGCGGTAATGTCAGCTTTATACTTTGACAGGGTATCGGCTAGATGTTTTGAAGCTCGAGTTCTGTACAGAGTTCGAACGTTCCATGAAAAAATTCGTAAATCGTTTTGCCTTTTTCGTTGCCGTGGTCGTCGTCGTTTATTCCAGTATCCGAGGCATTAAGCATTGTCTTTCCGAAAACCCGAAGCTTTTCCATATAAAAGGGAGATATGTTGAACCACACTGGGGAACCATAAGTTAAAACCGGTCTGACCGAGGCTTGGTAGCAGATCACCTTTACCCGAGAGCTTAGGTGTCTGCTATAAGAAAGATTTTTAGTCATGTGAAACGCTTTGTTTGCCTTGTCAAGAGCAGCACTTGCATTTCTGTTGAAATACAAGTACTGATCCATCCAAAGCCCAAGTATTGCACTTCCGATTTATGTTCTAACGCCTGATTAGCGTAGTTCGAATTTCGAAAGTTTTCCAGTTCCTCTGCACATTGTAAGGAGCTCTGCGTAGAGGAGTCCGGAAAAGGATTGATTCGCATTTACCAAAGTTGATCTTCAACTTCCAATCATCACTATAGCGCTCGATGGTTTCGAAGTCACGTTGCAGGAGCGTCTGGATCACTCCAATCTTCGGCCCCGTCCTGTACCCAATCAGGTCATCCGCATACGCTAATGCGAAGCGGAGTGAACTAATTAGTTCACTCGTAAAGATATTAAACAAAAGCGCGAGTTCACTGCGCCCTATTGCAAACCGTTTTTAATGTTAAATATCTTTCCTGACGTGAAGTTGCCACTTTTGACGATGAACTTCTTCTTGGAAATTATATTATAGATCAAGTATAGCAAAGGTCCGGTCATCCCGTATCTGACTAATTTGTAGAGAAGGCCCTCGATCCACACTGTATCGAACGCTTTCTCATAGTCTATTAAGCATGCTCCGGTGCACTTTTTTTTTATGTGAAAGACTAGAGTCTCAGGGAAGACCCTTTATGCTGTCGACAATCTATTTTCTTCATATAGAATGCAATGTCGAACAGCAGCTCTAGTCGGGGAAGGAAAGAACTTGCACAACCTACCCGCGATATTTTTCAGTCCACCTACTTCCAACCATTACTATTGCGACTTTGGCATCGGGGCATCGAGAAACAGCTCGCTGGAGTGTTATGCCTCCTGAAACGAGTTGAAACTCATCAAGCAACCGATGACATGCGCTTTGGCGGAGCGGGGAAGGCTATGACGAGAGGAATCAGGAATGTAAAGAGGGAAGAAGAAAGAAGGAAAGTTATGTAGGTGGGAAATTGGAAAAGGCGAAGGACCGTGCGGCTTGGCCGGGAATCGAACCCGGGACCTCTCGGATAGTAGCTAGACGCCTTACTCCCTAGGCTACCGAGGCCTTTCATTAAGATCCAGTGTATGTCTGACACGGGTCCTGGGGATACGCAACTTGTCCAACCGGTTATGTGTTTTACTCCTAAAGATTTTATTTATCTGTGGGAACATGCTCACGCTACTGGATTGTGTAGCACGAATCTTTTTGTTCCAGTATAGATTCACAGGCTGTGAGAATTGTTGTTTGAGGAGTTGTAGGAGGTTTTTCATAACCGATTTAAGAGTTACAATCTCCGGACTCTGTCTATCTTGGAACTGGCGGTGTAGGAATTTCAGTCTCGTCAGTATTATACTTTTATGTTTTTGTAGTGCGTCGATTGTAGCGTTCTTGTAACAGTCTACAGTTCGTGGTATGGTTTTGTCCATAGTCTGTACAATGAGGTTGTCCATATTTTTCAGATATGAATCAATCTAATTGTTAGTCAAGTTCCTAGTTGTGGGAGGTAATAGTCCGTTACTGCCCTTTCCAAAGTCTTCTCGAATTTTGGCCAGTGGGTCTTCTGGTGGGCAAAAGGGGGCTTGTACTGTTATTTCCAGTCCTTGGTGCTCGCTATCGTACGGCACTGTCGTTAGACAGTTTGTCACGTTTGTGTTTACCCCTAGTAAGGCCATCCGAGAATCTAACAAGCATATATCCAAAAAAAAGAATCGCCGTTTGGGTATGATGGCATGTCCGTAGCGTAGAGATTTACTCTTCGCTGAATTCTATTCTGAACTAGCCAGTCGTTCAGTTGGTTGCCCCTGATGTTAGCCATTAGATTTTCCCATGCCGCATGGCGTGCGTTTAAATCTCCGGCCAATAAGTAAAAATTTTGCTCCGATTCCAGGTGGAGAGTTTGAAACAGCAAGTTCAGTTCCTCTATAAATAGTCTGGATTGGGAGGTTTGGGGTGCGTACGCAGCTATAATAAACAACCTTCTGCCACTAGACAGAGGGAGGTAGCCAGGCGCCTTACCTCTAGACTACCTAGACTTCTCTCATCTAGATCAAAATTTTACAGCCATCTAGACTTTTTACACGCAGCGGGAAATCCACGGATGATTGAATGAGGCGCAAATCATTTACCCGATCGCCTACATTATACGCCAAATAAGTTAACTGAATAACTGGATTGAGCGATCCATCCAACCTATAAGGGCTCTATGATATCTCTTAATCATACTCATTTTAGGAATTACTTCTAGAACCATCGTGTGCTTCGTGATCGCTATTGACGTTATCCCGTATCTAAAAGTGGCTACATTGGGCTCTCGTGCAGAGGCTCTACTATTTCACCATTTCTAAACGTAAAGCTAAACTAAGTATCATTTTCATCGCTGCGGTACGCGTGTTTCACCACTAATGGGTATTATTTATTTATTTAATATCCGTCTTATAAAAAATATAACTTTAATTCCATGTGCTTGATAACAGTTAAAACACACCCTATTTTGAATAAATTGACCATAAATTCTAGGATGGAGTAAGACTCTATACATTCCAAAATAGAAAAAAAAACAAGAGATGTCCCTGTCTACATTGCAGATGGTTGGACAAAGATAATTCCTCACATATATTGGAACACGTAACCAATTTCGGCCCCAAGTTTAAGTGATGGAAAAATATTAGAATTGAGTGAAGCCGTGAAAAGAGACTCCAGATACAATTTTTATTATAATCTTCCCAGTTCTGAAACTTAAGAGACACTGTTCCTGAGCCGGATATTGAAGAAAACACCGAATAAGTGTATAGAATTACAATTACCATGATTCTTCAATAAAAATTTTTTTATTCTATACCCGTGGTTTTAATATCTTCTATAGGTTAAAAGTTAAGCTCTGTACTATAACCTACCCCACATGCAAAAACTTCATGTGGGGTAGGCGTAGAAATTGGCACGTGCGAAGAGGAGTAGGCTGAACAAGTCAGTCAACGACGGATATTTCGAATGCGACCATTGTAATATTTATACATATTTATTGTCGAATAAACTTCTTTCTGATTTCCCAAAAGAACCTATTCCTACAGAAATTGGGGGCTCGTCCGGGATGGAAAAGGTTTAGAAATCATAAATTCAATGGCGAAATAAAGTATAAAATCGAAGTAGATGACGTTTAAAAAAAATTTTTTTAAGGAGAAGGCGAAGGTGAACAATTTTGTTTTTTGGAAGGAACGATTGTAAACGAAGAAATAATTGTCAACTGTACCACGAGGGACGACAAGAACGACGACGCACAGTGTGACGAAAGGTATTGAAAAACGGAAATAAATCATGTTTCACGAATACCAATGAAATGTCCTGAACTTCTTTCACATATACCCAATGTACAAAAGTAAAGTGATAATTCCTGGAATATCCCTTCTAGGACCGAAAAATTCCAACTGAAAGTTGTAGTTAAGGTCGCACGCAAATTTGATTTCAATCAGTTAGAAATTTGTGTGCGAAGTTTCAACAAGTTCTGCAAAAAAACCAAGTGAGAGTAAATTGTTTATCATAATGAATCCATCATTTATAGTATTATTTCATTAAAATTATTTAAAAAAGACTGACATAACAATTTTAGTGAACATTAAAAAAATCATATAAAATTATCACTTTTAATTCGATCACATCAGTTCCTTGAAGCTTTTAAAAAAAAATGGTACAACATGGTACAAATGTGGTCTTCTACACATTTTAGTACAACCAATGTATTTTATAATAACATATATTTTTCAGAATGCGTCGTTAAAATCAGCGGCAAAGATTTCATGGAGGCGCGACGAAAGAAATGAAGCTGTGGAATATTTGCTCACCAAAATTTTGACCCGAATACCTGAAGGTTTTTTCTGGAGGATCAATTGGACGTCCAGGACATTGTATATTACGATTTGAATTTTTGAATTTAAATAAGAAATTCATCAGGTGCGGCAGACGTTGGGATCGCTTCGAAGAAAAAAATTCTGATTATTTGGCTAAGGTTTTCAGTTCCACTTTGAAACGCGATGAGGAGGAGACGGAGGGCGAAGTGTTCGAAGATCAAGACAAACAGCCGGGCTGGTCAAAACATGGGCGTCCACCAAGTGATGAATTTAGTTCCCTCAGTGATCGACAGAAAAGGAACCGTCTGCGAACATTTAAAAAAATATGAGTGTGCTTAAGACCACACTTTAGAAGTAAAACTTTTGTGCCCAACGGCTAGTAATATGCAATAGATATAGTGGAAAGTCTGTCGGATCTATAGTACGCTTGAGAAAATTCAGGCCAACGACAGATGCAGGAAGAATAGTGACGAATCTACTGACGGACTTGATACAAATACTATTTGAAAATATCAATATTTATGAATTCCTATTTACATTAAAACCTAAAAGTAACCGAGTAAAAATAATTTTTATTGGCTAATTTTCTTAAAAGCATACACGCGGTGCACCTAGTACGTATAGCATATTAAGTGCGCACGCTTCCGCCACAAGCATGGATACTACCGCCACAGGCACGAAAATCTAAACATTCGCCTCATGGAAATAAGCTGGTGACATATGCAAGCGTACATGCATTGCATTCAGAGGTTCATGAAATTGCATGGTTTTTTTCCGTCCCGGCTTTCACACATAGCCCGAAAATCTAAGTAACGAGTGCATGCAAGGTGCATGTGTTTGTTGTGCATACTTGTGTGTGCTATATCGAATGCGGCATGAATTCTCAGATACTTTCAACAGTAAGGATTTCCACCAAAAACTGAGCAGGATCAGGAAGGAAAATAACGAAACATACCAGGAATATATTTTCCGGGTGTTGGGTGCGAATCACGCGAACATTGAATTAGAGTCGAAAATTCGCGACGATGAGGCTAATAAAGCTATTTTGTACGGAGCAGGCAGCATTAAAGAATTACGGGAAAAGTTTGTGCAATACGATACGATGAGGAGGAATTCAATGAGAGCAAGGCAGGCAAGCATGAATGAGAGATTACACCTAGAAAGCGAGCACCTATTGTAGTGAAAGACGCATCACCAGTTAGGAGATGTTTTAATTGTGAAGCAAGAGGGCATGGAGCTAGGGAGTGCCCGGCTAAGAATGATGGGGCTAAGTGTTATAATTGTGGGAAACACGGCCAAGTTTCCCAAGAAAAGTGAGAGGACAACATTCTATGTTCAAGGGCCCAAGGCGAAGAACACAAGACTCGTTCGAATTGGTGCCGCGCAGGCCGTTGGCTTTGGTGGATACTGGTAGTGAAGTGAATTTGCTGAGGGAGGATTGCGTTAACTTCACCCAAGATGAAATGATGGAGACTGACAGAAAATTCAGCGGCTTAGGGTTATGGTCATGGCCCAATCACGACGGCGCGTCATACGCGGTAGACGCTTCATGTGCGTTAGCGACCGTTGAAGGATCATTCATAGCGTCAGGACTTCAAAAGAGTTGTTTTCTAAATACTACGATTTTTTGTATGCACTTGCAATAAACTCATAGATATCTTTTCACAGATTCTATTAATTTTTTATCAAAAATTTTCATAAAATATAACAGTAAAGCTAGGTTTACACTTAGATACATGTATCGCGATTAGTGTCGCGATTTGTACAGAATTTGTGTCAAGATTCGTATGAGTATATTTGTACAAATCAATTGATGTGTGTAAATTTCAAATATATTTTCACAGGCGTTTACACTATATACATGTGACTTAATTCGTACATTTTGTATTTGCATGTTTAAGAAAAATGTCTTCAGACGAGGAAGATTATTTATTTTTAAGTTCTTCGATAATTATATTAAATAAAATTCAACAAAATAAAAGAAAACGTAAGTGGTGGATGCGTGAATTTAAAAAGAAACGCGAAAGCCATGGCGCGTGCAATATGTTGTTTAAGGAACTAACATTAGAAGACGGGAGCTGTTTCAAAAATTATGTCAGGATGGACCGAAATGAGTTTGAAGAGTTATTGGAGTTAGTGGGACCGATAATAGTGAAAAAAGACACTAAATTAAGGAACTCAATATCACCAGCGGATCAGTTGGCAGTGACCTTAAGGCTCCTCGCCAGTGGTGATTCATTTGCATCACTAATGTATGCACATCAAATTTCTAAAAGTTCAATTTGCAATATAGTACGAAATGTGTGTGAGGCAGTTATCATAAAATTATCTATTGAATTGAAGGTAAATAGAAAACACAACATTAATTGTAAGTGAATTATATTTATTATTAGTCTTAGTTTTTCTGATTTGGTTCAGCATAAGTGCTTGAATTTGAATAATGTGTCGCAATGATAATGGGAGAAGACGAGTTCGACATATCGTCGAAAGAAAGTGAAGACATAACCGTTTTAGTATATCCGGAAGTTTCAACTATTCTAATTCTTTGAAGGTCAGCTTCAAAAAGGGCTGTGCTTATTTTGTGCTTAGCTTCAGCTAATATTAAGTCATACATTTCCCCTTTGAATTTTCTTAATTCGTTTGCAACATATTCCCCATATACAGTGAATTCATCCTTTCTTTGCATTTGAGCCATTCCATCTCCAACTATTTTCATAGTTTTCACTACAGACTCCATGTCACTTATATTATCCTTGCTCTTTCGTTTTCTTGATTGTTGCGGAGTTAGTCCTTTATTTATTTATAATAAGTATAGGGTGGTCTTACCATCTGCAAGATCCCTAAAACTTATTTCTAAGCCCACGGCTGCCAGGACCTTTTGGGCTAACAGGTGATATTAGTTGTTAAGAATAGCACTGCTAGTATTAGCGTAAAGATTATTTCTGTATCTTAAAATTTAGTTAGTAGTTATTTATTTGTTTATTATTTGTTAGTTATTTGTTTTAGTGCTTATTTTGTTTTATAGTACACTAGTACACTAGGTAGGTCTAAAAGTTCCCGTGGTGGAGTTTTTTCAAGTAGGTTAAAGGACTGAAGTAAGGGGAAGAGGTATGTGTAGGGCGAGGGCGTATTTTTTGTATCCAATAGTTTGTGGGGTTCGTCTCGGTATCCTTTTTGTGTTAGTCTGTTTTTTGCTTCTTGGCACTCAAAGAAGAAGTGTTTCGCTGTAAGGGTCCTGTTGCAGAAAGTACATTGTGGTGGCGCTTGCCTGGTAAACAGATAGCTCTTGAAAGCTAGTGCGTGGCCTGTACGCATTCTAGTCATGATGACTCCATCTATTCTGTTTTGTATGTCTAATTTTGGTCTTTTCGCTGTGAGCCAGTGTTTTCGTAAGAAGGAAGTGGACATATCCCACCGTCGTTGTTTTGACTCGTTAATTTTTTTCTTTATTATACATATAAATGCTTCTTTGCAGGTCTATTGAAGTGTATGTGTTGTGTGTTGATAGGTGTGTATGTGTTCCCGTGTTTAGGAGCACTAGGTTGGAATTGTCTAACCAGTTTTCAATGACTCGTCCTCTACCGTTGTTATGAGATCCTCCCCAGAGGAAGTTGTGGGCGTTAAACTCACCCACGAAAATGATAGGATGAGAGAGTTGTTGTTGTATGTTTGAGAGGTCCTCTGCTGTTATTATATCACCATGTGATAAATATACATATGTTTACTATGAATATTTCTTCAGGGAGATATATTTTGATAGCTTGTGCTTGCAGACGAGTATTTAGTTCTATCGACTCTGTTACAATTTCTCTAGATACTAAGAGTGCGAGACCTCTGTGCCCGGTTGTATCGTTTGCATATATGTGGAATTGTTTGTACTCTGGTAATCCTCGCAGGGTATTGTTACGTTTTTACGGCTTAACGGATTCGTAGGATTAATTAAGGAATACACTTTTTAATTATCCAAACAAAACTTATTTATTACAAACCAAACACAATTTAAAAATAAACACAATTCTTAGAGTTCACTATAATCACTAGCAAATTTAATATTTCGCACTATTCAATTCTAATTATCGCTTTATAAATCACCACTTTTCACTTTGGAACACTTGTATCGCCTTTATAATCAAAACTGACTCGATAGCGGCTGCCAGGCGCTTTTATATAGGCAGCTCCACCTTTGTCTACTTTCTGGAACCTTCGTTTTCTGGTTCCTTGTGGTGTGCATTGATTATATACTGAGTAGATATGGACAAACGCGAGTCAAATTAACTTCAGGTTACGGCACCACGAGCTGGGGGCGCTAATATCGCAGGGTTTTATGCTCCGCTATACATGGTTAGTTTCTGAAATAAACTTTTATTGTTCATGTGAAAGCCCTTTGCGCATTTGAAAACAAAATCAGAAGCCGCGGCTTTGATTTTAGTGGCTGCGGATCTAAAAATAGATTCCTATGCGCTTACTCCTGCTGCTTTGTTTAGGAAGGGCAAGGAGGATGAAAAAATGATGATTTCGTGGGCGATGGGTGAAATTTGACAATGGGGGAAAAATGAATGGGCGAGCAACTTTAATGGGAAATTTGGCTACAACGATGTTTTTGTTATCTTGAGAAATGAAATGGGTTTGAAGGGATTATTTCACTTTTTTAGCGAAAAGGTGATAAATTTTTAGATTTTTTTCTCAGGTATTTTAGTTCGTAGAAATTTGAAATTTTTACGGATAATTGTACTATTATTGATATACATACATACATATGTATATAAAATAATTTTTATTTATGATTTTATTTATCGTTATTTTTGTCGCATGGCCAAGTCCAATCCTTTATACCGTTAGTACGTTATGTCCTTCAAGTCAGGATGCAATGTCTACTAGTAAGTTTAGGTTAGTCTGGATAGTGCGTCAGTAGATTTCGATGAACCTTGGGTTTTATCTGTGAGGTGTTATATGGTCCCAGTAACACCGACTATTTATCTATTCTATTTATTAACGAAGGGGAGGTATGTAGTGGGCCTGGGAAGGGCCGAGTTGGCTAGTCTTGGGAAAAAGAGGTGCATGTAGATAAAAGCGGTAAAAGTTAGCGAGGGCTGCTACATTTCTACAGTGGCTTGAAGAGTCTATACAGGAGCAAAAGGGTGCTATCACCAATGCACCTTTTTCGTTTTGCACCTTCTCCAGCCAAGGCAAGCTAGTTTTTAGGGTAATAGAGGTTCACGCCATGCAATTGTCAAAAACAATTAAATTTAGTCTTTTATTACAATAAAAACTAAGGATTTATAACGAGTTAAAATAAATTGAGGGGACGATTAAACAAATTATAGTAATTACAACCAGACGCATTTTGATAAAGACTAAACCGAGACTGAAGCTTTGTTCTTTAATTTAATTTTTCCAAAGAAAAGCTTACACCTAACTTACTTAATATTAATAATGTTATAATATTGCTAACTGGATGCTCCCGAAGTATCGAGGTTATCGATGGTGGCTTGTGCCGTAAGGCTCGTGAACTTTTGGTCGGGGTCATCAGTCGTATAGGTTGTGGCCGTGGGAATATATCTTCTGCCCAGATATACGAGTTATGTTCAATACAATTCTATATAAGGCGGAATGTAGGACTTGTAGATTGTAGAGGGCCGCCTGCTGAAGGAGGAACTTGCATCTCTTCAGGAATCTGATAATTGATAAGCATTGCATTGATAAGCTTGTTTGGCGATTTGGAATATGTGATTACTCCATCGCAGATCTGGGACCTTATTTTCTATTGCAATATTGTTATTTTTTTCGAAACTGCCGAAACCGTATTTTATATTATACAATATTGACATTTATTTTACATGAAAATTTAACAATATTGGTAAATTTTTACTTGCAAGCTGCTTCGTCTTCTAATCGGATTTAATAATATTGTAATACGGAATGCCACTGAAGATATAAATTACGTCTAAAAGTACGAGTCCACCAAAGGCATTTTCTCTTGACGTGATAATGACGTAAAAAGATGATGTTCCAAATGTGCATAGCTGCGATATGCACTTTCTTCGTGACGTCATTTTGCCGGCGAGCAAATGTTTGTTTGCTTTGGTGGATTTGTATCTTAAGATGTTAACAGATGAATCAGCTATTAGATTCTTTTTGCCACTGAGATAAAGGGAAGGATGGTACAATTTTTTCGAGGGATGAGAGTTCACACTCTATTACACGAGGTCTTGCCCGTTCTTGTCTTATATTTATGAAGGCGTAGGAGTAACGCATTGTGTCATTGCCAAAAGTATGAACTGGGTTGGAGGGGATTGAGAGCATATCATTAATGAATATTAGAAAGAAATCAGGTGAGAAAGTCGACTCTCGGAAAACGCCGGTCGAGATTCGACGCCATCCCGTACTACCTTAATTGAATGGCCAGAAAGAAGCTCTCAAACCAGTTCTTTAGTACTGAGATGTGCGTTAATTTTACAGTTTTACAGAAAGCGTCGAATTTTCCACCTGTGCAAAGGAATTTGCACGCATAACTCTGCGCTCAAGTTTCTGCAAAAATGTATGCAGTTTTAAAAAGAGGCGGCTTTTCTATCCACTCAATCAACTCAATAATTTTTAATGCTACAACTTTTAAGAAAATGACCAGCATTTAATAAAAAATTCACCTTTGAACTAAAAAAATAGTAAAACTGAATGAAAATATTGTAGATATGTATTAAAGAACTTGTTAAGAAACTGGCTGATGTGCATTTAGTGTTTAATGGTGGGTCTACACGAAAGAGGGTTTTGCCCGTCTTACTTTGATGTTTGAATGAAATGGCCGGCGGAATCCTTGTGCGGACAATGTCGACGGAATGTTTTTGCGCACATTTCCAGCAGCTTTCCTTTGTTTCACAGATAAAACTCAATGGGAAATCTTATGAATAGCTAGCTATAAGGCTCACATGCCCAGCTACCTAGTAAGATTTGAATATCACGAAGGCCTTTAAATTAACGGTTAATTTATACATACTAAAAAAGCTGGTCGTCCCAAGCAAGAGCATGTGAGCCCTCATCATTCTTATAGCTACACAATATGTTTGAAGTTTGGCTCTCGTTGCAACCTGAACATCAAGAATTCCAACTTGTTTGCAACAACTGAGTTTTTGTGTCGACGGACCCGCCACTAATTATAGGTTTTCATGGCAGGCTTCCAGTTGAATAATGAATCCAGACTGGTTTGTTCTTAATAATTTAAATTATTTTTATTTCCAATTGGATTATTTTCATTAATTTTTAAAATTTGATACTATCAGAAGTAAGCAAAAGGGTAGTTTTCAGGGATCGTAACTGTTATAACTTATATCGAAAAAATCAGAAAATAATCATTATTTTGAAACTTATATGATATAAAACAACAGTAACAGTTAAATTTTACCAAAAATATTTAAAGTTATTTTTAACTATTATCTTTGACTAGTATTGTTTTAAATCTTTTAAAATTGTTATTAAAGATTTTTTTCTTTTTTTGTTCGAAATAATAATTAAAATTGACTTTTATTTTTAAAATCAAAAATAACTGTTAAAAAAGACTTTTATTTTTTTCGGTCTTGCATAAAAGTCTTTCTAAGATTTTTATTTTTCCAGTTTTTTCTATAAAAATCTTTGAAGACTTTTATTTTTAAAATATAAAAATAAAAGTCTTTTGCTGAAAACAGATAAATAGTCCATTCAAACCGTTAAGAAAATCGAACCCCAAAGGTTTTTGGGGTCGCTGATCACAAAAATCGGGGTCCTGCGGTCCTAAAACTTGGGCGTCACCCTTAAAAATGCAAAAAACACCCCTTTTTAGGGGCTTTCCGCGATTATTTCGATAATAATGAAAACTAATGCAATGAAATACACTTTTTTTAATATTTATTTGCGAAGGTGGTTGATTTGTACTAAATCAACGCGAACTTTATGATAAGGGGTGATCCTAAAGGGTTGAAACCACCCCTAAATCGGCTACAAATAGAAAAAATTGTAAAAAAAGTTTTCTTCAAGTATATGCTTCAAATACGATTGTGGGCGTACTGTCAGGCAAAACTAAATTATTTTCAACCCTTAAGGGGTTAAAACTACCCCCACAATTATAAAAATCAACTTTATATAAAAAAAAATTAGAAAATTTTTTTGTTTTTTGCTTTTTGCTTGAAATTTGGTTCAAAAGGTATTATCAGCCATAAATTTATTATTTTAAACCCTTAAGGGGGTGAAACTACCCCTGCATTAAAATTGTAATTGAAAAAAATTGACATTTATTGTTTTGCATTAAAATTTATTTTTATTCATTGAAACATTTGGAAAATTGCACTTTAAACCTTTTTTTAAAGGGGTTAAACCACCCCTAAACCGAAGCAAAATAAAAAATACATGGAGAAATATTTCTTTTCGTGGAATTTTTAAATAAAGTCAAAATGCAGGATAAAAACGACAATCACACAATAATTGGAAATATGTACCCTAATGTATTTGAGTTACTTCTGAATAATGGGGAGTTCCGTTTTTTTACAATGACATTTAGGCAGGTCAGTCTTTTGCTGAAAACAAATAAAATAGCTATCGTAGTTCGAAAATTACACTATAAAAACAATTGTGATATTGTGCTTAAAGCCTAGCACGTTGATCAGGCTATAGAAATTCTAACTAAAACTATGTAAAAAATGATTTATTAGGCGGATAAATTGGTGCGGCTGATTTTATATTTTTGAATTTTTTGGCTTCCTGTTTAATTTCTACTTAAATTAGTAGTTTGGTAACCCCATTTCACTCCGTTAGGGGATGAATTTCGAAAAATCGATTCTTAGTGAATGTCCACGTCATTATAGAGATGCACTGTCAAAATTAAAGCCCTTCAGCTCCAGTGGTTTGGGTTACCCCATTTAACCCCCTTATGGGATTAATTTGAGAAAATCGCTTCTTAGTGGATGTCCACGTCATTAAAGGGATGCACTGTCAAAATTTCAGCCCTATAGCTCCAGCGGTTTGGGTAAACCCTATTTCACCCCCTTAGGGGATGAATTTCGAAAAATCGCTTTATAGTGGATGTCCACGTCATTAAAGGGATGCACTGTCAAAATTTCAGCCCTTTAGCTCCAGCGGTTTGGAAAAACCCCATTTCACCCCTTTAGGGGATGAATTTCGAAAAATCGCTTTTTAGTGGATGTCCACGTCATTAAAGGGATGCACTGTCAAAATTTCAGCCCTATAGCTCCAGCGTTTTGGAGAAACCCCATTTCACCCCCTTAGGGGATGAATTTCGAAAAATCGCTTTATAGTGGATGTCCACGTCATTAAAGGGATGCACTGTCAAAATTTCAGCCCTATAGCTCCAGCGGTTTGGAAAAACCCCATTTCACCCCCTTAGGGGATGAATTTCGAAAAATCGCTTTATAGTGGATGTCCACGTCATTAAAGGGATGCACTGTCAAAATTTCAGCAATATAGCTTTAACGGTTTGGAGAAACCCCATTTCACCCCCTTAGGGGATGAATTTCGAAAAATCGCTTCTTAGTGGATGTCCACGTCATTAAAGGGATGCACTGTCAAAATTTCAGCCCTATAGCTCCAGCGGTTTGGGTAAACCCTATTTCACCCCCTTAGGGGATGAATTTCGAAAAATCGCTTTATAGTGGATGTCCACGTCATTAAAGGGATGCACTGTCAAAATTTCAGCCCTTTAGCTCCAGCGGTTTGGAAAAACCCCATTTCACCCCTTTAGGGGATGAATTTCGAAAAATCGCTTTTTAGTGGATGTCCACGTCATTAAAGGGATGCACTGTCAAAATTTCAGCCCTATAGCTCCAGCGTTTTGGAGAAACCCCATTTCACCCCCTTAGGGGATGAATTTCGAAAAATCGCTTTATAGTGGATGTCCACGTCATTAAAGGGATGCACTGTCAAAATTTCAGCCCTATAGCTCCAGCGGTTTGGAAAAACCCCATTTCACCCCCTTAGGGGATGAATTTCGAAAAATCGCTTTATAGTGGATGTCCACGTCATTAAAGGGATGCACTGTCAAAATTTCAGCAATATAGCTTTAACGGTTTGGAGAAACCCCATTTCACCCCCTTAGGGGATGAATTTCGAAAAATCGCTTCTTAGTGGATGTCCACGTCATTAAAAGGATGCACTGTCAAAATTTCAGCCCTATAGCTCCAGCGGTTTGGAAAAACCCCATTTCACCCCCTTAGGGGATGAATTTCGAAAAATCGCTTTATAGTGGATGTCCACGTCATTAAAGGGATGCACTGTCAAAATTTCAGCAATATAGCTTTAACGGTTTGGAGAAACCCCATTTCACCCCCTTAGGGGATGAATTTCGAAAAAACGCTTCTTAGTGGATGTCCACGTCATTAAAGGGATGCACTGTCAAAATTTCAGCCCTATAGCTCCAGCGGTTTGGGTAAACCCTATTTCACCCCCTTAGGGGATGAATTTCGAAAAATCGCTTTATAGTGGATGTCCACGTCATTAAAGGGATGCACTGTCAAAATTTCATCCCTATAGCTCCAGCGGTTTGGAAAAACCCCATTTCACCACCTTAGGGGATGAATTTCGAAAAATCGCTTTATAGTGGATGTCCACGTCATTAAAGGGATGCACTGTCAAAATTTCAGCCCTATAGCTCCAGCGGTTTGGAAAAACCCCATTTCACCCCTTTAGGGGATGAATTTCGAAAAATCGCTTTTTAGTGGATGTCCACGTCATTAAAGGGATGCACTGTCAAAATTTCAGCAATATAGCTTTAACGGTTTGGAGAAACCCCATTTCACCCCCTTAGGGGATGAATTACGAAAAATCGCTTTATAGTGGATGTCCACGTCATTAAAGGGATGCACTGTCAAAATTTCAGCCCTATAGCTCCAGCGGTTTGGAAAAACCCCATTTCACCCCTTTAGGGGATGAATTTCGAAAAATCGCTTCTAAGTGGATAGCTACGTCATTATAGGGATGCACTGTCAAAATTTCAGCCTTATAGCTCCAGCGGTTTTGAGTTGACCCTATTTCACCCCCTTGAGTTGATCGTGTGGACCGAAAGGGTCGAACCCACATCCCAACTAGTTTCTATTTGTAGCCGATTTAGGGGTGGTTTCAACCCTTTAGGATCACCCCTTATCATAAAGTTCGCGTTGATTTAGTACAAATCAACCACCTTCGCAAATAAATATTAAAAAAAGTGTATTTCATTGCATTAGTTTTCATTACTATCGAAATAATCGCGAAAAACCCCTAAAAAGGGGTGTTTTTTGCATTTTTAAGGGTGACGCCCATGTTTTAGGACCGCAAGACCCCGATTTTCGTGATCAGCGACCCCAAAAACCTTTAGGGTTCGATTTTCTTAACTGTTTGAATGGACTATTTATCTGTTTTCAGCAAAAGACTTTTATTTTTATATTTTAAAAATAAAAGTCTTCAAAGACTTTTATAGAAAAAACTGGAAAAATAAAAATCTTAGAAAGACTTTTATGCAAGACAGTCTTTTTTAACAGTTATTTTTGATTTTAAAAATAAAAGTCTTCCCATAAGAGTTTTGGAAGACTTTAAAAATAAAAAACAAAAATAAGAGTTTTTAATGACCTAAAACTTTTTTAGTTAAATATAACTGTTATTGTTTATTTAAAAAAATTTAAATTAATTTTAACTATTAAACTTGACTTTTATAATAAAAGTCTACAATTTAAAAGTAACCCCACCACCGCGTAGAACTCGCTACTCTGAGTATCCAGTATAAATTTTATGCAGATCAGACAACATTTACTATTTGATTTTTTAAGTCAAAAATACAAATATAACAGTTATTTACGATCCCTGGTAGTTTTATTGAAGCTACCATAATTAAATGAACGGGTGGTGGAGTGGGATATTCATATACATGTACATATATATAAAATTCTTAGAATTTTAGATAATTATTTACTTTATCACCGCACTCCCGCAGGAGGTAGGCTTTGTAAGGGGTTGACCAGAGCATGTTGCTTTTGGAATTAGCCGTTGGTCACCGGTTGGTTATTCAGGGTTAAAATTTTGTAAAAGTAATTTTTATAAAAAATAGCAGTTTAATTCTCCCACCAAAAACTGACCGCATTTTTGGAGTATTGCGCGAACTTTTGCGTCTGATAAAGTAAACAATTACCCTTAATACAAACATTTTAAAAAATCTTTCAAAATCGGAACTCTTCTTTTTTCATTGACGACTACCACTCTTGAGAAATATGAAGTAGGGTTTTAAACGAAAGTTTTTTTATTGTTTTCTATTATTGCACGCAAATATGTATACATATATTCACATTTTCAAATAGTTTGCTCAGTTTGCTCTAAAAGCAATAATAAAATCAATACAAAAAAACTAGAATTTTGTTAAAAACAAACTTATTTAATTTTTCTCAAAATAAAAAAAACACGATGCTAAATTTCCCATTAAATCTCTCTTCCCATTCATTAATTTCTTCATTCATAAATTTCAGCCACCGGCCAAGAAATCATCGTAGTTTCAGCCCACCCACCCCCTTCCAAATCAAAAGAAAAGGAATGCCCGCACAGGAATCTATTTTTAGATCCGAAACTTTTGTTTTTTCTTCCAACATGCGTCAAGGGCTTTGAAATGCTTTTTTAAATTCAGGCGCAAACCCGCTTTTTTATGTTTTACTAAAAAATAGCAAAATTAAAAAAATTGTCTATTTTATGATTATTATGCACTAATAAAAAATTAATATTATTAAACTAATGTTGTAAACCCATTCCCATTAATTTTAGAGGTTTACAACAGAAATTCGCAGCCCTAAAACTTAATTCAGTGTAACTACCGCCATCTAACAAGACAACCTGAAAGATGTTTGTCCATATCTACTTACTCTATAATCAATGTGGTGTGTTCTTTTATTTCCTTAAGTTTCGACCAGCTTGAAGTTGTCTTCGCTTATCGCTCGTTAGTTTAAGTAAGGTTTACATTTGCAAGTACTTTCGCGAAAGTAAGTCGTTTTTGACATGAAAGTCTAACTTTCGCTTCCACTTACGCCATGTAAACACTGCATGACAGTGAACTAGCGCTTGCGCAAGTGGATAGAGCCCTATTCTATTTACTTTCGTGAAAGTGACTTTCGCGAAAGCACTTGCAAATGTAAACCTACCTTTAGTACACAAATTCTTAGTTCAGACAACAACCGAAAAATCGTTGATTCATCCCCTCGACAAACAGATGGCGCATAATCATCACAGTATATTGTCCTTTCCATATTGTTTCCTGAATAGCCACCACTCTGGGTCTGTACTGCCTCAAAAGGAGCTGCAGTTGAGGCATTCCGGATATCAGCCCATTAATATTCCATTGAATTATGAATGTTGTGGTGCATATGTTGTTAGTTGTTTGGTTTTGCTGTCGCTTGTTGATGATGATGTTGTGTTGTTTGTTGAATTTGTTGGCTGTGTTTGTATCGTATTTCTTGAATTCATAATGGTATTGGGTTGTATCCCAGTAGGACCGGTAAGCTTACAGAAGTACTGAAATCAGCACTTACTGGTAAGGGGTAGGCCTTACCACTTCCTTTTACAGAAGTGCTTACTTTTACACACGATGTCATAGGGGGTAAGGCCTTACTTTAGTACTTACCTTAGAGTACTTATAGAACTGCTCATCTGTAAGGGGTATAGTAAGGCAGTAAATGGAACATTGCAAAAAGAGATATTCATGGGCGCCTGTGGATATGTGATCCGGTGTCGAAATGCTTTTATTTTTTTCATGTTTTACAAATGCCTTTTTTCAAGCCCGAGAGTGGCTTCACCTAAGCAGTCCCCCAACTAAATTCTAAACTTCTCCAAAGCTGCTTGTCCTCCGTATCGAATGAAAGCCGGGCTATTGAGTATGCTAATGTCGCATTTTATGTCGACGAATATAATTGCCCGTTTTCTTTTTTCTATAAAATTTATGAAAGCTCCAGGAAAGCTCTCTTGAGTCATCGGGCAGATTCTCACTTGTTTGGGTATAATTCTGGACTACACCTTACCATCTGCCTTCTCTTGTAATGGGGTTTGTAAGGGCTCATCTAGCACCAAGAAAATAAGGGGTACCCCTTACCAGATGAGTACTCATTTCAGTGCTCCATCGGTAAGGCCTTCCTAGAATTCCTACTGGGATTCGTCATCTGACACTGTCATGTCGTTGTCTTCTGGGGTTTTGGGTGTTTTTAGTTGTTCGTAATTTTTGGAGTATTGTGTCGCCCATGTCTCTGCGAAGGCTAATTTTTCTTTTGGAGCAGGGATCGTAACTGTTATAACTTATATCGAAAAAATCAGAAAATAATCATTATTTTGAAACTTATATGATATAAAACAACAGTAACAGTTAAATTTTACCAAAAATATTTAAAGTTATTTTTAACTATTATCTTTGACTAGTATTGTTTTAAATCTTTTAAAATTGTTATTAAAGATTTTTTTCTTTTTTTGTTCGAAATAATAATTAAAATTGACTTTTATTTTTAAAATCAAAAATAACTGTTAAAAAAGACTTTTATTTTTTTCGGTCTTACATAAAAGTCTTTCTAAGATTTTTATTTTTCCAGTTTTTTCTATAAAAGTCTTTGAAGACTTTTATTTTTAAAATATAAAAATAAAAGTCTTTTGCTGAAAACAGATAAATAGTCCATTCAAACCGTTAAGAAAATCGAACCCTAAAGGTTTTTAGGGTCGCTGATCACAAAAATCGGGGTCCTGCGGTCCTAAAACTTGGGCGTCACCCTTAAAAATGCAAAAACACCCCTTTTTAGGGGTTTTTCGCGATTATTTCGATAATAATGAAAACTAATGCAATGAAATACACTTTTTTTTAATATTTATTTGCGAAGGTGGTTGATTTGTACTAAATCAACGCGAACTTTATGATAAGGGGTGATCCTAAAGGGTTGAAACCACCCCTAAATCGGCTACAAATAGAAAAAATTGTAAAAAAATTTTTCTTCAAGTATATGCTTCAAATACGATTGTGGGCGTACTGTCAGGCAAAACTAAATTATTTGCAACCCTTAAGGGGTAAAAACTACCCCCACAATTATAAAAATCAACTTTATATAAAAAAAAATTAGAAAAATTTTTTGTTTTTTGCTTTTTGCTTGAAATTTGGTTCAAAAGGTATTATCAGCCATAAATTTATTATTTTAAACCCTTAAGGGGGTGAAACTACCCCTGCATTAAAATTGTAATTGAAAAAAATTGACATTTATTGTTTTGCATTAAAATTTTATTTTCCATTTTTATTCATTGAAACATTTGGAAAATTTCACTTTAAACCCTTTTTTAAAGGGGTTAAACCACCCCTAAACCGAAGCAAAATAAAAAATACATGGAGAAATATTTCTTTTCGTGGAATTTTTAAATAAAGTCAAAATGCAGGATAAAAACGACAATCACACAATAATTGGAAATATGTACCCTAATGTATTTGAGTTACTTCTGAATAATGGGGTGTTCCGTTTTTCTACAATGACATTTAGGCAGGTCAGTCTTTTGCTGAAAACAAATAAAATAGCTATCGTAGTTCGAAAATTACACTATAAAAACAATTGTGATATTGTGCTTAAAGCCTAGCACGTTGATCAGGCTATAGAAATTCTAACTAAAACTATGTAAAAAATGATTTATTAGGTGGATAAATTGGTGCGGCTGATTTTATATTTTTGAATTTTTTGGCTCCCTGTTTAATTTCTACTTAAATTAGTAGTTTGGTAACCCCATTTCACTCCGTTAGGGGATGAATTTCGAAAAGTCGATTCTTAGTGAATGTCCACGTCATTATAGAGATGCACTGTCAAAATTAAAGCCCTTCAGCTCCAGCGGTTTGGGTTACCCCATTTAACCCCCTTAGGGGATTAATTTCAAAAAATCGCTTCTTAGTGGATGTCCACGTCATTAAAGGGATGCACTGTCAAAATTTCAGCCCTATAGCTCCAGCGGTTTGGGTAAACCCTATTTCACCCCCTTAGGGGATGAATTTCGAAAAATCGCTTTATAGTGGATGTCCACGTCATTAAAGGGATGCACTGTCAAAATTTCAGGCCTATAGCTCCAGCGGTTTGGAAAAACCCCATTTCACCCCTTTAGGGGATGAATTTCGAAAAATCGCTTCTTAGTGGATGTCCACGTCACTAAAGGGATGCACTGTCAAAATTTCAGCCCTATAGCTCCAGCGGTTTGGAAAAACCCCATTTCACCCCTTTAGGGGATGAATTTCGAAAAATCGCTTCTTAGTGGATGTCCACGTCATTATAAGGATGCACTGTCAAAATTTCAGCCCTATAGCTCCAGCGGTTTGGGTAAACCCTATTTCACCCCCTTAGGGGATGAATTTCGAAAAATCGCTTTATAGTGGATGTCCACGCCATTATAGGGCTGCACTGTCAAAATTTCAGCCCTGTAGCTCCAACGGTTTGGATAAACCCCATTTCACCCCTTTAGGGGATGAATTTCGAAAAATCGCTTCTTAGTGGATGTCCACGTCATTATAGGGATGCACTGTCAAAATTTCAGCCTTATAGCTCCAGCGGTTTTGAGTTGACCCTATTTCACCCCCTTGAGTTGATCGTGTGGACCGAAAGGGTCGAACCCACATCCCAACTAGTTTCTATTTGTAGCCGATTTAGGGGTGGTTTCAACCCTTTAGGATCACCCCTTATCATAAAGTTCGCGTTGATTTAGTACAAATCAACCACCTTCGCAAATAAATATTAAAAAAAGTGTATTTCATTGCATTATTTTTCATTATTATCGAAATAATCGCGAAAAACCCCTAAGAAGGGGTGTTTTTGCATTTTTAAGGGTGACGCCCATGTTTTAGGACCGCAGGACCCCGATTTTCGTGATCAGCGACCCCAAAAACCTTTAATGTTCGATTTTCTTAACGGTTTGAGTGGACTATTTATCTGTTTTCAGCAAAAGACTTTTATTTTTATATTTTAAAAATAAAAGTCTTCAAAGACTTTTATTGAAAAAACTGGAAAAATAAAAATCTTAGAAAGACTTTTATGCAAGACAGTCTTTTTTAACAGTTATTTTTGATTTTAAAAATAAAAGTCTTCCCATAAGAGTTTTGGAAGACTTTAAAAATAAAAAACAAAAATAAGAGTTTTTAATGACCTAAAACTTTTTTAGTTAAATATAACTGTTATTGTTTATTCAAAAAACTTAAATTAATTTTAACTATTAAACTTGACTTTTATAATAAAAGTCTACAATTTAAAAGTAACCCCACCACCGCGTAGAACTCGCTACTCTGAGTATCCAGTAGAAATTTTATGCAGATCAGACAACATTTACTATTTGATTTTTTAAGTCAAAAATACAAATATAACAGTTATTTACGATCCCTGTTTTGGAGGCGTTAGAGATAATTTTTTGTTAGCATCTTCAGTTGTGTATATTGTTGGAATTGTGTTTCCAGCGATTGAGTAACTTAAGATCTCAGTTTCTTGGAGTTCTTTATTTATTGCGTGATTATTTTGAGTATTTCCATATTCAGTTGTGATTTGGGTTGTGATGTGTTCGTTTTTAGGGGTACTATTTGTTTTGATAAGTATTTTGTTGTTTGTATTTATTGTGTTTTTGGTATTGTTGGTCATGGTTGCAGTGCTCTTTTTGTTGGTTAACTTTGTTTCTAATTGGGTGTTGTGTGGGTTTGTGACTTGGGCTTTAGTAGTTACAGTGTTTAATTCGTTATCTTTTTGTTGTCTAACTACTTGAGAGTATGGTATGTTGCTGGTTCCTGGTGTTGGATTTATCAGTTTTGGTGTTGTTTGGCTAGTTGTTGTCGGGATGTGCTGCGTCGTTGTCGTGTTTTCTACATTGGGAGTGGATCTAGTAGCCCTTATTTCCGGATTTTCTTCATAAAAACGTCTCCTGGCGTCAAAGTTTGTTAGGTGATACTGCGTTTTGAGTTCCATTATCCTTTTTTCTATTATGAATTTGGGGCAGGATCGGTCCAGTGTCGTATGTGTCGCTTCTACGCAGTGTCGTATGTGTCCCTTCTTGCAGGATATGCACGCCCGAGTGGTGCAAACATGTTGTTGATCTGGTTGCATGGGTTTGGCGCAATTTGCGCACGCTTTTTGGTTTGTACACCGCGTTTCGTGGTGCCTAAGCTCCCAACAGTTTCTACACCGTAAGGGAGCGGGTACATATGGAATAACTTTCACCTTTTCGTAGAAGATGTTGATTGACGTTGGTAGCTGATACATGTTGAAGGAGACTATTAGTGCTCCTGTAGGCTCGGTTTTGTTGTTCTCCGGATTTATTTTTGTGATGATTTTTACATCTTCAATGTTCCTATCCGCTAGCTGGAGGGTTTTTAAAATATCTTCTTTTTGGAAGTATTTTAAGGATGGTTCGTAAATTATTGCTTTTGTTTGGTTTAGCTTGCTGTGTAAGCTTGCTTTGATTTTATAGTCACCAACCTTTTTTAGTTTCTCTACTAGTCTTTCTGCAGGCACTTTGTCCGCGACTAGGAGTAAAATATTACCATCTCTAAGGGTTCTCCTAGTCTTAGTTCTTTTGGTAATGTCTTCTATTGTTTTTTGTAGAATATATGGAGGGATTTGCGCTGGTTTTAAGTTTTCCTGTTCACTTTCTATTAAAATATATTTTGGATCTGCTCCTAGCTGGTCGAACGTCTGTTCTAATGTTGGGTAATTTGAGGTCATTAGCGTTTGTTTGTTGTGTTTCGGTCTCTTTCTGCTCATAGCTGTCCCGTCCGGGTCGAGCAGTACGAATCTATTCCCGCCCGTGGGCCTTTATAGCTTGTAGATGATTTTTAATCGTTTCTATCAATGTGGTTTGTTTCTTATTTCCAGTTTAGCCTAGAGGTATGCAATTCTATAATCGATGTGTTGAGTTTTATTTTAAAGTCACACGCTGTTGGCAGCGCTGAATAGATTAAATGGGAGCCAATGTTTTGACGGAAAAATGTAAAATGAAAGGAAAGAAGAAGAAAAGGGGATTCTAATTCTTTTGTTTTTATAGGTTAAAGGATTTTGTATTTTAATTTATTTAATTTTATAATACTTATTTTGGTCCTTATTTCATCTTTTTGTTTACTGTTTGTTTAATAAACACATTCACTTTAACAATATTGGTGTCCAGTTCACCTTATCACTTTTGTTTTCGTTGCACCCGCACCGCCGGGGCACTCAGTGGAAAAACTTATATTTTCCGTTCAAGTGATTTGTTTGGTTTCTTTTTAAAGTCGTAGTCCCGCAAGTTTAAATATACACTTTTCACGTTTTTAAACTTATTTGTACTGCACTAGAAAGATTGTTAGAGTTAGGCTTATATCACCTTTCGTCTATTCACCATCAAAGTAAAATGACAACTGAGTTAGTCCTTTATTGCCATCATTATCTTGCATAAGCATTTCTGGCTCATCTTTGTCTATCCCATCAAGCTCTGTTATTTCAATTGCCTCGTCAATGCAATGCTCATCATTTAGTCGTAGTCCCGCAAGTTTAAATATACACTTTTCACGTTTTTAAACTTATTTGTACTGCACTAGAAAGATTGTTATATCACCGTTCGTCTATTCTCCATCAAAGTAAAATGACAACTGAGTTAGTCCTTTATTGCCATCATTATCTTGCATAAGCATTTCTGGCTCATCTTTGTCTATCCCATCAAGCTCTGTTATTTCAATTGCCTCGTCAATGCAATGCTCATCATTTACGACTGTAGTCTAAAAAAAAAAAAATATTTTAAATACTAGTGGATTTAAGTAATTTTTAATTTTCAGCTTCCTACAAATGAAGAAGAGTGGAGACGGATTGCAAATGAATTTGAAGAAAAGTGGAACTTTTCACATTGTCTAGGTGCCATTGATGGGAAGCACGTGGAAATCAAGACCCCTGCAATTTCTGGAACTGTATTTTTTATTACAAGCAATCATTCAGTATTGTAGATATTGCTCGGAATTGCAGATGCGAATTATAAATTCATTTTGGTGGTCAGTCATCAGCGGAATAGGGGGAATAACATGTAGCATAACATGCACGTGCCGTAACTATTTCGGACTGATGGAAGTGCGATCATAACCTCCTAGCGGTGGCCACTGGTAACTATTCTATGAGAGAGGATAGGCTAATATGATCGGGCTAGTCCCTTCCAAGTAAGGTTGGCGTGAGGCTAATAACCTCACCCGTAAAAAACAATTATTACGGAACGAGCAACATGCCTCGGATACTGGAATAAACGACGACGACCACGGCAACGAAAAATGCAAAACGATTTACGAATTTTTTCATGGAACGTTCGAACTCTGTACAGAACTCGAGCTTCAAAACATCTAGCCGATACCCTGTCAAAGTATAAAGCTGACATTACCGCCATTCAGGAGATGAGGTGGACAGAGAATGGTGTTTTGCAAAAACCTGAGTATGACGTATATTACAGGTATCATACAAAACACCATGTTCTAGGAGTAGGTTTTATGGTTAGCAAAAGAATGAAGCCTACCATTATCGGCTTTAAAGCAATAAACGAAAGGCTATGCTCCCTTCGTGTGCGAGGTAAATTTAAGAACATCAGCCTCATAAACGTTCACGCACCTACAGAAGAGTTCCCGGATGATGATAAAGAAGAATTCTTCGAATTAGTTGAACGGGAACTTAATGCCTGCCCCAGGTATGATGTAAAAATCATACTGGGAGATCTGAACGCCAAAGTAGGCCGGGAGCCCATATACAGGCAATATGTCGGCAACCACAGCTTGCATGAAAACACTAATGACAATGGACAGCGAGCTGTAGAGATGGCAGCAAGTAAGAACTTGGTCGTTGCAAGTACTCGATTTGCGCGTAAAGATATCCATAAAGCCACCTGGGTATCTCCTGATGGAGCCACTCGCAACCAAATAGATCATGTGTTGATAGACCGCCGCCACCTTTCGGGTCTGATGACGGTACGAACGTACCGAGGTGCCAACTTCGACTCGGATCACTATCTTGTTGGTATGAAATGGCCATGGCAATGAAATGGCCAGAAACAGCTACGGTCATGCATTAGAACTCGCCCTAAGTCCTGGGGATGAGATGCCGGGCGTTGAAGAGAACTGGACCCGCCTTAAAAATACTGTCATTAGTACTGCTGATTCCATCTTAGGCAGAAGTCGGAACGACTGGTTTGATAATGAATGCAAGCTGGCAACTGAACGTAAGAATGCTGCGTACCGAGCCATGCAGCAATCTCAGAGAACACGGGCACGCGAAGAGAACTATAAAGAGCTCAGAAAAGAAGAAAAGAGAATTCACAGACGGAAAAAGGAAGCCTGGGAAAAAAATCTCGTTTGTGAGCTAGAACAGTACAGAGAACGACGGCCGCACCAGGCGCGGGAGTTCTACCAAAGAGTCCGCAGTATGACGCAATTCACACCACGTTGCACATACTGCAAGGACAAAGAAGGTAATCTGAACACCGATCCTAAAGGCATCTTGGAGCGATGGGAAGAGCACTTTCATGAATTGCTAAATGGCGAGCTAACTGAGGATTCGGAGGCTCCACCAATATCTGATGACAATGCTATGCTGCCGCCACCAAGCATAGAAGAAGTTAGCAGAGCCATCAGCCGGCTCAAAAACAACAAGGCCTCGGGTGCAGACGGCATCGCAGCGGAGCTGGTTAAATATGGAGGGCCTACATTACACCAAGCGATTCATGAATTAATTGTGCAAGTATGGGAGCAGGAAGTGATGCCAGAAGACTGGAGAAAAGGCATCCTCTGTCCGGTACACAAAAAAGGAGATATCACAGCGTGCACTAATTATCGCGGTATAACGTTGTTGAGTACCGTGTATAAGATATTCTCCGCTATCCTACAAAACAGGATGGCCCCATACGCCAGAAACATCATAGGCCATTACCAGTGTGGCTTCAGCCCAGGCAAATCAACGACTGATCAGATTTTCACCTTGAGGCAGGCTATGGAAAAATGTCAAAACTCAATTCAACACCTCTTCATAGACTTTAAAGCCGCCTATGATAGCATAGCCAGGGTAGAACTCTACAAAGCCATGAGAGAATTCGGCATCCCCAACAAACAGACAAGACTATGTAGGTTGACCATGATCAATGTGTCAAGCCAAGTAAAGGTATCCGGAACACTGTCCAGACCAATCAACATCTATAATGGACTCCGACAAGGGGACGGTCTGGCCTGCCTCCTTTTCAACCTGGCGTTGGAGAAAGTGATCCGAGATTCGGGCGTGACATCAAGGGGTACAATCCTCCACAAGTCCACCCAATTACTGGCTTACGCAGACGACATTGACATCATTGGAAGAACAACAACAGCTGTACAAGAAGCTTTCACTCAGATTGAGCAAGCGGCAGGAAATCTGGGACTGCACATTAACGAAAGCAAAACAAAGTACATGGTGGCCTCGTCTGGAAGAACACCTAACATTGGTCCCACAATCAAGGTAGCGGAACACGAGTTTGACGTGGTAAAATCATTTACCTACCTTGGGTCAATAGTAGCAGCCGACAATAGCATGGAACCAGAAATACGCGCACGACTGCTAAAAGCCAACAAAGCCTACTATAGTCTGTCAAGGCTCTTCAAATCCAAATATCTAACCATAACGTCTAAACTTTTACTATATAAGACGATGGTCTTACCCATTCTCACATATGCATCCGAAACGTGGGTGCTTAGCAAAAAGCACTCAAACCTCTTGGGCGTGTTTGAGAGGAAAATACTTCGGAGGATTGTTGGCCCCGTATGTGAGGAAGGACGATTCCGGAGACTCTACAATGACGAGATCTACGAGCGCTATCGCGACATAGATGTTGTGAAGAAAATAAAGCTCGGTAGGCTCCGGTGGGCAGGGCATCTAGCTCGTATGAGTGACAATGAGCCTGCTCGGAAAGTTCTCTGCGGTAAGACCTATGGGGTGCGACAGCGAGGGAGGCCCAACCTTCGCTGGAAGGATGGCGTGGACCAGGGCGCTCAGAGTTTAGGGATGCCAAACTGGATGACATCGGCTCAGAATCGGGACCGGTGGAGAGAACAGTTGCGCGAGGCCAGGACCGGATCCCGGTTGTAGAGCCGTTAAAGAAGAAGAAGAAGATATGCAAATGTTGGTATACAAGGTCGGATTTCTGAGGGAGGGGTCCTTAAACATACATCTTTTTATGAGAAATTATGTAAGAAGCAATTAGAAATACCTGAGCCAGCTCCGCTTCCTGGAAGAACTAAAAATGTGCCTTTTGTATTCGTAGTGGATGACGCTTTTGCTTTGGACGAAAATATTATTAAGCCTCTACCTGGTCATTATCCGAAAAATTCCTGGCAAAGAATTTTTAATTATAGATTATGTCGAGCACGAAGAATAATTGAAAATGTTTTCGTTATACTCAGTGCAGTATTTCGAGTTTTAAGAACGGAAATGCAAGTTACCCCCGAAAAAGCAACAAGTGTAATTTTGGCAACAAATTATATTCACAACTTCTTACGGAATAAGGCATCTACACGATATACACCGAAAGGAACATTTGATTCAGAAGATTCTGAAGGAAATTTAATACCAGGACCTTGGAGAGCAATTTCAGAAAGTGGTGAACGCAGTAATAGATTCAACAGAACCAAAACAAGGACAAATATTCTTGCCGACAATAGAAAAGAATATGGGGAATATTTTTGTAGTATTCAGGAGTCTATACCGTGGCAATATAATAAATAATACTATTGAAAACAGTAAGACAATGTCTAAAAAAACCTAATATTTGAATAAAATAAATACTTTCTACTTACTTGAGTTATGTTTTCATCCGTACTTCTGTTTTTATGCGGTTTGTATTGGTCGCCCAAAAAGTTTAGACGCTGAAAAGCGTACAACGAAGGGGTATAAACTTCATCAGTTCCACAACCTGATTTTTTGCTAGCGTTAATTTTACTTTGCTCCCTGCTAAATTGACTTTTTATATTGTGCCACTTATCCTACACGTCTTTTTTGGAACAAGTCAAAGAATTTGCTATCTCTTCTAAAATATCATTTCGCCCGTTTGTATCCTTATAGTCTTTGGATTTAATATCCCATACACCACTAGATCTTAGCTTTGTTCCAGAACTCGAATGTGGGATCCCGCGGGACAAAAATTTTCCCAATTTGTGTTTCTTTACTTTCTCATGCAAGAAAAAGCGGGGAAATTTTCACTTCCCCTCCTGCAGGAATTAGCCGGAGGTTTTCGGTCCTGCGATTTCTTGCAAGTTGTCAATTGACAATTTTTTGTATGTGTGTGGGTGTCTTGAAAAGCGGCATACACATAGACAATCGACGTTTATGTTATCTTCTTCTTGATTTGCAGGAAATTGCCCAAAAAGTGTTTCTTTACTTTTTGAATTTTTGACAAAATTATCCCCACCATTCACTAAATTTTTGCCCAACAAATTTTTGCTGGAAAAGTACTGGAACAAAGCTCTTATTTTATCTATGTATGAGATTTAAGGTTTTTTCTTTGGTCCACATCGACATTTTGATAAAAAAAAAGAAAAGTAAAATGTCTTGAAAATTCACTTTATTTACAACAACGCGCAAGTTTCTTGCCTTTTTAGTCCAGTCAAAATAAACGAAAAAACACCATAATTGGAAGATAATTCGGAAGTTGCTGAAAATTGGAACAGCCCTTAAAACATTATTATACATAAGCTGTAGAGACTGCCACGCGATTGGACGACTGCAAACTTTTTTATTCAAGGTCAAAGGGTCAAAATATCATTTTTTTGCAAATATATGCTAAACCGTACATCTTATCAGAAAATTGTGTTTACAACGTTTGTATATTAGGCGATTATCTACAAAAAAATATATTATACATTTTCTCGTAGGAATTGCCATTTCTGAGATATTGTCGTTTTAATAAGTTAAAATACTCATATTATATCATTCCCGACTTGTAAAGGTCATCAGAAATTTAATAAATCCTTTGTTGGAGTACGCGGCTGATATTTTCAGGGGTGATTCCTGGATATCTTTGGAGAAAAAAATTGTTCTACAGAGGGCGGCTATCTCCACTATCCACTAAGATACAGGGTGATTAGGGAAAAAAATTTGTTTTTTTTTTTAAATTTACTGAAATTTGAATAACTCCTAAAGTAATTATCATAAAGTAGCCTAATTAGACTCATCTTTTAGGTAAATGTGTATTCTTTTATTTGGTATAAAGCACAGCAACCTGAGTGACTCCTGTTGGAGAGGAATGGGGAGAGGAGGGAGATAGCAGAAGACGAGAAATGGAAGAGAGCAGCAAGTTTATGCAGCAAGAGTTTATGATTAACGGTGTCAAAGGCTTTTGAGAAATCAAGCAGAACCAACACCGCGGTCTCGTTAGCATCCAACTTAGCTCGAATATCCGTGGTGACCTTCAGCAGTGCAGTCCCACAACTATGAAATCGCCTAAAGCCAGATTGCCATTCACACAGTACGTTCAACGTTACGTTACGTTATTACGTTCAACAAGAAAGGATTGAATCTGATCATACATAATTCTCTCCAGAACTTTGGACAGGTAGGATAAGATACTAATTGGCCTGGAGTCAGATATGTCAGAGGGAGAGGTTTTTTTAGGTATTGGCACAATGAACGCTTTCTTCCATGCACAGGGAAATACAGAATAGGTTAGGCAGGCAGCAATTGAATATGTGAGTAACTGCATCGATCACATATGGTATGATAAGCTTGAAAAATTAAGGTTCAACACCATCAATACCAGTGGCATTTGAACGAACAGAATTTAGCGATGCATGCAATTCGGCCGCATCCACACATCTGAAGCTGAAGCCTTCAAACGAGAGTGCAGCTCTCTATCTAAGATTAGTATCTAAGGGCATTAACGGTTGGATAAATGATTGATTCAGCTCGGTGTCGAGGTTAAGGTCGCTAGCATTTACAGGCCCAGCATGTATTCCAAGCTTACGTATATTCTTCCATACTTGTTTAGGTGGCAGGTTAGAATTAAGCTTAACCGCATAGAACTCCCGCTTAGCGAGACGAATTTTTTTGTTAGCCATATTACGGATTTTTGGGGGGCAAACGGCTAACAAAGACCTCGGAAAGTGGTGGTACCCGATTTGCCACCTCTGCCAAAACCCGAGAAAAGTCACTGCAGACGAACACCTAGCAGACCTGTTAGAAAGTCCTAATCCCACCTCCCCGCGGTGCCCCCCGGGGTATTTCTTCGGAAGGAGCTAACGGGAGACGGGCGAATGGCGAGCTCTCTGCGCCACAAAACAGAGCTTTAAGTCGGTTGGGCTGAGGGTTAGCAACCCGCTCCCATAAAAAACACCATGGCTACGAATCGGCAAACAATGCCTCGGAACCGGATGGACAACACGACGACGACCTTTGCTTTTCGAACAAGGACACGAATCGGATCATGGAATGTGAGAACACTGCTGGCTGAGGGACGGCTGGATGAAGTCCTCAACGAGATGAATCGATATAAAATCAAGACCATGGGACTTAGCGAGACCAGATGGCCCGATGCGGGGGAACATATCTGCCCAAATGGTGAGTCCTTTTTGTATTCTGGGAGAAACGAAACTGAAAGCCGTAGGAGTGGCGTTGGTGTAATACTCACCAAAGAAGCCAGGTCCAGCCTCATTAGCTGGTCACCAGTTTCTGAGAGGATTATTACCGTGCGCCTGCGTACCAGACTAAGAAGTACTACGGTAGTCCAATGCTATGCTCCAACTGAAGACGCTGAAGATGACATCAAAGACGAGTTCTATTTGCGGCTGAATGAGGTTTTTCGCTCTATTCCAAGGGGAGACGTTATTGTATTAATGGGTGACTTAAACGCACAGATCGGCCGTGACAAAACCGGCCTTGAACAAACAATTGGAAATCAAGGTCTAAGCCAAGTTACCAATAACAATGGTGAGCTTTTCGTTGACTTCTGTAGCTCCCACCAACTCATGGTAGGTGGAACTTACTTTTGTCACAAGAAGATACACAAAGAGACCTGGGTATCGCCCGATGGTAGAACGAGAAATCAGATAGATCATGTGGCCGTCAGCCGCAGTTGGAGAACTATCCTTGAGGATGTCAGGAGTTTCAGGGGAGCAGACACTGGAAGCGACCACCATTTGGTAGTAGCAACTATTCGCCTTAAAATCGCCGCAATCAGAAACGTACAACTTGATGCTATAAACCGTAGACGGTTCAACGTCGACCTTCTGCGGGAGAGCGGTAAAAAGCGGGAATTTGCTGGAAACTTACAACAAATATTAAACCAGCACAACGTTTCTGACGACACAAATATTGAAGAGCTGTGGAGTAGGACAAAGGGCGCAATATTAACGGCTGCGGAAATGAGCATCGGTTATGTCCCAAGAAACCAGCAACACTGGATCTCGGACACGACCTGGCAAAAAATAGAACGCAGAAGGGCCCTAAAAAATAACGTAAACTCTACAAGCGACCCCGAAAGACGTTACCAACTGGAACGGGAGTACTCCCAATTACACCGGGAGGTAAAGAGAAGTGTCCGGCGTGATAAAAGGCAGCAGATAAACGAGCTTGCAGAAAAAGCGGAAAACGCGGCAAACACAGGCAACAGTAAGGTGCTGTACCAAATTACTAAACAGCTCTCGGGAAAGCACTCTACTAAAAAGCATGCCGTTAAGAGTGCGGATGGAAGGCTGCTGTGCAGCGACGAGGAGCAGCTCCAAAGATGGAGAGATTACTTCTTCGCCGCCCTGAATGGTTCATTTACACAGGAACCTCAGGAAACCAGCAACAATGCACAGCCTATAAGAATCACCACCCGAACCCCATCCAAGACGGAAATAGTAACCGCAATTCATGCGATGGCCAATGGTAAAGCAGCTGGGAAAGATGGCATCCCGCCAGAATTGTTGAAAGCCGATTCAAGCCTCATAGCAGATGCGCTTCAGCCAATCCTGGAAATAGCATGGAACATCTGTAAATTTCCGGAGGATTGGACGGAAGGTATCATAGTCAAAATACTAAAAAAGGGGGACCTAACAATATGCGACAACTGGAGAGGCATCTGTTTACTATCTACAGTGGGCAAAATTTTGTCCCATATATTACTTCTAGGATAAGTGAGGCAGTAGACCGAACGCTTAGGAGGCAGCAGGCCGGATTAAGGAAAGGCCGCTCATGTATTGATCATATCAACACCTTACGAATAATAGTGGAGCAGTCTACTGAATTCCGATCCCCCCTTTACCTTGCTTTCGTAGACTATGAGAAAGCGTTCGACTCGGTTAATAGGAGCTTCATTTGGCAGGCACTACGGCAACGTGGACTGCCTGATAAAATAATAGAATTGATAAAAGCCCTATATAACAATTCCAAATGCAGAGTTCTCCATAATGGAAAATTATCCGACAGCTTCGAGGTGAGCTCAGGAGTACGACAAGGATGCCTACTTTCGCCTTTACTATTTCTTATAGTAATAAATGACATCCTTGTCGGCGCTCTAGATAATAGAACAGGCGGCATACAATGGGGTTTGTTAGACCGCCTTAAGGATCTCGACTACGCCGATGATATCTGTTTGCTGGCCCACAGACACCAGGACCTCAAAAACATGATTAACAATTTGGCAACAGAAAGTAGTCCAGCAGGCTTAAGGCTAAATCCGACTAAAACTAAAGAAATGCGGATAAATGCAAACACCATTGAACGGACTGCGCTGAATAACCGTGACGTGGAACTGGTCGATAAATTCTGCTACCTCGGTAGTATTATTACCGAAAATGGCGGTGCAGAAGAAGATGTCAGTTCCAGAATAAATAAAGCAGGAGGCGCATATGCATGCCTGTTCCGCATATGGAGATCAACGGAGATCTCAACTAACACCAAATTGCGGCTGTTCAACTCCAACGTGAAGGCAGTACTTTTGTACGGTTGCGAAACATGGAAAGTCACCCAATTCATCACAGGGCGCCTACAAGTCTTCGTCAACAGATGCCTGCGTCGTATCCTAAAAATCCGCTGGCAGGATAGAATTTCAAACGAAGAACTATGGCGCCGTGCCGGCCAAGAAAGGATAGACGACCAAATCAGACGAAGGAAATGGAATTGGGTTGGACACACCTTGCGACGCGAAAACGAAAATCTAGCCAAGCAGGCCCTCGACTGGAATCCGCAAGGATCCCGTCGAGTCGGAAGACCTAGGACAACATGGAGGAGAACCCTACTAGCAGAAGCCGCAACAACTGGGAGATCCTGGTCGGAGCTGAGAGCTGTCGCGCAAAACAGAGTCCGCTGGAGGGCAACTGTTTCCGCCCTATGTCCCATGAGGGATTAAAGGAGCAAAATGATGAATGATGATAATGATATTACGGATGTGCTTATACCTACTGAAAGATAGAAAAAGGAAGTCATGGTCTAATAGGCTGGGAGGTGAAAGTTGACTCCAACGAACCACCCTTTCAACGCTCGAAGTGGCAAGACCGTCAAGCATAGAAGGTCGCATGCAATTATTAAACGTTGGGAGATTGTTTAAGATCTCAATGTCAACAGATTGGAGTAACCCTGTGAACGTACTGCTTCTACGGTTTGACTTAAGCAGGTCAACATTGAGATCTCCAGCAATATGGATATCTCTATACTGCCTACCAAGCCTAGAGAGAACGCTAGAGAGCTCTTCAGCATGGACTTCGTTGAGCGAATTGGGCGGGCAGTACACAGATACAAGCAAACACAAGTCACTGTGCGTTTTGACCTCGACAACAATGAACTCGCACTGATCACCGGTGGACCTGTAGATGATTTTCGACGGCAATGATTTGGAAACGTAGACAGCCACACCTCCTCAAATTCTATCAGGTCTGTCATTACGATGAATGGTAAAGTTAGGTAGATGCACATAAGGGATATCACTATTTAACCACGTCTCAGTGACCAAAAACGCATTCACTCTAGTGTTATCAATCATTTCCCTCAAGTCATCAATCTTGTTCCTCAGCCTTCTTGCATTAAAGTAACATAATGTTGAGTACATCCAATTCTTCTTGAGAGCAAATGATATTAAGCAGTCTACCCACATCATACACAGAACCAAAGGTACTCGTACTACCCATCATTACGAAGATCGGTGGTATAACAGCGGCCAGCATCAGGAGGACAACTAAAAACACAATATATAAGCAATGGGAAATACAACATTAGAAGCATCAACGCAACGAAGTGGTCAAAATCATGAAAAAGATTTAACAAATTTAAAACAATATGCAAACATAAGCTAAAAATATAATTATAAAAAAAGTAATGAGAGTTAATGTATATAAGCATAGCAAAATGAAATTAATAGAAGGCTTTCATAAAACTAAGACAATATTAAAGAATATGAAAGCTAATTAAAACTAATCATCAGCATTGACGTTATCACAGTTGATATTCACTCCAATAATTTCATCAATGGCATCCACAGAAGTCACTTTGACAATTCCGTGTCGTGTACTTACCGAGTAGATGACCTTATTGAGTCTGTGTTTGTTAACTTTGTTATAAATTCTTTGGTTGTTTTTAGAGAGGCTCTCACAAATATGTAGTTTCCCCTCAGAATTAAGCAGGGCATAGGAAATGGTGGTAATATGGCCCCCTACTTTGTTTTTGAGGCCTCATTTAAAAAATACTGCACTTATAAATAAAGTAAGTACGTTATATGTAGTATTCCTTACTCATAGTATTCCTTACTTATTTATTCTCAAAAGTAAAAAATTCATAATCTGACATCAAGTGAGGGTAAAATTGCACCCTGGGGGCCATATTAACTATATTGAACTTTAATGAAACTTTAACGGCAAAAATCACAAATATAATATTCGCCTTCAGGGCCTGCACAGGCAGTATGAGCTCATAAATTGCAATATTGACACTGAATCCACTCCTCACCATGTCTGTCACTAGAATAATTGGTTTCGCAAAATAGTCAGCTCGTATCTGAACTTTCAGGCATCCTATCTGAATTGACTTGATCGTCATATTCAGAGTCACTTTCTACGACTGCGTCACTTTCAGAGCTACTGCTGGATGTACTGACTCTCTGACGTCGATTAGCATTGTTGTCGCTGCCCATTCTACCTTGACAACATCCAAGACCGCATCCACGGCCTCTTCCCCGTCCACGGCCTGGTCCGCCTCTATCTCTATGGCCTCGTCCAAAAAAATATAGATATGTCAACGATATGTCGCTCATACATGTTATATGACCCCCGGGACCATAATAGGAACAATGTAAGGGGGTCAAATTACAAGTATTACAGAATATATAATCAAGTCAAAATACACTTATTTAGAGGAGATGGTGGTAATGTGGCCCCTGCAGGTATATTGACCCCCTTATATATTTACAATTTAGAAACACGCAATCTAGTATAATTTGCTTGCAACGCGGAGCTTTTTTGGCGGCTATCGAATAGCAACCAACAAATCTGTGAGATTGAGTTTCAATCTTTTGTTGTTTGAATCAATCGAAACACGTAATTTACTAACAATTAAAATCGCTCTGCGTTTTATACATTTTTTGTGGTAAAAATTAAGTTTTGCGTTTTATGATTTCGACATTGTGTGTAGCAAACGTTTTCTTATTCGATTTTGAAGGTAATTGTACAAAAACATTTGATATATACTTATCTGGCTCAATTTAGCACCTCCGTTACGATAAAATTGTCTAATAAATGCCGACTTTTCAGTGGTATTTGACAATTTTACCACCATTCGTGTTGATAAAGTCTTCTTGTTAATGCCGTTTTTGGTGCTGCGCAAGAAGAATGCGTCTATAGGTATATAAGGACAGCTCATGTCCAATAGAAGTAGCAATATTAGACAATAATTGCTTGGGTTGCAATGACTCATCATTTGGAATGCCGGAAATTATCACATCATTTTGTTTCAGCAGTTTCTCACTGTCATCAACTTTTTGGTATAAAAGACACATATCCTGCTGCATCGCATGCACATCATCATTGATTTTATTGACTTTATCGACAGCCATCCGCACTTCACCGAGTATGCTGTCCATTTTCTGAGATAGACCAGATATGTATGTTGATTCAAAATCAAAATAAGGACGAAAGGATCGTTGCTATAAAAAAGATCTTAGAGAGCGGAGAATATGAAAACTAGGTAGTTCAAAATGGTGTGTTGATGAAGTACGTAGACGGAAAATACCTAACAGTTGTTCCTCCAAACATGCAGAGAGAAATCAGAAAATGCACGAGAAGGGTCATTTTGGAGTATAGAAAACATATGACCTAATAAACTACGATTATTACATTCTTAAATTAACTAAAAAACTAGAAGAATACATCCAATGCTGTATACCATGCATCCTTACCTGTCCTGTCTCGGAAACGAGACAAAAAAGAAGGGAAACTTCATCTTATTCCGAAAGGGAAAGTTCCATTAGACACTTATCATATTGATCATCTAGGACCTATGGTAAACGCTACGGGTAAAGGATACAAATATATCTTCGCTGTTGTCGATGCATTCTCCAAATTTGTGTGGCTGTATCCTACTAAAACGACGGACACTAAAGAGGTTCTCGATAAACTCAGGATAAAACTTTTGGCTACCACAGACGAATAATTTCACACAAGGGATCCGCGTATACCTCACACGGTTTCGAAGATTACTGCAAAGAAAGAAATATCGAACACCTACAAATAACAACTGGTGTACCCCGCGGGAACGGGCAGGTCGAACGAGTAAACCAAGTTGTAATATCCGTTTTATCGAAGTTATCTGCAGAAAATCCCCGAAATTGGTTCAAGTTTGTAGAAGAGTCCAACGATGTATGAACTCTACATACCATCGAACTATAAATACTTCCCCTCATGAAGCGTTAGTTGGTGTTAAGATGAAAGATGTCGAGGATTTAGCTGTTTCATCAATGTTGGAACAAGAAATGGTGGAAGCATTTAACGAATTCCCAGACGAGTTGAGACATTCCGTGAATGTCACAATAACCGAAAAGCAATACGAACAAAAAGCCAGCTATGATCGTAAGCCAAAGGAAGCACGTAAGTATAAGGAGGGTGATATACATAGTAGCAATTCAGAGAACCCAATTCGGAGCTGGGTTAAAGATGCAGCCAAAATACTTGGGGCCCTACGTTGTTGAAGAAGCTCAAGGAAGAGACCGTTATAAACTACGGAAGATAAGTAATGTGATGGTTCGAAGTTGACGTCGTCCGCTGCAGATCAAATGACTAAGCACCATCGAACCTTTTGAATCTTCAGGGACCGAAGATTTGCCGGATGGCCTTGTGGGGTAGGCGTAAAATTGGCACGTGCGAAGAGGAGTAGGCTGAACAAGTCAGTCAACGACGGATAACCCGCGGTGACGTATTCTAGTGGCCTGTAAATTATTTTGTAAAAAGGCAAGCTGATCAGCCTGCCTTCACAGAGTTTTTCGTTTCGATTCGAAGAAATGTTACGTTATCAAGTAAAAGTACGTTGCAATTTCTTGCGTTTTGTTGAGAGTTTGTATTATGTTGGGTTATTAATTAAACCATTCTTTGTAACCAAATTATTTTTTTCTTTTGATTGTTACATATTTACAGTATTTGATTCACCATTGGTTTCAGCGTTGATTTCAGGTTTTTTTTTTCTTAGGAGTATTTTCAATTTCATCATAATGGAATAGGTGCAACAGTGGCATAGCGGCGGGCGATACTCCTCGCCTTGAACTCCCGATGACAGGCACCTTGTTCCCCGAACAGTGCACTGCGCTAGACTAATGATGGAAGGCGTACAGTGAGTGGTGATGCATCAACGCATGTGGTATCCCCGGGGTCTCCCCACCACGACCCGCCGACGAGCAGCCTTTTTCACGGGAGACCCAGTTAGGCCCACCAAAGTCCTGCACGGACAACCTTTCATTTTAATTTAGAAATTTTTTTTTCGGTGTACCCGGCATATCCGAAGCTGCCTTTATAGCTGGATTTTTGATGTTTTAATATTGGATATCGCATCACCACTTGCGTCTACGGTACTTTGTGGGGCTAAGCCAGTACCGCGATGACTTAGTCCATACCAGTTTTTGTTTCGGAGTTTCGCTAAATTTCAAGTAAATGTTTAGTTGGTTTTACCTTCCGACACATCCTACCACGGTAACTTCTTCTTTTTAGGTATATTAACTTCAATCCCTGTCGTTACCTCCTTGTCTTGCTAACAAGCGTGATACCGCTTGGCTATGCGGGGAGGCAGTGACAGCGGTGACTAAAGATCTTGATACTTAACTCGGCGTCTTTGGTAACAGGCGTACAGCCGCCTGCCACTGCGCCGACTAAGATCAGGGTATCAATTGTAGTGTTTCTGTTGAGAATTTGTCGATTAAGTTTGCGGAGGTGTGACCCGGGCTCCGTCAGGCTAACAGGCGACCTTGCCTGGCACTGCGCCCCGTGGAACATCCTGAAGATGTAGTTTGTCTTTTCTTTCTGATAGGCTGGTGCACCCTTCCTGAGGGCACCCAGAGCTGCGGCTCAGTCGTGGGTGGCCAGCGAATGTGGAAGTCCAAATTATTTTCGTTTTTGAAGAAGTTTCCCTGTTGTTGCAGCGTCCCTTGGTTGTATGGGAGAGGTTGCTTTTTTGGCCTTCCCCTTCGATGGACCTTTCCCTATCACTGAGCGAGATTATATGGAGGTACCTTCGGGGTCGTCAGCGACACTCGACGGTGGTGCTGGATGGTGGTCCAGTAAGTAGTTTGAGTTCGTTATGCAGGTTAGCCACCGTCGACTGCCAACGATGACTTCGGCCTCCTGGATTTCGGGGAGAGAAGAGTTTGTCCCACTGTGGCCATCCTTGCTTTTGTTAGTGAATTCGATAGAGAAATAATTTTAGTGGGGGCATAGTGCGAAATCATTGCAATCCCAGTTGTGCAGTTAATTTTTGAGATAGCGTAGATAATAATTTTGAATACTTTCTTGAAATAAGTTTTTTCCTAGTTTAGTTTAGCTTAACAGTTATTTTAACATTTACAATTAAGTGATTCCGCTAATAATTTTGGGTTTTAGGTATAGTTTATAGATTGAACGCCGTTTGTGGCATAAAAAGAGATTTCAAGGTCACGTTTAGTCGTAGATTTATTGTGCGCTTCCTGGAAGAATTTTTTTAATTAGATCGACCACAGGAGACTAAAGAGTTATTCAAATCGTAGAACGAATCGAAGTTAGATTCAGATCATTGGTTGTTGTGGCAATTGCTTATCATTTAAAGAAACGAATTCAGGACAACTAATATGCCAACCTTACGGGGTGGAAAAAATACCGCTCCGGATAATTCTAGAAGAGACGACGAAGGAGAAGATCAAGCACCCGAGGTCCCAGATTCAGCTTTGGCCCAAAGAGATGCGATATGCACATTGACTGAAAATTTACCGGTGCTCCAGCAGGAGCTAACAAATTTGCGGTCTGAGCACAGACCTACGACTGAGCCTGTCATTCCACCAACTATTCTGGACGATCTTACGGAGGAACAGGCGCCACCTGTCTTGAGGAGGGAGGTGTCTTAATTCGATACCAAGTTTCCACATGGAACATAAGGTCCTCCGGTGACGATAATGAATTGTCGGCGGAGGAGTTTTTGTTCCGAGTGGAAACGAGGGCTCGAGATGAAAGGGTAAGCGAGTCCGAGGCCTGTCGCAGCATCTCTGCCTTGTTGAAGGGCAGAGCTGAGGACTGGTACTGGTCCCAATTTCGTCTGGAGCGACTTGAGAGGCCACTTGACCAGGCAGTTTAGGCGCCGGGAATCGGATTTCCAAATCATCAAGCTAATGCTTGAGTGCAAACAGGACCGGGACCCATATGATATATATGTATCAAGGATGTTGTCTTTGTTTAATCGTATAACGAGTCCGATGCCAGAAGTTGAACTGGTGGACATCGTCATACATAATTTTAATGTGTCTCTAGGCTCTCTGGTCATTGGGCAACAATTTGCCACACTACGTCAACTGCGAGATGCTTGTGGGCAGGAGCAGAAGCGCCAAGAACGGCGGCAGATCCCCAGGGTCCACGAGATTGACTCCGCCAGCCGTAGTCCTGACAGGCAACCAATAGGGGACGATTTCGACTCTGCGGTGGATGAGGTCTGGTCAAACGGCCCCATTCCCCATGAAACACTTCGACTTTGAGCAATACCGACGATTGAACAAAGAAGTTCGACAGAAAATGAAATCGGAACGCGAAGCGTACTGGAACAAAGTTGCGGCCGACATGGAAAAAGCGACGTCGAGGACGCTATACCAGACAATCCGCCGGTAAGGCGGCAAAACAACATCAACAAACGACAACAACAAAAAATCGGATGGAACTTTTGAGACTTCTCCCCATGAACGCCTGCAGCGGTGGAGAGAATTCTTCCACCAGCTGTACAACCACGCAAGGTCCAGCAGCAGCACCCGAACCGCCGATTATCGAACAGCCGAAGAATCAGTTTCTCGATACCGAACCGACAATTATCGAGGTGAAGATGGCAAGAAAATTGCTGAAAAATGGAAAAGCGCCGGGATAGATCAAGTAACCGCTGAAATGAACAACGTGCTAATATTACACATTTTTGGCTACGGGTATAAACTATCTAACGTCTAATTATTTAATTGCAATAATAACAGAAGCGATTTGCCATTTTAATTTTTTTTTTTCATTTGATTCGTTTTTGCTGTGCCGCAAGATTATGAACAATGAAAAACAATAAATATCATTGTGCTATTTTTATACAGAAAACTATTTATGTCGAAATTTTAATACATTTGCCTAAAATATGTACATAAGTTATGTTTTTTTTCTGTGATATCAAGGTGTCTGGGGCGCTATGATTTATAGCATTTCGAATACATACATACATATATTTAAAATTGTAAACTTTGGAAACGAATGCATGATAGCAGCACAACTCACCAAAAAGCTTGTATCTGCATACAAATACATATACCAAAGCTATAATTTAAAAACAATAAAGTCTGCAGCACATATGTTTCAATTTTAATGAAAGGTGATAAAATCCGTTGATTCGATTGGTATTATAAGTGATCATCAGGTGGCTACCACCATATTTATATAACTTAGCTTGACAATATTATTTTTTATGTAGAGGTCAATATCGCCGCTGAATCTTAGCAATGGCGCACGTATTTCAGGTTAATTAATTCAAAAAAAATTTCTTTCTTATTTGTTACAGCAGCAATTTACTTGGGAGAATACCTTCATAAGTTTACACGTCTGGATGGTCTTGGATTGTTTTCTGTTCGTTGATAGCTTTGAAGTGGAGTACTTTTTTGAGAATCAGTAGTGGATTTTAATTCTATTGTTTGAAAGATCAGTGGTCCTAATTAAGTACAACAGCAGATTCTACTGGCAGGAGGAGACGTTAGGTAAGTTAGCTGATACGAATCAAGTGTAAAATAATTACATAAGTGAAGGCGCGGCTTGGAGCTAGTAATTTAGCTGTAGTGTTATTAATTCTAGATAATTGTGTTTTCAATATATTGTGGTGTGTGCAAGTGCGTTTTGCAGAACTTTAAAATGGGGCTTTAGGTAAGTCTTTTATTATATCTATATATTTACCGCAATTATATTTTCATGTTTAAAGATAAACTGAGAAAATTACTTTAAGAATGCCAAATCGATAAAAACATATGCTACTTTGCATATGAAAATATTAATCAAAGAATTTAATCCAAATTAACCGAAAATCGGGAATTTTCAACCAAAACTCGACAATACAAAAAATTGTACGAAGATCTTGCAATATCTTTCATAACTCTATATAGTTAGTTATAAGTAAAATTCATTTTTTACTCATTTTAAAAAATTAAAAAAACTCTAAGATACTTATTCGCTTTTCGGCTTAACGGACACTTGTTAAGGTTAATACCAAACTCCTTTATTATAAATTCAATGACTACAAAAAGGATTTTTAAAGTTTACTAATTATCACTTGCCATTTAACATCTCTCAGTAATAATTCCTATTTATCGTCTTTTAATACTGTAACGGCACAATGGCGTTATGATGTAATAGCATCTTTGGACGCCATTATGCTTGGTCCTGCTCCATGAGTCAGAAGCCCTGAAGAAGTTGACCATGGAAGCAGTCCCAGACATAAAGAAATTCGGAAAAACTCCCTAATCCGCCGAAAGAGATGCAACAACAAGATCACCCGGAGAAAGAAACCCGCCCAATCATCTTGGAAAGTTTCAATTAAAAATTACCACCTCATCCTGGATCACCACATACATATACTCAATCAAAAATTTCACATTTAATTCAATATAACCTATAGATAACATTATAGCAGACAAAACAATAAAACAGAAATCAAATACACGTTAATTTCAATTATGATACAACAAAAAAACGTCGTTTCGGCCAAAACGCGATTTTTCCAACAATATGAAAAATATGAAAATATGTCAACAATTTAAAGTATGTAAGAGTAAAGTATATGTAAGTAGGATAACTATCGTTAATTAAGAACTCAATATAAGAAAAAATTACAAACAAATCAACAATCAAACAAAGAACCAAAAATAATAAAAAAAAAAAAGTGCCATGGCTTCTCGATGGCACAGTAGACATGAATAAGACATATTCATGTCAAAAACAAAAACAACAAAAACAATAAAAACAACAAAAACAACAAAAACAGCAAAAACAACAAAAACAACAAAAACAGCAAAAACAACAAAAACAGCAAAAACCACAAAAAAACAGCAAAAACAACAAAAACGACAAAACCAGCAAAACAGCAAAAACAACAAAAACAGCAAAATCAACAAAAACAGCAAAACAGCAAAAACAACAAAAACACCAAAAACAACAAAACCAACAAAAACAGCAAAAACAACAAAAACAACAAAAACAACAAAAACAACAAAAACGGCAAAAACAACAAAAACAACAAAAACACCAAAAACAACAAAAACAACAAAAACAGCAAAAGCAACAAAAACAACAAAAACAACAAAAACAGCAAAAACAACAAAAACAACAAAACCAACAAAAACAGCAAAAACAACAAAAACAGCAAAAACGACAAAAAACAACAAAACCAACAAAAACAGCAAAAACAACAAAAACAACAAAACCAACAAAAACAGCAAAACAACAAAAACAGCAAAAACAACAAAAACAGCAAAAACAACAAAAACAGCAAAAATAACAAAAAACAACAAAACCAACAAAAACAGCAAAAACAACAAAAAGAACATAAACAGCAAAAACAACAAAAACAACAAAAACAGCAAAATCAACAAAAACGACAGAACCAATAAAAACAACAAAAACAGCAAAAACAACAAAAACAACAAAAACAGCAAAAACAACGAAAACACCAAAAACAACAAAAACAGCAAAAAAGCAAAAACAACAAAAACAGCAAAAGCAACAAAATCAACAAAAACAACAAAAACAGCAAAAGCAACAAAAACAACAAAAACAGCAAAAACAACAAAAACAACAAAAACAACGAAAACCGCAAAAACAACAAAAACAGCAAAAAAAGCAAAAATAACAAAAACAGCAAAAACAACAAAAACAACAAAAACACCAAAAGCAACAAAAACAACAAAAACAACAAAAACAACGAAAACAGCAAAAACAGCAAAAACAACAAAAACAACAAAAACAACAAAACCAACAAAAACAACAAAAACAAATAAAACAACAGAAACAGCAAAAACAGCAAAACCAACAAAAACAGCAAAAACAACAAAAACAACGAAAACAGCAAAAACAACAAATAACACAAAACCAACAAAAACAGCAAAAAAAAACAAAAACAGCAAAAGCAACAAAAACAACAAAAACAGCAAAAGCAACAAAAACAACAAAAACAACAAAAACAGCAAAAACAACAAAACCAACAAAAACAACAAAAACAACAAATAACACAAAACCAACAAAAACAGCAAAAACAACAAAAACAGCAAAAACAACAAAAACAGCAAAAACAACAAAAACAACAAAAACAGCAAAAGCAACAAAAACAACAAAAACAACAAAAAAACAAAAATTTATCCTAAAAGTATGCTAAACAATAATGAGTCATGGTAACGATTTTCGTCTCCGCACATTCTTTCAAATAGACTCCAGGGATAAGACATATTCATGTCAAAAGTCATTGTGCTACCTCAAAACAATTCAAGTGGTACCATACCATAACCCATTCTGGTTCTAAGTCCTGTTGGTCGCTATTCGCTAAATGATAATGCGTAGCCGATAGCAAATAATAGAGTTACCCCTTCTAGCTCAGAAGGTGCACTTCTCAGCAGGGCTGAGAAACATTTACCACTGTAGCCGTGGCTCAGCTGAGACATGCAAACATAAAATATTAGATAACATAAAAGATCACAAAACATCAAACAGAGAAGCATGCAAAAACAAAAAGAGAGGGGGGCAGGAAGTCACGCCAAATTGAGAAGCGTCCTTTTAAGGATAGCTTCACTACTTAGCAGGCTAAATACACTCCTATATTTGTTAGTATTTAGGAGCATGCGATTGACCGGTTCGAACATGCCATAATTAGTATTAAAGGAATAAATGTGCAGGAGAGTATCACCTCTCAGGTTGTAGTTATTCACTCTAAAAGACGTGCGGCTTCTTAAGAAACCTGAGTCCACCTTATCATTCATCAGCCGATGAACGAATATAACGTCAGCGACCTCGCGACGCTTATGGAGAGAGCTTAAGCTAAGTAATTTAAGTCTACTCTCATAAGGCGACCATACCTGGGAGGCGTATTCAAGCAAAGGCCTAGCCAAGGATACGTACAAGTATTTAGTTATGAGAGGGTTGTTGAATTCTTTTGACCATCTTTTTATAAATCCCAGGACTGAATTGCCCTTGTAGGAGATATAATTCATGTGGGTGGAGAAATCCAACTTACTTTGTAACCTAACCCCTAGATCGATTACAAAGTTAGCGCGGGAGACCTTGTTGTCGAAAAAAGTATAGTCATAAATTATAACACCACGTTCCCTATTAAAAATCATGATCCCGCATTTACTAATATTAAGCACCAGGTTGTTGTTGGAGCACAGTTGGAATAGAAGGTGTTTAGGTCTACTTGCAGAAGTTTGAAATCCTCTATACTCCTTATGTGGCGATACAGTTTCATGTCATCGGCATAAATAAGGTTTTTACAGTGCCTTAACAGGGTAACAATATCGTCAATTGATAAAATAAAAAGAAGAGGGCCAAGATGACTGCCTTGCGGGACTCCAGAGGACGCTTTGATGTTCTTAGATTTGACTCCGCGGAATAGAACCTGGTAGGTTCCGTCGGCTAGGTACGACTGGAACCATACTACAAGGGAATGCGGAAAGCCTAATTTCTTTAGTTGAAGAACTATAATAGAGTGAGAGAGCTTGTCGAAAGCCTTACTGAAGTCTGTATAAACACAGTCAGTTTGGCAACCAGTGACAAAGCCTCGAACTGTGTGTGAAGAGAACTCTAGTAAATTAGAAGTAGTGGAACGAGCTGCAAGAAATCCATGTTGGTTTGTTGAGATAAGTCTCTTGCAGATAGGGGCGATAGCAGAATAAATAATAGATTCGAAGAGTTTCAGTATAGACGATAACTTCGCAATTGGCCAGTAATTAGAGATTTCGTTCTTACAGCCTTTTTTATACACAGGTATTAAAAAAGAGTTCTTCCATAGGGTTGGGAAGCGCCCTTTATTTAGGGATTTTTGAAATAAACATAGTAGAGGAGACAGTAGGGCCTCTGCACAGGATTTTAGAACAGCTGGAGGAACTCCATCAAGGCCGGACGATCGGTTTTTATTTTATTCCAAAGTCTGTTTAGGGGTTTTAGTATAACTAACAACACATTTAAATTAAATGATAATCCGTCTATTTAATTCTTCAACTATTTTTATTTAAAATTTCCGAACTAAAAGGAAAATTGCGGACTAAAGCCTGAACTACATTGAAAAGCAGTGCAGCGGGGCACTGTGCAGTATGTGGTTTATTGGAAAACGCATTGTAAAACACAATGAATAAGCAGTGTTTTGACATTCATTGTTCATATACATATAGTCTTTAATAATTTTGTATAATCCCTCTGAATTTTGTTGTACACTTATTTCTCACTAATTCTGTCAATTTTTCATTATCCATTTTGACAACAATAGCAATGACAACGTCATATCAAGTTTTTTAGTAATTGGCATGCAGTGCGAAGCAGTTTTTTAGAAATTAGCCTAAGACAAGGCAGTGCAGTGCGGTGTAGTGCAAGGCAGTAAAGTTAATGTGAGTTGACACGTTCAGTTACATGAAGTCTAAATTTCACTTCGCAGTGCTGCACTGCACTGCTTTTTAATGTATGTAGTTCAGGCTTAAATGACTGTCTTGTTTAAGCCTCTTTTTTTTTTTTTAAATAATTTTTTTTCCTGTAAAAAAATTTTTTTTTTCTCCCACATACTTTGTTTAAATTTTCTAGTCGGTTTCAAGGTGATTCCATAAAAAATTCTCCAAATTCCCGTGAGGGGGATATAAGTTACAATTCGCTAAGTAATTGCACTTCTGCTTAAGGTCGCTTTGATCACTTAGAAGAATTTTATCGCTTTTCTAATGAAAAACTGATTCTAAATATCGTTGCACCTGTATTTATATATCTAAGATCCTTCATTATCTTATTCTAGATCTTTCCATCTTATTCTAGAAATCCCACTAATTGTCGAACATTCGAGACTTTTCTCAGTTTTCGAACTAAGGACCTTGATCGAAGAAGGGAGCAGATCCAATTTTTCGCTTTTCTTCTTTTTTTCCACTTACTGTATGTAAAAAAAAATGCTATTGTCTGGTGCTTGTTAGGTTCAGCTCCGACGAAAAGCAAGAGTGCTATAGAAATATTTGGATCTGCCACCTAAGTTTTCGTTAAACGTTTGATGCAAAACAGAATCAGATCCAGATTTCCCGTCACTATTATGGTAAGTGAAAAAAAGTTATTTCTTTTGATCTTACCTTAATTATTATAGAATGAAGTAAAGAATATTAAAATAAAAAATATTGTTATTTGTGTTTTTTTTTTATGTGAAAGACTAGAGTTTCAGGAAAGACCCTTGATACTGTTGACAATCTATTTTCTTCGTATAGAGTGCAATGTCGAACAGCAGTTCTAGTCGGGAAGGAAGGAACTGCCACAACCTACCCGCGATATTTTTGGTCCATCTACAATGGACGAGATCTGCAACATATTTAATAATCAACTTGGTAAATTGCATGACGACGTCGAGACTGTGCAACATGACTTAGCCACAGTCTCGCAGGAACCGGAAGATCTACGTCGCCAGTCTAGGCTCCAGGACCTAGTCGTGCGGGGTATCCCGTCGAGCGATGATGAAAATCCTAAACAGATTGTGAGCGCCGTTGCCTCCACTATCGGGCATGATCTGTCCCCATACGTATGTAAATGTTTTTCGTCCGCAAAACAGACATGCCACTCCCCAGCAGCCTGGGACTGCCAAAAACGCGAGTTCATTACTGATCGTTAAATTTCCGTCTGTCAATGAGCAGCTGGAGTTTTTGAAGAAAAGCCGTCAGCATGGAACTTTAACACTGAAGAGGCTCAACTTAGGGTTCGCCTCCGAAAGCATTATACGAGTGACTGAAAGTTTGACGCCCAAAAATAATGATATATTTCAAACGGCACGAAAACTTTTATTGAGGAAGCTCGTGACAGCTGTTTTTACCAGGCGGGGACATGTTTATGTTCAGCTAGACTTTAACCAGAAGCCACGCATAATCCTTTGCCCTCGACTTGAATGATGTTGCCGGCTCTTTCCTATGAGCTCAAATTCTCATAGAATATATGGAACTTCCCGCTGTCTTCATGGAGCTGAGTGTAGCGTAAATTGCTTTTTTTTTTCTTTTTTTTCATACAAATAATTTTGTTTATTATTAGAGTGAAATTGCTTTTTTTTATTATTTTATACATATAAATAATTTTGTTTGTTATGTTAGCTTTAAGAATTTCCTCGAATCTTCTTCTTCTATTCTTCTTTCTTCAAATTGCTTCACCTTTTCCTTCGCTCCGTGCAGAGTATATAAAACTAAGAAATTCCTGTAAAGTCACCATCAGAAATGTCAAAAATTTATTTGAGTTGAGAAGTAAACTCCTTAATGCAACCTCTGGTAGCAAAAACTTCTGGTCCTTGGTAAGTTCCATCAAGAAGAATTTCACCACCTCCACAACTCCTTCATTCATCCACGATGAAAAGGTGATAACAGACAGAAAATCCAAGGCCGATTTATTAGCATCTCTGTTTGCTTCAAATTCTTCTCTACCCCAAAATGATACGCTACCCCCGGTCCTCGAGCACAGCGCTCATTTAATGGACAGGGTTTTCTTCAGGACTCGTGAGGTGTACAGGTGCCTCAAGGAGCTCGATGTCAACAAATCCACTGGACCCGATAATATACCCCCTATCGTCTTAAAACAGTGCGCCTCACCTTTGGCTAAACCTCTGCGCAAACTTTTTGCCCTATCATACTCTTCCGGAGTTTACCCAGATTCTTGGAAACTTGCTCATGTGCAGCCAATACCGAAAAAAGGTAACTACAGCCTTCCCTCCAACTACCGCCCAATAGCAATCACTTCTATCTCCTCCAAAACCATGGAGACGATAATTAACAAAAAGCTTATGGGATATCTAGAATCCAACCAACTTATAAACGAAAAACAATACGGCTTCCGACAAAAAAGATCCACTGGTGATCTTTTAGTTTGCCTTACCGAACACCTCAGCCGTAGTCTGCATAGATCCGGTGAGTCTAGTCTGGTTGCTCTAGATATCTCCAAGGCTTTTGATAGAGTATGGCACTCAGCCTTGTTAGCTAAACTCAAAGCTATTGGAATTGACTCGCTTCTCTATAAGTGGGTTGAGAGTTTCCTTTCCGACCGTTCAATTAAGGTAGTTTTGGATGGCGTCAAATCTGAATCTCACCCCATCTCTGCGGGGGTCCCCCAGGGGTCAATTTTACCACCGGCCCTATTTCTTATCTTTATAAATGACCTACTTTCAATCCCCACCAACCCACTTCTCAGCTTCGCTGACGACGGTACTCTACGTTACTCGTACAGCTTCGATACAAGACAGACACATGCCAGATCCTGTCTTGATGATCATGAACTAATGTTCAACTCTATTAATAACGACATTGAACTTATTATAGAGTGGGGAAAAAAGGATCGTGTCGAATTCAACCCCTCCAAAACCAAGTACTGTTTTATTTCAAAGAAAAAGATCAACACATCACCATCCTTGACGGATGGCGTGGAAGTAAAGGCCGACCCATCCCTGCACATCTTAGGCGTGACATTAGCCAAAGACTTGCGATGGAATGACCATATATTCCAAATCGCCAAACAAGCATCCCAGTGCTTGGGATTTCTTAAGAGGTGCAGGTTCCTCCTCCAGCCATCGGCCCGTGCTGTTATTTATAAATCCTACATTCGGCCTCTTCTCGAATACAACTCCCTCATTTGGGGCGGCGCTCCAATAACAACCTTAGCATGGTTAGATAAGGTCCAAAAAAGGCCCTTAAGTTAATTAATGACGATACCGCTTGCTCCACCATCGACCCCCTAAGCCACCGTAGCAATGTAGCAGCACTGACAAAATTTTATCGCTACTATTATAGTGACTGTTCCTTCTAGTTAAACGCTCTTTTGCCTCCACGGCAATCTTATACCCGCAACACCAGATTAGCCCACTCGTCCCATTCCCTGCACCTGCAACTACCCTTTTCACGCACTCAACAAGATATGAATTCGTTTGTAAATAGAACAACTCGACTGTGGAATAATCTCTCGCAGTTGGTATTTCCGAGCTCCTACAACATCCAAGAGTTCAAACGCAGGGTTCATCACCACCTTCTTTAATACCCTTCCGTACCTTTATAATCTCTAACCTATTCCCCCCACCCCTCCCCCGTACTAAGCTTACTGCTAGACAATGCAACATGACGTGACAAATGACATGACGGACTAGTAGTACAAAGGGTGACTCTTGAGCTTAGCACTACCACATAAAAAAAAACTGTATTCTCTGTCTGCATGTTGATTCTAGTGATGTGGCTTTGTAGCTCATTAAATATTGATGCATTCCTCTCATAGAGTACACAATGAAGGAAGGCTACTGAATATCCTCTGCTCCTCCTCCTCAGGGCTGAATGTATGTATAATGAATGCAAGATGCCTAAGAAATAAAATTGATGAATTGAGATACTTGTTCGATAACACTAAATTGCATGTTATTGTAGTCAATTAGACGTGGCTGAAACCTGAAATCCCATCTTCCTATGCTGCCTTACCTACCTTTCGCATGCTCCGGAATGATCGTATGGGTCGTACTGAGGGTGGTGTTGCAATATATGTCACCTCCTCTCTCTGCTCAAAGGTAGTAGGCCACTCCATTGGCTCACAATTTGAATTTATTCCTGTGGAAATAAAGTCGTCATATGACAAGTGTGTTGTTGTTAGTGTCTATTGTCCTCCTAATGTGTTTACTCCTTCCTGATGTTGCTAGTTACTTCTTTGATCTTGTATCGAGTCTCTCCCGTCATTACGATAACATGCTGCTGGCGATTTTAATGTTGATCTGCTAAAGGCCAATAAACGTGACTTAACTTTTTTATATTTTAATAAAAAAGGATTATTTAAAAAAAGGAAAAAAATCAAATATATATAAAAAAACACAAATTAATTTATATTAATTATATTAACTTTATTCAAAAAGAAATATTTCGCGGTTGAGCTTCAGCTCAACTTTCCCGCTCCGAATTTAAATTCAGACTGTTACAATTATTTTAACTTTTCTTTTGCAAGGTTCTTATTGTTATTATTGCTAGTACAATAATTTGCATGATCGTCAGTTTTACTGTGATCATGTCTCGTTTCTAAGAAATGGTACCATGGGAACATTAAATGGAATTATTAAAGAATTGAAATTCAATACTTTTGTTTTGTCTTGAGGAGTTTAAATTTAGTCATGATGATTTCTTTAATTTTGTTATAACAAAATTATTTTTCATTAAAACAATATTAATTATTATTGGGAACTTTAATAATCAATTTGGAGGAGATGATTATATTTGTCAATGATATCCTCCAAATTGATGTTAGATCCACTTTGGGATGTAACTCGTGCGAACACTCTCAAATACTTTCTGGGGTCATTGGATTTGCATATATGTACAAAATCAACTGCCATCATTTTTAAATTGCCATAATCCATCGCTCCTTGATGTTCTCACTGTTACTTCCACAAATTTAGTGTTTAAACATAGCCAAATTTCTCCTCCCAGCTATCTTGACCATGATCTTCTCTTCCTGTCCCTTCGCTTTAATTTTCTCCTCCCCCTCTGCCTAATTTTTATTCGTACCGGGACTTCAACAATATCAATTCTGCTCGCCTTTTTGAAATTACTTCCACTTTACCTTGGGCTGATATCCATAATACAACCTGCGTTGATACTAAGGTTGATCTCTTGAATTCTTTCTGCAGCAGTCTCACAGCTTTAGGATTTACGAAAACCAGATTGGAATTTACAAAGGAAGTTATTGGTTTCAAGATAAGGGAGGACTTGCATAAAGAGAGTTTTTTCAAAGGCCTTAGCAAGATAAGTCTGAGGGTGACGACTTTTTTGGTAAGGGGATCACTATGGCTTTTTTCCAGACCGAAGGAACGTGGTCAGGCGGTAATTGAATATATGCGTGATAGTTTTGTAACGGTCGTTCATATCCCCCTCGCGTGAATTGGGAAATTTTTTTATGAAATCATTTTGCATCCGATTCGAAAATTTAAACGAACTAGGCGTAGAAAAAAAAACAAGGAAAAATGGAGACAAAATTTAGTCAGTGAGTCCCGAGTCACTTTGTATAAGGAAATATAGATAATTTTTCATGGAATTTTCCTCGTTTTTGGTAGATGAATAATAGTTTGGTGGTGATATACATATAGTTTATTTGCTGTTTGTTTGCTGACAATTGAGAAGTGTGCAAAAGCGAGAAGCCTTTAGCGGATTCTATAGAGAAGCCATTTCGATCAGGGAGCTAGTGTTGTATGAACTTATGGAAAAAATGCAAGGAGCTGGAAATGTGGAAAACAATAACACAAAAGTGCTGGAATGAATTTCTAATGGGCAGATTTTGATAGCAAGATACGTTACGAAAAAGAAAAGGTGAAGAGAGTTCGGCCGTGGAAGCTATCGATTTCACCATAAAGAATGTACTTGGTGTTTCAGAATTTTTAGAAGAAATTCGTGTTATAGTCGAGAAGATACTTACCCAGATTGGGGGAAGATACTTACCCAGGTTTGGTTGTTGACAAAGAAACTTTGCTTAAGTGAACAACAATTGGTAAAACGACGTTTTCCTCTAGTTCCATTTTAATTTTAAATGATTTATGCTATTAGTGGTTGTTATTTGGACCATTCAGGGACCATATGTATATTTAGCTTGAATCAAGTAACCATTTTTGATTGTTTTGTTAGAGGGTCCTGTCTCCCAGGTGAATATTCAGTCTGAAATTCAACCAAGAAAAAGTCGGTTGGACCTAACAAATTCCGTGGAACTTCAAAACCTTAGTCAGTCGTAGACCTTCAGCACCACATAGTTGCAGATTTTCTTAAGACAGTAAATTTTGTTTCACGCTAAACTATTAAGTCGCTCATTTCACAAGAAAACCAGGGATATGGTGACGGCGATCTGCGCCTTCTTGTGACTAACGGAACGCAATGATCGTAAAGATATAAAATAAATGAATTCAAGATGTTGACTTTTGAGTCAACACTGGTTGTATTATAGATAATACTCCAAGGGAAGGAGGAGACTAGTTCAGTTAGCGAGTCTAAATTAATGTTGCTATAATCACGAAATGAAAAAGAAGAAGATAAAGGAGAGGGAGAGAAAGTAAAACGAGTAGAAAGGAATAGTAAGTCATGGCCGAGAAAGCTAGGAGGAGAGATTTCATTATGTTTTAGCAGTGAGTCAGTGGAGGTAACAGTTAGAATATCAAGTAAGGAAGGATTTTGGCAATTCAGAAAGGTAGTAAGTTGATTCAGAATATGTAGGTCCAGAGCTTCAAGGAAATATCTAAGGGTATTTGCACGAGCATTATCCTTCAGCAGATCAACGTTAAAATCACCTGCAACAATTATATTCTCATAATGATGAGTGTAGGCCTTAAACGAGATGGCAGAGCTCAGCAGCTAGGTCAGGATTAAAAACATTAGGGGGCAATATACATTGATTAGAATACATTTTTCAAAAGGAGATTTAATTTCAACGGCTATAAATTCAAATAGTCAGCCACTGAACATACCAATAACTTTAGAGGAAAGTGAAGAAGTAACATAAATAGCAACACCACCTGTGCGACCAATACTTTCATTGCGATATAATGAAAACTCCGGAAGGGATACAAAAGCGAAGAGGATTTCGTGTATCAACCAAGTTTCGCTTAAGAGAAAAACATGTATTCTGGTGTGTTCAAACATATGCCACAGCTCATCCATTTTGTTTTTTAAACTTCGAGCAAAGGATATTAAGTAGCATTCCCTCGATGTGCATTCTACCAGGAAAATGACTTATAATTACAAATGCAGAGCACAACCGTGATCTCAGAGGCAACTAACGAGCTGAATAATAAAGAGAACTAAATGAAAAAGTAGAAGAAATAAAGAAAAGGAAGGACTGAAAAATAAATTACATTGTTTATTGTTTATTGTTTATTTAAAAAAAATCATGTACAAAGATTCAAATCTAATAAATTAGTACATTAATTAACAAATTGGATATAATTTAATGGTTGAAAACAAGCTTAAAACATAACATTACTGTAAAATATAAAATCAAAAAAAAAAATTAAAAATTAAATAAAATAGTAAAAAGATAAGATAAACTTAACGATATCCATGAAGAAAACCTCAGTCACCGGGATTTGATTCCAAAACACGGTCCAGTGCATCCACAGATGTTACTTTCAGAAATGGTCCATCTTTTATTTTCTGGATGTAAACTATACCACGCCGTGAAGAAACACCATAAATCATTTTCTGCACTTTTAATTTAATGGCAGCTCTAAATATACGTTGAGTGTTTTTTGAAAGGCTTTAGGAAGTTAACCCCTACAATTTGCGTTAAATTAACCCCACCACTCCGATAAAATTTCTTCAGAAATTCAATTTTTTCATTAGGGCAAGAGAATTTAACAAGCCGAGCTTTCTAGAATGTAGTCTACGATCTCTAGTGATACAATTAACGCGCACGCAAATTTGAAAAACAACCATTTAAAAAAATAATTAAATTACATATAATTCAACACTTCATTTTCACGATTAAAAAAAAAAAAAAAACCGTAACCGTTTATACAAATTTCGAATTATGAGCAAAAAAGTTAAAATAAATGGCCATTTTCTACTTAAAGCTTTTAAAAGCTATCTAATTCTTACACCCGATGCACTATCCATATATTCAATCATGACTATCATAAAAGCCTAAAGGAATGCAAAAATAAAGCTTCATGTATATTTTGGATGGATGAACGGTTGGAGTCTCAGATAATTCAATTACTTTTTGCTAGTTCTCAGTAGAGAGCGCATGATTCAATACTTTGTGGCAGTCCAGACGCCAACTTGAAACTTGACAGCAAAAATAAGAAATAAATTCTTCTTTTTTCCTTTCGGCTCTCTCTTCCGGTTTTGATGGCGTCAAGAAAACAACACTCAGAAGTGGGCGACAAAAAAATATTAAAGTAATCCCTTTATACTTCATGTAATTTAATTACTTTTCTTTTATGATAATATATAAATAACTCTAAAATAAATTCCTTTATAAAATAAAAATAGCTTTTTCTAAAAAAGTAAGGTTAGAGCGTTTCAGGGAGACTGCTGCACTCCGACATAAAAACGCTAAAGTGGTGACCCCTAATACAGCACCGCAAGTGGTGAAACAATTGGACAATAAAATAAAAAACTAAAAAGAATAGTGAATAAAAAAATAACATTATTAAATTAATAGTGAAGTAAATAAAAAAACAAAACACGCAATGAAAGGAAGCAAAGTGCAAAAAAAAGACTCATCATCAACCCCCACGTCAGGTGAAGAAACCCCCAACACACAAGACTGTAATGGAGCTACCTCGGCCTCATCGACCAACAGGCAAATTGATGAACGCATATCGGATTTCCCCAGAATTGAAGCACGTATCAGAATACCCACCTTCTGGCAGAATGACCCAGAACTTTGGTTCGCTCAAGTAGAGGCTAGATTTTTCGTACATCACATCTCAACAGATGAAGAAAAATATTACACAATTCTTACATCACTAGAAGACCCTAAAGTTCTAAGTCAAGTTTCAGACATCATTAGATCTCCACCCTCTCAAGAAAAATACAAAACTCTCAAGGAACATCTCATAGCAAGATTTACTGAATCAAAGGAGCGACAGTTGAACAAGCTATTGACTGAGCTAAATTTAGAGAATAGGAAACCCTCCCAACTACTTAGGGAAATGCGAAACATAGCACCAGAAGGCATCACTGAAGATGTAATGCGTTCACTATGGATTCAACGAATGCCTATAAGTGTCAAGTGCGTCCTCTCAGCCAGTGAAGACGTTGAACTAAACAAATTGGCTAACATAGCAGACAGAATATTAGAACAAAGCAATAGTGTAGAACCGCCAAGAGTAATGAGTGTATCACCTGACAACCAAATTCCGGAGGCGAAACATGTTTACCCTCACCCAACAAATACTGAAATAACCAAAAAATTATACGATTTAGAGCAGCAAGTAAAACACTTAAATAATATGGTGAAACGAATGCAGATTGATCCATCAACACACAACAACAAGCGACAACGATCATCACGCTCGCGCTCACGCAGTCACAACGATTGGAAGCCTTCAACAACTTTGTGTTATTACCACCACAAGTTTGGCAAAGAAGCCACCAAATGCAAAGCGCCTTGCAGTTTCCTCAGTTATACGGAAGAGGAAAACTAAGCCAGCTGTCATCAAAATGGGCTGCGGATGACAGCATATCCAGCAAACGCCCAAACAAAGAAATTAGACTACATTTAACAGATCGAATTACTGGACACCATTTTCTTGTAGATTCAGGTTCAATCTTTTCAATTATTCCTCAATATTTCGTTTCTCGTAAAACTAAAGAATCTAACTTTAAGTTATTTGCAGCAAATTCGACTGTAATCAAAACTTTTGGTGAATTCACAATAAACATCAATTTTGGATTAAGGCGTGATTTTAGCTGGACCTTCATTATTGCGGAAGTGACAAATGGCATTATAGGTGCGGACTTCCTAGATCATTTCAATCTATTAATAGACATCAGAAACAAAAGATTAATAGACGCCACTACCAACCTTGTGGTAAACGGAGACCTTGTAACCACCTCTATTTTTAACATATCTAACATAGAAAAAGGGACAAACTATTTTGATCTTCTTTGCGAATTTTCCGAGGTAATCACACCTGTTAGTAAATTCATACCCATACCTCAATCTACGCCCAACCAGGCAAAAGTAAAACATCACATCCGCACAACCGGACAACCAGTGTCAGAAAGACCACGAAGATTAATGGGAGAAAAATTAGACGCAGCTAAGCAAGAAATAACCTTACTATTAAAACAAGGTGTGATACGCCCTTCATGCAGTCCTTGGGCCAGCCCCATTCACCTAGTACCAAAGAAAACTGGCGGTTGGCGAATTTGCGGAGACTACCGCAAACTTAATGCGCAAACAGTAGCAGACAGGTACCCAATTGCGCACATCAACACGGTAACTGAAAAATTACACAAAAAAAACATATTTACAACATTAGATTTAACAAAGGCCTATTATCAAATTAGTATGGATCCACAGGATGCACCAAAGACAGCCATAACAACGCCATTTGGGCTGTTTGAATTTACAGTCATGCCATTCGGACTGCGGAATGCGACACAGACGTTCCAACGGCATATGGACAACATCCTCAGGGACTTAGAATTCGTCTTCTGCTATATCGACGATATATTAATAATGTCCAGTTCTCCAGAACAACATAAACAACATTTAAAAATAGTACTACAACGACTAAGAGAACACAACCTGACGATTAACATCAACAAGAGTGTTTTCGGCAAATCGGAAGTACAATACCTAGGATATACAGTAAACGAGGATGGTTGCAAACCCCCACTTGAACGAGTTACTGCAATTTTAAATATTAAAAAGCCCGAAACAATTTTAGAATTACGACGATTTTTAGGAATCATTAACTACTATCGGCGCTGCATCCCACACGCAGCTCACGTTCAGGCACCATTAAACCATTTCATCAAAGATTCGAAGAAAAACGACAAACGTCATATAACTTGGACAGAGGAGGCAACGTCAGCATTTGAAATGTGCAAAGACAGTTTGGCTAAGGCTGCATCATTAACAGCTCCTGAACCAATGGCTCCGATGGCATTAACCACGGATGCGTCAGACTTCGCCATTGGCGCAGTACTGGAGCAGAACCAAGGCAACGTTTGGAAACCTCTTGGGTTTTTCTCTCGAAAATTATCAGCAACAGAAAGGAACTACAGTACATACGATCGCGAATTACTCGCGATATTCGCAGCTACCAAGTATTTTAAGCACATGTTGGAAGGACAAAACTTTGTGATAAAGACTGATCACAAACCGCTAATCTACGCTTTCGTGCAAAAACTAGATCGCGCATCACCGCGACAATTAAGACAGCTAGATTATATTGCACAGTTCTCAACAGAAATACTACATATTTCAGGTTCAGAAAACGCCATCGCCGATGCTCTTTCTAGAGTAAATGCCATCAATATGCCATCCAACATAGACCTTGAAGAACTGCAATTAGAACAGGAAAAAGATGAAGAGCTAAAGAAATTATTAGAAGACAACTCATTACTGGAATTACGGAAGTTTGCTATAGAACCCAACATAGAACTTTACTGCGACAGCTCATCAGAAGGGAAACGACCCTACATTCCTACCGTTTTAAGAAGGAAGATATTTTCACAAATCCATGGACTTTCACACCCTGGAGGCAAAGCAACCGCTAAACAGATAAGGAAAAAGTTTATCTGGCCAAATATGAGACGCGACATCATCCAATGGGCACGAACTTGTCTCCCCTGCCAACGCGCAAAAATACAGCGACATAATAAGAACATTCCAGGTAAATTTGAGATACCAACTGGACGTTTTGACCATATACACTTAGATATTGTTATCCTACCGATGGTTCAAAATTATCGTTACTGTTTAACAATAATAGACCGCTTCACCCGCTGGCCGGAGGCAGTTCCGTTAAAAAATATTTCAGCTAACACTGTAGCCACCGCTCTTTATACAAGCTGGATAACACGATATGGATCTCCTAAAACTATCACTTCAGACCAGGGAACCCAATTCGAGTCGGCTCTATTCCAATCGTTAACTAACATGCTCGGAACTAAAAGGATTCACACAACACCCTACCATCCAGCATCCAATGGATTAATTGAGAGATGGCACCGCTCATTCAAAGCATCACTGATGTGCCAACCAGGCACACCTTGGATCGAACTCCTACCAACAGTGCTCTTAGGACTAAGGACATGCTACAAGGAGGATCTAAAGGCGTCAGCAGCCGAGTTACTATATGGTACAACACTGAGGATACCTGGTGAATTCTTCTCAACCCTAGACGACAAACCACCAGATCCAGAAAACTTTATCACTAGGATTAGGGAACACATCAAAAACATCAAACCACAACAAACAAGGATACACAGTAGACGCAGTATGTTTCGTTGGAAACACTTAGATAATTGTTCACACGTTTTTTTGAGAGTTGATTCCGTTAAAAGCCCACTAGAAGCACCCTACACAGGCCCTCACGAGGTCATAAGAAGAATCGACGATCACATTTTTGTGATTAAAATTAAAGACAAGGTTATGACAGTATCAACAGAACGATTGAAACCAGCCTTCATAGCTATCGAAGAGGAAGAAGTGGATAGCAAGCAGCAGCAAACATATGGGCGAAACAACAATAAACACAGAGAATTACACGAAGTGGACAAGCAAAATTCCTGGCTTGTAGTACAAAAACCAACCAAAACATATGCAAGAAAAACCAAAGTCGTGACTTTCAGCGATAACAAAGTCACTGGGGAAGGTGTAGCTGTGGCAGTCCAGACGCCAACTTGAAACTTGACAGCAAAAATAAGAAATAAATTCTTCTTTTTTCCTTTCGGCTCTCTCTTCCGGTTTTGATGGCGTCAAGAAAACAACACTCAGAAGTGGGCGACAAAAAAATATTAAAGTAATCCCTTTATACTTCATGTAATTTAATTACTTTTCTTTTATGATAATATATAAATAACTCTAAAATAAATTCCTTTATAAAATAAAAATAGCTTTTTCTAAAAAAGTAAGGTTAGAGCGTTTCAGGGAGACTGCTGCACTCCGACATAAAAACGCTAAAACTTCCGAAGTTTAGAGTATCAAGCTGGCAAACTAAACCCATTATAGCAAAACCAAATGGAAGTTTTGTCGAACTTAGTAAATTTTATTTTACTATTTAATTACACAAGAGTACGGCTTACACCGCCTAAACTGCTGAGGCCGGACAAAAACCCCGGAAATTTGGGTGAAATTGAGTTTTCCCCGGACACTAATTTTTTTTAATTTAAAGGTAGTCATAGACGACGTTCTTTTTTGGCAGTTTTAACTGCACGGGTAAAACGGTCGTTGTGTGGCCAAAAACCGTCCTTGCCGGCGTTCAAAAATATCTGCTGCAGCTTGATTTTAACCATCCCTTTTCAATCGGCTTCGTTCAAGTCGGCTCGTGTGTGTGACGTCGCAGTTAAAAAGGACGGGTTTTGTGAGTGTCGATTTTCTCCTAGTTTGAATAATTTTGTGTTTTGTTGTTAATAGAAAGTTTTTTCTTGTTTTCACAATAACAGACCTACGGAGTTATAACAAACAACTTGTAATTGAGTTCATAGAATTGTATAGAAGCTATTCGTGCCTTTGAGAAATTAAATCTACTGAGTATTCTAACAAATAACAAAAATAAAGCTTACAAAGCCATTGTATTATTTTATTAAGAGGTTTTATCTTCAATGTTACTTTATTCTAGTTCGGATTACAACTGGCCGACACTCTCGGAGGCAACCGATATGAGGAAGGGTCCCACTAGGAATTCTAGGAAGGCCTTACCGATGGAGCACTGAAATAAGTACTCATCTGGTAAGGGGTACCCCTTATTTTCTTGGTGCTAGATGAGCCCTTACAAACCCCATTACAAGAGAAGGCAGATGGTAAGGTGTAGTCCAGAATTATACCCAAACAAGTGAGAGTCTGCCCGATGACTCAAGGGAGCTTTCCTGGAGCTTTCATAAATTTTATAGAAAGAAAGAAAACGGGCAATTATATTCGTCGACATAAAATGCGACATTAGCATACTCAATAGCCCGGCTCTCATTCGATACGGAGGACAAGCAGCTTTGGAGAAATGGAGAATTTAGTTGGGGGACTGCTTAGGTAAAGCCATTGATTATCTATAAGTAGATGCGTAATCATGGGACCTGCGAGGATGGCGGGTGTTCGTGTTTGGCGGCGCTGGCGTGTCTGTTTTCTTTTTGCGGTTTGTTCTTTCGGTAAAACTTGCAAGATTTGGAAGCTTTGGTTTGGAGTTTCGATAATACATAATGGCCTCGATTCCCAGATCCGACGGGAGGGAAATGAGTTGCGGATTTGACACTTTGCGATTCTCAGATCCGCAACCCCGAATTTCTTTTTGACATTTTCCGCGCTGTAAAAGTGTGATCCGCAACAAATTTTCTGCGGATTTGAACGACAAATGCGCCTGAGATAATCCGACATCATATATTTCATTATCGCGTGAGTCTTCACTCCGAATTTTCGATTTAAACCAATCCGGGACTGCGGATTTGAGAATCGCAGAGTGTCAAATCCTCACTCACTTCCCTCCCGTCGGATCTGGGAATCGAGGCCAATAAAAAAGCTGAGGGTTATCGATGATGGAAATAAAGTGTACATAAGAAGGTATTTTCTTGGAACATTAAAATGAAGTTGAATTTATTTTGGCTGGGGCGCGGTGCAGTATACAAATTTGAGATATCGAATCTCATGATTTTTCAGTTTTCGGACTTTTTGATTTTATGAGACTTATTTGCTTTAGTTATCGAAAAGTCCATTTGCAACGCAAAGGAATGGGAGGGGGAGGGGTGTCGAAACACCGTTTTGAAACTGTTATTATTATGATTATGAAAATCAGCAGGAAATTTTAGGACTGCAATAAAATATGTTTGCCACCCTTATAAAATGCACCCCTTTTTAAGGATAAGGATAATTATAATAATCAAGCGAAGGTGGTTGATTTTTATCTAGCCAAATTTTATCAAGCATTAACGGGATAAAACTAAAGGGAAGTAATATTTTAAAAATAAACTTTATACAGCAGCTTTTTTATACGTTTTGGGTAATTGTTGCTGCTACCGGATTGCAGGTTGGTTGCTTGGTATTGTTAAGAAGAAATAAGTCATTTTCAACCACCCCTAGATACAGGTTGTATTTGAAAAATGATTCAAATATTTTTATGTGTTTAAATTTTATTCTTGATGAAATATCAAAAATAAATTGGAAAATTTATTATAACCTCTTTTTCAATGCGGTGAATCTACCCTTGAATCAAATCAAAATAAAAAAAAAAAACTTGAAAAATGTTGTACGATTTTTGAACAAATTTCCCAAAATAACTCTTGTACAACTAGTCCATTTTTTAGTTTGTCGTATCATGGTTCATTGTCTTGCAGTAAGATTAGTACAAGGGTGAAATAGGTTAACCATGAGCGCGTTCAAAAACCTTACTATAGTAAACCACGAGGTAAGCTGTGGTTATGTTACATCACTTCACTTAACCACGAAAGTTTATGTTTAACCATGGAGGTTTTTGAACGCACCGTGGTTAACTAAGTGGTAAAGAAAATTTAAATTTTTTTTCCATAAAATAGTGTCGGCTATTTGCCTCAATTATTTCCAAAAATTATTTATTTAAAATAATCTCACAAATCCCACTTTGATTTGTTCATTATTAACATTAAAACAAATGTCAAAAAATTGTTTTTATTCTTCTTCTTAACTATCGCTAACCATGCTCTCGAGCATGGTTAAAATTTAACTACACCATGGTTAACCGCTGGAGTTTCTGAACGCCAAAAAGTTATGCTCGTGGTTATGTTGTAGTTAACCACGGAGTTTTTGAACGACAAAAGTTTACCATACCAAACGACAAAAGTTTACCTATGGTTAACCATAGTAAGGTTTTTGAACGCGCTCCATTATGATCGTTGGGAGGTGGAATTGACGAGGAATTCTGCGTTTGAATTCTTGGATGTTGTAGGAGCTCGGAAATACTAACCGATTATTCCAGAATCCAGTTGTTCTTTTTAGAAACGAATTCCTATTTTGTAGAGTGCCCGAAAAGATGGCTGCCGGTGGAAGGAGTGAGACGAGTTATCTAATTTGGTGCTGAGGGAATAAGATTGCCGTGCAGTCAGGAGAGGGTTTATTTCGATGGTACTGAGATAGTGGCGATAGAATGTTGTATGTTTATCAAGTAATTTGTTGATCTACACAGGAAGCACCAAGATTTATTGATTGTCAGTTCGCCTTCGACGATAACTTCGGAAGTTTACGGGATAAAACAGATAAAAGTTTTTAAATATTCTCGTTTTTACAACCCAGCGGGAAATGTAATGGCTAGGTAAGCGAGGTGATAATGAGATGGACCCATTACCTTTGTGATGAAATAATAGCTTACTTTTACATAGGGATGTCCTATGGCGGTAAGTACTTACTGTAGGCATTACAAACGAGGACTTATTTCAGAGGTGAAGTGTATTAAGTGAATACATAGATTACCATGTAAGGCACGCATAATAAAATTCTGGCTACCCTTTTTTGCATTAAAAACATTACTATCCAAAATTACCATTGCATTTCAGCTACATTTGGTGAGAATTTTACTAGCAAGATATCTTTTTGACTGCACTGCACGATCCACACCGAACGAATTTGGACGGAATAAACTCAAGAAGAGAGGCTTCGACAAGACAAAGAATAATAAACGCACATCACATTTCCAAGAAAGCATTTCACAAATCATTACCTAGTCGCTTACCTAGCCATTACAATGTAAGGACTTCCATTTTCCTAAATTTGCAGTAGAATTTTTCGATTTTTTTTTTTTTTTTATATGAAAAAACCAAGCTTAGGTGTAACCCTTTGTACTACCAGTCCGTCATGTCGTACAGTTCATGGTGCAATGTCTAGTAGTAAGCTTGGTTTGAAGAATAGAGGAGAATAGGAAAGGTTAGAGGGGGTCTGGAGGGTGTAGAAGAAAATGACGATGGACCTCACGTTTGAACTCTAAGGTATTGTACGAGTTCGGAAATAACGACTGCGGGAGATTATTCCACAGTCGAATTGTTCTATTCATAAACGAACTTCTAAACCGTATTGTGCGTGAACGAGGGGGCTGTAGGGTATGGGGGTGAGCCGAGCGGGCTAGTCTTGTGTTGCGGGAAAAGTATTGCCGTGCAGGCAGGAGGTCCTGAATTTCGGTGGAACAGTCGCCATGGTAATAGCGATAAAGTATGGAGAGGGCTGCTACATTCCTACGGTGGCTCAAAGTGTCTATGGAGGCGCGAAAGGGGCCATCACCAATGAGTTTGAGGGCACGATTTTGCACCTTGTCGAGACAGGCCAAGGTGGTTTTTGGGGCGCCTGCCCAGATATGTGAGTTGTATTCGAGGCGCGGCCGAATGTAGGATTTGTATATTGTAGCCAATGCGGCTGGCTGGAGGAGGAACTTGCATCTCTTGAGAAATCCAAGGCATTGGGAGGCTTGTTTGGCGATTTGGAATATGTGATCGTTCCATCGCAGATGCTCCGTTAAAGTTACCCCTAGGATGTTGAGAGTTGAGTCAGCCGTTAGATTCACTCCATCCACCGAGACAGAAGGAAGGTCGGTACAATTTTTGTTGGATATCAGACAGTGCTTCGTTTTTGTGGCATTGAATTCGACTCGGTTCATTTCGCCCTAATGAAGAATCGATTCGATATCCCGGTTGATCGAAACCGACATCAGTTGACGGTGGTAAAGACAAGGTCTGGCACGTGCTCGTCTAATATTGTCGAAGGAGTAAGAGAAATTCAGAGTACCGTCATCAGCGAAGCAGTGAAGTGGGTTGGAGGGGATTGAGAGCAGATCATTAATGAAGATTAGAAAAAGTGCGGGTGAGAGAATTGACCCCTGGGGAACTCCGGCCGAAATGGCGTGGGGGTTGGATTCGACGCCATCCAATACTACCTTGATTGAACGGCTTGAAAGAAAGCTCTTAATCCAGTTCCTTAGAACTAAGTGTATACCAATAGCTTGGAGTTTATTCAACAGAGCTGGGTGCCATACTCTGTCAAAAGCCTTTGATATATCTAGAGCAACTAAGCTAGGCTCACCAAAACTGTGAATGCTTTGGTTGATACGCTCGGTTAAACACACAAGCAGATCGCCAGTAGACCGTTTAGATCTGAAGCCGTATTGCCTGTCGTGTATAATTTGGTTGGATTCTAGATATTTCATCAGCTTTTTATTGATTATTGTCTCCATGATTTTGGAGAGAACAGAAGTAATTGCTATTGGACGGTAGTTTAAGGGGTCGCTGGCTTCACCTTTTTTGGGATTGGCTGAACATGAGCTAGTTTCCAAGAGTCGGGATACACTCCGGAGAAGTAAGACAGGGCAAAAAGTTTGCGCAGAGGTTTAGCCAAAGGTGAGGCACATTTTTTAAGTACCATAGGGGGGATTTTGTCGGGACCAGTGGATTTATTGGCGTCGAGTTCTTTGAGACACCTAAACACCTCGCGAGTCCTGAAGTGAACTCCGTCCATTGAGTGGGTGGTATTCTCGAGAGTGGGGGGTGACATAGCAGCATCAGGTAAAGAAGAATTTGCGGCGAACAGAGAAGCTAATAGGTCGGCCTTGGGTTTGCTTTCTGTTATCACTTCCTTGTTGTGAATAAAAGGAGGTGTTGAGGAGGAAGTAAAATTCTTCTTGATGGCAGTTACCAAGGACCAGAAGTTTTTGCTGCCTGTAGTGGAGTTAAGAATCTTACTTCTCAATCTATCATCAAATGATGATTTGACTTTCCTGATGATGGAGTTACAGGAGTTTCTAAGTTTGACGTACTCACGACGAAGTGGCTCATTAAGCGATTGACATGTGGGCGGTTACACAAATCATTAATGAATTCTTCGGTTACATAAGTAACCCCTCGCTAGTTTTCCCGGTGGGGTAAAATAAAAAATGAAAAATTGTATCAGTATTAGGAAGTAGTCTAGAATCTATAGAACGTTACGGTGTTGAATTTTAAATAATCTTAAATAAATTAAATCCAAAAATAAAGTCAAACGTGCATGTAAAATAAGTAAATATAAAATAAAATAATATAAATTAATTTACAATCTAATAAATAGTTTAAATATAAGTTTTAAACTATATAGATGTGATTTTCGGTTTTGATATTGAAGACGAAAGATTTAAGGCCCTAGACCACATCATCTGGTGACCCCGCACAAAAGAACAAAGAAGACAAAGAAAAATTATAAAGAGAATTTTAAAATTTATAGAAGAAAGAATATTTTGCTGTAAAGAAGATGGAAGATTTTAAAGAAGAAAAAAAAAGAACATTTTAAGGAAGAGAGAAGACTTTTTAAAAAAGAAGAAAGAATTCATCTTAAAGAAGAGAAGAAAGAAAATTTTTGAATTAAATAAATAAGGGAAGTTAATTTTAATTTAAGTTAATTCTTTTCCTCACATTTAAACACAAAAAAGACATTTTTTATTACTATAATTAAAAACAGATTTTCTTTTAGTAGTGATAATTCTATTTTCCCTTTCTTTTCTTCGGTTGGTTTTTCTCTTGAAAAGTCGAAATTTTATTAAACGTTCGGTGTAAAAGGTTAAGTTTCGTTAGCCATCCTCCTTCAGCGTAATCGTTAGCGAATATAATTTATAAGAAGTACCGCTGATTTTAAATTCAGAGTCGAAATTTTGCTTTTCTTCAAAGTGAATTTCGTGTTACCTTAGTGGTTATTAAGTGCAATAATAATGAGTGTGAAAAATAATGAAGATACTAATGCCGGTGGTGAAATTCACGCTACTTCAGTAAAACTGCCAACTTTTTGGTCTCCTTGTCCAAAAGCGTGGTTTGTTTCAGTTGAAAGACAATTTCACTCTAAGGGAGTTAGATTGGATGATACCAAATACGAACATGTCATCCAAGCACTACCCTTAGAAGTAATAATGAATGTTTTAGATTGCATCCAAAATCCACCTCAGGAGGACAAATACGAAGCACTTAAATCAACTTTGGTACAACGATTCACGGAATCTGAAGAGAAGAAGTTGGAGCAACTCTTATGCAACTCGGAGATGGGAAACAGAAAACCTTCAGACTCTGCTGATCTGTGAGGATTTTGGCAGGGATCTCAACACATTTAGGAAAAGATTTACTCAAGAAGTTATGGATGTAGAAACTGCCTTCAAGTATCTGGGAAACAGAATATTCAAGATTCAATTACGTTAGCGGATAAGATTTTTGAAGTTTCTAAGTTTCAATTTGTTTCTGCAATTAATAAGAGTTCAGCAAATCCTTTTCATAACCAAGAAGATTTAAACGTAAGTAATATCGATGTAAGCAAGAAAATAAATTTCCTAGAAAATAAAATTGAAGATTTAACAAATTTAATTAAGAGACTTGCTGTTAATAAAGATGATAATTTTCAACATAGATATAGGTCCAGAAGTAGAAGCCGCTCAAGGAATAATCATAAAGGAAATAGTAAACCTTTTTGCTGGTTCCATTTTAAATTCGGAGATAATGCAAAAAGATATGTTAAACCATGCAGCTTTAATAATTCAAAAAACTAAGTATCCCTTCAGCGTGTTGTAATAATGTTGTTTCAAGAAAGTCCTGTAGACTTTTTGTTTTTGATAGAGAAAATAAATTCAAGTTTCTAATAGATACAGGAGCGGAAATTTCTGTTATTCCTAATGTATATTTTGGTAAATATAAGAAAGATCATAATTTTATTCTTTCAGCAGCTAATGGATCGACGATTAACACGTATGGAACTAAACTCTTGAAAATAGATTTCGGCTTAAGGAGAGATTTAACATTTCCGTTTATAGTGGCAAGTGTCAAAAAGCCTATTATTGGTGCAGATTTCCTTACTCAATTTAATTTACTAGTGGATCTTAAAAAGAAACGTTTAATTGACGGCAATACAGAGTTAAGTGTTAATGGAATTATGATTAATGCAGACAGTCCATTTACCCAGGCATTGTTCCTTTGATAGTGGATACGGCAAAATTTTATCAAAATTTCCCAGACTAACTCAGCCTCCACGTTATGACTTACCAGTACTACACAACATAGTACATACGGTCCAAACAAAAGGTGAATTACCTTTATCAAGACCTAGAAGGCTTGATACCAATATATTCAAAATAGCCAAATTGGAATTTGAACATAAGGTCAAGTTATTTAGAGCATCCTCTTCCTCAGTCTCATCTGCATTACACATGGTGCCTAAAAAGAATTGTTCAGACTGACGACCATGCGGCGATTGTAGGAGACTTAATGTAATAACAGTTCCAAATAGGTATCCAATTCCTCACATTCAAAATTTAACGTTGAGTTTGAATGGGTGCACAGTATTTTCTAAAATTGATTTGGTTATGCTGTTAGGATACTTGCTTTTTTTCAGCGTCTATTTTTTAAGTATGAAAAGACAAAGACATTTTGATATGAGTGAGAAGGCGGCTTTACAATTGTAAATATTAAATACTTTTTCGTATCTATAGCAACATGATACTACCGTAATCGCATATATTTAAAAGTTTTATTTTCAATTTCCTTAGCAACCACGAAATTTTAATTTTGTCAACAAAAAAAAAGTCTGTTAATGTTAAAAATTAAAATAAAGATCCCGAAAAAGTATGAGAAGTTTATACTTTTTCTGGAACTTTTCGAGTTAGCCGAACTTTTTCGCGTGGATTAGCTTCAATTTTCTCATATTGCTAGTCCTTCGCACTCATGCCAAAAATGCATAAAGAATTTTTTTTCCCTTTCTAAAGTTTCTGAAAAGTTTAAAATTTTTCTAAAAAAAAGTAAGTGTCATAATGGCATTAGAGCATATCATCATATAGGGTGTGTTTCTTTACTCATTCCATAGAAGGAATAGAATAAAAAAAATACTTGATGGAATATTCGGAATAGAATGAATAAAGAAACGCACCGGGAATGACAGTAAACAAACTGAAGAAAAATTGTGATTTATTCAAAAGAGTTGTGTATTTTAAAAATATTGTGGGACCTCTATGTAAACTAAAATAAGATTAGACTTTTGATGTCTCCTGGGGTGCATTTGAAATTATTATTATCCATATCTGAAATTATTATTATTATTAGAAATTCTTTTAAAAATGATAACAAATAAATAAGGCCGCTTTCTTGCCTAATGACACAATTATGACAGTAATATATTTATATTATGTTATATTAGTGAGGTTAATTCCCTTTATTCTAAAAGTGTTCCATCTCAAGAGGTAGTTTAAAAAGAATACATTCCGAATATTCCGAATGAATAAAGAAACGCTTCATCTGTCAATTCGAAACTTGGGAATGAATAAAGAAACACATTTTCTGTCTATTTCTTCTACGGAATGAATAAAGAAACACACCCATACTTACGGCAGAGGAGGATATTTTCAAAACAGCTATTACTACACCTTTCGGTTTATTCGAATTCACTCGAATGCCCTTCGGTCTTAGGAACGCTGCCCAAACTTTTCGACGTTTTATGGATCAAGTGTTACATGGGCTAGAATTTGTTTTTGTTTATATTGATGATATTCTTGTAGCAAGCAGAGATGAAGAAGAGCACAAAGCTCATTTGGAACTTGTTTTTGGAAGACTTGAAAAATTTGGAATTAATATTATCCCAGGGAAATGTCTTTTTCGCGTACATAGATTAAAATTTTTAAGTCATAAGATTACAAAAGATGGAATACTTCCATCAGAAGACAGAGTTAAATTAATCTAAAATTTTCCCTCGTCGACTTCTATAAGACAAGTCCAACAGTTTATAGGAATGGTAAACTATTATACTATTATACTACTATTGGACAAAGAAATGCGAGGACGCTTCTGTCAAAACTAATAACGCATTTATTTCAGCAACTCTATTGGTTCATTCATCTGAGAACGTTACTTTTAGTTTGACCGTTGATGCATCGAACGTGGCTGTAGGAGCAATGCTGGAGCAACAAGGCAAGAATGGGCCTGAGCCATTAGCATATAATTCAAAGAAGTTAATTGCCGCGGAATCGAAATATTCAACCTTTGATAGAGAACTTTTAGCCATATACTTGGCAATTAAACATTTCAGACATTTTTTGGAAGGTCGTGAGTTCACCATTTTCACAGACCACAAGCCGCTAACTTCGGCAATATGGACGAAAGCTGAAAGAAGTCCAAGACAGGCGAGACAGTTGGATCAGCAATTCACATCTGATATTAGATATATTAAAGGAAAAGCTAACGTGGTAGCGGATACGTTATCAAGTTCCATATAGACACTCGTCGGAGCTGATTGAGTCTAACTCTGCGTATTACAGCGATCGATTATTCATTTTCCCTTCGAACATGAACCCTAGTGAAAATTGTTTTAAATGCGCTAAGCAGTTATTCGCAGACGGTGTTTATTCGTGCTTTGTTTGCCAACGAAAATTCCATAAACGCTGCGCGGGTATCAGTGATAATACTGCTCATGCAAAAATCTTGTGTGGCAGTGCAATTCCTGCAAGGATTTGTTTTTTTTTTTTTTATGTGGCAGTGCTAAGCTCAGGAGTCACCCTTTGTACTACTAGTCCGTCATGTCATTTGTCACGTCATGGTGCAATGTCTAGCAGTAAGCTTAGTACGGGGGAGGGGGGGTTATAAAGGTACGGGGGGGTATTGAAGAAGGTGGTGATGAACCCTGCGTTTGAACTTTTGGATGTTGTATGAGCTCGGAAATACTGACTGCGAGAGATCATTCCAGAGTCGAGTTGTTCTATTCACAAACGAATTCATATCTTGTTGAGTGCGTGAAAGGGGGAGTTGCAGGTGGAGGGAATGAGATGAGTGGGCTAATCTGGTGTTGCGGGTATAGGATTGCCGTGGAGGCAGGAGAGCGTTTAGCTCGGAGGAACAGTCACTATGATAGTAGCGATAAAATTTTGTCAGTGCTGCTACATTCCTACGGTGGCTCAGGGGGTCGATGGTGAAGCAAGCGGTATCGTCATTAATTAACTTAAGGGCCCTTTTCTGGACCTTATCTAACCATGCTAAGGCGGTTATTGGAGCGCCGCCCCAAACGAGGGAGTTGTATTCGAGAAGAGGCCGAATGTAGGATTTATAAATAACAGCACGGGCCGATGGCTGGAGGAGGAACTTGCACCTCTTAAGAAATCCCAAGCACTGAGATCCTTGTTTTGCGATTTGGAATATGTGATCATTCCAACGCAAGTCTTTGGCTAATGTCACACCTAGGATGTGTAGGGATGGATCGGCCTTTAGTACCACGTTATCCACTTTCAGGGATGGTGAGGTGTTGATCTTTTTCTTTGAAATAAGACAGTACTTGGTTTTGTCAGGGTTGAAATCAACACGATTGTTCTTTCCCTACTCTAGAATGAGTTCAATGTCGTTATTAACAGAGATGGACATAATTTCCCGATCATCAAGACAGGATCTGGCATGAGTCTGTCTTGTATCGTAGCTGTACGAGTAACGTAAAGTACCGTCGTCAGCGAAACTGAGAAGTGGGTTGGAGGGGATTGAAAGTAGGTCATTTATAAAGATGAGAAATAGGGCCGGTGATAAAATTGAACCCTGGGGGACCCCCGCAGAAATGGGGTGAGATTCAGATTCGACGCCATCCAATACTACCTTAATTGAACGACCGGATAGGAAACTTTCAACCCACTTATACAGAAGCGAGTCAATTCCAATAGCTTTGAATTTAGCTAACAAGGCTGAGTGCCATACTCTATCAAAAGCCTTGGAGATATCTAAAGCAACCAAACTAGATTCACCAGATCCATGCAAACTTCGGTTAAGGTGTTCTGTAAGGCAAACTAAAAGATCACCAGTGGATCTTTTTTGTCGGAAGCCGTATTGTTTGTCGTTGATAAGTTGGTTGGATTCTAGGTATCCCATTAGCTTTTTGTTAATTATCGTCTCCATGGTTTTGGAGAGAATAGAAGTAATTGCTATTGGACGGTAGTTGGAGGGAAGGCTGGAGGTACCTTTTTTCGGTATTGGCTGGACATGGGCAAGTTTCCAGGAGTCTGGGTAAACTCCGGAGGAGTATGATAGAGCAAAAAGTTTGCGCAGAGGTTTAGCCAAAGGTGATGCGCATTGTTTTAAGACGACAGGGGGTATATTATCGGGTCCAGTGCATTTATTGACATCGAGCTCCTTGAGGCATCTGTACACCTCGCGAGTTCTGAAGAAAACGCTGTCCATTAAATGACCGCTGTGCTCGAGAACCGGGGGTAGCATATCAGTTTGGGGTAAAGAAGAATTGGCAGCAAACAGAGATGCTAATAAATCGGCCTTGGCTTTTCTGTCTGTTATTACCTTCTCATCGTGGATGAGTGAAGGAGTTGTGGATGAAGTGAAATTCTTCTTAAGAGGTAGTTTAAAAAGAATACATTCCGAATATTCCGAATGAATAAAGAAACGCTTCATCTGTCAATTCGAAACTTGGGAATGAATAAAGAAACACATTTTCTGTCTATTTCTTCTACGGAATGAATAAAGAAACACACCCATACTTACGGCAGAGGAGGATATTTTCAAAACAGCTATTACTACACCTTTCGGTTTATTCGAATTCACTCGAATGCCCTTCGGTCTTAGGAACGCTGCCCAAACTTTTCGACGTTTTATGGATCAAGTGTTACATGGGCTAGAATTTGTTTTTGTTTATATTGATGATATTCTTGTAGCAAGCAGAGATGAAGAAGAGCACAAAGCTCATTTGGAACTTGTTTTTGGAAGACTTGAAAAATTTGGAATTAATATTATCCCAGGGAAATGTCTTTTTCGCGTACATAGATTAAAATTTTTAAGTCATAAGATTACAAAAGATGGAATACTTCCATCAGAAGACAGAGTTAAATTAATCTAAAATTTTCCCTCGTCGACTTCTATAAGACAAGTCCAACAGTTTATAGGAATGGTAAACTATTATACTATTATACTACTATTGGACAAAGAAATGCGAGGACGCTTCTGTCAAAACTAATAACGCATTTATTTCAGCAACTCTATTGGTTCATTCATCTGAGAACGTTACTTTTAGTTTGACCGTTGATGCATCGAACGTGGCTGTAGGAGCAATGCTGGAGCAACAAGGCAAGAATGGGCCTGAGCCATTAGCATATAATTCAAAGAAGTTAATTGCCGCGGAATCGAAATATTCAACCTTTGATAGAGAACTTTTAGCCATATACTTGGCAATTAAACATTTCAGACATTTTTTGGAAGGTCGTGAGTTCACCATTTTCACAGACCACAAGCCGCTAACTTCGGCAATATGGACGAAAGCTGAAAGAAGTCCAAGACAGGCGAGACAGTTGGATCAGCAATTCACATCTGATATTAGATATATTAAAGGAAAAGCTAACGTGGTAGCGGATACGTTATCAAGTTCCATATAGACACTCGTCGGAGCTGATTGAGTCTAACTCTGCGTATTACAGCGATCGATTATTCATTTTCCCTTCGAACATGAACCCTAGTGAAAATTGTTTTAAATGCGCTAAGCAGTTATTCGCAGACGGTGTTTATTCGTGCTTTGTTTGCCAACGAAAATTCCATAAACGCTGCGCGGGTATCAGTGATAATACTGCTCATGCAAAAATCTTGTGTGGCAGTGCAATTCCTGCAAGGATTTGTTTTTTTTTTTTTATGTGGCAGTGCTAAGCTCAGGAGTCACCCTTTGTACTACTAGTCCGTCATGTCATTTGTCACGTCATGGTGCAATGTCTAGCAGTAAGCTTAGTACGGGGGAGGGGGGGTTATAAAGGTACGGGGGGGTATTGAAGAAGGTGGTGATGAACCCTGCGTTTGAACTTTTGGATGTTGTATGAGCTCGGAAATACTGACTGCGAGAGATCATTCCAGAGTCGAGTTGTTCTATTCACAAACGAATTCATATCTTGTTGAGTGCGTGAAAGGGGGAGTTGCAGGTGGAGGGAATGAGATGAGTGGGCTAATCTGGTGTTGCGGGTATAGGATTGCCGTGGAGGCAGGAGAGCGTTTAGCTCGGAGGAACAGTCACTATGATAGTAGCGATAAAATTTTGTCAGTGCTGCTACATTCCTACGGTGGCTCAGGGGGTCGATGGTGAAGCAAGCGGTATCGTCATTAATTAACTTAAGGGCCCTTTTCTGGACCTTATCTAACCATGCTAAGGCGGTTATTGGAGCGCCGCCCCAAACGAGGGAGTTGTATTCGAGAAGAGGCCGAATGTAGGATTTATAAATAACAGCACGGGCCGATGGCTGGAGGAGGAACTTGCACCTCTTAAGAAATCCCAAGCACTGAGATCCTTGTTTTGCGATTTGGAATATGTGATCATTCCAACGCAAGTCTTTGGCTAATGTCACACCTAGGATGTGTAGGGATGGATCGGCCTTTAGTACCACGTTATCCACTTTCAGGGATGGTGAGGTGTTGATCTTTTTCTTTGAAATAAGACAGTACTTGGTTTTGTCAGGGTTGAAATCAACACGATTGTTCTTTCCCTACTCTAGAATGAGTTCAATGTCGTTATTAACAGAGATGGACATAATTTCCCGATCATCAAGACAGGATCTGGCATGAGTCTGTCTTGTATCGTAGCTGTACGAGTAACGTAAAGTACCGTCGTCAGCGAAACTGAGAAGTGGGTTGGAGGGGATTGAAAGTAGGTCATTTATAAAGATGAGAAATAGGGCCGGTGATAAAATTGAACCCTGGGGGACCCCCGCAGAAATGGGGTGAGATTCAGATTCGACGCCATCCAATACTACCTTAATTGAACGACCGGATAGGAAACTTTCAACCCACTTATACAGAAGCGAGTCAATTCCAATAGCTTTGAATTTAGCTAACAAGGCTGAGTGCCATACTCTATCAAAAGCCTTGGAGATATCTAAAGCAACCAAACTAGATTCACCAGATCCATGCAAACTTCGGTTAAGGTGTTCTGTAAGGCAAACTAAAAGATCACCAGTGGATCTTTTTTGTCGGAAGCCGTATTGTTTGTCGTTGATAAGTTGGTTGGATTCTAGGTATCCCATTAGCTTTTTGTTAATTATCGTCTCCATGGTTTTGGAGAGAATAGAAGTAATTGCTATTGGACGGTAGTTGGAGGGAAGGCTGGAGGTACCTTTTTTCGGTATTGGCTGGACATGGGCAAGTTTCCAGGAGTCTGGGTAAACTCCGGAGGAGTATGATAGAGCAAAAAGTTTGCGCAGAGGTTTAGCCAAAGGTGATGCGCATTGTTTTAAGACGACAGGGGGTATATTATCGGGTCCAGTGCATTTATTGACATCGAGCTCCTTGAGGCATCTGTACACCTCGCGAGTTCTGAAGAAAACGCTGTCCATTAAATGACCGCTGTGCTCGAGAACCGGGGGTAGCATATCAGTTTGGGGTAAAGAAGAATTGGCAGCAAACAGAGATGCTAATAAATCGGCCTTGGCTTTTCTGTCTGTTATTACCTTCTCATCGTGGATGAGTGAAGGAGTTGTGGATGAAGTGAAATTCTTCTTAATGGAGCTTACCAAGGACCAGAAGTTCTTGCTACCAGAGGTTGCATTAAGGAGTTTACTTCTCAATTTGTTGTCAAATGAATTTTTGACATTCCTGATGGTGACTTTGCAGGAATTTCTCAGTTTTATATACTCTAAACGGAGCGATTCACTCGGGGAGCTCTTGTAAGCTCGAAAGGCGGCTTCTTTATTTCTGATTGCATTCATACACTCCTGATTAAACCATCTGTTGGGCCTAGCCTTCACAGATTTAGTTGTATGAGGAATGAACAAATGCATTCCTGCCTGTATGATCCTAGAGATACGGATAGCGGCAGCGTTGACGTTTTTGTTTCGGAAACACAGGTTCCAGTCAGTAGATTGGAAAAAATTAATAAGCCCCAGCCAATTGGCCTTCCCATAATGCCATACAGTTCTTCTGACTGGTTTGGGAGGGGTGGGAAATTTGAATGGGAAGCTAGCGCTAACTAAGCAGTGATCCGAATTGCCGAGAGGTGAATCAACTGTGACGGTATATCGTGCTGGATGAGAAGTAAGGAAAAGATCAAGGAGATATCTTCCTTGATCAGCAACATCAGGGACTCTTGTGGGATGATCCACAATTTGATGCAAGTTATTGGTGTCTGCAAAGAGCTCGACGTCCTTGCCAGAAGCACTGGTGCCATTTGAGTAATTCAGCCAGTTTACATTGTGAACATTGAAATCACCCGCAACGATGATTTCACACTCAGGATTGGACGATAAAAATCCCGAGATTTGTTCCGAAATAGAGTCGAATGATGAAGTGGAGGCTTCGTTACTTATGTTAGCACTTCTGTATAGGAAGCAGAAGAAAATGACGTGGCTTTGGAATATGATTTTAACCCAAAGATAGTTGAAATCTGAAGTCGTGTTTGAAAATATTTTACAATAAGCCACGTCATCCCTAACAAATATGGCAATACCCCTATGGGGGGAGAGATTGTGCACTAAAGTGTACCCCGACACCTGGTAATGACCTAAGTCATTATCGGGTAATATTTGGGTTTCACTAAGTGCGAAGATTGGGGGTTTATATGTCAACAAGTGGCACTCAACAAAAGAAAAATTCGCATGAAGTCCACGGATGTTACAGAGGTCAAAAACAAAGCTTGACTTGTAACGGGACTTCGGTTGCGCGGGTTCGATCGCCACATTCTTATTGTTATTTCCCGGAATTACAACCGTCGCAACCATCAGAGTCAATGAAATCTGCCTGCGTTAAAGTGTGATGCCTTTTGAAACGGGGCAAATTTCATCGACCGACAGATTTTGGGCGCGACACTTGCAGGTCCGTGAATAGAGTGAGGGTAGGGAGCAAAGGGAACTTACTTTGTGCTGTTCGTCGGTCGCTTGTCTTTGGAAGGATGATGAAGCCTTCGCTTTACACTGCGCGCGTATATTTCTTTTATGTTGTTGTTGTTTTTTTTTTGTGGACTTTGATTTTTTCACTTTCACACAAAAAAAACTTGGATTTTATTTTTTTTTAACGCGGCGTGTTTTACGGACCGGATCAGCACACGTCCGAACACTTTGCTATCCACGGCCAAACGGTTTGGTGGTGTTCTGTCTTCCAGACTGTGTATACTCACTAAGGAAATTAAGAAGTTGCAGGAGGATATTCTTAGCTTAAAAACTTTCTACAAAAAAAATTGAGCACAACCGGTGAAGGCTGTAAAAACGAAAAGTTCGCTTCAACCTTCAACAGAAGTCCCAAACAGAAGTATCACAGAAGCAATGGTTGCAGAATCCGTTGTGCCAGTTGAGTCTGATGTTTCCATTACGCCTAATAGTCCAGTAAATAGGTACTTTTTCTTTGCGAAAAATACCGCACGCGATTTTTTTTACCAAATGCTTTTACATATTTTTATGCTTCACTTACAATGAAGCGAAACGCGTTTAATTCTATATCTCAGAAACTATGAATTTTTTTTTGTAAAGTCAATATGTTCGGAGTTATAGTGCTTCAAACTTTATATATCACTTTCTTTGCACTATATTTCGTTAACGGTTAGCCCGCCATAAAAAAGTCCTTCCTAAGACTTATAGACGACATAGACGACATAGATAGGGCTAATATTTCACGAGCTATAGCGCTTTAAATGTCGGAAAATGTAAACTCAAAAAAAAATTATAATATGTATGATTGTATGAACATTAATGTGTATCTATATGAAACAATAGGCGCTCATAGCGGACTAACCGTTAACGAAATATAGTGCAAAGAAAGTGATATATAGGGCCTGTGCGAATACTGGCTAAATGACTAAATCTTTCCACGAAATACTAAATGGTTCCTCAAAATTTCCAATGTTCAATTTGATTCGGTAGGGGTGTGCGAATTCTCAATTGACTAAATTTGGTTTTGACAGATTGAGATTTGAGTTTCGTTTCTCAATTTTAATTTAATTTAAATATACAATCGACCACCTCCGATGGATATTAGATGCTCTCGACAACATAAATGATTCTTATAGAAAATTAATCATAAATCTATCGCAATTTTATGCTATGGATCTACCTTTACAGATCTGAAGTTAAACATTGAAAGTAGGGGCTTGCTCAGTTGACTAAATTTGATATTTATATTATCTCTCCGTCGAACACTATGTATTAATGTCGTTTAATATTATATGTATTTTTCTTAATTTAGTAGCTTATATTTTTTATTTACCTAAGATAAGGAATTCTACATATAAACATAAAATACCATAAAAACAAAATTTAGTCAGTAGCTGTCAACTTTAGCCACCTCGTGAAAAGACTAAATCGCACTGCAATACCGGCCTTTCCAATAATTTAGTTTAGCCGCAATTTAGCCAGTATTCGCACAGGCCCATAAAGTTGAAAGTTGAAAGTGATATAATCATCTGCGTTATAGTCCAGGAAGAATAGCAAAAAAGTTGAAATAAATCTACCCTGCGATTTCTTCACGCTATAATTAAGAGAAAAATCGTAGGAATTCAATGAATGTGTTTTGGATAAAATTGGTCCAGGGCAACAGGTGGTAAAATCTTAATCTTTTTCCAATTTTTTGCATTAAAAGCTCTTCTTTTGAGTTTTCTTTGTAAGCTTTTTCTTAAAAACAAACAAAAACTGCGATTTTTCAACACTATAATTAAGAGAAAAATCGTAGGAATTATATGAATATATTTCGAATAAAATTGGACCTGTAGAACAGGTGAAAAACAAGCTAATAAAACTGTCGAAGAACGATTTTCAAGAAAAAGCTCAAAAGTAAAGTTTTTAATGCAAAAAATTGGAAAAAGGGTGTTTTTCAAACGGGGTTTTAAGGTGTTAAATCAAACCTTGCATACATTTCATGAAAATGGAGTTGTAGAGCAGCCCTTTGCGAGCCAGAATGCCAATCAAAAAATTTCTAGGACCACTGTTGGCCTTGTTCAACCTTTTTTTGTGAAACAGGTGTTTTTACAATTTTGAGATTTACTCGAAAAGTTACCATTATTTTTTCATGAAATTTTTATTGTAGGTAGGCACCATCAGTGGCCACAATTTAAGCTCTGACACAAGGTTCTACGATAATCACACTCCCTATAATTAAATGTCAAAAAACGGTAATTTTTAATGGTTTTTGAATTTTTCTGTAAAAACCTGTTGACCGATATCAATGGTCCAAAACTCATAATTTTCGTCTTTTTAAGCACTAATATGGAGTATTTTTTGTTTTCCAAAACAAAATTTATTTCGTACCTAAATCGCGAAAAAACGTGTTTTTGCAACTTTTATTAAGATTTTACCACCTGTTGCCCTGGACCAATTTTATCCAAAACACATTCATTGAATTCCTACGATTTTTCTCTTAATTATAGCGTCAAGAAATCGCAGGGTAGATTTATTTCAACTTTTAAATATTTTTCCGCTATCTTTCCTGGACTATGGGGCTATTTGCAGGATGCATAGATGTAAATAATTTTTTGTGCTGTTTGGGCGATTTTAACTTGCCGAATATCCACTGGATTTAGTCTGAGGAGGATAAATGTCTTAGTCCCACTAATGTTACATCAAAGTGCGAAAGTATTATAGTGGATTCCTTTCTGGGTTGCAATTTGAATGAAATTAATCATTTGTGCAACGTATTAGGTAGGATTTTAGATTTAGTATTCTTAAGTGCAGATTGAATTTTTAATGTTGAAGAAGGTTTTTGCCCTCTTTCTAAACCTGACTTTCGCCATAAACCTATTATTGTTGATTTAAATGTTCTAAGCTTTACCAATTCTGTAGAGACTAATACTTATGTAATTGATTTTCCTAATGATAATTATGCGAAACTTAATGATTATTTTATGTCCGTACAATGGTATAACGATCTCATAGTGAACTCTAATGACTTAAACCTAATTTATTCTAAATTTTTAAATGTAGTTCAGACTGGAATATTAACAGATACATACCAATTGTAAGAAAAAAAGTGTATACTCATCCGCCATGGTTTAAACATGGACTATTGAGGCTAAAAAATGCTAAAAACAAAGCACATAAATTGGTAAAAGCTAATCCAGCCAATATGTTATTTAACTCTAATTTTAAGCGATTACAGCGCGAGTATGATTTCCTTCATAGATATTTATTTAGGCAATATACATATTTGGGCGACTGAAGCAAATATAAAACATAATTGTAAAGCGTTTTGGCACTTTATCAATAAGAAGCGCTCTTCTTCTGGTTTTCCCTCACATATGGTATTTAATAATCGGTTTTCCTCGAATTTGCAGGAAAGCTGTGATTTATTCGCTGATTTTTTTGAGTCTAATTATTGTATCTACTAGTTCTTCTCATCCGGGTGATTCCGTTTTCAATAATCTGAACTCTACAGTTGATTTGGGTTGGTTATCCCTTAAGGCCGATGAAGTTGACTTTTGTTTGCGATCCTTAAACCGGGACACATTCTATGGGTATGATATCTAATTATTTTTTGCGAATTTGTAGTCATTCATTAGCTCCAGCGTTAACAATAATTTTTAATCTTTCCTTGAAATTAGGTTCAGTGGAAATTTTTTTGAAATTCTTAGATCAGTGGAAATTTTCATTTGTTAAACCCCTCTATAAGACAGGCCCTCGCAATTTGATTGACAACTATAGAGTGATAGTGAAGCTGTTACCAGTACCTAAATGTTTTGAAGGTTTAGTCAAAGACAAACTTTATTTTTACATAAAGGAAGTGATTTGCCCGCAGCAGCATGGGTTTATATACGGTAAATCAACTTCTACGAACTTGACTCTTTTTAAACATTTTGCCATCAGAGAAATTGAGAGTGGCGCCCAAGTAGATGTCATTTATACTGACTTTGTCAAAGCATTTGATCGAGTTAATTTGACTTTGCTTAAACATAAGCTTCGGGATTTTGGTTTTCACTCATCATTATTTAGGAGGATCGATTCTTACCTTTCTGATGGAAAACAATGTGTGTTGATTGATTCATTTACATCCCGTACGTTTACTGGTAGCCATTTAGGACCACTTTTATTTTTAATTTACATTAATGACATAGTTAAAATTTTTTCCTTTTCCACATGTCTTTTGTATGCCGACGACCTAAAGCTTTTCATTTCTGCTCAAGATTATCGTGATTGCTTAAACCTTCAATCTGATCTAAATAAACTCATAGAATGGTGTTCAAAAAATGACTTAGTACTGAACCCTACTAAATGTAAACGATTTTTGTTTCATCGTCGTACTAATCCTCTTTCTTTTGATTATGTAATTGGTAATTTAACGATTGAGCATCCTTCGTACATCAAAGATCTAGGAGTTCTTTTTGATAATAAGCTTGACGGCTCTTTGCATGTTGATTATATCTCATCTAAAGCGTGGAAAACGCTTGGATTTATCAAACGCAACTCATGTGATTTCCGCGACCATTATTCGTTAAAGACATTATACGTTTCGTTAGTCCGTTCAATTTTAGAATTTTCTTCAGTGGTTTGGTGCCAATTCTTATCCGTTCATATAAATCGAATTGAATCAATTCAAAAATCATTCACTCGTTACGCCTTGCGTAGGTTCCGATGGAATTCCAGCCCGCCTTCTTATAATGCAAGATGTCTGCTCCTCGGATTACAAACCTTGAAATCCAGAAGGAAAGTTTCTAGCATTATGTTTGTCAGAGATGTCTTGTGTTTTAAAATCTGTTCACCGGAACTTGTAACTTTGTTTAATATTCATGTGCCTGGTGCGTCCCTTAGATGTAGTAATTTGTTGAATGTATGTATCTTATCGTAGAACAACCTATGGACAACACGACCCCATTGCGTACTGTTCACGAAAGTTTAATGAGTCTGCAATTACATTGATTTGCACGAAAAACACGAAAAATTTAAAAGTATCATTATAAGTGTACGTACTTAAATTTAGCATAATTACATATTGTTACGTTTTTACGGCTTAACGGATTCGTGGGATTAATTAAGGAATACACTTTTTAATTATCCAAACAAAACTTATTTATTACAAACCAAACACAATTTAAAAATAAACACAATTCTTAGAGTTCACTATAATCACTAGCAAATTTAATATTTCGCACTATTCAATTCTAATTATCGCTTTTTATTTCACTACTTTTCACTGTTCTCACTTTAAAACACTTTATCGCCTTTATAATCAAAACTGACTCGATAGCGGCTGCCAGGCGCTTTTATATAGGCAGCTCCACCTTTGTCTACTTTCTGGAACCTTCGTTTTCTGGTTCCTTGTGGTATGTTCTTTTATTTCCTTAAGTTTCGACCAGCTTGAAGTTGTCTTCGCTTATCGCTCGTTAGTTTAGTACATAAATTCTTAATTCAGACAACAACCGAAAATCGTTGATTCATCCTCTCGACAAACAGATGGCGCATAATCATCACATTGTCCCCTTCTTAGGACTGTTCGTCCCGAACAGTTGTCCATCCTGGATCCTGCTGATGATATGGGCACAGCCTGTCTATGTGCACAATCTTCTTCTTTGCTTTGGGTCCTTGTTGAATCCTGTAGACCACATCGTTGATCCGTGTTAGGATTTTATAGATTTTATAGGGCCCCTCCCACTGACGCTGAAGTTTCGGAGACTTGCCTTTCCGTCTTCGAGGGTTGAACAGCCAAACGAGGTCACCTTCCTGGAATCCGCTACAGTTTGCTCGGAGGTCGTACCTACCTTGTTTTCATCCTGTCACTGGCTATCTTGAGATTCCTCCTTGCGAGCTGGTGGATATCTGCAAGTCTATCACGAAGTTCACCTGTATAACCGCCAGTAGATTCGTTGCTTTCGACAGGTGTCCCAAATTTCAAGTCTCTTGGCAGCCGGATTTGTCTTCCAAAAATCACACTAGAAGGGGTTTGTCCTGTGGAATTATGAACTGCTGTCCGATATGCCATTAGAAAAATAGGGATATAACTGTCCCAGTCGCGCTGGTGCTCGCTAACGACTTTCCTTAAGTGCTCTAGCATTGTCCTGTTGAATCGTTCTACCATTCCATCGGATTGGGGATGAAGGGGCGTCGTCCTGGTCTTCTTCATTCCGAGTATCTTACATACTTCTTGAAAAACTTGAGATTCGAAATTTCTCCCTTGGTCAGAATGAAGCTCATGAGGAACACCAAATCTGCAGATCCAATTGTTCACTAATTCCTCTGCAACATATGCTTCGGGCCACTTACTGACGTAGTCCATAACCACCAAAATGTAACGATTCCCTCGGTCTGATGCTGGAAAAGGTCCCGCCACATCGATTGCAATTCTTTCAAATGGGGCTCCTACGTTGTATTGCTGCATTTCTCCTTTTGTTTTTACTCGAGGGCCTTTGCTGCTGGCACAAATTGTGCATTTACGGCACCAGTCTGTAACATCGTCCCGCATGTGAAGCCAATAGAATCTATCTCTTATTTTTGCCAAAGTTTTATTGACTCCCAGATGTCCTCCTGATGCGCCATTATGACACTCCTCGAGAATATCTCTTATTCTACTGCGAGGGACTAACACCTGCATTCGGTGAGAGGTACCGTCAGCGGTTTCCCATTTGCGCTTTAACACTCCTCGCTCGATGTGCAATGAATCCCATTGGGCCCAATAGCTCTTCAGGGTTTCGCTTCTCTCTGCAATATCCTTCCATTCAGGCTTCTCCTCGTATTCCTTCCATGCCAGAATCGAAGAAATATCTGGGTTGTCGCGTTGGGCGTCTCGGAGTCCCTGGTCGTCCCATCCTGTCGTTGGCTCAACGGTCGTCCTTTGACACTTTTCCTCAATACGCCCACAATGTTTGCAATCTTTTACGCATGGTCGCCGGGAGAGTGCATCTGCATTTCCATGGTTTCCTCCTTTTCTGTGGCCTATATTAAAGTCGTAGGACTGAAGTCTCACGATCCATCTTGCCACTTGTCCTTTAGGATTTTTAAATTGCATCAGCCATTTTAATGCTGCATGATCCGTTCGAAGGATGAAGTTTTGCCCATAGAGATACTTGTGGAAGTGCTTAGTTGAGTCCACGATTGCCAACAGTTCTCTCCTTGTGACGCAGTAATTCCACTCCGATTTTGACAGCGCTCTACTGTAGTAAGCTATGACCTTTTCCTGCCCTTCGAAGTTTTGTGATAGCACTGCACCAATTCCGACATTACTCGCATCTGTGTCCAATATGAATTTTTCCCCTGGCTTCGGATATGTAAGTATTGGTGCTTGGCAAAGTCCTTGCTTTAGTGTCTTGAAACTTTCCTCGCATTTTTCTGTCCAGATAAATGGTCTTCCTTTTTCTGTCAGTTTATGTAATTCCTTAGCTATGTCGGCAAAGTTCCTGACAAAACGTCTATAATAGGTGGCAAGTCCCAAGAAACTTCAAAGTTCATGTTTATCCTTCGGTGTGGGCCAATTCTTAACTGCTGCTATTTTCTCCGGATCTGTTTGAACTCCATTGGATGAAACCACATGTCCGAGATAGTTGACTTGGTCACTGAACAGCACGCACTTTTTAGGGTTGAGTTTCAGTTGGGCAGTTCTCAACTTTTGGAAAACCTCTCGTAAATTGCCCAGATGTTACTCGAAACTTTTTCCAACGACGATGATATCGTCCAAATAAACCAGACAAGTCTTCCATGCAAGTCCTCGCAAAACGCATTCCATCAGTCGTTCGAATGTTGCTGGAGCATTACACAGTCCAAACGGCATAACTGTAAACTGCCACAAGCCGTTTCCTACAGAGAAGGCTGTCTTTTCGCGGTCCTCGGGGTGAATTTCGACTTGCCAATAGCCGCTCTTAAGGTCCAGGGTAGAAAACCATTGAGCTCCAGAGAGAGTATCCAGAGTGTCATCGATACGAGGTAATGGGTAGCTATCCTTTTTAGTGATGTCATTTAACCGTCGATAATCCACGCAAAACCTTGTGCTGCCATCCTTTTTTCTGACTAGAACCACGGGAGACATCCAAGGGCTTTTCGACTCCTCTATAAGGCCTTGTCTTCTCATGTCCTCAATCATATTGGCTGCTTCTTCCCGCTTGGCTAGTGGTAGTCTTCTCGGCGGTTGCTTGATTGGCTGGGCATCTCTAGTGTCGATCCTATGTTGGACGATGTTCGTTTTTCCAAAATCATCATCTCTCATGGCGAAGATATCACTAAAATCCTCCACTAATGTTCTTGCCTGGAGATACTGGTTTTGTTCAAGACAACTACTTGAGAGCACTGTGTTTACCAATTTCGTGGCCTTTGGCTTTGGTTTTGCCACCGGTTCCGTGTGAGCGCACTCCACTAATGTAATCTGTTCTGCCGGTTCTCCTTTCCCCAAAACCGTATCCTTCTTCAATCGTATTTTGCGCTCGTTGGTATTTAGCACTCTCATGAACACCTCCCTTTTGTCATCGATGCTCACCAGACATTTTCCAATTGCTATATTTTTGCTTTGTTCCGTTTTTTTCTGGTTCTATAAGGTAAAATCGGTAGCTCCCGGGATCACCATCGACTATCGCTCGTACCAATTTCTCAGCACACGGAGGAAGCACGGTATCTTCACGAGCGACGACTTTAAGCTGCGAATAACAAGTGGATCCTGTGGCCATTGGAATCTCCTTGTTGTCATATCTCAGTATTTCCTCCCCAATGTCAGTATTTCCTCCCCAATGAATTTTATGTGCTTTCATAAAGTCCAGTCCTAGAATACACTCGTCTGTTATATCTGCTACCAGGAACGAATGCGAAAATACAATGTCTGCGAGAACCACATCCAACATAATTTCTCCGTGTAATCGTACTGGCTCTCCTGTTGCAGTTTTCAGTCTGTATTGGCGTGCGTCTTTCAGCCATTTATTACCGACCATGTCAGCGCGGATAACAGATTTTGAAGCACCAGTATCTACAGTTATTGTGCATTTTTCGGCTCCAATCTTTCCATCGATGACAAGGCTGTTGCCACTACGCTGCGGTTGTTTGATAGTGGTGATGATGACACCGGGGGCTTCGATTTCCCCGACTGACTCCCGCCCCATGGAGTCAGTCTTTATTCGTTTCCCTGCTGCTGTCTGCGGGGAGACATGGAGTCATTGTTTGCGGCCTCCCTCTGGTCACATTTCTGTCGTTGTCCGCATTTTTCACAAGCTCCGCCACTCCTATTCTCGGGAGACTCTGCTCTCCTTCGCTTTCTGCAATTCCTTTGCAAATGACCCGGTTCACTACAGTTCCAGCATCGGAGTCGACCGCGCACTTCCGTTGCATTCATTCTGTTGCAAATATCCTCTGTTGTGTGGATCTCTCTGAGGCGGACTGCACTTCTTGATGCTTGCTTCGCTGCCTCGTATGCCAGAGCATATGCCAAAACTTCTGCAGTAATTTTCTTTCCGGCCAATCTGGCGGCTTGTTGTAGATCTCGGTCGGCAAAAGAGTTAAGAAAAGCCTCTCTTGCTACTTCGTTGATGTAGTCTTAGCCGAAACTAGGATAAGCCAGATGCACTAACCTCTCGATATCGGCGCATAGTTGTTGTAAAGTTTCTCCTGGCTTTTGAAGTCTATTGCGAAGTTGAAGTCGATAAACCTCTTGCAGGTGCTGATCACCGTAACGCATTTCCAGCGCTTGAACTAAGAACCCGTAGCTGTTGCGATGTTCTGCTGGTATTGACTGCAATATTTCTGCTGCTGTGCCCCTTAATGACAACGTTAAGGCCGTTGCTTTTTCCTCCTCAGTCCAGAAATTGCCTGTTGCTGCCGCTTCGAATTGAAGCTTATAAGTAGGCCATGGGCTTTGCCCGTCGAAAGTTGGAGGCTGTAGTTTCCTAACTCCGATGACTTCATGAGATGCCGTCGCTGGCATCGGTGGTGAATCTTTACTCTTTCTAGATCGGCTCTGACGGTTTCTAGTTCAATTTCGAGTTTTTCTAGGTCATTCCTTACGTTTGCCTTGATGGAAGATTCGAGATTTTCCAGATCATTCCTTACATTTTCTTTCATGTTATCTAGCTTGTTGTCGACAGAAAGGGAGAATGATTCGATTTTCTGCTCCAGCTGGTTCTTCTGCTCTTCCATAGACTCTTTGAGTTCTGCTAACGAGCGTTCATGAGCTACTGCTAACAGTTTCTGTTCATCTTTTAACGCCAACACTTCCGACTTGATCTCTGTTGTCGAACGTTCGTGCGCTTCCTTCATCTCTGCTGAAGACCGTTCTTGCGCTTCTTTCATCTCGGCTGTCACTTCCTTAATCTCTGCTGATGCACGTTCTTGCGCTTCTTTCATCACCATCAATGTCTTAAGAAGTTCTGCCATACTCACTGTCGCCTCTTCTGGCTCTGCTTCTACCTCGCCTTCAAACATGTAGGCTTCAGGATCCTTACCTTCGTTCACCATAGCTTCTCGAAGCCGGGCGGTTAGGGAACTTTTAGCCCCCACCGTTGACAATGAGCGTTTACTTAACTCTCTTTTCAACTCTACAGTGCGCAAATCCACTAGCTTTCGACCCATTTTACTAATAAGTCCTTATTTCTCACGCACAAAATTTAAAGTCCAATCACAATTATTGTTCAAGTTCACTTATTTCACTTATCTCTTAATTAATCCCACTTCTGACACCAATTGTTACGTTTTTACGGCTTAACGGATTCGTGGGATTAATTAAGGAATACACTTTTTAATTATCCAAACAAAACTTATTTATTACAAACCAAACACAATTTAAAAATAAACACAATTCTTAGAGTTCACTATAATCACTAGCAAATTTAATACTTCGCACTATTCAATTCTAATTATTGCTTTTTATTTCACTACTTTTCACTGTTCTCACTTTAAAACACTTGTATCGCCTTTATAATCAAAACTGACTCGATAGCGGCTGCCAGGCGCTTTTATATAGGCAGCTCCACCTTTGTCTACTTTCTGGAACCTTCGTTTTCTGGTTCCTTGTGGTATGTTCTTTTATTTCCTTAAGTTTCGACCAGCTTGAAGTTGTCTTCGCTTATCGCTCGTTAGTTTAGTACATAAATTCTTAATTCAGACAACAACCGAAAATCGTCTCTCGACAAACAGATGGCGCATAATCATCACAATATGTATGTGGTGAAAATAAAAAATTGCTTGTAATTGACATATTGGTTAATATTTAAAGTATGTATTACATTTGTTTGCTAGTAGTCTGTAAGATTTTTTTCTGTAGACGAATAAATAAATAAATAAACTAGTTGGGATGTGGGTTTGACCCCTTCGGTCCACACGATTAACTTCCCAGTGTGATGAACGAAGATGGAATAAACTGACTTCTTACAAAATACTTATACTTTTAGCACTTGTGGAAAATTGGCTAGTATCAGAACTGATGACAAAGCAATCCCGAGAGAAGCTAGTTCAAATAACTATAATAGTAGTAAATCCACAAGATTTTTCTAGAGAATTTGTTTTTCCTGAACGTTAGCAAACAAACATGTCCAGTCCACCGCATTTCGTTCGCTGCACTAAAGCGGGTGTTCAAATTCGTATTGAGCGGGCTGAAGCGCCGTTGACAAACTGAGAAGCGAATGACTTCATTTGGAAATTCCAAAGCTTTCCGGAGATATCAGCAAAACTGTAACTGTTAAGTACTTGTTAGACTTGACCAAAAAGAACAAATTTTGCGGTAACTACTGGAAATCCCGGGATAAACCGCAATTTCCTGAAACTGTATCACGCGTCAAAAAGTGCTAATCCAAGGTTTGAAAAATTCGCGCTTACTTTGTAAGAAGTCAGTTTATTCCATCTTCGTTCATCATACTGGGAAGTTAATCGTTTGACCCCTTCGGTCCACACGATTAATTCGCATCTTCACAGTGGGACCACTTCAGCCAGCAGAAGGATTTACATATTTATTAACAATCGTGGACCGTTTTACCAGGTGCCCCGAAGTGTATCCTATTAAAAGTATCACGGCACAGTTGGTTGTAAGAACGTTGTATGAACAATATTTTCCAAGATTCCATTCCATTGTACGAACAATATTTTCCAAGATTCCAAGATATTTTCGAAATTCCATTGACAGTTACCACAGACCAAGGAGGTCAGTTTGAAGGAAAAATGTTTGAAGAATACTCGAAGCTTTTGGGTACACATAAAATCAGAACAACAGCGTATCATCCGCAAGCGAATGGAATGCTAGAGAGACTTCATAGACAACTTAACGTCATTGAGAGCCAAGATGGATAACTCGAATTGGTTACTGCATTTACCAGCTATTTTACTGGGTATACGAACTACAGTAAAACAAGACCTCAAATGTAATCCAGCAGAATTAGTTTAAGGCCGTGACACAATGGCGACTTCGGCTTCGGCTTCGAAAGCGACGTTGAAGCGCTGAAGCGCTGAATTAAGAATCGACGCCGAAGCCGAAGCCAAGTATAACACAATAACGGCATTCGTCTTCGTCTTGCAAATTGCGGAAAATTTGTAACATTAAATAAACTTTGTTAAATTATAATAGAAAATAAACGGGAGGAAGTTATTAAATTAATGGGAGTAGCAACATATGTTTATTTAAAATTAAAAAAAAAGGTGATTCTGGTCAAGAGAAATTTTTCTGCAAAGGAAGGAACATGGGTTCTATGAAACTACCTATCAACAAATACTTATTTTCTGGAAATATTTCAAAAAGATTTCAATTCTGTTTTATTAAAGTATGAAATAAATAAACTTACCCGGAATACCTAAAATTCCACTTATTTTTTTCCATACGTGGTCTTTTTTCTGATTATTTTTATAATCTTTGCACCCTTTTTTATATATACATACATGGATTTTCCTTTACTAACTCGATTAATTTTTCCTCAAAATCCATGTAAAACACGTGTTAAATTTAAATTACCGGACAGCCCACTTCGATTTTCCAAATAAATTTCAACCGACGCCGCTTCGAATATCAAATATCATTTGATTGAGGCTTCGGCTTCGAAATCGAAGCCGAAGCCGAAGCTGCCATTGTGTTAATAAGTACTGCCACGCTTACATTTGATTTTGACAAGCATCGGCTTCGAAATCGAAGCCGAAGCCGAAGCCACCATTGTGTCACGGCCTTTATGCCCAAGCGCTACGAATCCCAGGAGAATTCTTTATAAGAGACGCACAGATTATATCAGACCCGACAGACTTTGTGGCGAAGTTAAGAAATCACATGAGGAGTATTGTTCCAACAGAAGAAGAAAGGTTTCTTTGTGACAAAGGGATTGAAAGATTGCGAATTTGTTTTACTGAGGACAGATAGAATAAGAGGATCATTACAAAACCCATATGAAGGACCATACGAGGTGATCGAAAGGGGCGATAAAAATTTCTTGATTGGTGTTAACGGTAAAGTAGTACGAGTTTCAATTGATAGACTAAAACCGACATGTATAGCAAGAAATGAAGACATTAATAGGCTGGTAATACGAAGTTCGAAGAAAAGAGTTTCGTTTCAATTGTAGAATAAAATTTGCAGTCGTGATTTTTGTTAATTAGGTATATTCATGGACGCTCGCGCTGAAGGGGGAGTTATGTAGCAGTCGCTACGCATTATTTTTGTTTTTCTCTTGTTACGTCATCGTTTTGGATTTTCACTACTACTTTGAAAATATACTTTAGGGAAATCATAATCACGTACGCAGACACTGTATAAGTATTGAATGTTTGAAAAACATAGACACACAAATTTCGAAATGTAAAATAAAAAATGAAAAATTGTATCAGTATTAGGAAGTAGTCTAGAATCTGTAGAAAGTTACGGTTGTATTTTAACCGTTGAAAATAACGATAATCTTAAATAAATTAAATCTAAAAATAAAGTCAAAGGTTTATGTAAAATAAGTAAATATAAAATAAATTAATATAAATTAAATTACAATCTAATAAATAGTTTAAATATAAGTTTTAAACTATATTGATGTGATTTGGGGTTTTGGTATTGAAGAGTTTAAGGCCCTAGACCACATCACATAACATGCATCAGAGGAAAACCGATATTTTGCAGTTAGTACACAGTGATATATTTGGCCCCTTTAAAACGGAATCATTAGATACATATAGTGAAATACTTTGCAACATTTATTGATGACTCCTCCAGAAAACTTTTGTTTATTTTTTACGTTCCAAATCAACAATATTTGAAACATTTAAGGCATTTGCAAAAAATCCAAAGTTTAGTGCAGCATATACTCCTGAACAAAACGGTATTGCTGAAAGAACAAATCGATCACTTGTAGAAATGACGAGGTGCTTGCTTTTAGAATCCCAGTAGGACCTGTAAGCTTACAGAAGTACTGAAATAAACACTTACTAGTAAGGGGTAGCCTAGCCTACTTTTTTACTTTCCCTGTAATAGATACGTAAGTACTTACCTTAGAGTACTTATAGAACTGCTCATCTGTAAGGGGTATGGTAAGGCTTACACCTTACTAGTAAGTGCTCTTTTCAGTACTTCTGTAAACTTACAAGCCCCACTGGGGTATTACAAAAATACTGTCGAATTTCATATATTTCATACATAAAAATTCACAATTCAATAGAAAATAAAAACATCATAGGCAATAGAGATAAGCACAATAAATTCCAATGCACAGTAATTTAAATCCATTTCCACAGTAATTCAAATCCATTTCTTGCACTTGTTCAGAAAATATTTGTTATCTCGTGAAGAAAATGCATTATAGACAAAATTATTTCAATGTAAAATTCGTCGCTTGACGATATTTGATTCTTTGGTATTTCATGTGTTTCTCATGAGAAAATAATTCTGATGATTCGGTTGTTTGGCTTAGTTACATTATGTATGATAAAACTTAGTATTTAAGTCATGATGAGAAAAATAAATAGTCAGTCAGATATTGTCGCTGATTCTCACAACAATTAAAAGGCTTTTTTATTTCGTCGTCCTTACCAAGTGCGCCTACTTGGAACCAGTGAAGTAGTATCAAGCACTGCTTACACTCCAACTGCAATCGCTTACGGGTACAAGAGCCCTAAGCTAATTCAAACCAAAAGAAAACTTTTAAATCAAAGCAGTAATAAAATATTTTACGTGAAGTAGTAGCAAGCACTACTTTCACAACCAACTGTATTCACTTAGGGTACAAGAACCCTAAGCAGAGGAAACTTTAAGACAAAACAGTTTTAAACATTTTATGGTGACCCCGACGTGATCGGCAGTCACGTCACAACATCGAAAAGAAGTCCAAAGACCTGTTGTTCAACTATCACAACAGCAACAAGATGACAACCCTTGATGACATCACCAAGGAACAGAAGGCCATCGCAGAAGAGCTGAAAATCGAAATCACTAGCTACAATAAGGATCCGACAAGGAGGAGATCAGCCGATTTTCTAAAGCAGAAGCTGCTACGGGTGGAGAATATATGGCGGAAATTCGAAGAGAATGATACATTCATTCGGACGAAATATAGCGGAAATCTGGATCATGCGTATTTTACAAGCTCATGCTATGATTCAGTCTACGCTGCGTATGAAGATATCAAGAAGGACATCGAGAAACGCTTGCAGAGTATTTCAATCACCCCCGTCAAGCCCAGTGACTTAGGGCATAGCCCCTTAGTGATGCCAGGAATCTCGTGCGATCTGGGGAATAATGGTCCAGATGCCATAAAGTCAAAAGGAAGTGAGGAGAAAGGTGCGATCCCGAAAAAACTCCAGACCACAATCTTGGTCACATTACAAAAACAAAGCACCATCTTGAATCTTCTGCAACGAGCATTAGAAGCTCTAACACCAGTAAGGGCAGATCATACGGAATTCTATTACCAGGCAAAGGCAGAGACCTTGCAAAGATACCTGCAAGAAGCGCAATCGTTACACAAAATAATATGGAGCCAATTAGACAATCCTACTACAGCCGGGTATGATTGGGAAACCTACTTCACTCTGGAAGAGTCAGCCGAGAATAAAATCATAGAGCTTCATCAGTACAGGAGTGACCATCAGCCAGAACCAAAACTGCAACAACCAACAACTTCCGCAAGTCCAGAATAGCATGTCCGTCATGAAATTGCCTAAAATAACATTACCAAAATACGATGGAGACTACCTTAAATGGCGCCAGTTTCGGGACCTATTCACCGAACTGGTACACAATCAGTCAATTGCGGACTGTCAGAAAATGTGGTATTTGAAGACCAGTGTATCCGGAGAGGCCGAGAAGCTGATACGACATTTGACGGTCTCCGACATCAACTACAAGGCAGCCTGGAAGGTAATTAGTGACCGATATGAAAACAATAGGTTACTCACGACAGCCTTTTTGAATAAATTATTGTCGCAGCCAGCCTTTGCCAACGAATCTGCCACATCAATAAAGAATCTCCACGATACCACTCAGGAGTGTCTACTGGGACTACAAAATCTCGGCATAGATGTCACAACGTGGGATCCGATCATACTCCACATACTACTGAAGAAAATTGATAAAGGCACGCATGCGATATATGAACAGTCGCTAGATAACCCTAGAAATCTACCATCATTAAAAGAATTCCTAGCGTTCCTCGAAACGCGCTTTCAATCGTTAGAGGCTCTTGGCAGTAAACCTCGCTCTCTAGAAGAACATCCCAAGAGGTCAGTCAACAGTGCTATCGCTTCAGAATACACCTGTACCTTGTGCAACAATCCACATCAACTCTACGCCTGCCCGAAATTTCTCCAACTATCACCCTCGAGACGTCTGGAACATGTTAGGAGGATTAACGTGTGTGTGAACTGCCTTAAGAAAGGTCACAAACTCTTCAATTGTCCAGCAAGATCCTGTACAACGTGTAAGAAAAAACATAATACGCTATTACACATCGATGTAAGCTCAAAAATCAAGGCAGCTGAGAACACACAAACAACATCAGTGAAGAGAGAAGAGATTCAACCGACCGAGAAGAACGTTTCGTTGGCAGCACGAATGACGGAAAGGAGTGAAAAGTATGTCCTATTAGGAACAGCAATAGTAACACTTGTTGGAAATCACGGAAAATCCGTAACATGTCGAGCTTTGCTAGATGGCGGGTCACAATTGAACCTGGTGAGCGAACGAGTTGCTAAGAGATTATCCTTACCTGAACGCAACAAATGTGTCACAATTGAAGGTATTAATGAGCAGCTGATGTTATCAGCAAAAAGGGTGAACATCTTAGTACAATCTCAAGTCAATAACTTTTCTTTACATGTTGAGGCCAACGTTCTTCCGCAAATCGTGTCACAGCAACCCGCTCGTAAACTCAGAATCGAATCCTGGCCGATACCAAAAAATATTGTCCTTGCTGACAGTGGATTCAACGAACCAGCAACCATAGATTTACTACTCGGAGCAGGAGTTTTTTATTCTCTTTTGTCGGTCGGACAAATAGAGTTGGGAGACGAGCTCCCTCTTCTTCAAAATACACGACTAGGCTGGATAGTCGCTGGTCCAACGACGCTACCAGCACCAGATAGTGCAGTGTGTGGAATGTGCAGTGACAATGAAGCTCTCGACGCACAGATAGAACGATTCTGGAGTTTAGAAGAAAAGGAAGATGCAACTACCAACCTAACAGCAGAGGAGCAGAGATGCGAAACTTTCTTTACTCAAACCACCCAAAAGGGTTCAGACGGGCGATTTATTGTCAACTTTCCATTCACCGATCACCCACAAACTCTAGGGGACTCAAGGGGAATGGCATACCAACGACTGAAGTCCTTAGAAAACAGGATGGCCCGCGATGAGGAGTTTCGTACGCTCTACACTCAGTTCATGGAGGAATACATTAGGCTAGGGCATATGGAGGAAGTGAACATCAATAATTTGGAAGCACCCTACTGCTTCCTTCCCCATCATGGCGTTCTCAAACCAGAAAGCAGTACCACCAAGCTAAGAGTAGTGTTTGATGCTTCTGCTCAAACCACATCAGGGAAGTCTTTGAATGATATTCTATCAAAGGGACCAACTATACAAGACGACGTCTTTTCGATATTGCTACGTTTCCGCATGCCACGATACGTATTCACTGCCGACATCGAGAAGATGTATCGGCAAATTTGGATAAATGAGGCCGACCGAAAGTACCAATTGATATGGTGGCGAGAGAATCCAACCCAGCAAGCACGATGCTATCAATTATGCACAATAACTTACGGAACAACATCCGCCCCGTATTTGGCAATACGATGTTTGAAGAGACTAGCTGACGAATATGCCAACATACACCCTCTAGGAGCGAAGATCCTTAAACGTGACTTCTACGTTGACGACGTGCTCGCTGGAGCTAACACAATATCAGAAGCTGTCGAATCACAAAAGCAACTCAACGCAATACTGCGACAGACTGGTTTTCGTCTTAGGAAGTGGTGTGCAAATCACCCCAGCCTACTAGAAGGAATAGCCAGCGAAGACAGGGAAGTTGAAATCAGATTTGGAGATGACGAATCAGGCCACATCAAAACAATAGGACTATTCTGGAATCCTAGTTCAGATCAATTCCACATCAGAACTCCAATGCACCACAGCAGAAGGATCACCAAGCGAATGATTCTATCAGACATAGCCCACCTGTTTGACCCCTTGGGAATCATCACCCCGGTCATCGTCACGGCAAAGATATTCTTACAAAAACTATGGACACAGAAGCTGGAGTAGGACGCAGCCCTGCCCCAGGAGATGCATACATTTTGGGAGACGTACAGAACCCAACTGACATCATTGAATGAGATAAAATTCCCTCGCCATGTCTTGGCACATAAGACAGCGACAAGTATTCAATATCACATTTTCTCTGACGCCTCAGAGAAGGCATATGGTGCCGCAGCATATGTAAGAGCAATTGATAGAAATGGAGTCATCACTGCCCATTTACTCTGTGCAAAATCGAAAGTCGCGCCTAGAAAACAAACTACACTTCCGCGACTTGAGTTATGCGCCGCCAAGGTAGCAGCGGAGTTGGCTCACCGCATCAAGCAAGATCTTCAACTTCAAGAAGAGCAAATTTATCTCTGGAGTGATTCAACTATCATGCTCGCATGGATTAACTCATCAACCTCGACATTTCATACGTTCGTGGCCAACAGAGTAGCCCGCATCCAAGAGTTAACGATACCATCTCAGTGGAGACATGTCAGCTCGTCACACAACCCAGCGGACCTCCTATCTCGTGGAGTAACACCTGCTAAATTAGTAACTTCGGCCTTATGGTTCTATGGCCCTATCTTCCTGCATGGAAAGGAATCGCAATGGCCAGCTCCACCTCTTAATAGTGACACCACATACTCAGCAGAAAACCGAAAGCAAACCGTTGCCAGCCTCACTACCTGTGAGTCTATTGTCAATCTAATAGACCATCACAATTCGTTCCAAAAATTGCAGAGGATCATGGCATATATAATACGGTTCACAAAAAGATGCAAGAAAGATCCTGTTGAAAGCGGCTCTTGCCATTGCAACACACAGGAACTAGATGAAGCGAAGAAAGTGATCATCGGCCAGATGCAAAGAGAAAAATTCGGAGAGGATATTCGCCACATAAAGAGATATGGAGAGGCTGCCAAAAATAGCTCACTGAGCATGTTAAGCCCCTGGATAGATGAAAAAGGATTACTCAGAGTTGGGGGGAGGCTCCAAGCGTCAAACCTAGACTATGAAGCAAAACATCAACTATTGCTGCCGTACGACCATCCAGTGACGAAGCTCATAATCAATGACATCCATACGCGAAATCACCACCTCGGACCACAAGCCCTATTAGCAACAGCAAGACAGCAGTATTGGCCCATTAAGGGCAAAACACTAGCACGTTCCGTGGTCGACCATTGTGTACAATGTACCCGAGCAAAACCCAAGCTGTATACACAATTGATGGGAAACCTGCCATCTCACCGCGTGCAACCGGCACGCCCCTTTGTAAACGCAGGGGTAGATTTTTGTGGACCAGTGTGGACACATTTCAAAATACGAGGAAAAAGGCCACAAAAAAGCTACATATCAGTGTTTTGTTGCTTCGCCACTAAGGACGTACATCTCGAAGTGGTCACGGATTTGAGTGCGCAAGGCTTCATAGGGGCATTGAGAAGATTTATAGGAAGACGCGGACACTGCAAAAATATATTTTGCGACAACGCCACTAACTTTGTTGGCGCCAGGTCTCAATTACAAGAAATCCAACAGATGATGGAAAACAACCATTCAAGAGACCACATCATCTCTGAAGGCACGAAACTTGGGATCGATTTCAAGTTCATACCTCCCAGAGCTCCCCACTTTGGAGGTCTTTGGGAGGCGGCAGTAAAATCTGCGAAACATCTTCTGCAGCACACGTTGGCGTCAGCTAACTTAACGTACGAAGAGCTGGAGACGGTTGTCATCGAGGTTGAAGCAATTCTCAATTCACGACCTCTCACGGCCATGTCATCAAACCCAAATGATTTAACGGCGCTAACACCCGGTCACCTATTGATTGGAGAACCTCTACTTAATCCCGTTGATCCGCAAGCTGAACCTTTAAACATTAGCCTTCCTACACGATGGAAACTCATAATGCACATCAAAGCAGAGTTTTGGCGACGGTGGTCCATGGAGTATCTCAATCAACTGCAATGTCGATATAAATGGCGGCAACGATGTGATAATGCTGAAATAGGAACTATGGTTATCATGAAGGACGACAACTTACCACCGCTGAAATGGCAGCTAGGACGCATAGTGGACGTGGTTAAAGGAAAGGATGGACTTGTAAGGGTCGCAGATGTCCGAACACAAAAAGGCATACTTCGACGGCCCATACATAAGTTAGCCCCATTGCCGATAGAGGACACGGCAGTGCCAACAGAGTCGGAATCTAAGGATGACACCACGAGAACACATTCTGAGGATGACGAATCTTCCGACAAACACTCTCCATCACAACCAAATAGCGACAATCCTCGTAAGAAACAAAAAAGATCAAGTGGTTCAGCGATTACCACACTATTGTTAGCATGCCTGGTACTACCATTCCAGCAAATTGCGGCGTCACCGGTAAAAATAGAACCGTTTCAATCCCAACCAGGCATTTATTTCGAAAATCTGGGTCTGGCAAATATCGTCACGAGTGAATGGCAACTTATTTCTTACTACAACATGACACTCTTTTGGAATGAGTTCGACGCCCTCATGATATACAACAACTTGATAGAATCTATTTGCCAACGAATAGTGCAACAAACATCATGTAGGCAGACTATATATAATCTTCAGCACATAACGCAACAAATAGAAGAAAACAATAAGCTACTACTACCAACACACGTTACCACCAGATCCAAAAGAGGAGCGCTAAACATTGTAGGAAGCATTGCAAACGCGCTATTTGGTGTTCTGGATGCGGAGTATGCCGAAAAGATGTCAGAAACAATAGACGCAGTAAGTCAGAATGAGAAACATTTACATCAGCTCATAGTAAATCAAACATCGATTCTGGATGCTACTATCAACATAATGCGACGTGACCAAGAGGCGATCAATATTCAGCTTAAAGAATGGACGGCTCATGTTGACAAATTAACTACAGACATTAACGAAATGAAGCAGGAACTCTTTCAAGAGCGGCTATCTAACACCTTCACTTCGATGGCCATGCAAATGTACATCATAAGCGCAAGCTTTCAGCAAACTCAGATATCTATCTTGAATGTACTGACAGACACACATCATGGAAAGCTAAATCCACTTCTTGTCACTCCACAGCAATTATCGAGGCAACTAAAACAAATCAGAAATAGCCTACCACCATCGCTCAGATTGCCAGCAATCCAAGAGGATATATTGCAGTATTACAATCTCATAGTCATCCAAGGGCGACCGACTCTGGGACACATAATTTTTAAACTCAGCTTACCGTTAATCTCAACAGAAGATTTTGAGCTTTTCAACATGATTCCAGTACCAGTACCAGGCAATAACACTTTCGTTATGATTGAACCATCATCGCAGTTTTTAATTGCAAATCTCCATCGGGATGAATATCGCCCACTTAAGGACTTGGCGCCATGTGCGCTAAAAATCAACCATCGATATCTTTGCAAACAAGTGCAACCACTGTTTAGGCAAATTTCCAATATCAGTGCATGCGAGATACAACTAGTAAATTATATGCCGCATCCACCCACTTGCAAGATAACTACAACAAATCAAAACTCATACTGGATACCACTGCATGACCCGAATCGTTGGATATATGTCATGAAAGAAAAAACCAAGGTGAACATGGTGTGTAAGGACAAGGCTCATCACCTTCATTTAGAAGGATCCGGAATATTGAGTCTACTGAAAGACTGTATGATCAAGCAGCCACATCTAAGCATCCAAGGTCATAACAGAGTGCGTGCAAAAACATCATTATCATACCTACCGTTTAGCAATCTAACAAATACAACAAATTGGACGGAACCAGAGATCATAGAGGGAAGAAACTACAGCTACCATCCTCAACTACTGGAACTAGATTCACTCAAGAAGCAACTAGATCACCTAAAAAACGACGAGTTGGTGAATATTAAACCACGTGAAGTACACCAATTTGCGCTAGGATACACTGCCATATGTTTAATTATAATTATATTGGTGGGCATTGCCCTTCGACATTATCGCAGTTGGGCAGCCCTCAACGGAAAACGCAGGAAGACACCGATACCACAACCCCGAGCCAGTCTGGCCAGAAAAGAAGCTGAGGAATCGGAATTCCAAATTAATTTTAATGAATAGTTAGTTGTTAAATAGCATTTAACGCGGGGGAGGATGTCGAATTTCATATATTTCATACATAAAAGTTCACAATTCAATAGAAAATAAAAACATCATAGGCAATAGAGATAAGCACAATAAATTCCAATGCACAGTAATTTAAATCCATTTCCACAGTAATTCAAATCCATTTCTTGCACTTGTTCAGAAAATATTTGTTATCTCGTGAAGAAAATGCATTATAGACAAAATTATTTCAATGTAAAATTCGTCGCTTGACGATATTTGATTCTTTGGTATTTCATGTGTTTCTCATGAGAAAATAATTCTGATGATTCGGTTGTTTGGCTTAGTTACATTATGTATGATAAAACTTAGTATTTAAGTCATGATGAGAAAAATAAATAGTCAGTCAGATATTGTCGCTGATTCTCACAACAATTAAAAGGCTTTTTTATTTCGTCGTCCTTACCAAGTGCGCCTACTTGGAACCAGTGAAGTAGTATCAAGCACTGCTTACACTCCAACTGCAATCGCTTACGGGTACAAGAGCCCTAAGCTAATTCAAACCAAAAGAAAACTTTTAAATCAAAGCAGTAATAAAATATTTTACGTGAAGTAGTAGCAAGCACTACTTTCACAACCAACTGTATTCACTTAGGGTACAAGAACCCTAAGCAGAGGAAACTTTAAGACAAAACAGTTTTAAACAAATACGAAAACAAATGAGTCATCGGACGAATTCTCACTTGTTTGGGCCTAATTCTCCTTACCATCTGCCTTCTCTTGTAATGGGTTCTATAAAGGCTCTTCTAACACCAAGAAAAGAAGGGGTACCCCTTACCAGATGACCACTTATTTCAGTGCTCCATCCTTAAGGCCTTCCTAGAATTCCTACTGGGTAAGGGCTCATCTAACACCAAGAATATAAGGGCTACCCCTTACCAGATGACTGCTTATATCAGTACTCCATCGGTAAGGCCTAACTAGAATTCCTACTGGGTTAGTTGGGGGAGGCTTCACTCAATTAAGATATTTATAATTTTTTTTTTTAATTTTAATAAAACAAAAACTAAGTTAAAAATCTTAATGACTGAGATAACTGAGATGATTAACAAAGAAAACGGCCAACTACAAAGTTTTTGAAAAGGCTTTGGCGCGAAATCAAACGCATGGGCACCAAACCCATTCTTCTAATGCATGCATTACTAAAAACTCATTACAGAAATACTTCTTTAGTATTTAAGAAAACACTAAATAAAGAAGTATAGATTTTTTCAAACTCCGTGACACAAAAAATTTGAGCAGTTCTGCACACCTCGTTGCCAAATTTTATAAATATTGTTCTATCATTTCCCCTCTTCTTAGTTAAAACGGCAACAAACACAGAAAAAACAAACTCAACAAAATAATTTGGGAAGGGATGCGCGCATGAGAAATGAATAAAGTTAAATCATCTTTATATGTGTTGAGGAGAGCTTTTAAATGCATGTAAAACTCCTGCTCAACAAAGGCAGTTTATTCATCATAATAAGCATAATTTTACTATAACTATGCGAAATATTTCTCATCCCTAAATTTAAAATAATTTAATAAAAATTCTGACAAAATTTCATTTGAATACATGAGCTTCTTCATTCATAAAACGACTGTGCTCCGCAGTCGCAAGCAGCACATCCTTTCCAGGTATAAGCGCGCATGCGACTGGCGCAAGACATCAACAATCTAGTAATCAAACTGATAAAAACTGAAATTTCGTATTAACTTAGTAGAGATATCTACAAATTATTTCTATAGCAAATGTGTAAAATGCAAAAACTTTAAAATAAAAAAGGTATTTCATTCATAATTTGTAAATTGTTTAAATAATCATTGAAGTCCCACAAAAATGCACCTCCCTGTAGCAATACGCACGCGCGACTGATTAAATAGCAGCAAGTGATTTGATAGGAGGAGTTAAATGAAGCTTTGTCCGAGCTTTTAAACATTTTTAAAAGCTTAGCTGGGGTAGATGGTGGGTACGTTTGAAAAAATCTATACTTCCAAATCTACTTCCCAGAGTATGTACTCGAGATTTTCCCAACTGGGTAATTTAATTTAAACTACAAGCTTGAACAGCTCAAGCTTGATAGGCAAAAATCTCTAACATTACGGTAAAGTTTTATACATATTTATGTGGGGTGCTGTGACCCAGTTGATTTTGTGACCCAAAATTATCAAGCTTTTGTAAAGCTTCGCAGAATGCCATCAACTCTAAAATAAAGAAAAACTGGATCCAAGTCCAAGGTCTTTTAAATTCAGTTCTAAGAGTACGCGGTCTATCACATTCAACCATGACCCGATACTTAAAAGATATATGTACGTAAATTGCCACTTTTTCTATAGCAGAAAAGCCAAGGCTCAATTTGGGCTGTAGCGATATTGGATGGATGGATAGTACTATCATGAAATAAATGGCAGCTTTTTAAACTAAATTCAAAATTCGCTTACGGGCAACAGCACTCACTCACTAATTTTTTTTGGCAACTCCCGACAGCAATAAAGCACAGCCGGCAATTTATTATGCTCCAGCATCTCCCATATTAATTGCTTCAAATAAGAGGTCTTCAAGCCATACATCATATCACAATGCTTGTAACTTTCCACACTACATGGACTCAATTAAATTGAGTCTGAACATATCACCATCACCACTAATGCCACTGCAGATTCCCAGATTCAATTGCGCCAATGAATAAATTCAGATAAGGGAATTCTCAGCTTCCTAATTGATAATTGGAATGCGTTCGATGAAATTTGATTGATGATAATGATCAGCTAAAAATCACTGGGTTTCATTCATATTTTTAGCAATTCAAAATGTTTAATGTTATATTATTTATAGAAAAAATAATGTGTATATGTTATATTATTTATAGAAAAAAAAAACATTGTTTTGCGCAGATTTTAATTCATAATTCTAAAAACGTGCACATTAAAATCTCGAGACTTAAAAGCGTCAGAAAATGTCACATAACATAGGGGAGTTTTCCATGGCTTAAATTTAAAATTGATATAAAAAGATTGTATGATATAAACCATTTTAATATTGTTGACATTTTTTTAAATATTTAGGAACTTTTCTTAATATACTTAGAATATTCCCAGATCGTGTCTTCGTGTAATTGGTTCTGATCTTAAAAACAGAAACACGGTTGCTAATTTGGAAAATATCGCGATGCATACGCGCGATGTAAAACTGACACCATGTACAATATTTTTTAAAAGTGACATTAATCACCTTGACTAATCTAAAAATAAAAGTAATATTTCATGGCCACGTTTTTAATTTTATGCGTAAAAATTAGGTTGAATAAATTTCGCAATTTTATAGATTTCTTTCATCTTTTAGCAAAATTATTTTTCTATCCGCCAAATTTTTCTAAAGGACATATATTTTCTAGAATTTTTCACGATCATGGAAAAGTTCACGGATGATTCCTTTGGGTTTCACTTGGTTCATTTTACCTGAAAGAGAAAGAAAGAAATCGATATCACAAGGTTGTAAATATTCTAGTGAAATTAAAATTTAATTTTTCTTGCTTTATTCAAGTATTGCTAATAATGACGAAACGTACTATGAAAACTAGACAAGAGTACATACGAGTATACTGGATGTGCAAACTATGGGAAAAGTGTGCTGTGGTACGGACCACAATCTCGTCAAAGAGAAATTTAGAACCCGGATAACGACACAACTAAGATACTATATAGACAAGCTATTTGAAGAAACAGAATGCTGCCGTTCAAAACTTGAGAGAACGAATAGGAGAACAGCCCGACCTCAACAACAAATGAGAAAAACTGAAAAGCAGCACAAAGGTGACACCAGAAAAGGCACTAAACTGGGCCCCAGATAGACTAGAATTCACTGGTTCGATAAGGACTGTAGATCAGCAATAGAAGAAAGAAACCAGAGCCACCGGGATTAAGCTAAAATGAAGAACTGCTTACAAGCTGTGCAGAAAGAAGAAGAGAAATTATCTAAACAGCAGGAGCTTACAGAAACAGGAAGACTTCAATGAAGAGAGAATTATGCAAGCCTACAAAGGAACCCGCCAGATCAGCAAGAAGGTTCATCCAAAAACGGACGTCTGCAGAGACATCGATGGGAACTTATTAGTCGGCCCTTATAGGACAAAAAAGGATGGAGACAATATTTTTGAAACTTATTGAATCCAACCGCAATAATTAACGAAGACCCACAGGCAGAGGCAATTATAATCTATCAAGATAATATTCCGATGGAATTATCGGCATTGGATAATGAGCGTGAAGCTGTAAGAAAGCAAAAAGCAAACTTTTAAGAACCTTACACGAACTCCTAGGCAAAATCTGGGGAGAGATTATACCAGATGACTGGAAGAAAGCGATGTGCAATCTACAAGAAGGGAGATAAATTAACCTGTAAAAACTAAAGAGGCATCTCATTCCTTAGTACCAGCTACAAAACCTTCACAACCCTTGTGAAACAAAAACTAGAACCTATAACGGAAGGCCTTATAGGTGAATATCAACCTGGTTTTTCGGACAAACAGGTCAACATTGGACCAACTGCTGACCTTAAAACAAATTATGGAGAAAAATGGGAAAGGTATATTTGATATATACCAGATATTTGTCGACTTTCAACATGCATATGACTCGATAAACATGGAGAGGCTGTACAGGATTGTATTAGGTATTGGAATTAGGTGTCTCCTCAAAGCTGGTACGACTGATCGAATCCGCAAACGAATGGCTCACTGGCGAAAGTAAGAATCCAAAATGCAACAACAGAAGAATTCGAAGTGCACCAGGGTCTTAGACAAGAGGATGGGCTGGCCCCAATGCTCTTCAACCTCGTCCTAGAATAGGTGATAAGGTAAACTAGATTGGGTGATAAGGATATGCGGATGACGTGAATTTCGTGGGGAGGTCTTTTTTGGCAGCAAAAAATGTTTATGCCGAACTAAAAGACGCGGCGAAGGTCATAGGGCTGAACATCGACATGGAGAAAACAAAGGTGATGAAACCGTTTAGAGCTGGAAGATTTAGAATGAGAAGAAATATAACTATCGAAGAACACAATCTAGAAATAGTAAATACAAAATCGTCTTCCTTGGGTCTTCTTTTCTGCTTTTTCTTTACGCTCCTTTAATCCCTCATGGGGCATTGGGCGGGAACAGTTGCCCTCCAGCGGACTCCGGTTTGCGCGACAGCTCTCAGCTCCGACCAGCATCTCTCAGTTGTTGTGGCTTCTGCTAGTAGGTTTTCGCTTTGTTGGCTTTTAGCAGTCGTGCGCGTATTTCTGGTTCCACGCTATTGTCGGCTGCTACAATTAACCCAAGTAAATGATTTTACCACTTCAAACTCGTGATCCTCTACCTTGATTGTGGGACAAATATTAGGTGATCTTATAGACGAGGCCAACATGTACTTTGTTTTGCTTTCTTATTGTGCAGTCCCAGATTTCCTGCTGCTTGCTCAATCTGAGTGAAAGCTTCTTGTACAGCTGTTTTTGTTCTTCCAATGATGTCAATGTCGTCTGCATAAGCCAGTAATTGGGTGAACTTGTGGAGGATTGTGCCCCTTGATGTCCCGCCTGAATCTCGGATCACTTTCTCCAACGCCAAGTTGAAAAGGAGGCAGTCCACACCATCTCCTTGTCGGAGTCCATTATAGATGTTATTGGTCTGGACAGTGTTCCGGATAACTTTACTTGGCTTGTCACATTGGTCATGGTCAACCTACATAGTCTTGTCAGTTTTTTGGGGATGCCGAATTCTCTCATGGCTTTGTAGAGTTCTACTCTGGCTATGCTATCATAGACGGCTTTAAAATCTATGAAGAGGTGTTGAATTCAGTTTTGAAACTCTAGACATTTTTCCACAGCCTGCCCCAAGGTGAAAATCTCAGTCAGTCGTTGACTTGTCTGGACTGAAGCCACGCTGGTATTATCTTATACACGGTACTCAACAACATTGTACCGCGATAATTATTGCACGCTGTGATATCTCCATTTGTATGTACCGGGCAGAGGATGCCGTTTCTCCAGTCTTCTGTCATCACTTCCTGCTCCCATACTTGCACAATTAATTCATGAATCGCTTGGTGTAAAGTAGGCCCTCCATATTTAACCAACTCCCCTGAGATGCCCTCTGCACCCGAGGCCTTTTTGTTTTTGAGCCGGCTGATGGCTTTGCTAACTCCTTCTAAGCTTGGTGGTGGCAGTGTAGCATTATCATCAGATATTGGTGGAGCTTCCGAATCCTCAGTTAGCTCGTCATTTAGAAACTCGTGAAAGTGCTCTTCCCATCGCTCCAAGATGCCTTTAGGATCGATGTCCAGATTCCCTTCTTTGTCCTTGCAGTATGTGTAACTGAGTACGCCCGTCACCGTCTGTAATGTTCTAGTCCACAGTAGAATTTTTTTTCCCACACTTGCTTTTTTAGACTGTGAATTCTCTTTACTGTTTTTCTGAGCTCTTTATATTTCTTTTCGCGTCCCCGAGTTCTCTGAGACAGCTGCATTGTTTGGTACGCAGCATTCTTACGTTCAGCTGCTAGGTTGCATTGATGATCGAAAGAGTCGTTCCGGTCTCTACGACTTCTGCCTAAGATGGAATCAGCAGTACCAATGACAATATTTTTATGGCGGATTTAGCTCTCGTCGACGACGCCCAACATCTTATCCTTAGGACTTAGAGCGAAGCAAACTACTAGAATAATAAGAAGGGATGCAATTTTGCCAATTGATCTTTTGCCAATTCGCCTTGCTGACTACTGAACGGATTCAATACAAGAACAGTGGAGACAGGTATAAGGAATCCACAGAATAGATACCTATTCTAAGCGAGCAATATCAACCTGGTTGAACGTATGATCAAAGGGTAACATCAAGATCACAAATAGTATCTGGACAGTCAACAATCACACCGTTATTATTTTACGAATAAGATAAAGGATTAATAAGACGATAAAACGAATATCTTTAACATTTAACGGATATTAACTCTAGTCTATTAGCCTTGCACCACGAAAAAAGGGTGTCAAGTTCCTTCTAAAGAAAAGGGCAGTTTTTTTATGTAACAGACTAGAGGCTTAAGGAAAGTCTCTTTGTACTGTCGACAATCTATTTTTTTTTTCGAATACAATGGCGAACATCAGCTCTAGCCGGAAGATAGAGAGAAGAGAGAGAGAAGAGAAGGAACTGTCACAACCTAGCCGCGATATTTTATTCCACCTACTCGCAACCATTTCGCGACTCTGGCATCGGGGCATCGAGAACAACTCGCTGGACTGTTATGCCTCCTGAAACGAGTTGAATCTCATCAACCAACCGATGGCTGCGCTTGGTGGAGCAGGGCAGGACTAGGGAAGGCTATGACAGGAGAAATCAGAAATGTAAAGAGGGAAAGAGAGAGAGAAGTAAAGTTATGTAGGTGGTAAAGTGGAAAAGGCAAAATACCGTGGGGCTGGCCGAGATTCGAACCCGGGGCCTCTGGGATAGCAGTCAGGCGCCTTACCCTTAGACTACCGAGACCCCCAGTTGGATAAAAAAACAAGTTGGGATGTGGGTTTGATCCCTTCGCTCCACACGATCAACTTCCCAGTATGATGAGCATAGACGGAATAAACTGACTTCTTAGAAAACAGTATTACGTTTAGCACCAGCAGGAAATTGACTAATATCAGAACTGCAGACAGAGTAATCCGGAGACAAGCGTTGAAACGACGGTGATAAACTCGGAAGTGTATGACTTCATTTGGAAATTTCAAAGCTTTCCGGAGATATTAGCAAAACTAATCAAAGTAAAGTACTTGTCATACTTGACCAAAAAAAAACAAATTTTTCGGTGCCGATTGGAAATCCCGGAATGAATAGCAATTTCCTGAAACTGTATCACGCGTAGAAAACAATTCCCCGGCAAAAAAGTGCTGATCCAAGTTTGAAAAATTCGTGATGTTTGTAAAGGGCAACGAAATTTTTGCACGTTTTTTAATGGTTGTCGGATTTTGACAAGTGATGTTTTGTTGGAAGACTATCGCTGCGCAGAATTCAAAAAAGATCACTTCGTTTAAAACGGATCTCATTCCATCGAGTTTATTGGATATTAGCAAAACTTATTAATTTAAGGTTTTTCTGACACTTATCCGAAGTTCTGCCATTTAAACAAAGAAAGGCCCGACCCGAATGTTCTGAAATTTTTTCACGGTAGGTTTTGGTTAATATTCTTCTTTCGCCACCTCAAAGTGGTCGAAATATTTTCTGGTTCACGCGATATCGTGCAGGTGCAAAAATCACGAACGTGCTGTTTAAAAAAAAAAACTCGACAGATTTTTATGAAAATCTTTTCAGATCATATTTTCGTTAATATTCTTCGAACGGCACGGCAGTCGATATCTTTTATGGTTCGCGCGATATCGTGCACGTACACAACTCACTTATGTCGTTTAAACCTAAAACCGGCTCGATCAAATTTTATAAAAATCTTTTTATATCATATTTCCGTTAGTACGCTTCGAACGACACCTCAACGAAAAAAAGTTACAAACATCATTTATAAAAATAATGAATAACATAAGATCAAGATGACTATCTTACGGCAAACCTGATTTGACAGCAAAAAGATAAATGTATCAATTATTACAACTGAATGTTTACGATCAATAAGAAAACAAATCAGCCAAAATACTAGGTCCGTAGCCTCCGTTAGCGGTATACGTATGGATATGAACTTAGGGGTTGGATGTTGAGAGCTCATTAATATTTGGGAGGTATTTTTTTAAGATCACCTATTGTCATAATACATTTCAAAGATATTTGTTCGTTGTGCGACTGTGCATTCACCCTCGGTACCAAACCTTCTGCTGAATACAAGTCAAGCAACCAAAGAAATATCAGATATACATATAGTAAGTTATAAATCTTTGAAAAACAAGAGGCGCGTTTTTCAAACCGAAGGGCATTTTTACATACTCGAATTGGCCAATAGGTGTACTGAAAGACGTTTACTTCACCGAGTCGATTTTTTCCCCGGAGACGGTCTAACAAGTCCTCAATAACCGGAAAAGGGTAGTTATCTCTTACTGGGTGTTTCATAAATTTCTGGGAGGTATTTATTTAAGATCACCTATTGTCATAATACATTTCGATGATATTTGTTCGTTGTGCGATTGTGCATTCACTCTCGGTACCAAACCTTCTACTGAATACAAGTCAAGCAACGAAAGAAATATCAGATATAGTAAGTTTTTAAATGTTTATAACTAGGCCTCAGTACTGAAAGGAATCACTATTACTTATTACGCTTTCAGTATTTTTTATTCATCCGGTAAACATTAACACAATTCGAATATGTAAAGCTATTGAAAATACTACATACTACAAAAAATATTTAAAAAATACACCAAATACTATCTAAACACAGGTTTTAATCAACTATAAATGCATAATGACACAAAACGAAGCGATTTTGAAGAAAAGAAAATCGAACTAGTCAAACCGGTATTAGAAAGCGTCAAAATTGAACTATGGGAAAATAATTTTGCGAGTATAAACTAACATGCAGTAAATTGCTTAAGAGTTATTTATTCCTGCGAAAACCATCTCCACCAGTTTTAAGAGCGCTCTACCGGAAAAGTCTGTATTAAAACTAATAGTACATATTGTTCAATATTTTATTTGAAGCTTAACACACAATTTATATATTATACTTCAATAAAACCTTTCAGCTTCAATTGGAGTAGCTCTGCAGTTTGAAGCTTGTTGCACCGACTTATCTTTTTATGCGTTACGTACATACTCGTATGACGTAAAAGTTTCTATTATAAGATAACAGAATGAATTATTGTGGGCGTGCATACTAATGGCAATCAACTTTGCATTAATGAATGCAAATAACACTTAATAGTTTTAACCACAAAAATGCATACCAATTTTACATTTGAACTCAATTAAATAATTCAATGCAATATCTTACTCATAAACTATTATACATATACATTGCCAACCTTTGCTGATGTTACTTTTTAAATTTTTGAGCGCACTACACACGGGATTTAAGGGGAAAACTTGAAAGGAAAGGTGAATTTCCCAAAAAGTGATCAAAGTAGCCCATCATCCTCCACAAGAAAGTCAATGTTCGCTGAAAACAGGTTATACTACCTTTAACGGAAAAATTCAGCAATCATCAACGCTATCTTCAGTTAAATCAATTACGTCAGCCGTCCAACTCAGTCGTCGAGATAAATGAATTTAGTTGCGGTTAATTTAAACGAGTGTCAACAATTAAAACCTATCGACGCAGTTTTATATTAATGTGTATTGTAATAAGATATCATTTATATATTGTTTAATATTTAACGTTGGCAGTGGCGTCACTGAGCATTCGTTCGTTTCTTTTCCTAGGAATTTTATCGCAGATGTTTCGAAATTACATAATTAAACGTAAATTTTGGTGAAGGTGGTTTATAAAATTTAAAAGTAATAAAAATATTTGGATCTACTTTTTTTCAAAATATACTTATGATCTATTAGAGAAAAAATATTTGCCGAAGAATGGCTTTGATTGAATTTTACAAAAAATTATATGCAGGTAAGCAACTCTTACTATAAGTGACGGTGAGTTTTAATAGGAATTAGGCGTTATATAAATCAGATTATGTCACACTCAGTTAATATTAAAGAAAGAAGATTGTTGCAAAATAGATGTTTAAATAATTGATTGATTGCCTACTGCACTGCATTAATTTAGGAAAAACGAAGTTAAGTTTTTACAATAGCATTTGCACCTATACGTGTAAATAGAAGTGAACACTCGACATTAATATCTTTAACGATTGTAAATTGTATTAAATGTTTTTTTATTTTTCATATCAAATTCTATATTAAGAATAGCAATATTATTCAATATTAAATATATAAAATGCTTATTTTAGCAAAGTTGTGTGGGGGATAACGGAAGGAAGCGAAGCAAAAAAAGAAATATAGAAATAACACGTCTGTTCTGGCCAAAGATTTATTTAGAACTGTGATAACAACGATAGCAATCCTTATTGCTTTGAAACAGGAGAGATCGACACATAGCAGTTTATATTTTTTTGGATCTGTTTTTCTTTGTTTTCTGGAATGTTAATAAGAGAGCCTCTACAGCTCGGCTATCCTGATTTTAATCGACTCGATCAAACCAATGTATATCGATCTCCCTTTATAAAATTGTTCATATGCAATACGTTAAATATCATCGATTCTATTACGTACATATGAATCTAATATATTAAAAAATAATTTACAATAATTAATCATACAATTATATTATTAAAATTCGTTTTTTTGTATCAAAATCGACTAGACTTTAAGAGAACAACATTTTCTTTCATAATACGATTGAAACTTTTAAATTAAATATGGATACATTTCATAGAGAAGTGAGTACGTCTTACTTTTTTTTCTAATATGTTTGTAAATGACTGAAAATAACACATAAGTTCCTATTCGCAAAATTCGTGTATTGACATTACAACATATTTATATAACATACTAGCTTACAGTAATATAACAACTACGTTAAGACTTTTCTGTCGATACCATGTTCAAACCTTTGAGACACATAAAATATATGGCTTCATATTAGCCAGGGAACAGATTCCATCATACGGTAAACGCGTTAAGCTTAGCGCCCAATGATACCGTCAACGCCAACGACATCCGCCACCGTCAAAAATGTGAAAATAAATTCAAAGTAATCTCATACAACTTCGCCCAATGGCAACGTCACCATCTCGTGACGAAAAAATAGATTTGATTCTATTTTTGATGGTGGCGGCACAGGAATACTTCCAATTTTCCACTGTACGTTCCAATAATTGAATTTAGGAAAACTTCCAACTTTTTATTGAAATTTCCAAGTATTTCATTTGTCAAAACTTTTTTGTACAATGTGTAAATAAAATGATTAAAAACTTTTCTCAAGTTGGCGTTGCAAATTTCTACCGGCTGTGATGGATTCATTGGGCGAACATGTCCGTCATGACGTTACTGGAAAATTTTGACGGTGATGTTGACGGTATCATTGGGCGCTATGCTTTAGTTGTAACCCGTCAACGTCTTTAATCATATATCTATCTTTGTCTAATACTTCATAAATTTCGTAAGGCCCACGATATCTCGCTAATGCCCGATTCCACAGTGAAAGCTTAAACCTCGAGGTTGAGTTAAGCTTCCGCTTAAATGTTTTTGGTGTTCCACAGTGGAGGTTTTTCTCTTAAACTGAGCTCAAATATCGCATTAGCTTAAGCTGACAAATTTGAGCGCTTAGCTCTAAGCCGTGAGGCTTATCGTCGAGAAATGTCAATTTTGTGTGAGAAGTGATTGTTATGGTTGTTGATTCTGTTCCGGCTTGTTTAAATTAATTAATTTTTGGAGTTGCGATTAATTAAGGACAATGGATGGTGATTTAGATGATATTATTGATGCTACTGATGAAGAATACTATTACATAGTTATTCGTGTATCAAGAGTAAGGAGATTTCATACCAGAAGAAGTTTTGAATATTGGAATGATGCTGAATTTTACACTCGATTTGGAATGTCCAAACAGAGTGCTTCGGTCATTTTAGAAAATATACGATCCAACATCGAAAATAAAACAACGTGTTGTGTAATTATATTTTTCCTCGTTATTCCATTAGATTCGATGAAGTATGTTTTTGCAGGAATAGAGCAATAACTGCAGATTGTATGTTCCTTATAACGTTACGATTTTACGCTAGTGGTGGCTTTTTGTTGACAGCGGGAGATCTAATGGGCGTATCAAAAACATCAGTATGCAGGATTGTAAGGTTGAAGGTTTCTCATCATATTGCATTGTTAAGGAGGTTATACATCAAATTCCCAGAAACAGAATTTGAAAGAGCAAAAGTGGTTCAGGATTTTTATAATATTGTTCGTTTTCCCCGAGTCATTGCTGCTATGGACTGTAGTCACGTTAGAATACAATCTGCAGGTATGTGTTAGAAAAGTACTAGGTATATTACGAAAGTGATTTGTTTTTAAACATTATTTTACACCTGCAGGTGCGGAAAATGGAGAGCTATTTCGCAATAGGAAAGGATATTTTTCCATAAATGTGCAAACATTTGATCCCTCAAGATTATGGATATTGTTGCAAGATGGCCCGGTGCAAGCCATGATTCAACAATATTTAATAATTCACAAATCAGAGCGAGATTTGAACGTGGTGAATTTGGCAACAACGTCATCGTGCCAGATGGTGGTTACCAGTGCAGAACCTACGTAATGACTCCTCTGCGTCAATGTAATAGTGACGCCGAAGGGCTTTACAATGAGTCCCAGATTCAGGCCAGGAATTGTGTGGAGAGATCGTACAGAGTGTGGAAGAGACGTTTTCCTATTTTAGCAACAGGCTGCTTGCCAATAGCTCATCATGACAATTATTCATCTAGACAAGTTTTGATTAATGATTATTTCAATAATATTTTGTCTGAAAATAATGCAGACTATTTCGATAATGAAGATTGGTTACCCATCCAATGGCGCTACAGCCAAAATCGAGCCTTGGCCTCCTCTAGGGCATTTCTTCAAGTTTGACGGTCCCTTGCAGCATGTCTCCAGTTCCGGATGTTGAGCATTGACTCTGCGTCAGCCGTCACAGAGTCTATCCATCTCCTCCTGGGTCTACCTACTGGCCTACTTCCCGAAATTTCTGATGTCATAAGCCGTTTTGGTATGCGATTGTCCTCCATCCTGATCACGTGGCCGGCTAGTCTCAATCTGTTGATTTTTATTAAAGTTGAGAGTTGTGGGTCGTCAAAAATTTCATACAACTCGTTGTTGTATCTTCTTCGCCATATTCCATCCTCTCTGATTGGGCCTATTATGCATCTGAGAATTTTCCTCTCGAACCTGTTGACTCGTTCCTATATGTCCTGGGTCATAGTCCAAGTCGCGCTACCATAACACAGTACTGGTCGTATTACTGTTTTGTAGAGCGAGAGTTTCGTTTTCCTGTGCACAAATCTTGAGTGCAGGATTTGTTTTTGGGCATAAAAGGCTCTATTTGCCAGTAGTATTCGTCTGGTTATTTCTTCTTTTTCTTCGTTTCTTTTTGTGATAGTAGACCCAAGGTAAACTGTTTTATCGACTACTTCTAGGTTATGTTCGTCGATGGGTATAATTCTTCCCATTCTAAATCGTCCTGCTCTGGATTGTTGCATCACCTTCGTTTTTTCTTCGTTAATCTTCAAGCCTATGTCCTTTGCCGCCTCTTTTAATTCAACATAGACTTCTTTTGCTGCCAAAAAGGACCTTCCCACGATGTTTACGTCATCCGCATATCCAAGTAATTGTACCGACTGGGTAGCTATTGATGCACTTCGCTGGACTGACGTTTTCCTTATCACCCATTCTAGGGCCAGGTTGAAAAGCACGGGGGCCAGTCCATCTCCTTGTCTAAGCCCTTGACGTTCTTCGAACTCCTCTGTGACAACATTTTGGATCCGTACTTTCGCCAGTGAGCTATTAGTGGCGCATTTGATTAGTTGTACCAACTTTGAGGGGACTCCTATTTCCGATAAGATCTCGTATAGCCTCTCTCTGTTTATTGAGTCATATGCCTGTTGAAAGTCGACAAATATCTGGTATACATCTACATTCCTTTCCCAGGTTTTCTCCAGAATTTGCCTTAAGGTCAGCAGTTGGTCCGATGTTGACCTGTTTGTCCTAAAACCAGCTTTATATTCTCCTATAAGGCTTTCCGCTATAGGTTCCAGTTTTTGTTTCAAGATTGTTTATAGAAATTTTAAATTATCAATAATACATTTGAAAAATAAAAGTCGAAATTAACATTTGCAAATAAAATATTGTTTATTTATTATATTATTATTCTTATCTAATTTTTATTATTATTATTGTCCTTATCAAATTCCTTCTTTAATAATTTACATTTCAGTTCCTGTTCTTCAAACATATTTTTCATTTCTGTCATGCTTTTCTTTCATTAATTTTATTTCCAGGCGATATTTTTTTATTTGTTCTTCCACTAACTGAATCTTTTTCTCTGCCAGCAGCTCCCATTTGTCCGCAGACATCACTTTTTTAGAAATTTGAAGAGCTTTGCTTCTCCTGCTCCCAATCACAAATATATCTGGAAATTTATATAAATTGTTTTCTTACTGAACTCAAGCAATTATTTATCAATTAAATAACCTTAAAGGCCGTCAATTAAAGGCCGTTAATAAGAGTGTATGTTTGGCTATCGGTTTTTTCTAACTCGGATATTATTTTTAAGATGGTAGGATCACGCTTCTGAGCTGTAGCAAGGGCAAAGTCAAAATGACTTTCTTCTATAACTAGCACTTGTGTACGTCTACTTAGAGCATCAACATGGTTCATTCTATTCCCTGATCGATGTTCGATGGTATAATCGTAGTTCTGAAGCTCCAAAGCCCAACGTGATATCCGAGGGTTCAAAACCTTTTTATTTAAAGTAAACGTAAGGGATTGACAATCTGTTACTATTTTAAATTTAATCCCGAGAAGATAAATTCGGAATCTTCTTAAAGCGTAAATGATAGATAAAGTTTCCAGTTCGTAACTGTGATATCGGGACTCGACCTCCGTCGCTCTTTTCGAAAAATAAAATACTTGGTGAAACTTGCCATCATCTTGCTTTTGTAATAATATAGAACCATATCCAATACTGCTTGCATCGTAGTGCAATTCTGTCTCGTTTAAGGGACTATAGACTGACAATATAGGGGAGTTCAGTAAACTCGATTTTAAAACTTCGAAACTTTTACATTCTTCCGGCCCGAACTGGAAAATCGCGTCCTTTTTTAACAGGTCGTATAACGGCTTAGCTAAAGAAGCAAAATTTTGTACGAACTTTCGGAAATACGAGCAAAAACCAAGAAAACTGTGAACACCTTTTACATTCTTCGGTACTGGGAATTCACTAACCGCGCGCAGATTGTCCTCATTGGGGCGTATCCCATTGACGTTTACTACATAACCAGGAAAAGTAATTTCTTCGTAAAGAAATTTACACTTATCAAGTCTTAACTGCAAAGAATGTTCCCTAATTGTACGCATTACGTTTTCTAAGGTATTCATTAACTTCCCAGTATAGGAAGTTTTTGTAATCGGTCCGAAAATCGAAAATTGCGACGTATTTTCATCTTTCAAGGTCCCAGGAGCATTTTAAGCAAAAAATTGGTAGGAAGTATGTGTGTGTGTGCGTGCGTACGGATGTGGTCATTTTTTCCTGCACGATATCGCGGGAACCAAAAACGATATCAACTTCGTTGAGGTGTCGTTCGAAGCGTATTAACCGAAATATGATCTGAAAAAATTTTCAAAAAAATTCGGTGGAGCCGTTTTTTTGTTTAACCCTAGATAGCTAACCTTCTGGCGTACACCATTTAAGCTAACCATCCGTCGAAACGACGTGTATTTCAAAAAGTATTTTTTTATATAAAATATAAACTGCACGCACCTGGTACCTTACATTACTGGTTATTAAAAGGTTTTTCAATAAAGATGGGTATTTTTAGTTGTACTTTATTTAATTATTCAAAAATTGCAGTAACATTTTTAAGACCTCTGAAAAACAAACAATTTTTTTTTCATACACTTAAAGAACAAAATTCGACGACGAACGACGGACGACGACGGACAAAGCATAAGTATCTCAAAAACTATAACACTTACTTGCTCAATGTGTTTGCCACTGCAGCGACCTCAACGACGACTGAGTTGGCTAGCTGAGCTGAAACAATTAAATCCACCGTTTAAAAGAGACAACGATTTTACTTAGCGATGCCCGTCGATTCGACGGAGGTTAGCTATCTAGGGTTAAGCGGCGTAAGTGATTTTTGTACCTGCACGATATCGCCCGAACCACGAAAGATATTGACTTACTTGAGATGCCGTTCGAAGTGTATTAGTGACAATATAACCTGAAAATATTTTTGGTTTAAATGACATGTGATTTTTGTACCTGAACGATATCGCGCGAACTATAAAAGATATCAACTTAGTTGACGTGCCGTTCGAGAGTATTAACCAAAATATGATCTGAAAAGATTTTCATAAAATTCGGTTTTTTTGTTAAAACGTCGTTTATGATTTTTGTAGCTGCACGATACCGCGCGAAGTAAAAACTATATCGACTTCATTGAGGTGTGGAAAAAAGAATATTAACGAAGAAATGCTCTGAAAAAAATTTCATAATATTTGGTCGGGCCTTTTTTGTTTTAATAGAAAAACTTCGGCTAATTGTCAGAAAGACCTTAAATTGACAAGTTTTGCTAATATCTAATAAACTCGATGGAATGAGACCCGATCTAAACGAAGTGATCTTTTTTGGGTTCTGCACAGCGATAGCCTTCGAACAAAACATCACTTTTCAAAATCCGACAACCTTTCAAAATCATGCAAAAATTTCGTTACCCTTTACAAACAGCTCGAATTTTTCAAACCTTGGATTAGCAGTTTTTGACGGGGAATTGTTTTCTACGCGTGATACAGTTTCAGGAAATTGCGGTTCATCCCGGGATTTCCGGTAGTTACCGCCAAATTGGTTCTTTCTGGTCAAGTCTGACAAGTACTAAACAGTTACAGTTTTGCTAATATCTCCGGAAAGCTTTGGAATTTCCAAATGAAGTCATTCGCTTCAGCACGCTCAATACGAATTTGAGCACCCGTTTTAGTGCAGCGAACGAAATACGGAGGAAATGTTTGTTTCCTAACGTTCAGGAAAAAAAAATTCTCTAGAAAAATCTTGGGGATTTACTACTATTATATTTATTTGAACTTGCTTCTCTCTGGATTGCTTTGTCATCAGTTCTCATACTAGCCAATTTTCCATTAGCGCTAAACGTATAACTATTTTGTAAGAAGTCAGTTTATGCCATCTTCGTTCATCATACTGGGAAGTTAATCGTGTGGACCGAAGGTGTCAAACCCACATCCCAACTAGTTTGGTCTTCTATTGTTTCACTGGTTATCAATATGTCATCCATATAAATGAGCAATTGGTCAGCCACTATAAACTCTTTAAAAATATTGTTTATAAATCTTTGAAAAACAAGAGGCGCGTTTTTCAAACCGAAGGGCATTTTTACATACTCGAATTGGCCAATAGGTGAAATGAAAGACGTATACTTCACTGAGTCTGTCTGCAATGTCAACATGGTGGAAGCCGCTACGAAGGTCAAGGACTGAAAAATCCTTTTTTCCGCGGAGACGGTCTAACAAGTCCTCAATAACCGGTAAAGGGTAGTTATCTCTTGCTGGGTATTTATTTAATTCCCGATAGTCGACACATAAACGGATTTCACGATTTTTCTTCTGCACTAAAACGATTGGTGACGCTTAAGGGGAACAACTTTCACGTATTATATTTATTTTTAACAAATCGTCAATAATTTTTTGGAGCTCAATACGATGTGAATACGGTAAGCAATAGAATGGTTCGTCTTTAACTAAAGTTATTTTCATTTCAAATTTTTTATCCGAGTTAACCGCTTTTATCCGCATACTCGAAGCGTCTGTTATAATGTTGAAAACTTTACTTTTAATTCCATGAGGCAACGTTTTATTAATATTTATATTATTATGCTTTTCACACATATCAATATATTTAAAATTTGTCTTTCAAAATTAAAATCCGAACAATCAGATGGAACATGGCTACGACTTACACAAATATCTTTTTCTAGTCTCGTATTTTCATTTATTTTACTCCGTAAAACCTAAATTACTTTTTTCTAAAAAATCCCGACCTAAAATTACGGAATGATACATAGTTTCATCTTTCACAACCAAAAAATCTAAAGTAATATCCTTAATTTTAAAACTAACCTTAAGATTGGTTTTACCGACTATTTCCAATAAACTTTTATTTATGCCGTAAAATTTGACATCATTTTGGTTACTTGTACTGATTACTAGCGGTGGTAGGTATTTCTCTTTTATGAAACTAATCGGGCTTTCAGAGTCCAGCAAAGTCATCAAAACGCATGAGAAGTCCCAAGTATTGATTTCATCTTTATTCAATGAGTACCTAATAAAGAATTCAAAATCATTAGTAACAGGATAAGTATACTTAACATTTTCCCGTTCTAGGTTGGTTTCAGCTGCAATCACATCTGAAGCGACGGATTCCTCTATACTCATAACCGATTTTGTTATGTTACATTCTTGCGCACTATGTCCCAACTTGCCGCATTTAAAACAAGCACCTTTTGTTCTTTTCGGTTTAGAACATTTACTGCTCACGTGTCCAGCCTCGTTGCAATTAAAGCATTTAACTTTTCCTCGTATTTGTTGTTCAGTTTTATTATCCAGTTGACGGTAACGTAAAAAATTTGAAACTTGTGATGATTTAATTTTTTCGTACCTCTTCAATGCTGCTTTCAATTTTTCCAATGAGCTAGCACCATATAAAACATTTTGTTTACCTCAGAATCCAAAATTCCATCAATTAAGTACTGCATTAAGTCAATTTCTTCTATTGAAGACAATGAGGATATTTCGTGCATGACTACATAGTACATATCGCTGAAAAGTTTCGTCCTTATTTTTTTTCTTTTCCTAATTTTATTGTGGATTTCAGCACTAGTGGGCTTCCTACAAAATTCTTTTAATAATGCTTCTTTTAAGCTCGCACCATGACTTAACGGAAATTGAACGCAGGAGAAGTTTAGCGGTGCTAACCAATAACCGTTTGGCATATATAAAACATGTTCTGGAATCCCATTGTAGAATTTCAGCTGACTCTTGAAAATTTCGCAGCCATTTTGAGATGCACTAATCGTCATCACCACTAAATTGGGGAAATGATTTTTCCACGTCACGGAAGTTGAAAATTGGCCGCAATGAAATGTTTTCATCTTCTCCTAATTCCGCGCTCATTCTTTTTAATTCCGCAATTTCGCGCTTTTTCTCTAATTTTTGGCGCAAACTTTGTAACTCGCTGTCAATTTGTTGGTTTTCAACGTCCCTTGCAAAATTATCTGAAGTTTCTCCACCATCTACATTTTCCTCGTGGTCAGACTGATTTTCAAGAATATTTTCGGGAAAGTATTGCTCCAATTCTTCAGTTGTGAAATTGTTAATTTCATCTAAAAGACGTGCTTTTAAGCTTCCTTTCGTCCCCGTTGTGGGAAGTCCTAACTGTCCCAATTTTTCTTTTAACAATAACGCCGACGCGTTTTCTGCAAATCTGATTGCACGTGTCGCCATGTCTATTTGATGTTGCACTAAAAATCACACCTGATTTTCTTTTCACTATTTAATCACTCGTGACTCGTGGATCCCATATGATCTATATACACGAGTTGATTAAACACTGCGAATTTACTATTAAAGTTTCCGAAAACTCAAACGATTTTTCCTATTAAATTCACGATCACGGTTTTAATCAAATTTTACTTTATTTTAATGTTTTTTTTTTTTTTTTCAAATAAATTTGATGCTGAGTTCCATCCCACTTCTAAAATTCTGTGGGGGATAACGGAAGGAAGCGAAGCAAAAAAAAAAGATATATAAAAAAACACGTCTGTCCTGCTCAAAGATTTATTTAGAACTGTGATAACAACGATAGCAATCCTTATTGCTTTGAAACAGGAGAGATCGACACATAGCGGTTTATATTTTTTTGGATCTGTTTTTCTTTGTTTTCTGGAATGTTAATAAGAGAGCCTCTACAGACTACAGCTCCATATCTTTTTAGGTTATTTAATAGAAAGTATTTAACTGGCTTAATTATGAAATATATGATGAAATATAAGTAGGTACATATGGATATAATAAAACAAGCTCAAATCATATGAGACTACTCCTTGAAGTAAAGCATAGATATTACTGAAGGCAGGAAAAGATATTAGTAAGGATATTCTTGGTAGCGCCTCGGGGAAGGACTAATGAAGGCTATGACAGGGGAATCAGGAATCTAAAGAGGGAAGAAGAAAGAAGGGAAGTTATGTAGGTGGGAAAGGCGAAGGACCGTGGCGCTGCCGGGATTCGATCCCGGGACCTCTGGATAGTAGTCTGGCGCCTTACCCCTAGACTACCGAGGCCCCCACGTTGACGATTTCATAGGGCCCCGGCAGCCAATCTACCAGCAAGCCGCGTTAAGGAATTCCGTTCCAATAATACTATCAGCGATAAATCAATACAAGATTGGTAGAAAAATGAGAATATCTGGAGCCTGATTTATTATTATTCCTAATAGTATAATAAACCAATAAAGCTTTTATTAAAATACATTTTATTTCTTATTATTCTATGTTTTTTCAATAGGACATGTTTTCCTGTAGTCAAATCAAAAAGCACGCGTGTGAGTGTATATTAGTAGCGTCGAAAGTAAAGGCCGTAGCATAAAAATTGTCTGGACATTATTCATAGGAAACACTCCAAGCTTTCTTATTCTGGGAAAAAAAACATTAGTTGGCTAAGAATATTTTGGAGAAGAAGGTCGTTGAAGGTGACATTTTTGTTAAAAAAAAACAAAATTTTGACTTTAACGACTCATAACTCTGGAAGCTGGTACTGTGGTACCGTCGCTTTTACAATTTTAGATAGGTGGGAGTATTCTGCATACACTGATACCTTATTCATGAAATGTTATGGCGTTACAAAAATACAGGGTTAATTAGTCATTTCGTCCGAATAAAAATAAATAGCATTATTAACACCTTAGCCACAGTTACGGGATATAACAACTATACAGAAATTCAATACTACGCATTATAGCCGATAATCTGAGATACTTTTCTTTTTCGCAGGGCCTGGGGTAATTTTGTATGGGCTGTGACCCACCTCCTTTATCAATTTATCATTTATCGACAATAAGCCACGCTTACGGTGACGACTTCATTGGGCGAGGTCTCGCCGAAAGTGGTAGGAGAAAATCACGTTGACGGAATCACTGGGCCCCGGCTGTGGGTTGGGAGAAATAGTCACGAAAGAAAATGCGGTATTCGTGCGACTATCGATACCAGTAGCCAATTTACGAAATCAGAATGCAATGTTTTTCTGTAGAAATTGAAACCAATTTGCACCGACAGCTATAGGAATAAATGGCAATACAAAGTGTCATGCACGAAGAACGTGCACACTTTTTACTTTGGTCATTAGGGGCCATCCATAAATTACGTCACACGTTAAGGGGGAGGGAGGGGTCGACGAAGTGTGACATTGTGTGACAAGGGGTGGGAGGGGTCCTAAACTTCGTTACGCCACATTTAAAAATCTAATATATCTAAGTACAGTAATACCCCGCTTTACGCGAGGAATACGTTCCGCAAAAACTTGCGTTAAGTGGAATTAGCGTAGGATAGAAGGTTGCATTTAAGCATAGCCAAAAGACAGTACAAAATGCAAATCCATGCTCTACGCATTCACTATACGCATTTGAAATATGTATATTTTTGGTGGGCTTGAAAATATGTAAATGTAATCAGACATAAACAAAACAAAAGTGTATTATTGCACAAGTGTGGAAGCATTATTGGGGACCCCGACGTCGCAACACGCGACACAAAAAAGTTATTTTTCCTTATTAAAAAAAAAAAAAAACTAGTTCTAATGTGGGTTCGACCCTTTCGGTCCACACGATCAACTTCCCAGTATGATGGATGTTGAATATGTATATGATTGGGTATTTTAATAATAAATGAACAATAGGCAATATATGTAGAATATATCTATAATACCGAGAATTTGTCACAATTGTTTATCAATATTTTCGCTAAAATGTCAAACTAAATGTGCGCAATTACAAGATTAGGATGACGAAAATGTATATAAAATTGATGTTTTAATGTTTTTCGGCACCTCAATGAAGTCGATATAGATTTTAGTTCGCGCGGTATAGTGCAGGTACAAAAATCACTTAAGTCATTTAAACCAAAAACCGCTGGACCGAATATTATAAAAATCTTTACAGATTATATTGTCGCTAATACGCTTCGAACGGCACCTCAAGTAAGTCAATATCTTTCGTGGTTCGGGCGATATCGTGCAGGTACAAAAATCACTTACGCCGCTTAAACAAAAAAACGACTGGACCGAATTTTATGAAAATCTTTTCAGATCATATTTGGTTAATACTCTTCGAACGGCACGTCAACTAAGTCGATATCATTTATAATTCGCGCGATATCGTGCAGGTACAAAAATCACTTAAGTCATTTGAACCAAAAAACCGCTGGACCGAATATTATAAAAATATTTTCAGATTATATTGTCGCTAATACGCTTCGAACGGCACCTCAAGTAAGTCAATATCTTTCGTGGTTCGGGCGATATCGTGCAGGTACAAAAATCACTTACGCCGCTTAAACAAAAAAACGGCTGGACCGAATTTTATGAAAATCTTTTCAGATCATATTTTGGTTAATACTCTTCGAACGGCACGTCAACTAAGTCGATATCATTTATAATTCGCGCGATATCGTGCAGGTACAAAAATCACTTAAGTCATTTGAACCAAAAAACCGCTGGACCGAATATTATAAAAATATTTTCAGATTATATTGTCGCTAATACGCTTCGAACGGCACCTCAAGTAAGTCAATATCTTTCGTGGTTCGGGCGATATCGTGCAGGTACAAAAATCACTTACGCCGCTTAAACAAAAAAACGGCTGGACCGAATTTTATGAAAATCTTTTCAGATCATATTTTGGTTAATACTCTTCGAACGGCACGTCAACTAAGTCGATATCATTTATAATTCGCGCCATATCGTGCAGGTACAAAAATCACTTAGTCATTTGAACCAAAAAACCGCTGGACCGAATATTATAAAAATCTTTTCAGATTATATTGTCGCTAATACGCTTCGAACGGCACCTCACAAGTAAGTCAATATCTTTCGTGGTTCGGGCGATATCATGCAGGTACAAAAATCACTTACGTCGCTTAAACAAAAAAACGGCTGGACCGAATTTCATGAAAATCTTTTCAGATCATATTTCGGTTAATACGCTTCGAACGACACCTCAACGAAGTCGATATCAGTTTTGGTTCGCGCGATATCTTGCAGGAAAAAATGACCACATCCGTACGCACATACACACACACATACTTCCTCCCAATTTTTTGCTTAAAATGCTCCTGGGACCTTGAAAGATGAAAATACGTCGAAATTTTCGATTTCGATTTTCGGACCGATTACAATAACTTCCTATACTGGGAAGTTAACAAAAAAAAAAAAACAAATAAAATCACATTTTGTTTTCCTCTAAAAGTACATAGAGCAGTGAAGCGACTCCATTAAAACCAAAATTGTAGCCAACACAGGAATAACGGGGAAGTTAAAATTTAAAATATACAGTGGTGTGAAAAATTATAGACTCATACCATAATTCTCGTTTTTCTTGGGATTGGTAATAAACATTTATGACCGATTTTAACCCAAAATACTACCAACGAAAACTAATTCAGGGAACATCCTTTGGCGGCGTAATTCCCTTTTTTACGGAAATGGTCATTTTAAGCAGTAAAAAACTCAAATTTGACCTGTGAAAAAGTATAAACTCAAGATCTTTATTCAATAATGTTTATTTAAATAATTTATTTAGTATGAAGTGCTTTCTACATTTTTCCTAATAACGCTTAATAATCGTTGTGGTAGACTACAAATCAGGTTGTTTAAGGTGCTTCCTGCTATCTCATTCCATGCTTCAACAATCCTTTGCTTTAGATCTTGTACATTTTGGATTTCTGGCTTTTCCTGATCGTAAACCTTCCTGGCCAGGATGCCCCACAGATTTTCGATAGGGTTTAAGTCTGGACTTAAGGCTGGCCAACGTAAAAGTTTGATGCCATATTCTTCAAACCAGGTTTTTGTACTGCGTGCTGTATGGATAGGAGCGTTGTCTTGTTGAAAAATTACATCTTTGTCCTCCGTTAACGTTATTAGAGGAAGAAGATGTTCCTCCAACACTTTTTGGCATCAATTTTTCCAGAAATAAAAACAATTTCCGTTTTTAAGTTACCAACAAAAGCTGCCCACACCATAACTCCTCCTCCTCCTAAAGGCCTCCTTGACATGATTTTTCGTTCCTTCCTGAGATCATGCCAATAGTACTTCAAACCGTCGGGTCCGTCCAGGTTAAACTTTTTTTCATCGCATGTGATCTTCAGCGATACACAGTAGAATTCGTTTATAATTCGTGAAGAAATCAGATCAACTATGACGTTATAACCGAATGTTGTTTTAAGCAAATGAAGAGAAAAGTAAAGTATAAGGTTCACACATGTAATTAAAGTAACGATATTGATATATGTATGCAGTTATCCCGTTTATGATTACATATTTTGAAAAGTTGAGTCGAGGTTGAGTTGAAATTTCAATCACGGTATATGACATCGAGTTGAGTTCACTTTGGGTTGAAATAGAGCTGAACTAAAAACAAAACATAACCTCAAATTTTTGTGAAAAATTCTCTTTTATAGATACGTAAAAATTCAGAACGAAATAATTTTCTATTCCTGTGCAAGCAAAACACCGAACTCAAAACTAACGTCGAAGGCGGACTTCATGGATTTACCATCAAACAAAACAAATGTCACCTCAACCCAATTAAAACTCAACCCGCGTATATGTATGAAGCAAAATATCACTTCGAACCGGGTAGGAGAGCTGAGTTGGGTCAGCGTAAACTCGATCTTCGTTTATGACTAGTTTGAACCTAGGTTGAACCAAGTCATAAAGGGGGTATTTGTTAACTTCAACACTATATCAAATTGCCCGGAAAAATATCAAAATATTATAAATTATACAAATTATCCTCAATATTTTATACATATTCATATTTTCTTGAAATTCAAATCCAAACAAGTTTTATTCCACTTTAATTAATATATATTATGCAAACAATGTAGGTATAAAACCAAATTAGTTTTCAAACACAACGTAAAATGTCCCGCTTTTATGTCAGAATAGAAGTTGCAGTTGCAATTTCGTTCTACATTAACTGCGCCGTCCAACTTTGACATAAATCGCAGTTGCAGTCGGCCGTCGCAGTCGCAATTCTGTTTTGACCTTAATGCTGTCACTGTGCCGGATAGATATCAAATCCCGCATATACAGAACTTCTCCGTGAATCTTCACGGTTGCACAATTTTTTCAAAGGTTGATTTGGTACGTGCATACCATCACATACCAATCACCCCCAGAAGACGTGCATAAGACTGCACTCATTACGCCATTCGACCTACGAAATGCAGCACAAACTTTTCAAAGGTTCATAATGAAGTTACGAGAGATCTCGACTTCGTTTATGTATACTTGGACGATATACTTATCGCCAGTAAAACCGAGGATGAGCATATCGTTCACCTCGAAGAGCTCTTTAAATGCCTCGATAGCTTCGGTTTAACCATTAAGCTAGAGAAATGCGTTTTTGGTGCAACAGAGATTAAGTTTCTAAGCCACCGCATCATAAAGGAGGGAATACTTCCATCCTCCAATCGGGCTCAGGCTATCGTTGATCTCGCACCTCCAACTTCTGTCAAATCGATCCAGACGTTTTTGGGAATGGTGAATTTTTATCAATAATTTTTAATTTTTATTTTTTTTTATGAGAGACCTTCTCAACCGCTCACGTGCCAATAAAGTTTTTGACTGGCCAGCAGAATGTCAGGCGGCATTCCTCAAGGTGAAAACCTCGATGGTTGAAGCAACTCTGCTGAACCATCCAATCGAGGATGCAAAATACAGTCTAACGACTAACGCCTCTGATTATATATATATATATATATATATATATATATATATATATATATATATATTATATATATATTATATATATATATATATATATATATATATATATATATACATATATGGGTGATTGTCATGAAATGGGAGTTTTTGAGATTTGAACAAAAATTTGTGAACAAAAAAAAAGTGCTGAAAAAAAATTTTCTCATGTGTTTTCAACATTATTTTGAAGTACTTTCTGTATATTTCCACATAAATACACACGGGGTATAGACAGTGAGAAGTTTATATCGAAAAGCCGAAATTATATGGCTTCGGAGGCGACAATTACGGTAGCGACATTTCATCGAAAAATCCGTCGCTTTCATGATCAATGAGAGCAAACAATTTTTCCGAAAATTTGCTTGCTCTACAAATGCAAACAAATATACCGAACCGAGTTAAAAGAGATTTGCAACACATATCACAACGAAAACACACATTACGGAGGCGACAGTTTTTTTTTCTTCGATAATTTTCTTGAGGGTTGCTCTCTTGTTTATAAATTGTTCACAGTCTAAACGTCCGGCGAGGATAAACATTCATAAAGAAACTTGTGACGATTCGTTTTCACTACTTAGTGCCACTTGACAACCAATTTGTCGTTGCGTGTGCGCTATTCTTATAGTTTTTATTGAAATTTGCAACAAACAACAGTCAGAATGTAAACACTGACATCTAACTAAGCAGGTATCCGCCCGCGTAATACATACCGGTGATCAGTTTCGGAACACTGCTGCTATCGTTTGAGACCCTAGGCGCGCGGCAATAATGCACTGTTTTTCCGTAAACGTAGTGCCGTGACGTAAAAGCGGAAAATGGACAGGTTACGGAGGCGACATTTTCGGTGGTCGAAGGGCCGCCATTTTGTTCAAGAGTGCTTGCCGCGGGAGGCGATGAAGGAGAGAATGTTTTATTACTGGATGGAGATTTTCACCCCAGAAAAAATTTGTTTGAGGCGTTATAGCTAGAGAACAACGGCCAGCCAGCCACTACCCCCATTTCATGACAATCACCCATATATATCCTTACTAATATTATAAATGCGAAAGTAACTCTGTCTGTCTGTCTGTCTGTCTGTCTGTCTGTCTGTTACGCTTTCACGCCTAAACCACTAAACCGATTTTGATGAAATTTTCAACAGACATAGTTTAGACCTTGGAGACGGACATAGGCTACTTTTTATGGAGAACAAAAGGGTTGAAGGGGGTGAAATGGGGTTCAATAAGTTGTAAGGGGATTTTTTTCTATTGAATAAAAAGTAACTGACTGACAGACAACGCACAACCTAAACCGCTAGAGCTAAAGGGCTGAAATTTTGACTGTGTATCCCTATAATGGCGTGGACATCCACTAAAAAGCGATTTTTCGAAATTCATCCCCTAAGGGGGTGAAATGGGGTTTATCCAAACCGCTGGAGCTATAGGGCTGAAATTTGGACAGTGCATCCCTATAATGGAGTGGACATCCACTATAAAGCGATTTTTCGAAATTCAGTGAAATTGTTTTTTTTACAAACCCCTAAAGCTATAAGGCTGAAATTTTGACAGTGCATCCCTATAATGACGTTTACATGCTCTAAAGAGCGATTTTTCGAAATTCATCCCCTAAGGGTGTGAAATTGTTTTTTTTACAAACCCCTAAAGCTATAGGGCTGAAATTTTGACAGTGCATCCCTATAATGACGCGGACATCCACTAAGAAGCGATTTTTCAAAATTCATCCCCTAAGGGGGTGAAATGGGGTTTACCCAAACCGCTGCAGCTATTGGGCTGAAATTTTGACAGTGCATCCCTATATTGGCGTGGACATCCACTAAGAAGCGATTTTTCGAAATTCATCCCCTAAGGGGGTGAATTGGGGTTTACCCAAACCGCTGGAGCTATAGGGCTGAAATTTTAACAGTGCATCCCTATAATGACGTGGACATCCACTAAGAAGCGATTTTTCGAAATTCATCCCCTAAGGGGGTGAAATGGGGTTTACCCAAACCGCTGGAGCTATAGGGCTGAAATTTTAACAGTGCATCCCAATAACGACGTGGACATCCACTAAAGAGCGATTTTTCGAAATTCATCCCCTAAGGGTGTGAAATTGGTTTTTTTACAAACCCCTAAAGCTATAGGGCTGAAATTTTTACAGTGCATCCCTATAATGACGTTTACATCCACTAAAGAGCGATTTTTCGAAATTCATCCCCTAAGGGTGTGAAATTGGTTTTTTTACAAACCCCTAAAGCTATAGGGCTGAAATTTTGACAGTGCATCCCTATAATGACGTGGACATCCACTAAGAAGCGATTTTTCAAAATTCATCCCCTAAGGGGGTGAAATGGGGTTTACCCAAACCGCTGCAGCTATTGGGCTGAAATTTTGACAGTGCATCCCTATATTGGCGTGGACATCCACTAAGAAGCGATTTTTCGAAATTCATCCCCTAAGGGGGTGAATTGGGGTTTACCCAAACCGCTGGAGCTATAGGGCTGAAATTTTAACAGTGCATCCCTATAACGACGTGGACATCCACTAAGAAGCGATTTTTCGAAATTCATCCCCTAAGGGGGTGAAATGGGGTTTACCCAAACCGCTGGAGCTATAGGGCTGAAATTTTAACAGTGCATCCCAATAACGACGTGGACATTCACTAAAGAGCGATTTTTCGAAATTCATCCCCTAAGGGTGTGAAATTGGTTTTTTTACAAACCCCTAAAGCTATAGGGCTGAAATTTTGACAGTGCATCCCTATAATGACGTTTACATCCACTAAAGAGCGATTTTTCGAAATTCATCCCCTAAGGGTGTGAAATGGGTTTTTTACAAACCGCTGAAGCTATAGGGCTGAAATTTGGACAGTGCATCCCGATAATGACGTGGACATCCACTAAGAAGCGATTTTTCAAAATTCATCCCCTAAGGGGGTGAAATGGGGTTTACCCAAACCGCTGCAGCTATAGGGCTGAAATTTTGACAGTGCATCCCTATATTGGCGTGGACATCCACTAAGAAGCGATTTTTCGAAATTCATCCCCTAAGGGGGTGAATTGGGGTTTACCCAAACCGCTGGAGCTATAGGGCTGAAATTTTAACAGTGCATCCCTATAATGACGTGGACATCCACTAAGAAGCGATTTTTCGAAATTCATCCCCTAAGGGGGTGAAATGGGGTTTACCCAAACCGCTGGAGCTATAGGGCTGAAATTTTGACAGTGCATCCCTATAGTGATGTGGACATCCACTAAGAAGCGATTTTTCGGAATTTATCCCCTAAGGGGGTGAAATGGGGGTTTCCAAACCCCTAAAGCTGGAGGGCTCTAATTTTGACCGTGCATCATTATAATGACGATTTTTCGAAATTCATCCCCTAAAGGGGTAAAATTTGGTTTACCAAACTACTGGAGCTACAGGGTTGAAATTTGGACAGTGCATCCCTATAATGACATGGACATCGACTAAGAGGCGATTACTCGAAATTCATCCCCTAAGGGGATGAAATGGGGTTAACCCAAACCTCTGAAGCTGAAGGGCTGGAATTTTGACAGTGCATCCCTATAATCACGTAGAAATGAATGACTCGAAATTCACTTTATTTAATATTCATTTGTGATTGCTTCATAATTTCTTACATCCACGTAAATAGGCGAACAAACTTAACGAACGTTTGTCAAACCCTAAAATGTCACTTTTCTTGATGACATATACATGCCAATCTACTTTAAAACTTGCAGATTTGTTGAGCAGAGGTAATTTTTTTCAATTTCGCAGCAATTTGTTTACCATATTTATTAAAAAAATGCACTATAATAAACAATTTTTAGGGATAATAACAGCTGACTTTTTTGTTGGTTTTTTTAAGGAAAGCATTGCACATAATAAACAGTTTTTAAAGGCGTTGCAAGGCACGCGGGTTTTATGCTAGTATATATATATATATATATATATATATATATATATATATATATATATATATATATATATATATATATATATAATATATATATATATATATATATATATATATATATATATATATATATATATATAGAGAGAGAGAGAGAGAGAGAGAGAGAGAGAGTTTCCCTTCTAACATATTTTTCTGTTTTCTATATAGGAGTCCTAATATTAGTAATGAGGCCACCACCGCAGCCTTCGATGCTATTTCTGAACAGATTTCCGGATTTTTATTTTCCCACCCGGAAAGCGAAATCATTGTTGCGGGTGATTTCAACGTTCACAATGTACATTGGCTAAATTACTCAAATGGCACCAGTGTTCCTGGCAAAGACGCCGAGCTCTTTGCGAGCCTTAACAACTTGCACCAAATTGTCAAATGTCCGACGAGAGTCCCTGATATTCCACTCAAGGAGCCCATCTCCTTGGCCTGTTTCTTACTTCCCATCCGACGCGGTACTCCATCAAGGTTACCTCACCCCTTGGCAACTCGGACCATAAACTAATTAGCGCTTATTTCCCATATCCATCCTCGACCACAACCACCTCAGCTCCTAAAAGAACTGTGTGGCACTATGGGAAAGCCAACTGGTTGGGTCTTATTCGCTTCTTCCAGGCCACTGACTGGGATTTGTGTTTCCGTAATGCCAATGCGAACTATGCGGCCCTCTGTGTCACCAAAATTATTCGAGCGGGTATGCGCTTGTTCATCCCTCACTCTACCAAATCTGTGAAGCCTAGGCCGAACAAATGGTTCAATGGGGAATGTATGAACGCAATCAAAGCTAAAGAAGCCGCCTATAGAGCATACAGACGTTCGCCTAATGAGCCACTTCGTCGTGAGTACGTCAAACTTAGAAACTCCTGTAACTCCATCATCAGGAAAGTCAAATCATCATTTGATGATAGATTGAGAAGTAAGATTCTTAACTCCACTACAGGCAGCAAAAATTTCTGGTCCTTGGTAACTGCCATCAAGAAGAATTTTACTTCCTCCTCAACACCTCCTTTTATTCACAACAAGGAAGTGATAACAGAAAGCAAACCCAAGGCCGACCTATTAGCTTCTCTGTTCGCCGCAAATTCTTCTTTACCCGATGCTGCTATGTCACCCCCCACTCTCGAGAATACCACCCACTCAATGGACGGAGTTCACTTCAGGACTCGCGAGGTGTTTAGGTGTCTCAAAGAACTCGACGCCAATAAATCCACTGGTCCCGACAAAATCCCCCCTATGGTACTTAAAAAATGTGCCTCACCTTTGGCTAAACCTCTGCGCAAACTTTTTGCCCTGTCTTACTTCTCCGGAGTGTATCCCGACTCTTGGAAACTAGCTCATGTTCAGCCAATCCCAAAAAAAGGTGAAGCCAGCGACCCCTTAAACTACCGCCCAATAGCAATTACTTCTGTTCTCTCCAAAATCATGGAGACAATAATCAATAAAAAGGTGATGAAATATCTAGAATCCAACCAAATTATACACGACAGGCAATACGGCTTCAGATCTAAACGGTCTACTGGCGATCTGCTTGTGTGTTTAACCGAGCGTATCAACCAAAGCATTCACAGCTTTGGTGAGTCTAGCCTGGTTGGTCTAGATATATCAAAGGCTTTTGACAGAGTATGGCACCCAGCTCTGTTGAATAAACTCCAAGCTATTGGTATACACTTAGTTCTAAGGAACTGGATTAAGAGCTTTCTTTCATGCCGTTCAATCAAGGTAGTATTGGATGGCGTCGAATCCAACCCCCACGCCATTTCGGCCGGAGTTCCCCAGGGGTCAATTCTCTCACCCGCACTTTTTCTAATCTTCATTAATGATCTGCTCTCAATCCCCTCCAACCCACTTCACTGCTTCGCTGATGACGGTACTCTGAATTTCTCTTACTCCTTCGACAATATAAGACAAGCACGTGCCAGACCTTGTCTTTACCACCGTCGACTGATGTCGGCTTCGATCAACCGGGATATAGAATCGATTCTTCATTGGGGCGAAATGAACCGAGTCGAATTCAATGCCACAAAAACGAAGCACTGTCTAATCTCCAACAAAAATTGTACCGACCTTCCTCCTGTCTCGGTGGATGGAGAGAGTCTAACGGCTGACTCAACTCTCAACATCCTAGGGGTAACTTTAACGGAGCATCTGCGATGGAACGATCACATATTCCAAATCGCCAAACAAGCCTCCCAATGCCTTGGATTTCTCAAGAGATGCAAGTTCCTCCTCCAGCCAGCCGCATTGGCTACAATAAACAAATCCTACATTCGGCCGCGTCTCGAATACAACTCACATATCTGGGCAGGCGCCCCAAAAACCACCTTGGCCTGTCTCGACAAGGTGCAAAATCGTGCCCTCAAACTCATTGGTGATCGCGCCTCCATAGACACCTTGAGCCACCGTAGGAACGTAGCAGCCCTCTCCATACTTTATCGCTATTACCATGGCGACTGTTCCACCGAAATTCAGGACCTCCTGCCTGCACGGCAATACTTTTCCCGCAACACAAGACTAGCCCGCTCGGCTCACCCCCATACCCTACAGCCCCCTCGTTCACGCACAATACGGTTTAGAAGTTCGTTTATGAATAGAACAATTCGACTGTGGAATAATCTCCCGCAGTCGTTATTTCTGAACTCGTACAATACCTTAGAGTTCAAACGTGAGGTCCATCGTCATTTTCTTCTACACCCTCCAGACCCCCTTTAACCTTTCCTATTCTCCTCTATTCTTCAAACCAAGCTTACTACTAGACATTGCACCATGAACTGAACGACATGACGGACTGGTAGTACAAAGGGTTACACCTAAGCTTGGTTTTTTCATAAAAAAAAAAAAAAAAAAAAAAAAAAAAACACAGAAGGCGCACTTCCCAGTAAGGCTGAGAAATTTTACCACAGGTTTTGTGGCTCTGCTGAGGCATGAAAACATATAAAAATAAATAACGAATTAAACCTTCTAGCTCAGAAGGTGCACTTCTCAGCAGGGCTGAGAAACATTTACCACTGCCGTGGCTCAGCTGAGACATGCAAACAGAAAATATTAAAAGCATGAAAGATCAAAAACATCAAACAGAGAAGCATGCAAAACTAAAAAGGGAGTGAGGCACGCAGAGAGTCACGCCACATTGAGAAGGGTCCTTTTAAGGACAACTTCACTAGTTAGCAAGCTAAACACATTCCTATTGTTGTTAGTATTTATAAGCATGCGATTAACGGGTTCGAACATGCCATAATTGGTGTTAGAGGAATTAATGTGCAAGAGAGGTTCACCTCTCAGGTTGTAGTTATTCACTCTAAATAACGCGCGGCTTCTTAAGAAACCAGAGACCACCTTGTCAGTTGATGAACGAATATAACGTCAGCGACCTCACGGCGCTTATGGAGAGACCTTTGAGCAATTTAAGTCTGTTCTCATAAGGCGGAAGAGCAAGTGGGTCATCCCACGGGGGGTGGCTGAGTGCAAACCGGACGAACTTCCTTTGAACCGATTCGATTTTACTAACATGGGAGGAATAGTAAGGAGACCATACCTGGGAACCGTAGTCAAGCAAAGGCCTAACCAAAGATACGTACAGGTGTTTAGTGATGAGGGGGTTGTTGAACTCTTTGGACCATCTTTTTATAAATCCCAGGACTGAATTGCCCTTGGAGGAGATATAATTGATGTGGGTGGAGAAATTCAACTTACTTTCTAACCTAACCCCAAGATCGATTACAGATTCAGTACGGGAGACCTTGTTGTCAAGGAAAGTATAGTCATAAGTTATAACACCACGTTTCCTACAAAAAGTCATGATCTCGCATTTACTAATATTAAGCACAAGGTTGTTGTTGGAACACCAAGAATAGAAGGTGTTTAGATCTGCTTGCAGAAGTTTGCAATCTTCTATACTCCTTATGTGGCGATACAGTTTGATGTCATCAGCGTAAATAAGGATTTTACAGTGCCTTAACTTGGTAACAATATCGTCAATTGATAAAATAAAAAGGAGAGGGCCAAGATGACTACCTTTTTTTTTTTTTGTGGCAAGAAGAAGCTTAGGAGTCACCCTTTGTACTACTAGTCCGTCATGTCTTACAAGTCATGGTGCAACGTATAGTAGTAAGCTTGATCTGAAGGAAAGATGAGATAGGATAGGTTAGGGGTCTGGAGGGTGCATGATTAGATGTCGATGAACCTTGCGTTTGAACTCTGAGATGTTATATGAGCTCGGAAACACCGACTGCGGAAGAGAGTTCCACAATCGAGTTGTTCTATTTATAAACGAACTGCTAAAACGTAATGTGCGTGAAGGGGAGGGCTGAAGTGTGAAGGGTGAGCCGAGTTGGCTAGTCTTGTGTTGCGGGAAAAAAATTGCCGTGTAGGCAGGAGGTTCTTTATTTCAGTGGAGCATTCGCTGTAATAATAGCGATAAAACTTGCTGAGCGCTGCTACATTCCTACGGTGGCTTAAAGGATCAATGCAAAGGGTACTATCGCCAATGAGTTTGATGGCGCGGTTTTGCACCTTGTCTAGCCAAGCCAAGGTGGTTTTAGGGGCGCCCGCCCAGATATACGAGTTATACTCAAGGCGTGGCCGAATGTAGGACTTGTAGATTGTAGCCAAGGCAGTTGGATGAAGGAGAAACTTGCATCTCTTAAGGAAGCCGAGGCATTGGTACGCTTGTTTGGTGACTTGGAGTATGTGATTATTCCAACGCAAATCGTTGGATAGAGTCACGCCGAGGATGTTAAGATATGGATCAGCAGTTATATTATCTTCGCCCACTGAAATGGAGGGAAGGTTGGGGCAGGTTTTAGTGGAGAATAGACAGTACTTGGTTTTGGTTTCATTGAACTCGACACGGTTCTTGCGGCCCCAATCAAGAATGAGTTTAATGTCCGCGTTAAGAGAGTTGGACATGAGTTCACGTTCTAAGAGACAAGGTCTGGCACTTGCTTGTCCTGTGTTGTCGGAGGGGTATGAGTAACGCAAAGTACCGTCATCGGCAAAACTATGAAGTGGATTGGAGGGGATTGAGAGCAGATCATTAATGAATATTAGAAAGAGAGTCGGTGAGAGAATCGCCTCTTGTGGAACGCCGGCCGAAATGGAATGAGGGTTGGGGACTCCAGAGGACACTTCGATGTTCTTAGATTTGACTCCGCGGAATAGAACCTGGTAGGTTTTTCTTTAGTTTAAGAACTATAATAGAGTGGGAAAGCTTGCCGAAAGCCTTACTAAAGTCTGTGTAGACACAGTCAGTTTGGCAGCCAGTAACAAAGCCTCTAACTGTGTGTGAAGAGAACTCCAGTAAATTAGTAGTAGTGGAGCGGGCTGCAAGAAAACCATGTTGATTTGTTGAGATAAGCTCCTTGCAGATAGGGGCGATAGCAGAATAAATAATAGATTCGAAGAGTTTTGGTATAGACGATAACTTCGCAATTGGCCTATAATTAGAGATTTCGTTCTTACAGCCTTTTTTATGGACAGGTATTAGATATAAAAGAGTGCCCATTATTTAGGGATTTTTGAAATAAACTTAGTTGAGGAGACAGTAGGGCCTCTGCGCAGGATTTTAGAACAGCTGGAGGGACTCCATCAGGGCCGGCCGAAAAATCCTGTGGAAGTTAATTTATATGTTTCGAGATATCATCCCTGGGGCCCGTTTTTATAATACGCTTTTTCGTAAAATCGACTTTATAATTTTCATTTTTCAATTTTGTTGTCCATGTAATACGAAAACTTAACGAATTTTCGTAAATTAACGAGCGGTGCTTTACGCCACCTATAAGTTGATCGTACCTTGCCAAACGACTAGTTACACGGAATATATATTAGAAACGTGGAATAAATTAGAAGAAATACCTTCAGGTAGCCCGTATTTTGAATAAAACCACTCTTTAGTTTCTTGCATATTTGCATTTGTTGTGATGAAAAGCGGACATAACTTGCTCTCAATTTTAATTAATATTTCTTGTAATATAATTGAAACCATACTTTTTGATAATGGGACAAGTAAAATCATTTCCTGCCGTATTTTGGTACCCACCAGAAGACAGAACAATTAAAGTAACAGCTAGTCTTAGTACAGGTGGGATGTATGTTATTCGTTGACCAGCACAGAAAGATGTATTTTTTCTGGTACGAACAGTAAAGCCTCTTTCGATATTCGAAAGCGCTGAACAAAACTAAAAACTTATTTATTAAAGATTTTACATAATAAAATAAATTATCCCTTACTCCTTATTTGGCATAGCCAAAGGATTTGATATATCCCTTAATTTTCGTTTGAAAATATTATATTTATGCTGCTGAGTTCTTCCATCTTCTTTATTTTCCTAATAAACTAAAATATGACGCCAAATAGACATATTTAGTAACTTGATAAGTTACTAAAATCTTGCACTAATTTCAGAATTGACAATTCACGACCGTTATATCGTCAAGCGCTATAAATATTAGCCATAAGCTAGTAGCCGCCGCTTCAATATGCTTACGAACACCATTGAATTTACGAACTTGATTTGTTCGTAATATGTGAACCACTATTAAAAATTATCGTTATTTTATTTTTCGTTTTACGAAATTAAAGTTTGCGAATAAGCGTATTACAAAAACGGGCCCCTGGTTATAGACAGGGAAAAGTTTTGAGCCGTTCGGATTGCATTGATATGTCGAAAATTGTCTACATCTGGCTGGAATACAGGGGACGAGAAAGATTTGAGGAAGAACGATGCAAAATTGTCACAAATTTCGGCTGAATTAGAACTGAGGGAGTTCTCGTATTGCATGGTGTAGGTGTAAGGGTAATTATCAACTTTTGACGTGACAACGTCTATTAAAACGATGAACGCCGGATGCATGCACGAAAAATGATGACTCATTGTCCCGTTATGTCCCGTTATGTCCCGTTATCTCCCGAAGTAATTTTAAAAATTTGATCGTAGTAATCTTAAAAATTTGATTAAAATTGTCAATATTAATTAGATTAAATTTGTCAAATTGTCAACAATAAGCAAAGCAAGCCAAACACTCTGTCTCCTAACTGGGTGCCGGTGTATAAGAAAATAGTGAACATTACACTGACGAAAACTGTGAAATGCAAACGAAAACAGTTTCCTTGCGTTCCTGCTTGTGCTATTACCATTCACAAGTCGCAAGGTGGGACGTTTACTGTTATTATCTATAATATAAAAATAAGTCGGGTTTTCCTTCCAGACGCTATAATTAGAGAACGCACGATCCGATTTCCACGGTTTTGCATTCGTTGGAAAGGTCTCGGGCTCCGTGAGGTTTATAGCAAAAAAATTTCAACAGAAAAGCAGGCGTTTGGTCCATAGCAGCCATCTCAAGAGGGCGGATTACCATTTCTTTACAACCCCTCGACATGGATATCAAATGAAAGGTTATGGTAAGTAGAACACCAAAAGCAATATAGTATACTCAATATATCGTTTGGTCCATGGCAGTCATCACAAGAGAGCAGATGACCATTTTCTTCACAACCCATTCGAAATGGGTATCCAATGAAAGAGTATGATAAGTAGAACAATATAAGCAATATAGTATACTCAATATGTCGCTTGGTCCATAGCGGCCACCTCAAGAATGCGGATTACCATTTTCTTCACAACACCTTCGACATGGATATCGAATGAAAGAGTATGATAAGTAGAACACCATAGGCAATAAAGTATACTCAATATATCGTTTGGTCCATGGCGATCATCTCAAGCGGGCGGATTACCATTTTCTTCACAACCCCTTCGAGATGGGTATCAAATGAGAGAGTATGATAAGTAGAGGACATAAGCAATATAGTATACTCAATATATATCGGTTGGTCCATAGCGGCCATCTCCAGAGGTTGGATTACCATTATCTTCACACCTCTCGATATGGATTTCAAATGAAAGGGTGTGATAAGTAGAACACCATAAGCAATATAGTATACTCAATATATCGTTTGGTCCATGGCGGTCATCTCAAGAGGGAGGATGATCATTTTCTTCACTAACCCCTCGACATTGGTATCAAATGAAAGGGCATTATAAGAAGAATGCCATAGACTATGTCTTTAGATTCATGGCGGCCATCTCAAGAGGGCGGATTGCCATTTTCTTCACAACACCCGAGACATGGGTATCAAATGAAAGGCTATGAAAAGTAGAACACCATAAGCAATATAGTATACTCAATATATTGTTTGGTCCATAGCGGCCATCTCAAGAGGGCGGATTACCATTTTCTTCACAACCCCTTCGAGATGGGTATCAAATGAGAGAGTATGATAAGTAGAACACCATATGCAATATAGTATACTCAAAATATCGTTTGGTCCATAGCGGCCACCTCAAGAGTGCGGATTAATATTTTCTTCACAACCCCTTCGACATGGGTATCAAATGAAAGAGTATGATAAGTAGAACACCATAGGCAATATAGTATACTCAATATATCATTTGGTCCATGGCGGTCATCTCCCGAAATCAATTTTCCCAGATTTGTTCTTTTTTCACTATAGCTTTTTCCTATCGCAGACTGTGTCCTCATAATCTTATTTTATTGAAAGGCGTTGCAACGCACGCGGGTTTTTGCTAGTTTAATATAAATGATTCAATTTTATTCATAAAAGTATGCAATCATTTCATCAATGTTTTCTCATGACGTTGTCACGTTAAACTATCGTCCGTAAACCCTCTTTACAGACAACAAATTTTTTTTGACGTGACAACGTCTATTAAAACGATGAACGCCGGATGCATGCACGAAAAATGATGACTCATTGTCCCGTTATGTCCCGTTATGTCCCGTTATCTCCCGAAGTAATTTTAAAAATTTGATCGTAGTAATCTTAAAAATTTGATTAAAATTGTCAATATTAATTAGATTAAATTTGTCAAATTGTCAACAATAAGCAAAGCAAGCCAAACACTCTGTCTCCTAACTGGGTGCCGGTGTATAAGAAAATAGTGAACATTACACTGACGAAAACTGTGAAATGCAAACGAAAACAGTTTCCTTGCGTTCCTGCTTGTGCTATTACCATTCACAAGTCGCAAGGTGGGACGTTTACTGTTATTATCTATAATATAAAAATAAGTCGGGTTTTCCTTCCAGACGCTATAATTAGAGAACGCACGATCCGATTTCCACGGTTTTGCATTCGTTGGAAAGGTCTCGGGCTCCGTGAGGTTTATAGCAAAAAAATTTCAACAGAAAAGCAGGCGTTTGGTCCATAGCAGCCATCTCAAGAGGGCGGATTACCATTTCTTTACAACCCCTCGACATGGATATCAAATGAAAGGTTATGGTAAGTAGAACACCAAAAGCAATATAGTATACTCAATATATCGTTTGGTCCATGGCAGTCATCACAAGAGAGCAGATGACCATTTTCTTCACAACCCATTCGAAATGGGTATCCAATGAAAGAGTATGATAAGTAGAACAATATAAGCAATATAGTATACTCAATATGTCGCTTGGTCCATAGCGGCCACCTCAAGAATGCGGATTACCATTTTCTTCACAACACCTTCGACATGGATATCGAATGAAAGAGTATGATAAGTAGAACACCATAGGCAATAAAGTATACTCAATATATCGTTTGGTCCATGGCGATCATCTCAAGCGGGCGGATTACCATTTTCTTCACAACCCCTTCGAGATGGGTATCAAATGAGAGAGTATGATAAGTAGAGGACATAAGCAATATAGTATACTCAATATATATCGGTTGGTCCATAGCGGCCATCTCCAGAGGTTGGATTACCATTATCTTCACACCTCTCGATATGGATTTCAAATGAAAGGGTGTGATAAGTAGAACACCATAAGCAATATAGTATACTCAATATATCGTTTGGTCCATGGCGGTCATCTCAAGAGGGAGGATGATCATTTTCTTCACTAACCCCTCGACATTGGTATCAAATGAAAGGGCATTATAAGAAGAATGCCATAGACTATGTCTTTAGATTCATGGCGGCCATCTCAAGAGGGCGGATTGCCATTTTCTTCACAACACCCGAGACATGGGTATCAAATGAAAGGCTATGAAAAGTAGAACACCATAAGCAATATAGTATACTCAATATATTGTTTGGTCCATAGCGGCCATCTCAAGAGGGCAGATTACCATTTTCTTCACAACCCCTTCGAGATGGGTATCAAATGAGAGAGTATGATAAGTAGAACACCATATGCAATATAGTATACTCAAAATATCGTTTGGTCCATAGCGGCCACCTCAAGAGTGCGGATTAATATTTTCTTCACAACCCCTTCGACATGGGTATCAAATGAAAGAGTATGATAAGTAGAACACCATAGGCAATATAGTATACTCAATATATCATTTGGTCCATGGCGGTCATCTCCCGAAATCAATTTTCCCAGATTTGTTCTTTTTTCACTATAGCTTTTTCCTATCGCAGACTGTGTCCTCATAATCTTTTTTTATTTAAAGGCGTTGCAACGCACGCGGGTTTTTGCTAGTTTAATATAAATGATTCAATTTTATTCATAAAAGTATGCAATCATTTCATCAATGTTTTCTCATGACGTTGTCACGTTAAACTATCGTCCGTAAACCCTCTTTACAGACAACAAATTTTTTTTCTTTGTGTTGATAAATTGAAAGAATGCTCTGGGATCACCATACATTTTACCGTCCATGTTTCTGAGGTATTCCTTATAGAGGATTTTGAAGACAGCATGAAATTGGTCATAGCAATTGAGAAATGCATCGAAACTCGCAGTGTCTTTCTTCTTCAGATAGGTTTTCCAGAGTTTATTCTTCAGGTTTTTGGTACGCCTCAACTCGTTGTTGTACCACGGAGTGGATGGTCTGGACGACTTTAACGGCTCGATAGGTACACAGGATGCGAAAGTTTCATACAGGACGGAATAAAATCTTGCTACATCGACATCCAACTCATTATGTGAGAGCAACCAATTGAAGTCGACCGAAGTGAGCTTGGATGACAGTTCCTCAAGGTTGGCTTTTTTAAAGTTAAAGGTAAAGGTTGACTCCTCTGGGATTGGCTTATTGTTAAAGACAGAACAATAGCTCAGTAGGAGAGGAGGGTGATAATTATCGACAGGTGACAAGACAATTGAGCTAGGCTCAACATTCATGTTGTCTGAGTCGGAAAAGAATACAAGATCTAACCGCCTTCCTAAAATATTATTCACACCACTCTGTGCCAAATGATTGGTGCATGACAATAAGGAATTCAGAAAGCTGGATTCCCTAGAGTTAAGGTTGCTTCCAGGAGGGATAACTACCATCGCAAAATACCCATTTAACATTGGGTAAGTTAAAATCGCCTACAAGTAGGAGTTCATCTTTGGAATCCATAATATCTTGGATATGATTTGTGCAAGAGATTAAAATATCATAGAGGTTTTGACGTCTATCGTCAAGAGTGCTGAACATATCTGGTGGGATGTAACAGCAAATTAAAAATATGTTGTTATAAACAAGGAAGACTTTGAGAGTGATCACCTCAATGTCTAAAGTGCTGGAAAAATCAGGAAGCGTTATTAAGTAATAGTTGAGAAGGTTACTACATGCAAATAGTACACCACCTCTACCTGCCTCCGAGTCAATATAACTATCCCTCCGAAAAACTTAGAAGAAAGTATCGAAAAGTTCGGCATTAAGAATGCCACTGTGCGGGAGGGAGTGCGCTGCTCGCGCGTGCGGGGGACAAAGCACTTTGAAAAGGCCCCAGGAGGCCAGAGCGTGGGATCTAAAAGCTTTTCAGCGGTATTGGGCGGTGCAGTCCAGATGAAAGACGCAACCCGTTTGGAGACATTGCTGATCTTCTTGCAGGAGACTGTAGCAAGACTAATAGCTTTCCCCATTTGCCTCGCCCACTCGTCCCATTCCCTGCACCTGCAACTCCCTTTTTCACGCACTCAACAAGATATGAATTCGTTTGTTAATCGAACAACTCGACTGTGGAATAATCTCTCGCAGTCGGTATTTCCGAGCTCCTACAACATCCAAGAGTTCAAACGCAGGGTTCATCACCACCTTCTTCAATACCCTCCCGTACCTTTATAATCCTTAACCTATTCCCCCACCCCTCCCCCGTACTAAGCTTACTGCTAGACATTGCACCATGACGTGACAAATGACATGACGGACTAGTAGTACAAAGGGTGACTCCTGAGCTTAGCACTAACACATAAAAAAAAAAAAAAAGTTTCAGGGGAGAAACGCGAAATGAAAATTAAATGGCAACTTTCGAAGTTTTACGCCACTTTGCTTTTCCGGCACTGGGACACTCGTCGAATCTTGGTTAGCTTCTTGGAGAATAGTCAGCTTTTGTAATTGCTTTACTCAGTTTAATCTATGCTCTAGACGGGCCATTGTGGCAACTGCAGTATCCTCATATTCTGCGCATTTTTCCGTGTCTTTCTCCAGTTCCTCGAGTTTTAAATCAGCGTGCAGATCTTCATTAGCCTTTCTGAGAGCTATGTGGACAGCTTTTATGCGCTCCAGCCCGGCATGACCGTTTATTCTTTCTCCATTGAATTTAGCGCCTCTACATCTTCTGTAGGTTGAGAGGCATCTGTATTTCAAAAATCACTCACGGATTTTGTCAATTTGGTTAATTGACCCCGCCAAACCGAGCAACCCGCTAATTCCATAATGAATATACATACGTGTCAGGCTAAAATCGCGTAATCAAGTTAACGAATCGGTATACAATGAATGACCGTAAGGGTGATCGCAGCAATTAATATCACGATGCTCCCGGCAAATTATAAATACGACGGTTTCCCGGGTTTCGGCACCAAAATGTGCAAAAGGTTTAGGTAATTATAATAAAAAGTCTTTCGGTGATAATAATACAATCGGTTTTTATTTTAATTCAAGAACAATAGGTAGCCAGTATTAAGTATACGATACGATTGGTCCGGTGGGTATATGTACATAGGCCAGTTTCACACGAGCCAACAGCCAACCCACAAAAATCGACTGAAAACGTCGTTTGTGGAGAAGAGGGTGAAAGAAGGCGGGTGGGCAGATTTTTTGAACCAACTCTTTGACTAGATTTCCCAGTCAACTTTTTGACAGTTGTGTGGTTGTGGTTGTTTTTTCTTACTAGAAGGAAAGAGAGAGAAAAAGCAGAAAAGATAATTAAGATTAAAAACAACAACAAGCAAAGCATTCTGACGTACAGTTGGTTGGAAAATTTGGCTCGTGTGAAAGCCCATGCGATTTTTCATCCAACTTCAAAAGGGAATGAACGATGACAGCACATATTTGTTGGCCATAGACAGCAATTTGGTGATCTCTGAAGAGAGTAAGGTTGCAGAAATAATTGCAGGGGTAGAAATATCGGTGCATTCTTTTAGAGTAGGGAAGATTTTCCACAATGAGAACTTAGCCAGACATACCAAAAACACTATGCGACGATGAATCACCATAAAATGTGCGTAGGCGGATCTTTTTCGTTTGCGGCTCTACCACCGGGTCCAGTCCTGACCTCTCGCAACTGTTCTCTCTACCGGTCCCGATTCTGAGCCGATGTCATCCAGTTTGGCACCCCTAAGCTATGAGCGTCCTGGTCTACGCCATCTTTCCAGCGGAGATTGGGTCTCCGTCGCTGTCACATCCTATAGTCTTACCGCAGATAACAGATGGAGAAATAAATTTTATGGTGGTTATTTATGTATCGCCGCATAAAATTGTACCCGAACAAATGATACATGAACATTTCCACTTCCGAAGGCGCAAATTTACTAGGTCAAAACTTCAACGATATCCCCAAGAGTTTGAGTGACGATTTCAATATTAATTTTTCATCAGAAACCGCGCCCTAACTTTGCTGATGAAGGGAAAGTGGGGATGATAAGAGGTATCAATATGCTTCTCTCTTCATCCACAAAGTGCGTAAACATCGTTCCTGGGAGCGAACCATCTAAACAGACACAAGTACCAAGACGTATGGAACCTCACTTGATGCAGTTTTACGCGATTTTTAGACCAGTTTCAATCAAAAATATTTCAGTTGTTATAAAACCTTTTCTTCGTTTTTAGGTTTTAATGTAAATAGGAATTTAAAAATATTGATATTTTCAAATATTACTTATATCAAGTCCGTTAGTAGACTCGTCACTATACTTCCTGCATCTGTCGTTGGCCTGACTTTTCTCAAAGCGTACTGTACCCTGGTCTTAAGCACACTCATATTTTTTTTACACAGCTCAACTGCGAAGTTAAAACCGAGAGTGTGTGGGTCGCTGTACAGGGCAGCTTCCACAGTTCAGCCGGTCAGATGCCTGCAAAGATGAACTTCGGAAAGCAGATTACGCTACTAAGTCATTTCAATTTTTTAATCGCGCCAGAAACGAGCCAAACACTCAGCGAATTCTCCTCGCCCTAGTAATCTTAAAAGAAGTACTTCAGATATTATCATACATAGATAGAGAAAACGTCCCTGTTTTACACGTTACTTAAAAAGAAATCGTAAATGAAAAGATAACATATCCCCCATATCTATAGTTATCAAATAGAGGCTTACCAAAAAAACACTGAGACTATATACATACTGAATATTTTACCACATTTTACGTAAGCGTAACTAAAATATACAATATTTGTACTAACATTCCAGTGTTAAAAGTTTCCATGCTGCCAATATAAAAATCATTACTCTTCACAACAGTTTTGGAGACATAGAACCGGTTCGAATTCTATCAAAAATTATTCATTTGAAACAAATTGTTTCGTGCCCATCGTTTCTGTTTCCCTTTTACCGTGTGAAATTCTAAATAATTATCTAATAAATTTTGAAGAAGTTGAGTGAACGAAAAACGTTTCAAAGGTCAATTTTGAGTGAAAATTCTACGGTGAACGATTTCTTATTAAGTGGAAAATATGTAATTAATTTGAATCGCAGAATTTACTTCCGGAGACCTTTTAAATATGGCCAAGCTCTGTAACGTTCTTGATGAAAGATTATTTACCAATGAATAGTTTTTGTAGGAAGTTAAAATGAAGGAAAGTAGAATAAAATCGTTGAACCATTTAATAAAAATATGTTTTTCTTATTAGATTTTTATAATACCATTGAAAATGGGGTACTAAAATAGTTTTGTTTATTTCAAATCGTACAGCTTTTAAAAAAAAAGACAATTGAACAGATTTTAATTTAATTTTATTAATTTACTGTACTTATACAATGTGATAAAAATCCGAATCTCAAAAATATTAGTGATATTAGTTAATTTTGGGATCGCAGAATGCTAGAAGCTATTTTGAGGTATCTGCATTACCCTATTGGAATGCCTAAATTAATTAATTTGAAGCAATATTTCTTTTTGGCATATTTATAAGTTCCTCTCTCAGCAATTAGCGTATAAGATGAAGATGAGCTTAATATTTTTTATTGAAGTTATACTTCTTTAAGCACGTTTTGAGAATATTATGAGTGAAGAATTTGCAACACAGCAAAGGCAACTACCGGGGCCTCGGTAGTCTAGGGGTAAGGCGACTGACTACTATCCCGTGCTGAAGCGCCGTTGACAAACTGGGAAGCGAAAGCCTTCATTTGGAAATTCCAAAGATTTCCGAAGATATTAGCAAAACTGTAACTGCTAAGTACTTGTCAGACTTGACCAAAAAGAACAATTTTTGCGGTAACTACGGGAAAAACCGCAATTTCCTGAAACTGTATCACGCGTAGAAAACAATTCCCCGCCAAAAAGTGCTAATCCAAGGTTTGAAAAATTCGCGCTGTTTGTAAAGGGTAACGAAATTTTTGCACGATTTTGAAAGGTTGTCGGATTTTGACAAGTGATGTTTTGTTCGAAGGCTATCGGTGTGCAGAACCCAAAAAAGATCACTTCGTTTAGAAAGGGTCTCATTCCATCGAGTTTATTAGATATTAGCAAAACTTGTCAATTTATGGTCTTTCTATATCAGAACTGATGTTTTTCTATTTAAACAAAAAAGGCCCGACCGTTAATATTCTTTTTTCGACACCTGAATGAAGTCGATATAGTTTTCAGTTCGCGCGGTATCGTGCAGGTACAAAAATCATAAACGTCGCTTAAACAACAAAAAAACGGTTCGACCGAATTTTATGAAAATTTTTTCAGATCATATTTTGGTTAATACTCTTCGAACGGCACCGTCAACTAAGTCGATATCTTTTATAGTTCGCGCGATATCGTGCAGGTACAAAAATCACTAATGCCATTTAAACCAAAAAACCGCTCGACCGAATATTATAAAAATCTTTTCAAATTATATTGTCGCTAATACGCTTCGAACGGCACCTCAAGTAAGTCAATATCCTTCCTGGTTCGGGCGATATCGTGCAGGTACAAAAATCACTTACGCCACTTAACCAAAAAACAACTCGGCTGAATTTTATGAAAATCTTTTTAAATCATATTTCGGTTAATACGCTTCGAACGACACCTCAACGAAGTCAATATCTTTTTTGGTTCGTGCGATATCGTGCAGGAAAAAATGACCACATCCGCACACACACACACACACACACACACACACACCCACACACACACACACATTTCCTCTCAATTTTTTGCTTAAAATGCTCCTGGGACCTTGAAAGATGCAAATACGTCGAAATTTTCGATTTCGATTTTCGGACCGATTACAATAACTTCCTATACTGGGAAGTTAATAAATAAATAAAATACATGGCAGACAGTACAAAGGGGCCTTCCCTAAGTCTCTAGTGTGTCACATAAAAAAAAAGAAATGCGCAACTCAGGAATCTGAGAAGTCGCAGCACCAGGGAGAACGGGTGGAGGCAATGGAGGGCAAGCATTTGAACTCCCATTCCTCATGCGCACTGGGACTATCATTACACTGTTGAACAGAATCGATTTTAAAATTTCACCCAAGGAAACCCTTTATAGGGTAGGTGGAGGACATGAAGAGGAATCATAATCTGAAAGGACCCCGCACGTTTCCTATGGAAAATGACTTTCGGTGAAATTGAACGAGTCTATGCTTTTGGATAGAGGAAGTCTCCCTGAACAAAAGTCTCAATGGGCACGAAACCCAAAACTTAAGATTTTTGGTACTTTTAGACATCTGAATTTTTCATTTTTCGGTCTGTTGGTGTTTTTTGCGGTATAGCAAAGAAATAACGTCACATTATTTAAGTAATGCTAGTGTTCATTTAATTTTTTTTTCATACTATGTAAGGAAAATGGTTTTACAATAAGCAAAAAACATTCCCAAAGAGCATAGACTCGTTCAATTTGACCGAAAGTCATTTTCCATAGGAAACGTGCGGGGTCCTTTTTAACAATTCGGTATTAAAAATAAAAAGTTGTAAACAAAAAATTTGTTGTCTGTAAAGAGGGTTTACGGACGATAGTTTAACGTGACAACGTCATGAGAAAACATTGATGAAATGATTGCATACTTTTATGAATAAAATTGAATCATTTATATTAAACTAGCAAAAACCCGCGTGCGTTGCAACGCCTTTCAATAAAATAAGATTATGAGGACACAGTCTGCGATAGGAAAAAGCTATAGTGAAAAAAGAACAAATCTGGGAAAATTGATTTCGGGAGATGACCGCCATGGACCAAATGATATATTGAGTATACTATATTGCCTATGGTGTTCTACTTATCATACTCTTTCATTTGATACCCATGTCGAAGGGGTTGTGAAGAAAATATTAATCCGCACTCTTGAGGTGGCCGCTATGGACCAAACGATATTTTGAGTATACTATATTGCATATGGTGTTCTACTTATCATACTCTCTCATTTGATACCCATCTCGAAGGGGTTGTGAAGAAAATGGTAATCCGCCCTCTTGAGATGGCCGCTATGGACCAAACAATATATTGAGTATACTATATTGCTTATGGTGTTCTACTTTTCATAGCCTTTCATTTGATACCCATGTCTCGGGTGTTGTGAAGAAAATGGCAATCCGCCCTCTTGAGATGGCCGCCATGAATCTAAAGACATAGTCTATGGCATTCTTCGTATAATGCCCTTTCATTTGATACCAATGTCGAGGGGTTAGTGAAGAAAATGATCATCCTCCCTCTTGAGATGACCGCCATGGACCAAACGATATATTGAGTATACTATATTGCTTATGGTGTTCTACTTATCACACCCTTTCATTTGAAATCCATATCGAGAGGTGTGAAGATAATGGTAATCCAACCTCTGGAGATGGCCGCTATGGACCAACCGATATATATTGAGTATACTATATTGCTTATGTCCTCTACTTATCATACTCTCTCATTTGATACCCATCTCGAAGGGGTTGTGAAGAAAATGGTAATCCGCCCGCTTGAGATGATCGCCATGGACCAAACGATATATTGAGTATACTTTATTGCCTATGGTGTTCTACTTATCATACTCTTTCATTCGATATCCATGTCGAAGGTGTTGTGAAGAAAATGGTAATCCGCATTCTTGAGGTGGCCGCTATGGACCAAGCGACATATTGAGTATACTATATTGCTTATATTGTTCTACTTATCATACTCTTTCATTGGATACCCATTTCGAATGGGTTGTGAAGAAAATGGTCATCTGCTCTCTTGTGATGACTGCCATGGACCAAACGATATATTGAGTATACTATATTGCTTTTGGTGTTCTACTTACCATAACCTTTCATTTGATATCCATGTCGAGGGGTTGTAAAGAAATGGTAATCCGCCCTCTTGAGATGGCTGCTATGGACCAAACGCCTGCTTTTCTGTTGAAATTTTTTTGCTATAAACCTCACGGAGCCCGAGACCTTTCCAACGAATGCAAAACCGTGGAAATCGGATCGTGCGTTCTCTAATTATAGCGTCTGGAAGGAAAACCCGACTTATTTTTATATTATAGATAATAACAGTAAACGTCCCACCTTGCGACTTGTGAATGGTAATAGCACAAGCAGGAACGCAAGGAAACTGTTTTCGTTTGCATTTCACAGTTTTCGTCAGTGTAATGTTCACTATTTTCTTATACACCGGCACCCAGTTAGGAGACAGAGTGTTTGGCTTGCTTTGCTTATTGTTGACAATTTGACAAATTTAATCTAATTAATATTGACAATTTTAATCAAATTTTTAAGATTACTACGATCAAATTTTTAAAATTACTTCGGGAGATAACGGGACATAACGGGACATAACGGGACAATGAGTCATCATTTTTCGTGCATGCATCCGGCGTTCATCGTTTTAATAGACGTTGTCACGTCAAAAACTGAATAATTTGAAAAATGCATTTTTTGACGTGACAACGTCTATTAAAACGATGAACGCCGGATGCATGCCCGAAAAATGATGACTCATTGTCCCGTTATGTCCCGTTATGTCCCGTTATCTCCCGAAGTAATTTTAAAAATTTGATCGTAGTAATCTTAAAAATTTGATTAAAATTGTCAATATTAATTAGATTAAATTTGTCAAATTGTCAACAATAAGCAAAGCAAGCCAAACACTCTGTCTCCTAACTGGGTGCCGGTGTATAAGAAAATAGTGAACATTACACTGACGAAAACTGTGAAATGCAAACGAAAACAGTTTCCTTGCGTTCCTGCTTGTGCTATTACCATTCACAAGTCGCAAGGTGGGACGTTTACTGTTATTATCTATAATATAAAAATAAGTCGGGTTTTCCTTCCAGACGCTATAATTAGAGAACGCACGATCCGATTTCCACGGTTTTGCATTCGTTGGAAAGGTCTCGGGCTCCGTGAGGTTTATAGCAAAAAAATTTCAACAGAAAAGCAGGCGTTTGGTCCATAGCAGCCATCTCAAGAGGGCGGATTACCATTTCTTTACAACCCCTCGACATGGATATCAAATGAAAGGTTATGGTAAGTAGAACACCAAAAGCAATATAGTATACTCAATATATCGTTTGGTCCATGGCAGTCATCACAAGAGAGCAGATGACCATTTTCTTCACAACCCATTCGAAATGGGTATCCAATGAAAGAGTATGATAAGTAGAACAATATAAGCAATATAGTATACTCAATATGTCGCTTGGTCCATAGCGGCCACCTCAAGAATGCGGATTACCATTTTCTTCACAACACCTTCGACATGGATATCGAATGAAAGAGTATGATAAGTAGAACACCATAGGCAATAAAGTATACTCAATATATCGTTTGGTCCATGGCGATCATCTCAAGCGGGCGGATTACCATTTTCTTCACAACCCCTTCGAGATGGGTATCAAATGAGAGAGTATGATAAGTAGAGGACATAAGCAATATAGTATACTCAATATATATCGGTTGGTCCATAGCGGCCATCTCCAGAGGTTGGATTACCATTATCTTCACACCTCTCGATATGGATTTCAAATGAAAGGGTGTGATAAGTAGAACACCATAAGCAATATAGTATACTCAATATATCGTTTGGTCCATGGCGGTCATCTCAAGAGGGAGGATGATCATTTTCTTCACTAACCCCTCGACATTGGTATCAAATGAAAGGGCATTATAAGAAGAATGCCATAGACTATGTCTTTAGATTCATGGCGGCCATCTCAAGAGGGCGGATTGCCATTTTCTTCACAACACCCGAGACATGGGTATCAAATGAAAGGCTATGAAAAGTAGAACACCATAAGCAATATAGTATACTCAATATATTGTTTGGTCCATAGCGGCCATCTCAAGAGGGCGGATTACCATTTTCTTCACAACCCCTTCGAGATGGGTATCAAATGAGAGAGTATGATAAGTAGAACACCATATGCAATATAGTATACTCAAAATATCGTTTGGTCCATAGCGGCCACCTCAAGAGTGCGGATTAATATTTTCTTCACAACCCCTTCGACATGGGTATCAAATGAAAGAGTATGATAAGTAGAACACCATAGGCAATATAGTATACTCAATATATCATTTGGTCCATGGCGGTCATCTCCCGAAATCAATTTTCCCAGATTTGTTCTTTTTTCACTATAGCTTTTTCCTATCGCAGACTGTGTCCTCATAATCTTATTTTATTGAAAGGCGTTGCAACGCACGCGGGTTTTTGCTAGTTTAATATAAATGATTCAATTTTATTCATAAAAGTATGCAATCATTTCATCAATGTTTTCTCATGACGTTGTCACGTTAAACTATCGTCCGTAAACCCTCTTTACAGACAACAAATTTTTTTTTGGTATGAGTGCGCGTAGAATTTTCCGCAGATAACAAAAATATATTATAAAGTATGAATTAATTATTATGTAATTCTGTTATTAAACATTAAAAAATATTTTAATTTAATTAATTGTTTAAAAAAAATTAAATTAATTGTTTAAATAATTTAAATAATTGTTTAAAAAAATATTCAACAACGCTAAACATTTTAATTTTTTGTTAGTAATAACTATGCCAAAAACCAAGTAAATCGGACAACTTTTTTTTCCGAAAATTTCAAACTTTAAACATTAATAACGTTTTATTTGTTACACCGATTTGCATCAAACTTGGTAAAATATCATTTCTCAATGACATAAACCAAGTCCACCAGGTCCCGAGCTTGGGTGATATTCGCTGTTCAACAGTCCATTCAACCAAAATAACACCGTTAAGAAAATCGAACCGTAAAGGTTTTTGGGGTCGCTGATCGCGAAAATCGGGTTTTCGCGCTCCTAAAACTAGGGCGTCACCCTTAAAAATGCAAAAAACACCCCCTTTCTATTTCAATAATAATGAAAACTAATGCAATGAAATACACTTTTTTTAATATTTATTTGCGAAGGTGGTTGATTTGTATTAAATCAAGGCGAACTCTATGATAAGGGGTAACCATAAAGGGTTGAAACCACCCCTAAATCGGCTAAAAATAGAAAAATTGTAAAAATTACTTTTTTTCAAGTTTATGTATTCTTCAAATTCGATTGTGGGGGTACTATTAGGCAAAAATAAATTATTTTCAACCCTTAAGGTGTTAAAACTGCCCCTACAATTATAAGTTCGAAGTTACTTCCGGTGTCCCCCAGGGAAGTCATCTTGGTCCGCTCTTGTTTAACATCTTTATCTCCGATCTGTCTCACAAATTAAATAATATACCACATCTCTTTTATGCAGACGACCTGAAAAATAAAACTTCAAATAAAACTTAAAATGCATTGGAAGTCTGGTGCAACACTGATAAGTTACAACTTACTACTAGCAAATGCCATACAATAAACTTCTCCCGGAAAAAAAAGCTCACAGCTACAGCAATACTATTTTGACAACAAGTTATTAAACTATGTTGATCAAATCGTGGACCTAGTTGTTGTCTTAGACAATAAGTTAAACTTTAACCTGCACTACGATAGTATTACTGCCAGAGCTAATAAACTCCTTGGTTTTATAAAAAGAAGGGCTAAGGAATTTGATAACATCTGGGTCACAAAAACTCTTTTCTGCTCACTGGTCCGCCCAATCCAGGAATACGCATGCCCTGTCTGGGATCCAATATTTCACGCCAGTAGCAACAGGATTAAATCCATTCAAAAACAATTTCTCCTGTTCGCACTAAGAAATTTACATAACCCGGCTGATTATCAACTCCTTCCACATTATACAGACAGGCTCCAAGTTCTGGATCTTTTACCACTGTCACGCAGGACGAAAATGCTTATCTCATGCCTTACCTAGGACATTCTAAACGGTGACATCAAGGTGAAGTTCTTATCGGACAGGGTCATATTCAATGAGGAAGTTCGACGCACAAGGCATACGAGACTGCCTAAGGAATACTCCCATCGCACTGAGTACGCAAGGAACGAGCCCATTAATAGATGTTACATGGTCTTCAATGATCATACATAATCAATGCTTTACTCGTCCCACTAACAAACTGTCATACAAAAGGAAATTAAAACTAATCCCTTTATATCTGTTTAACCCACTTGTAAATTAAAGACAATATTGTATCTTCTAAATAAGGCTAGCAATACCTGTACCTGACTAGCATAATTTTATAATTAATTTTAATTTTGTTATATTTAAATGTAAGTTCCTTATTTGGCAAATAAATAAACTAGTTGGGATTTGGGTTTGACCCCTTCGGTCCACACGATTAACTTCCCAGTATGATGAACGAAGATGGAATAAACTGACTTCTTACAAAATAGTTATACGTTTAGCACTAGTAGAAAATTGGCTAGTATCAGAACTGAACAAGATTTTTCTAGAGAATTGGTTTTTCCTGAACGTTAGCAAAGAAACATTTCCTCCGTATTTCGTTCGCTGCACTAAAGCGGGTGTTCAAATTCGTATTGAGCGTGCTGAAGCGCCGTTGACAAACTGGGAAGCGTATGACTTCATTTGGAAATTCCAAAGCTTTCCGGAGATATTAGCAAAACTGTAACTGTTAAGTATACTTGTCAGACTTAACCAAAAAGAACAAATTTTGCGGTAACTACTGGAAATCCCGGGATGAACCGCAATTTTTTGAAACTGTATCACGCGTAGAAAATAATCCGTGCTAATCCAAAATTTGAAAAATTCGCCCTGTTTGTAAAGGGTAACGAAATTTTTGCACGATTTTGAAAGGTTGTCGGATTTTGACAAGTGATGACTTGTTCGAAGGCTATCGCTGTGCAGAACCCAAAAAAGATCACTTCGTTTAGAACGGGTCTCATTCCATCGAGTTTATGATATATTAGCAAAACTTGTCAATTTAAGGTCTTTCTGACAATTAGCCGAAGTTTTTCTATTTAAACAAAAAAGGCCCGACCGAATATTATGAAATCTTTTTCAGAGCATTTCTTCGTTAATAGTCTTTTTTCGGCACCTCAATGAAGTCGATAATGTTTTTAGTTTGCGCCGTATCGTGCAGGTACAAAAATCATAAACGTCGTTTCTTCGTCCTCTTCGAACGGCACGGCAACTAAGTCGATATCTTTTATAGTTCGCGCGATATCGTGCAGGTACAAAAATCACTTATGTCATTTAAACTAAAAAACGGCTCGACCGAATATTATAAAAATCTTTTCAGATTATATTGTCGCTGATACGCTTCGAACGGCACCTCAAGTAAGTCAATATCTTTCGTGGTTCGGGCGATATCGTGCAGGTACAAAAATCACTTACGCCGCTTAAACAAAAAACGGCTCGACCGAATTTTATGAAAATATTTTCAGATCATATTTCGGTTAACACGCTTCGAACGACACCTCAACGAAGTCGAAGTATTCAGGGACCTCAAAAACATACGCATAATTTTTTTCAGATTGTTTCGGTCGCATTAAGTCACTTTAACCTTCAAATGACCTTGAACCTGATGTGATGAAGCTTAACCAGCCCGCTCACCGTAATCAGCGACCTGAAAACCCCCCAGAGCACTATAGCGTTTTTCGTGTTTTTTCTTATATCAAATGTTGACCTGTGTTATCAAACGTCAAGAATTCTGCAGGTAATGTATTAGATTTGGTGGTTGGAAACGGCAATATTGATGTAAGCGTGTCTTTTGTGTTAAATATTTCCTCTGAAATTCACTTTTTTCTATTTTTCTTGGCAATCGCATTCGTACCATGCGGTTTACCCAGATTTAGTCAAAATACACATTCTGTGAAAGTTTCAGCTCAAACATGTTAACACAAACTAATAATTTTGGGATGGCAGAATATTAGAACCGATCTTAAGGTATGACAAGTGCATTACCCAATTGGAAGGTCTAAATTAATTAATTAGAAGAATGTTTCTTTTTAGCATATTTGTAATTTCCTCAAGAAATATCTGGCAGTTCTATGCTAAGCAATTAGCGTTTTTCGTTTGTGACGCCTTAGTACAATAATTATGACATTTACATGATTGATTAAAGTATACTGCAAGTAGTTTTCAAGTAACCAAACATGCATATAAACTCATCCTGACTTCAAGAATACTTGAGTAAATCAAATCATAAAAATTTGTCTGATAGATTTGAAAAATCTCACATGAACGCAAAGAATTCTATATAAAAATTAGGTGAATATTCTTTGTTGGTAAACGTGTGTAATTCCTTTCTTTTTTTATACAACTTTTGCCTTTCTCCGTCTGCTTCCTCTTTGTAACCCTTTGGATTATATTTTATATTTATAAAACTAAGTACGATGTTGAATATTGTTACGTTTTTACGTAAGGAATACACTTTTAAATATCCACACAAATATTTATTTATTACAAACCAAAACACAATTTAATAACAAACACAATTCTTATAGTTCACCATAATAACTTTCAATTTAAAATCGCACACTATTAAATTCAATCTATCGCTTTATAATTCACTTTTATTTCACCACTTTTCGCTGTTCTCACTTTAGAACACTTTCATCGCCTTTCAAATCAAAACTGACTGACTCAGCGCCTGCAAGTCGTTTTTATATCCAAGCTCCACCTTTATCTAACTTCGGGAACCAGGGAGACTATACTCCGTGTTGTCACTTTTCGTTTGATTAATGAGGGCGCCACAGTCACATGTACCCCAAAAAACATGGCCGAGTATATTCATCCGGTTGATGGCAAAATCCGTTAACTGCTAAGATATTTTATGTTTACGCCTAACTTAAAAAATCAGCTTCTAAATTGGATTTATATCGATGTCATTTTTCGTATTTAACCAATTTATGAATTTTCCAATGAATTTTTATTATTTTCCAATGAATTTTTTTTGCATTGCTTCATTTTCGGGTAAAATTCAGCTAACTTCATGTGGGGCACGTCAGCTTTAGGCGACATCTGTGGCAAACAATGAACTTGAAGTTTAGTTTCTGCTACCCATCCATTTCCGGTTATTTTTCCCATAAGAGTTATATCTCCTTGTATAGCCTCCATGTCTGGAACCTTCGTCCATTTTCTAGCTCGTAGTGGTATGTTCTTTCCTTTTCGTAAAGTTTTTGAGAAGCTTAAAGTTGTCTTCAATTTATCGCTCATTAGTTAGTTCAGACAGCAATCAAAGTCGAATCCCACAATCGTTGATTCTAAAGAGAAGATGGCGCGAAATCATCACAATATATATTTTTGGGATTATTAATTCTCCCTTAGAGCATATTTTTGACATTGGTTTAGAAATCCTTATTATATAATAATTCGTATTCTTTTACTTTTCCTATTAATTGTTCGTCAGAAAATAGGTCTGTTCTCATAGAAGCTGGCCTGTCGTAGCACGGGAAAAGTTAGTTGATCAGTGGTGAAGGAGCGCTTTTTGGGAAGTTTCGTGCAAATCAAGAAGACCATAACCCTACAAAATGTCAATGTCTACAAAATAATGACATAGCGCCTGTGCGAATACTACTAGCCGCTAATTTGCGGCTAAACTAAATTATTGGAAAGGACGGTATTGCAGTGCGATTTACTCTTTTCACGAGGTGGCTAAAGTTGACAGCTACTGACTAAATTTTGTTTTGATGGTATTTTATGTTTATATGACCCTGTCATGTGCTGAGAATGATGAAAGACATCTCTGACGCTTTTCTCGTTGATCACGAAAAAGTCATGGATCGTCTTAACTCCTTCTCCAGCAACATCTTGCATTTTCAAATGCTAGCCGATGACGTCCAGTCCATCAATGCCCGGCTTGACACGTTGTCTGACACCCTGAACTCTGTTGTGACCAATACGGGTTCCTTGATTGAGAAATTTGAGAAAATTTCTACCCGAGTTGCAACAGCACTAGAATCGTTAGACGACATACACTCGGCGATACTTAATCCGGTCGCCACTTCTCCCTCCTGCAGCTCCTCGGCTTCCGTCCATCCTATATTGGACGACATAAAAAGGAATACCAAGCGTGTCAGGGTTGATATTGAATCGCTGTCATCAGCAGTGATTCAAAATCACAATGCCCTGAGCTCCCTGTCCTTAAAATTGGAGAGCGTCGTTGTTACAAATAAGACCTCCCCAGCGACGGCAGCATCTGATGACGCTCTGCAGGTTGAGGACCAGCCTCTGTCTGCACCCTGTCCCGCGCCTACTTCTCGTTCGGAGAACGTCTTCTTGCCACAGGAGGCCGTCAATTCAATTGCACCTATTATTAAGGTGCGTCGTAAAAGTCGCAGGAAAAATCGAAATCGCCAAGCCATCATTGGTGACAGTGTCACCCCGAGTTCCTTGCCCCGCGTTCCAGAGATAGAATCGATCTCTAGGCCGGTCCCGGTATCAACCTCTTCGACCTTAATAGTGGCCAACCCCCCGGTCACTGAATCGACAGTTCCCCTAGCACCGTGCACCCCTCTGACTACGATACCGAGACCTTTAGATATCTTTATATCACGATTCTCTCCTCAAACTACGACGGAGTCTGTCTGTGAATATTTAAGGAAAAAATCTATAGACCCTGGAACTGTCTCATGCAGAAAAGTCAACAAGGCTTCCAAGCCTGTTGCTTCTTTCGTTTTGTCTGCACCGCCCGTTATTGCCGAGATTCTTTTAGATCCTGGTTTCTGGCCTGCTGGTGCTCTTACCAAGCTCTTTGTTCCGCGTACCCGTACTCGAGCACATCACTCAAACGTTTCCATTCCGAGAACACTAAGGATGTCAAAAAACTTGAGACCCTCTCCCTTTACTACCAAAACGTAAGGGGGACAAGGTCAAAAACTAACGACATCCTTCAGGCATCGATGACTAGCGGGTTCGATGTCATAGCGTTCACGGAAACCTGGCTTCACGAAGGCATTCTTAATGCTGAACTCTTCGATTCCTCCTACCAAGTCTTTCGGAGGGACCGTCACACTGACTCGGAAGCTCGCGGGGGTGGCGTACTTCTTGCATTCCGCAGCCACCTTAATTGTAATCCAATTTCGCTTCCTAGTTTCTCTAACCATTGGACATTCAGCTTGTCGCTCTCAAGATTTCTTTTTCAAAATCAAAACTCTTCCTGTTGTGCTGCTATATCCCACCAGATATGATAAGCACACTTGACGATGGAGGTATAAGCCTCTATGATATTCTCATCTCCTGTGTTGATTATAGCCTGAATATGATGAACACTGGTGATGAATTACTTCTTCTTGGCGACTTCAATTTACCCAATATTCAGTGGGTATTTGACGAAGCTGACGATAACTACCTCCCCGAAGGCAATTTTAATTCTAAGGAATCCTGTTTTCTCAATTCCTTATTCTCACTTGGCCTTAATCAAATGAGTGGTGTGACTAATGTGTTAGGGAGGCAGTTGGATCTTGTATTCTTTACTGACTCCGGAAACACGATTGTTGAACCCAGTCCAATAGTCATGACGTCCGTTGACAATTACCACCCTCCTCTCTCGCTCAATTACTGCTTGAACTCAAAGAACAAGCCTTGTCCGGAGGCGGCAACCCATTCCTTCCACTTTAAGAAGGCTAACTTTAATGAACTCTCATCTAAGCTTGCCTTGATTGATTTCAACAGCTTACTTTCCGCAAATGAGTTGGATGTCGATGTGGCACGGTTTTATACCGTACTATATGAAGCTATTGCTTCATGTGTACCTTTTGAGCCCCAAAAATTGCGCAGTTCTACTCCACCGTGGTACAATAATGAGCTGAAGCATTTAAGGAATCAGAAAAATAGACTCTGGAAGACCTATTTAAAAAGGAAGGATTCTCCGAGTCTTATTACATTTACTGATTGCTATAACAGATTTCGTTTACTCTCTTCTGCTCTGTATGGCGAATATCTCAGCAGCATGAGGGACCAGGTTTATACTGATCCTAGAAACTTCTTTAAATTTGTAAACTCCAAGAAAAAAGTTGATAACTACCCAAATACTATGCAGCACACTAACTGGTCAAGTAGTGAATCTTCCTCGATTTGCAACATGTTTGCTTCATTCTTTCATCAATCTTTCACCCCTTCTAACTTTCAGCCTAATGACAATAATTTTCGTCACATAACTCTACACCGAGAGGCTACTAGTTTATCTCTCTCAATTTCCATTGACGATATCATGAAACATATTGATGAACTCCCATACGATTTCACTTCCGGCCCTGACGGTATCCCTCCTGCTCTCCTTAAATCCTGTGTGGAGGTTCTCCAGTCTCACTTAAAACCCTCTTTAAAAAATCCTAGATAAAGGGTATTTCCCTACTCTTTGGAAGAATTCGTTCATAATTCCTATGCACAAAAGTGGTAGCAAGAACGAAATATCGAATTACAGACCAATTGCCAAGCTGTCTGTCATACTAAAACTTTTTGAGTCAATCATTTATTCTGCAATCGTGCCCATCTGCAAAAAACTTATTTCTACAAACCAACATGGTTTTCTTCCAGCTCGTTCCACTACCACCAATCTCCTTGAATTCACTTCCCATGCTGTTGAAGGCTTCGTTTCCGGTTGCCAAACTGATTGTGTTTACACTGATTTTAATAAGGCATTTGACAAGCTTTCCCACTCCATTATACTTTTCAAACTAAAAAAGTTAGGTTTCCCTGAAGCCCTTCTATTATGGTTCCATTCCAGTCCTACTTAGCTGACAGGACCTACCAAGTCCTTTTCCGTGGATCCAAATCCGCGACCATTGAGGCGTCATCCGGTGTCCCTCAAGGCAGTCATCTTGGCCCTATCCTCTTTATTCTTTCTATTGATGATATTGTTACCTTGCTAAGACACTGCAGAATCCTGATTTATGCTGATGACATCAAATTGTCCCGTCACGTAAAGAGTATGGAGGACTGCAAACTTTTGCAAGTCGACCTCGACACCTTTTTCTCTTGGTGCGCTAACAACAACCTGGTTCTTAATATTAGTAACTGCGAAGTCATGACTTTTTGTAGGCGACGTGATCCTATAATTTATAACTACTCATTTTCTAGTGAGGGTGTCCCCCGTGTTAATTTTGTCAAAGATCTCGGGATTAGATTTGACACCAAGCTGGACTTTTCTACTCATATCAACTATATTTCTTCCAAGAGCAGCTTAGTCTTGGGTTTTATAAAAAGGTGGTCCAAAGAATTTAACAGCACCCTGATCACTAAACACCTCTACATTTCCCTTGTCAGACCTTTACTTGAATATGCGTCCCAGGTTTGGTCTCCTCACTATTCTTCGCATGTTGGAAAAATTGAGTCGGTTCAACGTAAGTAGGTAATGCGTCGGTTGAGCCTGGGAACCAGGTCAAGGTCACCGCCCATCGAATCTGGGTCAAGGCCATCAATCAATCACCTGTTGGTGGCCATGGATCTAGGTCACGGGGTCTACGACCGTGGGACTGGTTTGCTTGGGCGGGACCTGGGTCAGGGTCGGTCGGTGGCTTGGGACTCGGTGGGGCCGGGCTCGGCTAGGGACTCGGTGGGGCCGGGCTCGGCTAGGGACTCGGTGGGGACGGGCTGGGCTGGGCTGGGGGCTCGGCTGGGGACCCGGTGGGGGCTGGTAGGTACTTGTTTATGCTGTGGCGGAAGCTATCGCCCGACACGGATTGACAGGCGGTGGCCTCTAGTTTGGTTTGCAGGTGCGGCTTGGTTTGTCTGTGGGGGACTCGACAGGTGTGGAGTGGAAAGTGCGCATGACTGCAAAGCTGACGCGTGGTCATTTACCTCTACGCACTAATGGGCCGTTGTGGTGGAACTTTCACTCTGCAAGCATGCAAGCATTGGTTCCTATAGGAGCTCAAAGCGAAACCTGAAAAACGACTAGGGAGTGATCATAATAAAAACAATATGGTACTTGTTAAACATTTTTATTTTACTCTCTAAAACCGGATTTATTCACTCAGTTGTGAAATTATGTTTTTAAATCTAAATGTATTCACTGCATACTGCTTCCAATGGTCCTTTCCTGCTTTGTCTGTATGCGAAACTCCATACTACCATATATTTAATTTGTGGGTCTTCATTGAAACTTATTTTCTTCCTCATATCTGCTCGTGGAAATAATAATGAATTGCTAAAACGAATAAAATACCAGATAAAAATTTCAAAGTGTTGAATGTACAAAGTATGATTTTTGATTTAGGTTGTTCTGTAAGTGGTGCTAACTGATCTTTGAATCGTCCGCATTCGTCTATTCTATTAGCATAGATACAGTGTGGTGAACGATGTCTATGATCGAAATCTACATCCGATGCACAACTCATAGCATTTATCTGCAGAGAACAAAAGTAACATTGAACACGGTCTTTGATGTTTGTGTAAAAAAATCCACTTTTCGCTAGCTGGTCTGCTGTATCTAAGTCGATTGCAAGATTATCGAATGTTTTCAAACGATCGTATTCTTGTTTCAAGTTTAACATTTTGAATGAGTGTAACAGGTTTTATATCACGTCTTTTATATTAATCCAAGTATTGTGTTTTGATGGAAAACCAAGCCACTTCACTAGAACCTGATTACCGCGTCTTTTTATAACCTTTTCTACTAAATAGACATCAGGGTTTTTCACAGGAGCTATTTCTGGTTCATAAAATCTGCCTTGAATTATATTTCCCTGGTAATCTTCCAGAATATATGTTGTTGGGTAAACAGATTTAACTTCTTTTATTTTAAAGATCTCTGTGGATCAATTAGGTGTATAACCTTTTTCGAATACATGTTTATGTCTACTTATACGAACAAAATCACCTGCTTTGTATTTAGACTTTGATTTTATTTTGGGGTAATTATACACAGATAATAAACGTTTTTCGTTACGCGGTCGAACATCTACTGGTCTCATCTTAATCGTACGATGTTTTGTTGTATTGTAGTCATCTGTCAGCTTGGTCAACATGCTAATCCAGTGATAATTGCCATTCATGCTGAATTCTTTCCACATTATATTTTTCAATGTTCTGTTAAATCTTTCTACAATTGAGGCTTTCAGAGTACTGTAGCTGGAATAATGGTTTATTTCGTAATCTTTCATCAGTTGACGAAACGGTTTATTAAAAAACTCTTTTCCATCATCGGTTTGTAAATTTCTTGGAATCCGTCCTGTATTAAAAATCGACTGCAATGCTTTTACAACTTCTGATGCCTTTTTAGATTTTAAAGGCAGTGTCCATGCATACTTTGAAAAGGTATCAATTACAGTGAGAAGAAAACGAAACCCCTGATTTTCTGATGAGTAAGAACCCATCTCGACCAGGTCTGCCTGCCACAAATCATCTATACCTTTGGTAGTGACATGTCGACGTTTAAAATTTTTTCGCACTGGTTTATGCAGTTCGTTGATTATCTGTCTTCTGCTCATTGTGCAGAATGTATAAATACCTGCAGTTGAATTACCAGTTTATATACAAAGCAAAAATGATCAAGTTTAATCACCCATTTACAATGATGGTTGCGGGGCCTTCGGGATGCGGCAAAACAACCTTTATAAAAAATCTTCTTAATACTAATCAGGTATTTATAGAACCGCAAATTAGAAAAATTATATGGTGTAATGCAGAACACGGTGCACTACCTACGGATATCAAACTGCAAAACATCGAATATTTAAATGCTATACCAGAGGAGTTTGTAAATCATGAAAACGAGCCAACATTGATTGTTATAGATGACATGATGTTAAATGCATATAGTAAACAAGTTTGTGAACTCTTTACTAAGGGGTCTCATCATCGTAATTTCTCAGTAATTCTTGTGACACAAAACGTATTCCATCAAGGAAAATTCAGTCGTGATGTATCGCTCAATTGTAAATATCTTGTTGTATTTAAAAACCCCCGGGATAAAAGTCAATTTACACATCTGGCCCGACAAATTTACCCAGAAAATAGTTTAGAACTTGTGAGAATATATAAAGAGATAACTCAAATGCCTTACGGGTATTTGCTAATTGATTTAACTCAGGACATTAACGACGTCTTAAGATTTCGATCTGATATATTTAATAAACACTTTGTAACCTGTTTTTGCCCGCAAAACTCTTTAAATGGTAAGAATGGCGTCACGAATGAAACGATTAAGGGAGAACAAGCATATGCTATATGTGCTTAAAAAGGCTAAACCAAATCTAAGAAAGTCCATCATACAAAATGCTGACCCTGAGGTTATAAAAACTCTTTGTGAAATTACGCTCAACACCTTAAAAGGTAATCATATGCCGCATGGAAATATCTACAACTCACTGTGTAGGTATAAAAAGGACATGCGTAAATTGATTTGTGCAAAGAGATCTGTTGCTAAACAGCGTAAAATACTAGTGCAACGAGGAGGTTTTTTACCAGTTTTATTAGGAAGTGTACTATCAGGAGTTATTGGCTCATTAATTGAAAAATATGCATAGAAATAATGGACTTAACAAGATGCTACTTCTGTCGCCAGAAGTTTACAACAGTCTTAAAGATGAAATTGAAATGACCGCAAATCAGTCCATTTTTGATAGAGCAATGAATAAAATACTGCAGAATAAAGACATGAATGATTCGGAAAAATGGTATAGCTATCGAAACCAACTAATTTCCTTTTTAAATCACAATAGGAAATCCAAACGAACGCTTAATAAAGAAACAAATTTATACTTGCCACGTGAACATAATGTCAAACAAAAAAGTTTAAGAGATAGTACCACACAAACGAAAATTATTTTTAAAGATGATGTGTTAACACAGACTTCACCACCACCGGCAAAGGATTTCCTAGCTGAAGAAGAAGAAGTCTTTGAAGAAGCACATAACATAACCCCACCAAGAAGATCTTTATCACCAGCCGCTAAAAGACGATTATCAGCTAGCGGAATAGCAAAAACTCTAAGACCACCACCAAAATTACTAAGAACAACAGCTCCACCTAATGCACGTGAAAAGGATTATAAAATAATCACAGCTGAGGATGGTGTAACTCAGTATACTGTACCTGCGGCTATGAGTCCCGATGAAGCTAGCGAACATATAGACGAATTAGAACAAAGTGAAAAACAAAAAGCAGCCCAGAAACAGTCTATATTAATACCCTCTCAGCTAGAATCTGGTCAATATATGCTTTCATTTCCTTTACGCAAGCTCGGTACTAGACAGAGTGAGCGTTTGAAGACTAAAAAGGATAGACCTGCAAGTACTTCTGACATTCCTTGGGAAAGACTGTAAACAATGCCGGTGGAAATAAAAGAAAATGATTTTTATGTATGCCTTTTGAGTAATAACTCTATGCAATTTTACCCAGAAAATACGCTATCGGCTTTTACAAATACGCTTGCGAAACCATGCAAGTTTCATGGAAACTGGCGTGTTGGAATAACTGAAATTGCATTACCAAATTTTGAAATAACAAAACGTGCAATCTCCAACAACGGGGGAAATGTGCGTAAACGAGTGAGGCGTGAATATGACCAGTTAAAGGAAACTAGAAAGCAACATCAAAAGGATTTTAAAATACTTAGCATCAAAATAAATGAAAATGTAAAACTTGAATGGACACCAGAAAATCTTGAACAAGTTAGTTACAGACCTGGACAAATAAACCTTTCAGCATTTTTATTAACATTTTATAATGCAGTTACACCTTCTTGGTATACCATGTACTTGAATGATGTTAAATCGAAAATGTGGAAGCGCTTAGAAGATGACCACTTTAATGAAGTTATCCCTGAAATAAAGTATAAGCAGGAGCCAGACGAATACATATTGCACATATATCAAGGAAAAAAGACTTCAGAAAACGTTGTGTTGAAATATAAGAACTATGAATCAATTGAAGATTTTGTTGATGATGTATTTGGTCAAGTTCCTAGGAAGAATAGAAAACATCCTGTTTTGAAGAATACAATAGACAATTATACACATCCAACGGCTAGCATAAAAACAGCTGAAAATAAAGAGAAAAAAGGTAGTGAAAAGAAGCATGATGTATTCGAACTCCGTTTAGAGGAGTTGGGTGTTACGATAAAAATAAAAAAACCACTACCCTCACACTTGAATGTTAAAGATCTCATGACATTGCTTTTAGCGAATTTACACTTTGACGATAAACAACTTAGCGAAGAAGAAAAACATAAGCGAATTATTGAAATTAAAAATACAATTTTTGAAATATTGAATAGACTAAAGATAGATTCACTCAAAGCAAAGGCACCCGAACAACGGAAAATAACTAAAAACAGTGAAATTTTGCAGGTCCCATATGAAAAACAAAGCTCGGGCGAATTTTTATCTACACCAGTACCTATTAATACAAACATAGATAATCTGTCAAACTTCATCACAGATGTATTTCTCCAAACACCTGAAAACAAACGTAATCCTGATGCCTTGATGACAGAAATAAAAGAGTCATTTGACACTGCGGGCTTACGCCAAGAGCACATGTCAATAATGGAAAAAATTAATTCTCTTGATACAACAATTAAGGAATTGATGTTGCGATTACCAAGAAGTACACCGGAAACTGTAAAAGATTGCCCTGAGAAAAATATAATATAAAAATATAATGGGCGGGCGAACGGCTAACAAAGACCTTGGAAGGTGGTGACACCCGATTTGTCACTACTGTAAAAATCCGAGAAGATCCACTGCATACAAACACCTAGCAGACCTGTTAGCAAGTCCTAATCCCACCTCCCCGCGGTGCCCCCTGGGGTACTTCTTCGGAAGGAGCTAACGGGAGACGGGCGAATGGCGAGCTCTCTGCGCCACAAAACAGAGTTTTAAGTCGGTTGGGCTGAGGGTTAGCAACCCGCTCCCATAAAAAACACCATTGCTACGAATCGGCAAACAATGCCTCGGAACCGGATGGACAACACGACGACGACCTTTGCTTTTCGAACAAGGACACGAATCGGATCATGGAATGTGAGAACAATGCTTGCTGAGGGACGGCTGGATGAAGTCCTCAACGAGATGAATCGATATAAAATCAAGATCATGGGACTTAGCGAGACCAGATGGCCCGATGCGGGGGAACATATCTGCCCAAATGGTGAGTCCTTCTTATATTCTGGGAGAAATGAAACTGAAAGCCGTAGGAGTGGCGTTGGCGTAATACTCACCAAAGAAGCCAGGTCCAGCCTCATTAGCTGGTCACCAGTTTCTGAGAGGATTATTACCGTGCGCCTGCGTACCAGGCTAAGAAGTACTACGGTAGTCCAATGCTATGCTCCAACTGAAGACGCAGAAGATGACATCAAAGACGAGTTCTACATGCGACTGAATGAGGTTTTTCGCTCTATTCCAAGGGGAGACATCATTGTATTAATGGGTGACTTAAACGCACAAATCGGCCGCGACAACACCGGTCTTGAACAAACAATTGGAAAACAAGGCCTAAGCCAAGTTACCAATAACAATGGTGAGCTTTTCGTTGACTTTTGTAGTTCCCATCAACTAATGGTAGGTGGAACTTACTTTTGCCACAAGAAGATACACAAAGAGACCTGGGTATCACCCGATGGTAGAACGAGAAATCAGATAGATCACGTGGCCGTCAGCCGCAGATGGAGAACCATTCTGGAGGATGTCAGGAGCTTCAGGGGAGCGGACACTGGAAGCGACCACCATTTGGTAGTAGCAACTATTCGCCTTAGAATCGCTGCAATCAGAAACGTTCAACGCGATGTTATAAACCGTAGACGGTTTAACGTTGACCTTCTGCAGGAGACCGCTAAAAAGCGAGAATTTGCTGGAAACCTGCAGCAAATATTAAACCAGCAAACCGTTTCTGACGACACAAATATTGAAGAGCTGTGGAGTAGAACAAAGGGCGCTATATTGACGGCTGCGGAAACGAGCGTCGGTTATGTCCAGAGAAACATGCAACATTGGATCTCGGACACTACCTGGCAAAAAATAGAACGCAGGAGGGCCCTCAAAAATAACGTAAACTCTACAAGCGACCCGGAAAGACGTCACCAACTTGAACGGGAATATTCCCAATTACACCGGGAAGTAAAGAGAAGTGTGCGGCGTGATAAAAGGCAGCAGATAAATGAGCTCGCAGAAAAAGCGGAAAACGCGGCAAACACAGGCAACAGTAAAGTGCTGTACCAAATTACTAAACAGCTCTCGGGAAAGCACTCTACTAAAAAACATGCCGTAAAGAGTGCGGATGGGAGGCTGCTGTGCAGCGACGAGGAGCAACTCCAAAGATGGAGAGATTACTTCTTCGCCGCCCTGAATGGTTCACTTGCACAGGAACCTCAGGAAAACAGCAACAATGCACAGCCGATAAGAATCAACACCCGGGCCCCATCCAAGACGGAAATAGTAACCGCAATTCATGCGATGGCCAATGGTAAAGCAGCTGGAAAAGATGGCATCCCGGCAGAATTGTTGAAAGCCGATTCAAGCCTCATAGCAGATGCGCTTCAGCCAATCCTGGAAATAGCATGGAACACCTGTACCTTTCCGGAGGATTGGACGGAAGGTATCATAGTCAAAATACCCAAAAAGGGGGACCTAACAATATGCGACAACTGGAGAGGCATCTGTCTATTATCTAGTGTGGGTAAAATCTTGTCCCACGTTATATTATCAAGGATAAGAGAGGCAGTAGACCGAACGCTTAGAAGGCAGCAGGCCGGATTCAGGAAGGGCCGCTCATGTATAGACCATATTAACACCTTGAGAATCATAGTGGAGCAGTCTACTGAATTCCGATCCCCCCTTTACCTAGCTTTCGTAGATTATGAGAAAGCGTTCGACTCGGTTAATAGGAGCTTTATATGGCAGGCATTACGGCGACGTGGACTGCCTGATAAAATAATAGAATTGATAAAAGCCCTTTACAACAATTCCAAATGCAGAGTTCTCCATAATGGAAAATTATCCGACAGCTTCGAGGTGAATTCAGGAGTACGACAAGGATGTCTACTTTCGCCATTACTATTTCTTATAGTAATAAATGACATCCTTGTCGACGCTCTAGATAATAGAACAGGCGGCATACAATGGGGTTTGCTAGACCGCCTTAAGGACCTCGACTACGCGGATGATATCTGTTTGCTGGCCCACAGACATCAGGAGCTAAAAAACATGTTAAACAATTTGGCAACAGAAAGTAGTCTAGCAGGCTTAAGGCTGAATCCGAACAAAACCAAAGAAATGCGGATAAATGCAAACACACTTGAACGAACTGCGCTGAATAACCGTGACGTGGAACTGGTAGATAAATTCTGCTACCTCGGTAGCATTATTACCGAAAATGGCGGTACAGAAGAAGACGTCAGTTCCAGAATAAATAAAGCACGAGGCGCATATGCATGCTTGTTCCGCATATGGAGATCAACGGAGATCTCAACTAACACCAAATTGCGGCTGTTCAACTCCAACGTTAAGGCAGTTCTTTTGTACGGTTGCGAAACATGGAAAGTCACCCAATTCATCACAGGGCGCCTACAAGTCTTCATCAACAGATGCCTGCGTCGTATCCTAAAAATCCGCTGGCCAGATAGAATTTCAAATGAAGAGCTATGGCGCCGTGCCGGCCAAGAAAGGATAGACGACCAAATCAGGCGAAGGAAATGGAATTGGGTTGGCCACACCTTGCGACGCGATAACGAAAACCTAGCCAAACAGGCCCTTGACTGGAACCCGCAAGGATCCCGTCGAGTTGGAAGACCTAGAACAACGTGGAGGAGGACCCTACTAGCAGAGGCCGCAACAACTGGGAGATCCTGGTCAGAGCTGAGAGCTGTCGCGCAAAACAGAGTCCGCTGGAGGGCAACTGTTTCCGCCCTATGTCCCATGAGGGATTAAAGGGGCACAAAGAAGAAGAAGAAAGAAGATACACTGATATTATACAACCTAGAGCTATAGGCGACAAGCTAGTAAGATATCTACGAATAATACCGATTCAAGGGTGTGGTACTATATTAAGATTTGAGCATGTAGAATACTGTCCTATTGAAAAAACTTTTATTGAAAGTATTTCTATAAAAATAACTGATCATCAAGGGGAGTTAGTAGACTTTAAAACAAATTATATTCCTACATATGTAATGCTTCATTTTAAGAGACAATAAAAACTATAAATATTTGCACAACAGGCTGTTCTTGCATAGTATAAATAGAATTACGAGATGGATTCCTATTATACACGTTATTATTTAATACAAAGCGGCGGCGGTCTGTCAGATATTGGAGAACTATATCGTGGTCCACTTATTTATCAACGTGGAAGAGGAATCGGTAGCTTCTTCAGTGCATTATTTCGACACTTAAAACCTCTAACTACATCAGGATTAAAAACATTAGCACATCAGGCTGTAAAAACAGGACAAGCTATAATACAAGATAACAACATCAGCAACAAGTCAGTTAAAGATATTTTAAAGGAACAAGGTCGAGTTGCTGTTCAAGATTTAGCGCAGAAAGGTATAAATAAACTGTTTGACGGTATGAGCGGTGCAGGTATAAAAAGACCCAATCCGTTTACAACCTTGCATATAAAACCAGTTGTTAAACGCAAGAGACGTGGAAAAACACCTAAGCGCACGGGAAATTGCAAAACTAAAAATCAAAGAAAAGGAATAAAAGCAAGAGTTTTAAAAACACAACGAAAGGTACGTAAACGTATACTGGACATATTTGATAAATAATGTCGTACAAAGAATGCATGAAATCAGAGCTGGATCTTTTTTCCACACCACCAGTTCAAAGCAATATTTTGAAAACAGAAGAAGTAGCATATAAGCCAATAGCCTCACTCGACAACTCCTCCGTTCTAGAGTTTGTAACTTTGGGTCATGGAGACACATACCGTGATTTATCTAGCATCTATCTTAGTTTAAAATTACAATTAATCAAAATAAAAGATGGAAAAGAAGAACTTTATTCAGATGATGGTGATGCACCAGGTCTAATAAACAACATTTTACACTCCATATTTCGACAGTGCACTGTATATTTGAATGGAAAACCAATTGCTCAAACCGACCACAATTACAATTATCGCGCTTATATTGAAAATTTATTAAATTATGGTAAAGATGCTGCATCTATCCATTTGGAGTCGGTCGGCTGGTATCTTGACAAAGATGACACGGAAATTGCAGATATCGATAAACCCGTCGCTGAATTACATCAAGGCTATTTAGATCGTCAGAAACTTTTTAATAAAAGTAATGTAGTTGAATTGATAGGGAAAATCCATACTGATTTGCTTAATCAGGATAAGTTGCTATTAAACGGTGTCGATTTACGTGTAGTTTTATCGCTTGAAAAACCAGAATTTTATATTTTATCCAAGGACGGAACCGACTCACCACAATTAAAAATCTTAGATGCAACAATGTACATGAACCACGTAACCGTCAACCCGAATATTTTATTAGCACATGAGACAGTTCTACAGCGTTCAAATGCCATATACCCATACAAGCGAGTTGAAGTTAAAAGCTACACTATTCCAGCAAACACATTCACACTTTCACTGGATAATATTGTCATTGGACAGTTACCGAACCTAATAATTTTTGGAATGGTGGAGAATGATGCTTACACTGGCAGAAGAACAAAGAACCCTTTCAACTTTAAACATAACAACATTACCCGATTCAATTTATCCGTGAATGGTGTACAGATACCAAACCAACCTCTCGAATTTGACTACTCAAAGGAAAATCCGATTAGTACACGCGGATACAATACGTTATTCAGAGGAACAGGTATTCATTACTTCGATAAAGGTCATCAAATATCCAAGACATTATTTGACAAGGGATGTTTTCTTCTCGCTTTCGATTTAACAACAGACAATTCATATAACGCGACTTGCGGCAATTTATTAAATCAAGGGACGGTACGTGTTGAAGGAAAATTTAGAGATGCGTTAAAAAATAGTGTGACATGCATTGTATATGCTGAGTACGATGGAAGCATTGAAATTGACAAGGATCGAAATGTTTACACCAACTTTTAAATCTATATAAGGCGGCTACTTGCAACAAACTGTTAGTTGACAAATTGCTTTACTATAGTAACAATGAGTTGTTTAATTAATGCGGAATACTTTTGTGGAGGTGAATTTACCTTCTTTAAAAAAGTCTCTTTAGCTGGATTCACTGTACAAAATAAAACGTTTACAAAGGAAATAATTTTTAAATATCCAACATCTAGTTTGGAATGCAGTGAACAACAATCAAGTAAATTTGGTAATCTTGAACTAAAACGCATGGATAAAGACCTTATAAAAACTCTAGCGAAATTTAAGACAATCTTTGTTCGTGGTACATCAACTAAGGAGTTTATAAATAACTATGTTACATCTCTCACCAAGGTCATTGACTTAGAAGCAGCATTTACCTGTGAACAAGAATGAACACGATCGAACTTGCAACTGCATTGACAAATAATCGCGTAACAAACAAGTTTTTTAGAGGAGTCTTCCCCTGCAACCATCTACCACAAAAAATAAAAAAACCCGCATGCGTCATAGCTAATACGGATCCATCACATAAAGACGGAACTCACTGGGTTGCATTTTATTTCCCGAAACAAGGTCCTGCAGAGTACTTTGACTCGTTTGGAAGATATCCCACCAATAAGTTTTTTCAAAGATTTCTTTTAAATAATTCAAAGACTTTTTTAAATAATAAAAAACGTTTGCAGGGACAATTTTCATCGACATGTGGACATTATTGTTGTGTATTTCTATATTCTCGGTGTAGAGGAAAGAGCCTAAAGAATTTTTTAACACAGTTCTCTTCGAGCGATTTCAGTTTAAATGATAATAAAATAGTTAATTTATACTTGAAGAATTTTACACAAAGTGGTGGAGACTTTTGTAACCAATCATGTAAAGCCGAGATCAGCACTATAAATACACTGAACAAAAGCTGTTAATATTTAATGTTAAAGTTTAATTTGAGTAACATGGAGCCATTACGTAAAAGACAGAGGACCACTGGTGCTAAAGGAAAAAAGAAGCTGTCCAAATGCGAAGCAGAAGTTGTCGGTGAAAATCTCTTATTAAATTACACGTACCATTTGGACGACTGCCATAACCGGAAGATTGTACTCGGCTTTGACCCAACATCGTTCGAAGCGAAAATAGTATTTCAGCGTCATGGACTCATCCCAATATCAGCATCCTATCCCGAATGGACATCTATTTACAACTATCTTGGCGCTTTAAAAACGAAAATGGAAAATTCATCTTCAGCAAATCAGACGAAGAAGTACAAAATCCCCATTGGCAGTGGCAGCATCACTCTAAGGCAAGCGGAACTTTGTAAATTATTTGAAATGCTGAAATTTTTAAACATCGTTATGTACCACAATAACAATGCTTCAGAGAGCGTGAAAGAATATTATAAGAAGTACATTGAAAAATGTAAAGAAAAAAGTGTATTAACATTAGCATGTGAAGATTTTTTTATTCCAAGTCGAACATCTTATGTACACTTAAATTATTCTCGACTTTTTTATGAAATACCTTTGTATTGTATTGCAAATCTTGTTTTTGATACGATAAATTTTGACTGCAAATAAATAAATAAAATACAACTAAAAAATTCTTTTATTTAAAACATTTATTCACTAGCATGTACAAATAAATATTAAAACAATTTTGTACGGCACATCTTAGACTAGGTGATTTTCCATGTATAGTGCAGAAAGCTCCAAAATTTTCCAAGTTGGCTAATTTTGGTATTTCCAATTGGTTTATTTTCGCTTCCGGAAGGTATTTCTGAATAAATTTCTCCTTTTCTAGTCCTTTCACGTAAATTGTTGCATTTGAATAATTCGACAGTATCTTGGGTAATTCGTTGTAATTAATAATGCCGCCGTTCCATCTTAATCCATTTATTTTTCTAAAGTTGAAATCATTTTGCCAACGAGCTTTTGACGGTAGTTCATTATACGGGTATGGTGGCATAAAATAGTATAAACTTGGTATAAGCGACCTGTGATGCAAGACGGACAGCTCCTTAGCAAATAGCTGTCCGTTAATTCCACTGACAAATTGTACATCTAAAACAACTCTATCGGAACTCATAACTTTAACTACTCAAAGGAAAATATCAAACTATTTAAATTTATTTATTTTAAAGCTTTATATATGCTACTCGCTGCCTTGAGGCAAATGGACTGATGTTACTTCCAAACAAAATGTGTCAGTGCTTGCTCCTTCTGAATTGCTCTGGAAGATTTTCGCAATCATTTCCCAGATGTCACTAGTTTTTACATCAGATGCCAACTTATAATTTATCCATCCAGGGCCTCTTTCCCTAAAGCTGGCACCGCAAAAAGTAATACCAACATAGTCATTTGGTTGGATCGCCGTCATCACATGTTGAATAATGTCTTCAATGCTGCTCTTAAACCATGTTAAAGGTTCTACATTCCTTGGCGTGTCATTGATTTTAAATTCAATTTTGCGACCCCTCACATTGAAACGTTTGTTGTGGGTTATTATATCTCTAATGATGCTAAATTTAGCCATTTTTCAACAATGTTTTCTAAGCTATGCCAAGCACGCACGTTGCTTATTGCTTTTGTTTCTCTGTTTATATAGGAGCTCGAAGGCACAATAATGAATAATTAATTTAATGATTAATAAAAATCTGATATTACAAAATTCATTTAATTTTCCCACATTTAAATGAAAAACGTATCAGGTGCAATTCTTCTCTCTTTCACACTTTGTTTTGCATTTAATCTTACCCCGCGCTGAATCTCGGCTAGCAAAAAGTGTATTTTTTATCCGTCCCGATATTTATGAATGTATCAAGTTCATTCATTCACTCGGTTTTATAATTTCAGATAGTAACAACAACAACCACCATGCAATACTCGCCGAGAATCATCGGCATCGAAAGTATCCACAGTCACCTGTCATGTACCCTGCAAACATTACAAGTTGAGATCGAGGTTTTTAAATATTGGCGATGGAAATTTAACTAAAAAAATCATATAAAACATTTATTTTATTAATTTAACATAGTTTTAATAATTTAAAATATTAAAGACTAGTTGATAAAATGTTTTGCAAGGTAGTTATGTGATAAATCCACGGGTCTTGCATTTGTTTACCTTCATCATCCACAGTATCTGTCTGTTCAGGTTATAACAAAAACAACAACCATGCAATAGTTGCACTGCAGCGCAACCGCTGTTTTTGCCGCTCGAGCTGCTGCTGCAGTTTTTGTTTTTGTTTCGCTTGGTCTTTCTTTTTCATATTCGCGGGCTCTTGCAGTTGTGATCACGATCATGTCCACGTTATTTTCATCGGCTCACTGGGCCGCAAGATCTAAAAATAGAATTTCACAACTGCATATGTACAGAAATAATCCAACTCCATCCAACTGTCGTCTTGGTCAAGTTGTCTAAGGCGTTGGTTTTTCTGTTCGCGATTTCCGTGGCGCTGGTTCGATTCCCAAGCAGTGTGGGATTTTTTTGTGGAATAACTTTATTTATTTATTATTATTTATTAAGTACACATCTTTTAGAGTAAGAAAAAAAGCATTGACGTGTATAGACTTGTTGTACAGAGTGTAAGATCCAAGGCACAATAATGAATAATTAATTTAATGATTAATAAAAATCTGATATTACAAAATCCATTTAATTTTCCCTCATTTAATGAAAAACGTATCATGTGCAATTCTTCTCTCTTTCATACTTTCTTTTGCATTTAATCTTACCCCGCGCTGAATCTCAGCTAGCAAAAAGTGTATTTTTTACCCGTCCCGATATTTATGAATGTATGTATCAAGTTCATTCATTCACTCGGTTTCATAATTTCAGATAGTAACAACAACAACCACCATGCAATACTCGCCGAGAATCATCGGCATCGAAAGTATCCACAGTGTCTCAAGCTGCTGCTGCAGTTTTTGTTTTTGTTTCGCTTGGTCTTTCTTTTTCATATTCGCGGGCTCTTGCAGTTGTGATCACGATCATGTCCACGTTATTTTCATCGGCTCACTGGGCCGCAAGATCTAAAAATAGAATTTCACAACTGCATATGTACAGAAATAATCCAACTCCATCCAACTGTCGTCTTGGTCAAGTAGGCTAAGGCGTTGGTTTTTCTGTTCGCGATTTGCGTGGCGCTAGTTCGATTCCCAAGCGATGGGTGATTGAATGACTTTATTTATTAATTTAATACAGGGTAAGAGAGAGAGTAACAAAAAAATATACAAAAATTGACAGGGAGGGTATATACTTATTGTACGTACAGAGTGTAAGACCGGTGCTCTGCAGAGGCCAGGGCACTTACAAAATCGATCAATAACAGGTTCCGTCGCGGCTCTGGCGATAGCTTCCGCCACAGCGCCGAGCCCGGCCCCACCGAGTCCCTAGCCGAGCCCGGCCCCACCGAGTCCCAAGCCACCGACCGACCCTGACCCAGGTCCCGCCCAAGCAAACCAGTCCCACGGTCGTAGACCCCGTGACCTAGATCCATGGCCACCAACAGGTGATTGATTGATGGCCTTGACCCAGATTCGATGGGCGGTGACCTTGACCTGGTTCCCAGGCTCAACCGACGCATTACCTACTAACGTAGGTTCGTTCGATTCGCATTGAATCACCTTCCTTGGGAAGACCCTTTAATTCTTCCACCATATGAATACCGACTTAAGTTATTCAACTTAAACACTCTCCACAAGCGTCGTGAGGTGGCCGATGTTGTTTTCGTCCACCAGCTTCTTAATGGACGTGTCGACTCAGGTTTTCTAAGGCGCCGTGCGTCGATTAGAGAGAGCCGATACAATCTGAGAGGACCACCGCTCTTACACATCAACTGCTCTAACACCAATTATGGCCGATTTGAGCCTGTTAATCGCATGTTCATTAATGTAGAAAGACCTGCTTAAAAGGAGTCTATTTGTTGTCTCATGACTGTTTATGTGTTTCGCATGCAATTTTTATTGGTACTTATAGTCCATTCAAAACGCGGGGGGGGGGGGGTGTTCCAAAATAACACCGTTAAGAAAATCGAACCCTAAACGTTTTTGGGGTCGCTGATCACGAAAATCGAGGTCTCGCGGTCCTAAAACTAGGGTGTCACCGCTAAAAATGCAAAAAACACCCCTTTTTAGGGGGTTTTCGCGATTATTTCAATAATAATGAAAACTAATGCGTTGAAATGCACTTTTTTTAATATTTATTTGCGAAGGGGGTTAATTTGTACTAAATTAAGGCGAACTTTATGATAAGGGGTAGTCCTAAAGGGTTGAAACTACCCCTAATTTGGCGAAAAATGGCAAAAATTGTAAAAAAAAATTTTCCAAGTTTATGCTTCAAATTCGATTGTGGGCATACTGTCAGGCAAAAATAAATTATTTTCAACCCTTAAGGGGTTAAAACTACCCCTACTATAATAAAAACAACTTTATATGAAAAAATTGCAAAAATTTTTTTTTGCTTTTTGTTTGAAATTTGGTTCAAAAGGTATTATCAGCAAAAAATTATTTTTTTCAACTCTTAAGGGGGTAAAACTACCCCCACATTAAAATTGTAATTGGAACAAATTGAAATTTATTGTTTTGCATTAAAATTTTATATTTGATGAAATATTATTAAAACATTTGGAAAATTTTTAACCCTCTTAAAGGAGTTAAACCTTAGGGGTAAATTGAAAAAAAAATTTCTTTTCGTAGATTGCCATTTTAATTTTTTAATGAATTGTTTGAATAAAAATTCTTTTTATTAGAAAATATAAATTGATAAATGTTTGCAATTTTTTTTATATAAAGTTGTTTTTATTATAGTAGGGGTAGTTTAATTTTTTTTTTACAATTTTTGCCGTTTTTCGCCAATTTAGGGGTACTTTCAACACTTTAGGAGTACCCCTTACCATTAAGTTCGCCTTAATTTAGTATAAATCAACCCCCTTCGCAAATAAATATTAAAAAAAGTGTATTTCATCGCATTAGTTTCCATTATTACTGAAATAATCGCGAAAACGAAAAGGGGTGTTTTTTGCATTTTTAGGAGTGACGCCCTAATCGATCGACCGTGATCAGCGACCCCAAAAACCTTTAGGGTTCGATTTTCTTAACGGCCCCCCCCCCCCTGCGTTTTGAATGGACTACATGGTCAGGGGAAGTAATAATTTTCCTGCTTCTCCGAGCATCTATTAGAACAGAAATTGGGTGATATCTTGGTCCCGCGGGATCCCGCTGTGAACATCACTTATTTATTTATGGGGAAAATAATGTAATAACAACACTTTATGATTTTAAACTTTATTTCAATATTACTTTGATTAAATTACGCAAGATGAAGGTTCGTACTGTGGCGGCAACAAGTGAATTCCAACTGATCATAGGGAACTTGATGAGAGAGAAAATGGGCATTGATAACGGCAGCGATCGAATCTATTGTCGTTATCAATGCATTATCAATGTTGCTAGTATGGGAGATTATCCATGGATTTTCTTGGAGTATTTAATGGATCAACCATTTATTTTATTTATTTGTTGTTGCCACATCACTCCCCCTCAATGAAAAAGTATTTGTGTACATGTATTTATGCTACTACCTAATGACTGGAATTATTTAAAAAGAAATGTGTGTACATGTGTTTACGCTGCTAGGTTATAATTAACACATTGCTTTCTTTTTAATGCCTTTTCTTAGGTTGTAGTTGGCCATGTCGGGATTAAGCAAAAATGCAGGTTTTAATCTGTCTATCGATATAACGCGTTCTTTGTTATTTACATATTAATATTTTGAAACTTTTCTTTGTTTTGGCTATGACTGGATGTGGGCCGGTGTAAGGGCAATTTAAACTTCCTTTCTGTGTTTCACCTTTCAAAAACACGTGCGTACATTGGAGTAAATTCTGCGGGATGAATATGTTTCTCTGGTTCCGACTTCTTGTCTCAGCGGGTTTGGTGTTTGGTACAAAGTCTAGTAATAACAAGTCCTTCATCTTCATATAAAATTTCCCCCCCGTTAGTTGTGTGCGTGCATATATGAACATCACTGCTGAGCAAAACTTAACGCGTACTTCATGAGCTTGGCGAGACAAAGCCAGGTTCTCTGTTTACGATAACGTATGCAGAACAGAAAAGGAAAGACAATTGAATCAGCTGTTTTCTTTCATAAATCAAAACAAACGAAAAAATATGCACCAATACATCCCTAGTTTATCCCCATAAAAACTCATAAAAGTTTCCGCTGTTTAGTAGTGTGCAAACGCGTATAAAAATGTTGCATTCTCTCTCTGATAGCCTGACATGGTCGTTTGAAGAACTTGTGCATATAGCTGAAATATCCGAAACTGAATTCTTTTTCGAGCTAATTTGAAACACGCCGATCATTCCTGGCGTCGTCGCCGAGCTAGCAATTTTTCTGGAAAAAACGCCTTAGTTGCAGTTTTTTGCCAAAATCTTAAAAAAATTAAAAACCATAATAAAAATTTAAAAACCAGAATTTTAATGATTGGATATTGTAAAGAAAGTCTTAGAGCATACGTAAAAAAATCAGTACCAACATGGGAGATTTTCTTTTGGCGCAGTAACAAATTTAACTTTTTAAAGTCACTTAATTTCAAAATGCATTATGCAAAAACTATTTGACCGACAGTGATCAGGTTTTGGTTATAAGTTAAACCTGCCTTTAACTATCTAATTCCAAAATTAAATTGGAAAATAATGGTCTCTTCTTTCCTTCTGATAACTTTAAAGTGAGGTACTTTTTTCGCAGTTTTCGGCTATTTTGCAATGCAAAAATTCAAATTTCAAAAATCCACCTTAGGATAAGTTTTAGCAAATCCAATAACGAACAAAACATGCTCCACAAATTTTTCGCCTAGAAGTCTTCGTTAAGAGATACATATTTAACAATAAAAGTAAAAAAACAGGGAATTTTTAGTGAATTTTTCAGTTTTTGGGATACCACAAATGTTCCTGGGAGTTTCACGCTTGCGCAACCCCTAGATATTGTTGGGGATGTCATTTCTAAACGATTCCACAAAAAAAGTCAGTTACATCACGCCAAAAGTTATAGGTTTCACTGCTCTAGCGCCTGGACTACATTTGGCAGATGGTGGTACCAGTTTTTTGAGTCTCCTGTGGCGCGTATAGCGGCTTTTAGCTGTCTATGAAAACGCTCGATGGAACGATTTGATTGTGGGCACTGACATATAGTAATGGACTGCTGATTGACGATTCTGAATGGCACCATTTTTATCCAGAAATAGAAAACCTTTTCCATTCAAACAAAAAAAAATTCTTCGAATTTAGGAGAAAATAAGTGATAAGATGTTTCTTATAATTAACGGAAATAAAATTCCATCACTGAATTTTATTTATTAGCAGTTTTTTCATTAAATAAATGTATTTATTCCAAAACCGTGACGGTTATTTCCTCTGTTTAACGAAGTTTTCAAAATAGCTCAAGAGTGAGACAGAAGAACGTAAACTATACCTGTCTATTTTTTTCTAATTATGTTTATATCGCTGATATGCGCTGAACGATTACAGTTCGTTTGGATTCAACGTGGGAGCGAGGCAGGAATAGTTTTTGGAGCCATTTTTTTGTATGGGATTTTGCTCTTTTAGCAGTCCATTACTATATGTCAGTGATTGTGGGTGATAAGCGGTGGTTCGTATGCGGTGACAGCCTAATATTTGAGATAGTTCCCTGAACAGGGACAATTTAAATTGAGATCCTTGATCAGTTGTTATTGTTCTGGGTACGCCGTATCTAGATATCCAATGTTGGAGAAAGGTATTTGCCACAGTTTGTGCGGTCATGTCCTTCACGGGCAGAGCTTCGGGCCAGTGAGAAAAATGATTTTTGATTATTAGGAGATAGTAGTGTCCTACTGAAGGTGTGAGAGGGCCTACGATATCCATGGGGACGTGTTCGAATCTTCCCGAAGGTATCTCTATATTTCCATATGGGGAGCAGTCACTAGACACATAACTTTGGCTTTTTGACATAAAATGCAAGACTTTGCCCAGTGATTTATGTCGAAATTCATTTTGGGCCAAAAGTACTTTGAGGTTATCAAATTTCGAGAAGCTCTAATGCCAGGATGTGCTATGTTATGTAACAAATCGAAAACAGTCCGACTTAATGTTTCTGGTACATAAGGTCTATTGACGCCTGTAGAAACCTCACACCAGATTTCTTGTTCTTCTACCGGGATGAATATCTTTTCACGTCTAGTGAGGTGGAATGGTTATTGGTACTTTTGTCAACAAGGGTTTTCAGTTGCTCGCCTACTTTCTGTTCCTCTGCTAGGTTTTTTAAATCGAGCTTGATAATGTGTTCCACCGAATTGACGTGCGTCCGTGATAATGTGTCCGCGAAAATATTGCGTGAGCCTGGGATGTGTCTGATATCGTTAGTGAATTGCGCTATGTAATTTAATTGGTTCATTTGCCTGGGAGACTTCTGTTTTCCAAAGTAGAGCTCTTTATGAGTGGTTTGTGATCGGTGCAAATGGCGAAATCTTTTGTTTCGACGTGGTATCGAAATTTCTTCACGGTATTATAGACGGCTAACAACTTTCTGTCGAAAGTGGAATATTTCCTTTCGGATGGATGCAACCTTCTGGAGAAGAAATGTAGCTTTTGCCATTCATCGTTAGATGCATCTACCCATATTGCGACTTTCGCACTTGGTTCAGGGTGTACAAGAAGAATGTTTCGCTGTAAGTTATTTTTGAAATTGTCAAAGTGTCGGCATTTTCAGAAACGCAGAACTGCGGTCACTCTGCAATATTCAGCTACAGACTTCCAATTGCTGAATATTGCAGAATGACCGCAGTTCTGCGTTTCCGAAAAGGCCCTGTTTTTGATGGTCTTCGGACCAGTTCCATTTAGGTTTTAAAACTTTTGTACATCTGGTGGCTTTGACCAAGCCATATAAAGGAGCGGTATCTTTGGAACTGTTTGGACGAAATCTGTGGTAAAAATTTACCATGACAAGGAAACGCTGCAAACCTTTAGATGAAGATGGAGAATGAATTGCACTCGTTCTTTGGAGGGTTTGATGCCTATAGTGGAAATTGCATGTCCTAGGAAATTGACCTCATGTCGTATTTTTGCAGTCGCGAGAAAAGTTGGCGAAGGTGTTCTTTATGTTGCTCAGGTGATTTGCTGAAGATCAGAATGTCCTCCACATATTCAAAGGTGAATTCTAGATCGTCTAAGATTGGATTAATAAAGCGTTGGAATGTTTGTGCTCCACTTCTAACGAATTGCATGTCCTAGGAAATTGACCTCATGTCGTATTTTTGCAGTCGCGAGAAAAGTTGGCGAAGGTGTTCTTTATGTTGCTCAGGTGATTTGCTGAAGATCAGAATGTCCTCCACATATTCAAAGGTGAATTCTAGATCGTCTAAGATTGGATTAATAAAGCGTTGGAATGTTTGTGCTCCACTTCTAACGCCAAAAGGCATGCTTAAAAATTCAAATAAACCGAATGGACTGGTTATCGCTGTTTTATGAATGTCTTCGGGAGCTACCGGAATTCGGTGATACGCCGCACAAGATCGATCTTATAAAATATTTCTGAATCATGCAGATTGAGAGTGAAATCTTGGATATTGGGTAAAGGGAATTTGTCGCATATTGTCGCTGCGTTCAACTGCCTATAGTCCCCGCATGGTCTCCAAACGTTAGATTGTTTTTTGGGTAAAGGTGATGCGACCGGCGACGAAGAGGGGTGACAAATGCCTAATTTAACCATTTCATTGAAAGCTGCTTTCGCTATTTTGTGCTTTTCAGGGTTCAACCTCCTTGGACGGGCAGACGGCAGTGGCCCTTGTGTCTTGATATGATGGAAAACATCATGCTGGACTTCGGTGTTGAAATCTGGATGCGTTTTGAGTGAGGGGTAATCGTTAAGTATAGAGCCATATTCACCCTGTACTGTGTACATCCGCGGTGAGCATGATGTGCCCTTGCGAGAAAGGCGGTTGGCTGATAGTAATATTGTGTTGTCAACTAGGGGTCATCCATTAAATACGTGCGCCTCAAAGGGGGGGGAGGGTAAGAGCCGAGTGTGACGAAAACATACGATAATTTTGGGGGGGTAGGGGGGGTTCTTGATGATAAGTACGTGCGTTTTAAATTTCCCAAACATTTGATTTTCGAAACATTTTTTCTTAACAACATTTTATACAATTCCGTGAACATTGTAAATGGAGTTTACTGTACTTTTCAACTCAAGTCTACACATTTTTCTAAAGTTCGACGAGATGACTAAAACGTCCAAGGGGGCCACAAAACCAGTGTTAATTAGGACTGTAGATGGCGGCCCAGATGAGAAACCGCGCTATATGAAGGTCATTAGAACTTCGATCCACCACTTTTTGAAGTACGATTTTGATGCTGTTTTTATCGCCTGCAACGCTCCAGGTCGCAGCGCTTTCAACCGGGTGGAAAGGCGCATGGCGCCATTAAGCAGAGAACTAAGTGGGCTTATTCTACCACACGACCATTACGGAACAGTGGACGAGGAACTAGAGCTGAAAAACTTTGCCCATGCAGGAAAAACACTTGCCGAAGTCTGGTCTGCACTTAAATTCGACGGCTATCCTGTTGTTTGCGATTATATTGATCCTGAAAAAGCTGAAGTGGATATCGAAGATTTATTAACAAAGAGTATGGAGTGGCAAAACAATCATGTGCGAAGCAGCCAGTATTTATTACAAATTGTTAAATGCCAAGATCAAAGTTGCTGTTCACCATTCCGCAGTTCACTTTTGAAAGTTTTGCCGAGTCGATTTTTACCGCCACCTATGCAGCTTAGCCAGAGTGATGATGGTTTGTGTTTCTCTGGTTCCGACCGATTTGCTCCACTATTTCTACTTCAGCCAGTTATTCCAACTTTACAAAACGGATTTAGTGACCCGCAGCGAATCCCCTACGATTATTGTTGTCCTGCAGTGAAAAATGGAATTTTGGAAAGAAAAGCTTGCAAAAAATGCAAGCTTTACTTCGGTTCATTAACATATTTAAATGAGCACCAGAAAGTCTGCTCTAAGGGTTTTGCTGCAGTACCCAAAGTGAGACCTGTTAGAATTGCTGCGAAGAGATCTCGCGAAGTTTAGCAGTAATTCTAAATGATGAGGAACAGGAAGATGCTGAATGGTTAGAAGAACACATGCTTGATACCAGTCACATCGAAATCCCTTCTTTTGATCGTCAGGATCGACCAGCGCCAGTGATTTCCTTAGAAGAATACATGACCTCACCATGGGACTTATCTTAAATAACGCACAATTGTGTGACATTGTAGAGAATCGATTTTTTTAATACGTTAACAATTATAAAGAAAAAGTTTATTAATGTTTGGAATGTTGTTTTTAAATAAAGACAGGAATAAGATGGAACACTAAACTTTTTTTCATGACATTTCAGGGGGGGTATTTTTTTTTAAAACGGACGTACTTTGAGGGGGGGGGGATCGAGAAAAATTACAAAAGCGCACGAAGGGGGAGGGGGGGTCTAGTTTTTGGCCATTTTCGCGCACGTATTTTATGGATGACCCCCTAGTTTCCTATTCTTGATATTTACAAGAAGATTCAACTTGAAAAGGAAATCTGCTCCTATGATTGCATAGTCGATTGCTGCAAAAATGAAAGTGTGTGTGAAACTACGCCGTAGATTGAAACTCAAAGTTAACTGTTTGGTATCATACGTCGATATAGATGTACCATTAGCGGAGACAAACTTGAAGTTAGAAAGGATAGAAAAGGCTGAAATTGGCTATTACCAGAACTGTTGACAAAGTAATCTTGAGAGAAGCTAGTTCAAATAACTAGTGGTAAATCCACCAATTTTTTCTGTACAATTTGTTTTTCCTGAACCTTAGCACACAAAAATTTCCTTCGTACTTCATTCGCTACACTAAAGCGGGTGTTCAATTCGTATTGAGCGTGGTGCAACGCCGCTGATAGATTGGGAAGCGAATGGCTTCATTTAGAAATTCTAACGCTTTCGGAAGATATTAGCAAAACTTATCAATGTCAAGTACTTGTCAGACATGATCAAAAAGAACAAATTTTTCGGTAACTTCTGGAAATCCCGAGATGAGCCGCATTTTCCTGAAACTCTAGAACATAGGAAACAATTTTCCGTCAATCATGCAGGTACAAAAATCATTTAGGTCGTTTAAACCAAAAAGCGGCTCGACCAAATTTTATAAAAAAAATTTCAAATCCTATTTCCATTAATACGCTTCGAGCAACACGTCGTCGTTATCGTTTTTGGTTCGCGCGAATCGTGCAGGAAAAAATGACCACACACGTACGCACACAAACACAGATACTTCCTCTCAAATTTTTGATTAAAATGCAATTCGGACCTTGAAAAATGAAAATACGTTGAAAATTTCAATTTCGATTTTCGGACCCATTACAATAACTTCCCTATACTGGAAAGTTAACAAAAACAAATTCGCCCAGATCCGATCAAATGCGCTTGCATCCATTCACTGTAAAGGTACCGCCTATCGCGTACAAAAGTTGAAAATTTCTCAACTTCAAACGTTTGCAGATTTATTTGCGTGTGTCACGACTGTCATTGGGACTGGTTCCATTAAATAGCCACTTTGACAGATCAGTCCTGTTTTGTTCCGCTCTTTGTAATTGGGCGGCCTTAAGACAGCGGGTAATAATATCGCATCGAGTTTGAGGAATATGATGTTATAGTCGAGTGCAAAGACAAGTCATTACTAGCGCGTTACTCCGTCGAAGTTGAAAAAACTTCCGGTAGCAAAAACTTCTGGTCCTTGGTAAGTTCCATCAAGAAGAATTTCACTACAACTTCAACCCCTTCCTTTATTCACAATGAGAAGGTAATAACAGACAGCAAATCCAAGGCCAATTTATTAGCATCTATGTTCGCTTCGAATTCTTCTTTACCCGAAACTGATGTGTTACCCCCTGTTTCCGAGCGTAACGCCCATTCAATGGACAGGGTTTTTTTCAGGACTCGCGAGGTGTACAGGTGCCTCAAAGAGCTCGATGCCAACAAATCCACTGGACCCGATAATATACCCCCTATCGTCTTAAAACAATGCGCCTCACCTTTGGCTAAACCTCTGCGCAAATTATTTTCCCTGTCATATTTCTCCGGAGTTTATCCCGACTCTTGGAAACTTGCCCATGTTCAGCCCATACCGAAAGAAGGTGATTCCAGCCTTCCCTCCAATTACCCCCCAATAGCAATTACTTCCATTCTCTTCAAAACCATGGAGACGATAATCAACAAAAAGCTTATGAGATATCTAGAATCCAATCTACTCATAAACGACAGGCAGTATGGCTTCCGACAAAAAAGATCTACTGGCGATCTTTTAGTCTGTCTTACAAAACACCTCAGCCGTAGTCTGCATGGATCCGGTGAGTCTAGTCTGGTTGCTCTGGATATCTCCAAGGCTTTCAATAGAGTTTGGCACTCAGCCCTGTTAGCTAAACTCAAAGCTATTGGGGTTGACTCACTTCTACAGAAGTGGATTGAAAGTTTCCTTTCTGGCCGTTCAATCAAAGTGGTATTGGATTGCGTCAAATTCGCATCCCACCCGATCTCTGCGGGGGTCCCCCAGGGGTCAATTTTATCACCACTTCTCAGCTTCGCTGACGACGGTACTCTACGTTACTCGTACAGCTTCGATACAAGACAGACTCATGCCAGATCCTGTCATAATGATCGCGTACTAATGTCCAACTCTATTAATAACGACATTGAACTCATTCTAGAGTGGGGAAAGAAGAATCCTGTTGAATTCAACTCCGACAAAACCAAGTACAGTCTTATCTCCAAAAAGAAGCTCAACACCTCTCCACCCTTGAGAGTGGATAAAGTTCAACTAATGGCCGACCCATCCACATATTCGAAATCGCCAAACAAGCATCCCAGTGCTTGGGATTTCTTAAGAGGTGCAAGTTCCTCCTCCAGCCATCGGCCCGTGCTGTTATTTATAAATCCTACATTCGGCCTCTTCTCGAATATAACTCCCTCGTTTGGGGCGGCGACCCAATAACCACCTTTTGCATGGTTAGATAAGGTGCAAAAAAGGGCACTCAAGTTAATTGATGACGACACCGCCTGCTCCACCATCGATCCCTTGAGCCACCGTAGGAATGTAGCAGCGCTGACAAAATTTTATCGCTACTATCATAGTGACTGTTCCTCCGAGTAAAACGCTCTCCTGCCTCCACGGCAATCTTATACCCGCAACACCAGATTAGCCCACTCGTCTCATTCCCTGCACCTGCAACTACCCCTTTCACGCACTCAACAAGACATGAATTCGTTTGTTAATAGAACAACTCGACTGTGGAATAACCTCTCGCAGTCAGTATATCTTAAAATCTGCAATCAGTGGTAAGTCCTTCCTCTCCTCCAGTTTTAGCTTTTTCAAAAAAAAAAAAAAAGCTTATACAGAGGCTCTGTCCGTCTGAAGCCTACTTTCATCTCTGAAAGTACTGCCGCTACAGACTTGGGCTATATCTCAAAATGTAGCTCTTGGTCAAAAGACCAAAAACTGAGAAAATGGTCTGGAAATTTCAACCAGAAGTATATTTAAACAACAAAAAAGAGCCTTTAAAGAAAATATTGTGACTAATTTTTGTGTTCTAAGGCTTATAACTTCTTAATTATTCATTTTACCACAAAATTTCTAAGTAATAAATTGTAGATTATTTAATTCTAAACAAAACGTGTCCTTGCAAATTTCCGGTAAGATGTGCCGTTTCGGAGATATAATGGAAAACCCATTTGCATACGTTTTCCAAGATGGCGGCCAAATGGTGGGGGGGGGGGGGTTAGAATCCCGAAAACTCAAACTTAAGCTCACCCTGACCCCCCCACCCCACACATCCCAAAAATAAAACCTTGTCCTGCATTTTTGCAATGTTAAAGTACCATTTCCATGGACTATAAAGGGCTAGGGAAAGTCCCTCCTCTGTGGGGCTGCGAGTTCGATCCTTCGGCTCGCGGTGCTTTTTTTTCATCATAATAATTTTTTTAATTTCCTTCGGAGATTTTGTTTCATATGAAACAAGTTTTTGACATGAATACGTCTCTAAATTTGCTTCCAGAACAAAAACCGATGATAACGAAATTATGGCATATAGTTTTTATTTGCTGCTCAAAAACTATTGTTTATACTGAATAAAGAAATATACCATGACGTGGGTGAAGAATCAAAGAATTTTATTGTTTACATTTGATTTCCTTTTTTTTAAGCTATGATGATTATATTGTAGTGTTTGTTAAATACTTTGTTAAGTTTTAGATTACGCAGTCTCACAACTTATAACCTACATAAGCCTTTAACAAAAACTTTTCAAGATTAATTATATATAGCGTTGGTCAATGTGATACTTATGAATCTCCATGGCCAAACTAGGGTGCGGTAAGCCGAATTTTTAACAATAAGACATGTATGTTTAAGTAAAATAATACACCTAATTCTGTTGCGCAAAGTGCATCACATTAGATTTTCCTCCAATCCAAAGAAAAATGTTTAGATTCGTTTTCTATAGTGTTTACATGTGTGATGTGCTTTTTTTTTTTCAATTTGACACATTCGAATTTATTGGCCTCGATTCCCAGATCCGGCGGGTTGGAAGTGAGTGCGGATCAATCTCCACTTAATATATTGTCATCCAATCTGAAGTGTTATTCAACAGAAAGAATACCATGAAAAAGCGTAATTAGTGACTAGTCTCTAGGCACAACATCCCACTAGTTTTCTTATGATTTCACTTTTAATAGAAGAATATGGTGATATTCAGAGGCAGGTAGATTAAGAAGTGCAGCGGTTAATGTCATTAAATAATGTTGCTTCCATGAATTATGTTCTCGGTTTTAGGCGTTTGTACAATCTAGTTGTGTTCAGTTCAAGATCTCATACTGTTTTAGGGATATCTTTTAGCAATTATTAGAAACGTAATAATAGTGGCGTAGGATGGGGGGGGGGCGTGTTTTGGCACAAACGCTTTTATATGAAGAAAATTCAACTTGACCATTTATAATATCATCAGCTGGGACCAGGTATGCCTCGCTGCACCCATAAGCCATTAGCAAGCAATAGATATGAAGATCGATACAAGAATTTTACACAGATGAAGTACTTCAAAGAACGGCTACATGGGTCTTGAAACAGCCGCCATGGATCTAACGATATATTGAGTATAATTTATTGCTTATTGTATTCTACTTATCATATCCGTTCATTTGATACCCATGTCGAGGGGGTTGCAAAGAAAGTGGTAATCCTCTTGACACGGCCGCCAAGGATCTAACGGTATATTGAGTATACTATATTCCTTTCCTTCCTGACTCCCAGGGCAGCGAACTAAGAGTTGCCGCCCTCGTAATGAGGATGGAGGAGACCAAAACTTATGGTATCAGAAATTTTGGGAAATATAGCAATAGGTAGGCCCATGAGGACAACAGAGGTTTAACATTCAAAACTGGAGACATGCTGCAAGGGACCAACAAAGTTGCAGAAATGTCCTAGACGAAGCCAAGGTCAGATTTGGGCTGCAGCGCCATTAGATGGATGGTGTCTTCGGGAATAAAGTAGGTTTTCCTGATTAAGACTTCGGTCTTAGCAGCTGAAATTGTCCTGCCTGTGAGCGAGCAAATTTAATAATCTCCTCTTCCATTGATTTGGGAATGACAACTCTTCACTTGGATTCTTAAATAAAAAGTCATGTTTAACGTAAAAGTCTTTTTGATCGGAGATCTTTAATATCACTCTTATAGCTCTTAATATTCTGTCCTTGTTCAATTAATTAAGTTAACATATCGACAATTGGTATTGCAATTCTGCTCAACGCATCTACGTGCCTCAATTTAGTACCTGAACGATGTTCAATTTGGTAATTAAAATCGTTTAGAAACATAGTCAATCTAGCCGCTCTCAGTGGAACGTCTCCTTCCTCATTGTCGTGGCGAAAGCATTGCAGTCGGTGACAATCTTAATCCTCCTTCGCAGAACGTAAACTCTCCCCTTCTTTACGGCGTGTACCATGGCGAGAACTTCTAGGTCGTAAGCGTAAAAGCGTTGTTCGGCTGAGTTTGCCTTAGCACTCATGTATTGCACTGAATGCAATTGTTGATCGTTATTATCCCGTTGCAAGAGCAATAGCTTCGAATTCGCCCTTACTAGCATAGTCATGAATCTACGTATGCCTCTTTGGTTCAAATAACTTCAACAGTGGTGCTTTTACCAATATTTCTTTTAATGCTTTAAATTCATTTTGCTGTTATGTTTCTATTTTAAATATGGCCTTCTTTGTTAGCAATTCACTGAACGGCTTTGCTTCAACTGCCTAGTCTGCTATAAATCTTCTGAAGTAGGGCGTTAGTCCCAGTAACCATTGTAAAGTTTTCCTATCATTTGGTATATTAAAGAGAAAACTCAATTACTACTTTTGTCCTCTCCTCTGATGGGCTTTGCTACCGCTAGACATCGCGTGTATTTTCTTATAAAGAGGGGCGCAGTTTTTTTAGTAACCCACGGGCGCCGAATATTTTATGCCCAGTCTATTCGTCAAGATATGTTTATCACTCAATTGTCCAACGCACATACATATTCATCGATGCTTTAATCTTTAATCATACCTTTTCCGAAAGTAGCTAACTGTGAAGATTGGAGCTCCCTTAGCTGTGACCATTATTGCTAGCAACGAGAGAAGTTTTTCAACCTTAAGGCGTTTAAATTATTAGCAAAGTAGTACAACTGGAGAAGAGCGGCTGCAAGCCGCTTTTGAGTATTCACAGGGTAATCGACGTGTTCATCAAGTAATATCAACCGCCAGCAGCTCGTCGCTTCGGTGCATCCGGTAATAAGGTAATTTGACTTTTTAATTAAACACAGGCCGGAAACCCCCAACCACAACGGCACCGAATTTATCTGCAGACGCTGCACTAATTCAAGTACCTGCTAATGAAGTGATTATCGATCACGGCAGTCGTCCACCTTACACCGTCGCAGTCACCATAAATAATTATATCATAAAATCCTTACTAATATTATAAATGCGAAAGTAACTCTGTCTGTCTGTCTGTCTGCTAAGACACTGTAGAATATTGATTTATGCTGATGACATCAAATTGCACCGTCACATAAAGAGTATTGAGGATTGCAAACTTTTGCAAGTTGACCTTGACACTTTTTACTCTTAGTGTGCTAACAACAACCTGGTTCTTAATAATGGTAAATGTGAAGTCATGACTTTTAGTAGGAGACATGATCCTATAATTTTTGACTACACCTTTTCTGATGAGGGTATCCCTCGTGTTAATTTTGATAAAGATCTCGGGATTAGATTTGATAGTAAGCTGGATTTCTCCACTCACATCAACTATATCTCTTCCAGAGGTAGTTTAGTCCTGGGTTTTATTAAAAGGTGGTCCAAAGAATTTAACAACCCCTTGATTACTAAACACCTACATATACATTTTCCTTGTCAGACCATTACTCGAATATGCGTCCCAGGTTTGGTCTCCTCATTATAATATGCATGTTAGAACTATTGCATCGGTTCAACGAAGGTTTGTCCGATGTCGCACTGTATCATCTTCCTTGGTAAAACCCATCTTCCATCATATGAATCTCGATTTAAGTTATTGAACTTAAGCTAAGTATCTTCACAAGCGTCGTGAGGTGGCCGATGTTGTATTTGCTCATCAGCTCCTTAATAGAAAGGTCGACTCAGGTTTTCTAGGTCGCCGTGCATCGTTTAGAGAGAGTCGTTATAACCTGCGAGGACCACCTCTTTTACCAATCAACTCCTCTAAAACGAATTACGGCAGATTTGAACCTGTAAACCGTATGTTCATTAATGTAAATAATATTATTAATGTCTTTAGCGTGAGCATTGGTAAAGATGTCCTTAAAAGGACCCTTTTAAATCTCACGTGACCACTTATCTTTCCTGTTGCTTGCGTTGGTTACATTTTAATTTAATTTACTAATTTTTATGTTTGCATGCTTAGTGTTGAGCCTAATCTCAGCGCTTGGTTGTGCTGAGTAGGTAAACCTTTCTTGGTTCAGCTAAGAAGTGCGCCTTCTATTCCTAATAATGGTGCATCCACATTCCGCGGACTTAGGTCATACGCGCTTTTGCCTCTTTTTTTATATAGAGAGTTTAATGACTTTTTTACGATATTTTCAAGGCAAGGGCAGTACGGTCAAACTTCGAGGACAAAAGGTACATTGTACGTCCACACAATACGGGCTTTCCAAAAAACGCGTGCGGCCTTTCAAATGAAAATTGATTTGTTTTCTCAATTTACTCACGTTTCAGAAAATAAAAACTCATGCGCGCTTTTTTTTGAGGCCATTCGGCGAAAAGCGCTTGGGATCTAAGTCCGCGTAGTGTGGATGGCCCATTACTGGCACGAGGTGGTCGATATGTCACTATGATATTCTACAAATTTGTTTTACATGCTACAACTACAATGGCACATTTTTAGTGTGGCTTCGACGTTGGTTGAAGGTACCCAGCGGGAAATGAAGCGCTCTGTAAGAGAAAAAAAAGCGCTTACTTAGAAGCTGTATGCGCTTACTGTTTGTAAGAGTGTTCCCTTCTTTTTAACATAGCATGTCCGCAGACGTAAGCACTTCAATGCCGCTGCGAAAGAAAAGCTTATTAAGCGCTTAGAAAGAAGGCAGAGAGAAGCAGTTTACATTCTTTTCGTTCATTAAGCTTTTCTGTTTGTAAAAAGCTTTCGCATTTTTTATTTGAGCATCCAAAAAGCAGTTGGTTTTCGATTATAGACCAACTTTTGCTATTCTTGTTCGTATAATCGTAAAGAGAGAAATTCCACGAACAGTTCAAAACAACGTTTGCTTACAAATACATTACATTCGCAGTGATATGTAAGCGCTTATTTTCCGCTTTCGTCGTAAGCGATTGTCATATTTCCCGCTGGGTAGTTCTTTGTGAGTGAACAATAAGGGCACAATTTGATTGTAGTTTATACTAAGTGGCTCTATATAACTAGTGAATAGAAATTCAGAAATTCAGCAATAGTGCCACATTTTGATTTATCTTTACTCCTTTATGCATTTTTAATCCCTTATGGGACATAGGGCGGAAACAGCTGCCCTTCAGCGGACTCTGTTTTGCGCGACAGCTCCGTGACAAAAGAACTGCCTTAACCTTGGAGCAATTTGGTGTTAGGTGAGATCTCCGTTGATCTCCATATGCGGAACGGGCGTGCGTATGCGTTCGTGCTTTATTATTCTGGAATTGACGTCTTTTTCTTTTCCGCCATTTTCGGTAAAAATACTGCCGAGGTAGCAGAATTCATCTTCCAGTTCCTCCTTATGGTTATTCAGCGCTGTCCGTTCAATATTATTTGTATTTAGCCTTAAGCCTGCTGGACTACTTTCTGTTGCCAAATTGTTTAACATGTTTTTGATCCTGTGGGCAAATATTATCCATATAGTCAAGATCCTTAAGGCGGTACACCAAACCCCATTGTATGTCGCCTCACTATCTAGAGCGCTGTCAAGGATATATTTTTTACTTGTACTCCTCTGAACTCACCTCAAAGCTCTCGGATAATTTTCCATTATGGAGAACGCTGCATTTGGAATTCAATTTATCAATTCTATTATTTTATCAGGCGGTCCAGTCTGCGAAAGCAAAGTAAAGGAGGATCGCAATTCAATAGACTGTGATTCTCAAGGTGTTAATATGATCTATACATGAGCGGTTCTTTCTGAATCCGGCCTGCTGCCTTGTAAGCCTTCGGTCGGTGTACTGCCTCTCTTACCCTAGATAGTAATATATGGGGCACCGCGGGGAATTGCTAATAGATTTGCTAGGTGTTTTCTGCAGTGAATCCTCTCTTCCGAGGTCTTTGTTAGCCGTTCGCCCCCTAATTTATGCCAATATAGGTTTATTTTTTCGTGAATTTTTCTTACTTATGGCTTTATAGACTTTGCCTTTTTCTTTAATTTTCAGACTGATTTAGTATTGAATTAGTGCCGACTGAATTAGTATTTTTCCTGTAACACAGAGATAGTATTAAGTACCAGTAGTCGGGGGCAGAAGATTTTCTCAATGATAGTAATAAGGTAATATATTCGTCTAGCGGTCTAGCTCACCAAAAAAAGTACGATGGTCTAATGGTTTTATTACGTAACAATTCAATTGAAACCCTTATAGCAATTTTTATAAAAGCTTACGGTGTGAATTAAAAAATAGTGCTTCAATTTTAGTTAAAATTTGTTTTCAATGAAATGCCAAAATGTAAGGTGTATTACTACTTTTTTTTAAATTTGTACTATTTTCGAACTGTACCTGTAAATCCTTTATTTATTTAAAAAATTAAAAAGTATTATATCCGTATCATTTTACCAATGGCTCTAAACAGAGTTTTCATCTAAAACCATTAGACTTGGTATAATCAATAGCGGCACATCTTTCAAGTACCTCCAATTAGACAAAAAATTATAAACTTCAATACACAATATTAATTTGGACTACAAAAACCAACCAATAACCATTGAAAACCATATTATTTTTATGCAGTTACCTAAATTTATTAAAATTACTAGAACTTATAACCTTCATTTTCTCCAATGCAGAATATTTGAGATATGTCACTAATGCCGCCGGTGAGCGATATATAGTATACATAGATGGTTAAAGTGCGAGCAGTAAATAGCTAATGAATTCTAACGTTTTGCGACCTTACGGCACCGTAAGTAATATTTGCGAATTTAACGAACATTCGTCAAGTTTAAATCGGTGCCTGTGCCATAATGAACACTGATGTTCGTACGTTAGGTATTCTTGGGATAGAGCCACAAACATTCGGCAAGGTACTGTGAAATTGGGTTAATAGGATGGTCTACTGCTGTAACGGCACGCTATATCCTTAATGAAATCCTTAATGAATATACACCCTGTAGCCACTATAGAATTTGTGGGAGCAATTTGGAGAAATTGAAAGCGGGCAGGCGAAGAAAAAAAAAGGAAAATTAGAAAATTTTTTTGTGGAGTCGAATGGGATTGATGAAAAAGTGAGGACGGGGAACAATTTTTATGGAAATTGTTTCAATAAAGGAAAAATAAAAGTTCTTTTAAAGTTTTTTTAAAGTTTTTTTTAAAGTTTTTTTAAAGTTTTTTTAAAGTTTTTTAAAAGTAAAAAAACAAAGAAAAAGTTAGAGTTTACTGGGAGCGGTAAAGCAAATGTTTTAAAAAGGCCCCCGAAAACGAAAAGCAAAGTTTTGGGAAGAAGAAACCGTCCTACACTCACAAATATCCTGCTATCCGGACGAGAATTTTTTTGGAACACAAAGTCGTTGCAAATTTTGGGCTGTAGAAGACCGGAAGGAGCCCCTCTGGTGATAATCAGATTGGGGGAAGAACTGATCTGGAATCTTCACCTAAGGGAACTGGACCAACACATTAAGGAATATCAGACAACAAGGACGGAGCTGCTCTGCGGAGCCCCGAAAATAATTGAAGGTACACGTGGCTGTGGTCGGTGCATGAGGAAGACCGCAAGAAGTCCGGATGGTGCTAAGGTGGTCGTACAGATACGAACACTATTAAGGTAATCTAGTGTTAAGCTACGTCAGATAGCAGTATGTTAGAGCAAGAGAAGGGCTCTACAACAAGAAGTTAAACGGGTCCTATAACCAGGGGCATCCATATATGCGGAGGAGGACCGGATGGATTGATAAGCCATAAGATTATTTGGAAAATTAAAAATTGTTTTTGTGTTAATTTGATTATTGTTTCTTTAGCGTTTTACATTTCATAATTTAGAGGGGACAGAGCCCCAATTTAACAATTTTTTTAATGAATTATATTACAATAGTGTATAGATACTAGTGATATAGAATTTTCTTTTTGGTGACAGGATTCCAGTCTAGGTTTTGAATAATTATAGCAACCTTTCCCCAAAATGGGTAAAAAACTTTTTTTGTGAGTTTGTTATCCGTAGTTTTATATGTGTCTGAACGCATTAGTTAATGTGTTTTCTTTTTTTGTTCATTGTTGTTACACCAAGCATTGATTGTTTACGGTTTTTTTTTCACACGTTTTTTTTATATACGTTGTGACAAGATTGACATCATTTGTAAAGAAAACACGCGTACTGGCCAGGACGAGTTTTTTTCTATTAGTCCTACACTAGTGTCGACCATTAGCATAAGGTTTTGGATTTTTCATCTTTTTGTTTCGTTCATAGTATCTGTGGTGTAAAGAAAGAAAAAAAAACACTGAATAAAATTAAATAAAACTAATTTGTAAAAAAGAATTAATAAAAAAAAAAGAAAAAAAGAAAAAAATGAGGAAAGATTTTACCATGGTCTAGATTGGACATGAGGAAGGACTAGGTTCATGAATCCTTAGCGGCGGACGATGCTCTTCGCCCCGGAAGTTGATTTCAGGTATCTGACTCGAATGTTGTAGGTTCTCAGTGTCCGCCATGGGGGGAAGCGCTTCGTTCTGGTGATGCACTCTTCATAAGTTATACGGTACCTCTGGAGTCGTCTCCCCCACTCCACGACCCCCCGACGAGCAGCCCAAATGGAGATGGCCCGGGGTACTGTCTTACGTATTTTCAGGAGCTTTTTATTTTGTGTTCAAATTTTTGTTATTCTGTGTATGTGGATCGGCAGTTGATCTCTTCGGGCCATCAACCCAAGGTTCACATTACAAATGGCGCCCAACGCTGGCTTATAGGCCCTCATAAGTCCTACACGGACATTATATTTTTTTTTGAAAATTAGAGAAATTGTTTTCGGTATGTCGATCATGCCATGAATGCTTTTACGGCTGAATTTTTTATTTTTGGGGTTTTTTTTTTTCGATTTTAGTAGTGCATCACCAGGAACGTTTACGGTTCGTCATGGGGCCACGCAGTACCGCGATGCCTTGGTCCCTACCAATTTATTTTTCTGAAAACTCACTAAATTTTGAGTTAATTTTCCGTTACTGTGACCTTTCGATTATTCTCTAATGCGGTAACTTCTTCCTTTTCAGTACACTGACTTCGAGCCCTGTCCTCGTCTCCCTGTCTTGCTAACAAGCAGGTATCGCTTGGCTATGCGGGGAGGTAAGGCCAGCGGTGAATGCGAAACCCTGGTTTTGGTTCGGCGTCTTTGGTAACAGGCGTGTTATCGCCTGCCACTGCGTCGGGCTAGGAGCAGGGTTGCCTTCTTATTTATTTTGCGGGTTGGTCAAGTGGGTTTGAAGGATGTTTAACGGGATCCGTCTGGCTAACAGGCGACCTCGCCTGGAACTGCGCCCCGTGAGATATTCTTGAAATTTATTTGGTCCCTCGATTTTTTTCTTGTGTTCTTTTCCTTTTTGCTCTGCTGGTCCATCCTTCCTGGAGGCATGCAGAGTTGCGGCTCAGTCGTGGGTGGACAGCAGAGTGATGTCTAAATTTGTTATTATTTTAGGAAGAAGTTTTCAAGTTTGGTTCTGGGGCGTCCTCTAATGGCGGTCGGCGGGAGCTTATAATAAGACGAGTTGGTTGGGGGAGAAGGATGTGGCCTCAGGCAGCCTCCTTCACCCTCAACGAATCTGGATCCTGAGTTGTAAGGTGGGGCGTGGTCATTGATGGCACTCAATGGTGGCTCAAGTTTTTTTTATCTGATAGTAAGATTTAGTTATCCTTTAGAGTCTGGGCTCACGGAGTGAAGTTCGTTGAACCATTTAGTAGTTTCCACTCGATGAGCAAGCTGATAGCGTCACCACTGACTGCCACCTTTTGACTTCGGCCACCAAGATTTTCAGGGGGAGAGATCGTTCCGCCGCTACGTTATGTAATATTAGTAGCGAGGTAAACGAAGTAGTTTTGTTATAGAGGTTATTATTAGTATTGTTATTGTTGACTATAAGTTAGTGCCTATTGTAAAAGTCACCGAATCACCGGTAAAGTAGATAAATATTTAGCAATTTTATCAACCCCGCGAAGTACAATGCCCAACCTACGGAGTGGTAAACAAACCTCCGAGGATAATTCCGAGGAAGGAGCACCAGCCCCATCGGAGACCGAAAACGTGACTCCAGACGAGTCGGGCATGTCAATCGCGGACCAACTAACACAATTAAGATTAGAAGTAGAGAGACTTAGGGTCCAACAGAGAACTGGGGAGAATCCCCGGCTCACGCGTACCAATACGGAGCATTCGCCGGCCCGAGCCGAGCATCCGGTGGTATGTATGGAGACGTCAACTTTTACCAACAAAAGGAGATCACCTGTTCCAGCTTGGAACATACGGTTCTCCGGCGATACCAGTGAGTTGTCGGTAGAGGAATTTTTGTTCCGTGTAGAACAACGGGCGCGCGACGAATGGGTCAGCCAGTCTGAGATCTGCCGGAACATATCATCTTTATTGAAGGGTGGGGCCGAAGATTGGTATTGGGCCCAGTTTCGCCGTCAAGTTCCTGACCCAGACTGGAACGAATTGAAAAGTCATATGATCCGACAATTTAGAAATAGGGAATCCGATTTTCAGTGGATTAAGTTAATGCTGGACCTGAAACAGCAACACTACTCCTTCGATGAATATGTCGCCAAGATGGTAGCGCTGCATAACCGTATGTCGAATCCTATGCCGGAAGAAGACCTGGTAGAAATAGTTGTGCAAAATCTGAATGCCTCCCTGGGCTCAGTCATAATCGGACAGCATTTCTCGCATATGCCACAGCTACGTGAAGTGTGCTTGCGAGCGGAGCGATGGCAGATGCAAAAGAGACAGGAACGGAGGTTAGTTCCAAAACTACATGAAATGGATTTCAACGAAACCCATCCCGCATCCCATAGAACTGCGGAGGAATCACCGGCCACCGTAGATGAAGTTCGACCCCTTAGTTCAGTTTCCAGGCGGAGGCCTATTCTGTGTTGGAATTGTCAGCAACCGGGCCATCCGTTCATGGAATGCCCTTCCACGACTCGCGGTCTGTTTTGCTTCCAGTGTGGCAGACCAGGAGTTGTAACACCCAGATGTCCCACATGTCAGGGAAACCGGGACCAGGGTGCGAGGCCAAACGGGAGCCCGCGCTCGAACTAGGTTCGCCCGTACCCCAGCCTGACTTATACGATCCCAATACTCGGTCAATTATAAGCGACTTCACGTCAACCGATTCTCTTCCCTCTTTTCCCTCTGAGGAGGTCAAACTTTCCTTTCTTTCCCGTTGGAAGAGATACGTCTCCACTCGCAACCGTATCTTTTCGGAGCCTCCTTTGGTGGACTCCAGCAATACTCCTCCCAAAATTAGGATGCGAGCCAAGGAGAAGCGACACCTTTCGCAGAAAGTTGTTTCTGCAATCATCTCTGACTTGTCAGATAACCGTCCTTTTGCGAAAGTCACCTTAGCCAACGAAGAGGTGATTGGTTTAATGGACAGTGGTGCCAATATCACCTGTTTGGGGAAAGATGCCGAATCATTTCTGGAGAGACATCCCGAAGTTACATTATACTCGTTGCAAACTTGTGTGCAAACAGCTAACGGGGCTTCACAGAGAATGCTGGGTTATGTTAAGGTTCCGATCTCCTTCGGAGGTCGGACCCGTGACCTGACTATCTATGTGGTGCCCGGTCTCTGTCAGAGGCTGTATCTCGGGTATGACTTTTGGAAACTTTTCGACATCGCTCCCCAAATAGTCGGCGAGATAAACGCTCCATCCGTGTCTGCAAAAATGCACGACTTAACGTCATTGCAACGCGAACGGTTGGAGCGTGTTAAGGCCAGGTTTCCCTCTTTCGATGTCTTAGGACTGGGAAAGACCCACCTGGAAGAACACATTATCGACACTGGTGACTCCGTTCCCATTAAGCAGAGGCACTATCCTGTCTCACCCGCTATTCAACATCTGATGTATGGCGAGTTGGACAGGATGTTGGCTCTGGGGGTAATTGAGCCATCTAACAGTCCCTGGAACTCTCCAGTGGTACTAGTTCGAAAACCAGGTAAGGTCCGCCTGTGCCTTGACTCTCGCAAGGTCAATAGCGTCACTGTTAAGGACGCCTACCCTCTTCCACACATTGATGGGCTTCTTGGTCGTCTTCAAGACACCAAGTTCATCACTAGTTTGGATCTAAAGGACGCTTTCTGGCAAATCCCTCTTGAGATGAAGTCGCGAGAGAGGACAGCTTTCACTGTCCCAGGTCGTCCGCTGTACCAGTTCACAGTCATGCCTTTCGGCTTATGCAATGCCCCACAGCGCATGTGTCGCTCGATGGACAAAACCATCCCGGGCCATTTACGTGAGAACGTTTTTGTTTATCTGGACGACCTTCTCATAGTTTCCCCTGACTTTGACTCCCACTTGCGACTTCTGGACGAAGTCTCCAGCTGTCTCCGTCGTGCTGGGTTGTCCATCAATCTAGATAAAAGCAAATTTTGCGTGACTGAAGTCAAGTATCTCGGCTTCATAATTGGTGATGGGACTCTGAAAACTGATCCCAACAAGGTGACGGCCATTACGAAATTCCCGACTCCGAAGTCTCATAAGCAGACCCGGAGGTTCTTGGGTATGACCGGATGGTATCAGCGTTTCATACCCAATTATGCTAGCGTGGCTTCTCCAATCACGGATTGTTTGAAGACTAAAACTTTTACCTGGAGTGATGAGGCTCAGCAGTCGTTCGAGACTTTAAAAGAGCTGATGACTAAAGCTCCTCTATTAGTAACTCCAGATTTCTCTAGGCCTTTCTTCATTCAGTGCGATGCCAGCAGGACTGGTGTAGGTAGTGTGCTCTTTCAAAAGGACATGGATGGAGGAGAACATCCGATAGCTTATATGACCAAAAAGTTGAATGGGGCACAACGGAACTACACCATCACTGAGCTTGAATGCTATGCAGCCGTACTGAGTGTAAAGAAGTTTAGAGCATATGTTGAGGGTCAGGCTTTCACGATCATCACTGATCATGCTAGCTTGAAGTGGCTCATGGGCCAAAAGGAGCTCAGCGGCAGATTAGCAAGGTGGAGTTTAAAGCTGCAGGGGTTCGATTTCAAAATCGAACATCGCAAAGGTAGCCAAAATGTGGTTCCTGATGCCTTGTCGCGCCTGCACGGAGTCGACGAATTATCCTTCTGTCAAGACGTGGACTTAGAGTCTCCGTCTTTCAAATCCCCCGAATATTTACAACTGGGTGAACAAATCCTGCAAGCCTCACGGCAGTTGCCAGACCTGCGGGTCGCAGATGGGTATGTATTCCATCGTACATCCCCACGTACCGGAGACCCTGTTGCTGATGATTTAACATGGAAGCTATGGGTCCCGCATGATTTAACCAATTCCCTCATCGAGTCTGCTCACTCACCTCCACAAACTTCGCATGGTGGAGTGGGGAAAACCTTATCACGGCTTCGAAATAAATATTTTTGGCCGGGAATGGCCAAGCAGGTCCGAGATGTGGTGTCACAATGTGACATTTGCAAGACAACGAAAGCCCCCAATTCAGTCCTTCGACCGCCTATGGGTAAGCCCATGGACGTATCTAGACCGTTCCAACTTTTGTATGTAGATTTCTTGGGTCCTTATCCCCGGACGAGAAAAGGGCACACGGCCGTGTTCGTCGTCCTGGACTCGTACAGCAAGTTCGCGTTTCTCCACCCAGTGTCCGCCGAAACCACTGCGGCGTCCGTCAAGTTTCTGGAACAAACGGTGTTTCACACATTTGGAGTTCCTGAAACTATCTTTTCCGACAATGGTCGGCAATTCACCTCCAAAGAATTTGCCAAGCTTTTGGAGGATTATGGTGTGCGACATGTTCGCACAGCCGTATATTCGCCGCACTCCAACGCTTCTGAGCGGGTGAATAGATCTGTCCTCTCCGCCATCAGGGCGTATCTGAAGGAAGATCATCGTGAGTGGGATAGACATCTTTCGTCCATTGAATGTGCTCTTCGTAGTGCCCACCACGAAGCGATTGGTATGTCCCCATATCAGGCTCTTTTTGGTAGTCACATGATCCTACACGGATCAGCTTATCCAGTCCTGAAGAAACTAAACGTTATCCAGGAGGGAGACATAGCATTTTGGCCTTTGACGGACCGCCTGCAACTACTTCGTGAACGGGTCGAGCTTAAGTTAGCCTCCGCTCACACTCGGCATGAGAATCAGTACAACTTGCGTAGCCGTGTGGTTGAGTTTCAGCCCGGAGATGAGGTATTTCGCCGAACCTTCTGGGTAAGCAACCGGGCCGGTCGCTTTAATGCCAAACTGGCGCCCAGATTCGCGAAAGCGCGAATACACAAGAAAATTGGAAGCTGTTTATACGAATTGAAGGACTTACGGGGTAGATCTCTGGGCACATATCACGCCAAGGACCTGCGTAAATAGTACACGTCGAAGCAAGCACGTCACTGATTCTACTGGCGAAATGGGTCCTTGCGGTCCACCGGGCGGAGTCGAAGGCAATGTGGTATTGTTGGAGATTCAACCCGATGGATCGGAAGGGGTCGTTATTCGAGTCGTAGAGTTGAGATTTATGGGGACGCGAAAAGGGGCAATATGGTATTGTCTTCGGACTCGTTCTTGTTTTTCAACACTACTCTCCGGTAGATTAGAGACAACTATGAGGAAATCCGACGGATCATTATAAGTTCTGTTCGATCCACCTTTCTTTTAAATTTTTGACCTGTTCCCTCCAGTGCTTGGACCAAACATTACCATCATATTTTCAACTGCCCGGCTAGCTCAGTCGGTGGTGCATGAGACTCTTGATCTCAGGTTAGTGGGTCGAGCCACACATTGGGCTCAAGCAACGGAATGGGATATTGCACACTTAGGCGTTTTGGGTTTTTTTCGGCTCCTCACTCCCTCGCAAGTCGGGTTTGTGGAGCCGAGGGAGTGTAACGGCACGCACTCCTTAATGAAATCCTTAATGAATATACACCCTGTAGCCACTATAGAATTTGTGGGAGCAATTTGGAGAAATTGAAAGCGGGCAGGCGAAGAAAAAAAAAGGAAAATTAGAAAATTTTTTTGTGGAGTCGAATGGGATTGATGAAAAAGTGAGGACGGGGAACAATTTTTATGGAAATTGTTTCAATAAAGGAAAAATAAAAGTTCTTTTAAAGTTTTTTTAAAGTTTTTTTAAAGTTTTTTTAAAGTTTTTTTAAAGTTTTTTAAAAGTAAAAAAACAAAGAAAAAGTTAGAGTTTACTGGGAGCGGTAAAGCAAATGTTTTAAAAAGGCCCCCGAAAACGAAAAGCAAAGTTTTGGGAAGAAGAAACCGTCCTACACTCACAAATATCCTGCTATCCGGACGAGAATTTTTTTGGAACACAAAGTCGTTGCAAATTTTGGGCTGTAGAAGACCGGAAGGAGCCCCTCTGGTGATAATCAGATTGGGGGAAGAACTGATCTGGAATCTTCACCTAAGCGAACTGGACCAACACATTAAGGAATATCAGACAACAAGGACGGAGCTGCTCTGCGGAGCCCCGAAAATAATTGAAGGTACACGTGGCTGTGGTCGGTGCATGAGGAAGACCGCAAGAAGTCCGGATGGTGCTAAGGTGGTCGTACAGATACGAACACTATTAAGGTAATCTAGTGTTAAGCTACGTCAGATAGCAGTATGTTAGAGCAAGAGAAGGGCTCTACAACAAGAAGTTAAACGGGTCCTATAACCAGGGGCATCCATATATGCGGAGGAGGACCGGATGGATTGATAAGCCATAAGATTATTTGGAAAATTAAAAATTGTTTTTGTGTTAATTTGATTATTGTTTCTTTAGCGTTTTACATTTCATAATTTAGAGGGGACAGAGCCCCAATTTAACAATTTTTTTAATGAATTATATTACAATAGTGTATAGATACTAGTGATATAGAATTTTCTTTTTGGTGACAGGATTCCAGTCTAGGTTTTGAATAATTATAGCAACCTTTCCCCAAAATGGGTAAAAAACTTTTTTTGTGAGTTTGTTATCCGTAGTTTTATATGTGTCTGAACGCATTAGTTAATGTGTTTTCTTTTTTTGTTCATTGTTGTTACACCAAGCATTGATTGTTTACGGTTTTTTTTTTCACACGTTTTTTTTAGGGGCCATCCATAAATTACGTCACACGTTAGGGGGGAGGGAGGGGGTCGGCGAGGTGTGACATTGTGTGACAAGGGGTGGGGGGGGTCTTAAATTTTGTTACGTCACATTTCAAAATCTAATATATCTAAATATATGTAGTAATACTGCTCATTACGCGAAGGATACGTTCCGAAAAGCTCGCGTTAAAGCTGGTGACAGACACGTTGTGTGATCTGTGTATTATTTTTCTATCCTACAGAGCGTCTCTTTGTTGTTCATTTTATGTTAATTTTATTAAAAAATAATTTAAATAGAAATATATTTAATTTCGGAACTGATGTTTTAGTTTAATAACTTCTAGATGCAAAATTGCACAATATGTGACGTCACACTAGGGAGGGGGGTCTCCCAAATGTGACCAGCTGTGACAAGGACGGGGGGGGGGGGTCAAAAAATGATGAAATTCGTGTGACGTAATTTATGGATGGCCCCTTATATACGTTGTGACAAGATTGACATCATTTGTAAAGAAAACACGCGTACTGGCCAGGACGAGTTTTTTTCTATTAGTCCTACACTAGTGTCGACCATTAGCATAAGGTTTTGGATTTTTCATCTTTTTGTTTCGTTCATAGTATCTGTGGTGTAAAGAAAGAAAAAAAAACACTGAATAAAATTAAATAAAACTAATTTGTAAAAAAGAATTAATAAAAAAAAAGAAAAAAAGAAAAAAATGAGGAAAGATTTTACCATGGTCTAGATTGGACATGAGGAAGGACTAGGTTCATGAATCCTTAGCGGCGGACGATGCTCTTCGCCCCGGAAGTTGATTTCAGGTATCTGACTCGAATGTTGTAGGTTCTCAGTGTCCGCCATGGGGGGAAGCGCTTCGTTCTGGTGATGCACTTCATAAGTTATACGGTACCTCTGGAGTCGTCTCCCCCACTCCACGACCCCCCGACGAGCAGCCCAAATGGAGATGGCCCGGGGTACTGTCTTACGTATTTTCAGGAGCTTTTTATTTTGTGTTCAAATTTTTGTTATTCTGTGTATGTGGATCGGCAGTTGATCTCTTCGGGCCATCAACCCAAGGTTCACATTACACTGCTAACAGTCATTTGAATGAAATTGTTTTCAATATATACATATGTACATAAAACGTATGTAAATAATATATATGAAGCTTATTTCAAAACGAAACTAACAGATGGCCCACCCTTTATATAAATAAATCGTAATCAGTATTCATTTCTAGAAACTTCTAGCCTTCGTTTCGGCCTTCGATTTCAGTCTTTAAACTAAAAAGTGCAAAACCAGTTTATATTATTATTTTTAGAACTAGTCGATAGCATTGACTTCATATACCAAATTAAGTATCCTAGTATTAAGGTATCCTCTCTCACTTCAGAATTTCCAATTAATCATTGACTGAATAATTTTATCATTTAGACAAGTAACCAAAGAAACTGATAACAGAAAATTTCTAAATCCATTCTTAAAACACGTTCGCGTTGTATTTAAATTTGCCGGGTTTATCTAATTTTGGCTTAATTCATTTAATCAGCACATTCTGCGTCGGGTTCACGTGTGCTCTCATGTGCGAAAACAAAGCCAAAATGCTGATCCACTTCCCTAAAAAGCATAAGTTTACCGAAACACATTTTTATGCTTGTTGCTGTTAATATTTATTGTTGTTGGAGGTGCCGCTATGATATGATCGTGCACACTTTTGCTTTTATATAAAAAACATATGGCGAAGCTTTGGCATAAGTCATTAACACGTTGCTCGATTTACATTATCAACTTGATAACTTTATCCCAGCACGTGACGCACATTTGAATATGGGGAATGTATTTATTTTCGGTTCAAAGATCGCAAAGACATCAGTAGAATCAGATTAAAACCGAAATATCGCATCAAATCATTAGTGACAATGATGTCATTACTATGCCGAAAGCAGGTGAATCAATGCAAATAGATCACACTAATTGCAAAGGTAAATATTCAGCCATTAAAAATTCATTCATAGTGGAGATGGTTTGCTTGTGTTAGTTACTGAATAGAATTCGGAAATTCTTATATACTGAAATCATTTACTTTGTCTTTTTTAACCGGACATGCAAAAACTTTTGGAAGAGCTCGTTTTTATTTGAGGAGTGTTACTAACGAGAAAAAGAGCTTCCTGCGACCGCGCCAGTAGGTTTTCTGTAGAATGGATAAATTTTAGTATATAAGAGATAAAATTTTAGTAAAGGTGGCCTTGATATAAAATTTTTGTTGAGCGATGATTCGTTGGAAATAAAATGATCTAATGGAAACGTTTCTAGCACGTGATTGAAAACGTTTTGATGATAATGGAAGATTTTTAATAAATTTAAATAAAGGTGATTAATTGAATAGAGCTGCTGATTAAAAGCATTGACGCATACATGTACATAACAATTTTAGTAGAAAATTTAGTCATGCATTTTAATAGAGGAAAACTGAAAGAGAGAAAATTGAGACATCGCCTAAAGCTTACTTTACTATGTACAAGTCATTTTTATTATTATGGTATAGTCGAAAATAGTTGATAGCACACATAACATTGCCGTTTTCTAAAATATAATTGAGATTTTGATAACGCTTTATGAATGTAGCGAGTTTCTTATTTTAAAATTTTTAGTCACAAGTCCAAAAATTGAAAATAAAACTTTTACTTTGTTATGCCGAAATTTTATTGTAGGTGGGTCATTCTTTTACAAACCGTACAGATTTTGACAAAAATTGACCGTTACATTTTTGATTTGGCTGAAACTTTTTTACGGGTTCTATATCGAAAAAAAGAGACACGTATTTTTTTATTTTTTTGTTTCACAATATTTTGGACGTTAGAAAGGATTTAATTTTCGCGATATCGGTGATTTTGGGCTTGAGACGTGATTTTCAAAAATTCATTACTCCGGTTCTATTTAAGCTACAGACTGCATTTTTCTTTTTTTCATTTTAAAGGTAAAAGAATAAGCTTTAAGAAAAAAATACTTCTGAAAAAAATTACTAACAATTTGAGATTGTTATTAACAATTTAAATGTTTAAATCAATTTTCAACAATTGCCCCCACCTCGTAGCGAGTTTTAAGTATTACCATCGTGTTCTACGTGAAATTTCCTTCAAAAAACATTTTTTTAATTAATGGAGAAATTATTATTACCATCGGAAAAAATTAATTAACTTAGCGCGCTACGTCGCATCGGCGCGCGGGTGCCACTTCGCGCCCTTTTTTTTGTGTCTCATCGGTTTCCTTTTGATTATACATTAGTATTTTATTTTTTTAATTAATCTCAATTTTTAAACAATCTATCTTCTGTATTCTTTTTACGGAAAAAAGGATGTCCAAATAATTTTTTTTATATGAAAAAACCAAGCTTAGGAGTAACCCATTATACTACCAGTCCGTCATGTCGTTCAGTTCATGGTGCAATGTCTAGTTAGTCCATGGAAATGGTAAGTAAATGGTAAAGTACTTTAACATTGCAAAAATGCAGGACAAGGTTTTATATTTGGGATGGTTTTCAGGATACTAACCCCCCCATTTGGCCACCATCTTGGAAAACGTGTGCAAACTGTTTTTTCACTATATCTCCGAAACGGTGCATCTTACAGAAAATTTGCAAGGACACTTAGTTTATAATTAAATTATCTACAATGAAATCTTGTGGTAAAATGAATAACAAAGAAGTTATAAGCCTGCTCCTGTTTTAGGTGCTCCGGTGCTCAAATCTTCGAATTCAAACTGCAATTAAATGATTTTGCCCACGACACGCGTTTGACTCGGTTAATAGGAGCTTTATTTGGCAAGCACTACGGCGACGTGGACTGCCTGATAAAATAATAGAACTGAAAAAAGCCCTATATAAAAATTCCAAATGCAGAGTTCTCCATATTGGAAAATTACCGACAGCTTTCAGGTGAGCTCAGGAGTACGACAAGGATGCCTACTTTCGCCTCTACTATTTCTTATAGAAATAAATGACATCCTTGTCGGCGCTCTAGATAGTAGAACATGTGGCATAAAATGGGGTTTGCTAGATCGCCTTAAGGATCTCGACTACCCGGAAGATATCTGTTTGCTGGCCCACAGACACCAGGACTTGTTAAACAATTTGACAACAGAAAGTAGCCTAGCAGGCTTATGGATAAATCTGACCAAAACTAAAGAAATGCGGATAATTTAACGGACAGCGCTGAATAACCGTGACGTGGAACTGGTAGATATATTCTGCTACCTCGGTAGGATTATTCCAAAAAATGTTGGCGAAGAATAAGTTCGAGAATAAATAAAGCACGAGGCACATATGCATCCCTATCCCGCATATGGAGATCAACGGAGATCTCCACTGACACCAAATTGCGGCTGTTCAACTCCAATGTTAAGGCAGTTCTTTTGTATGGTTGCGAAATATGAAAAGTTACCCAATTCATCACGGGCGCAAACAAGTATTCATCAACAGATGCCTGCGTCGTATCCTAAAAATCCGCTGGCAAGATAGAATTTCAAACGAAGAACTATGGCGACGTGCTGGCCAAGAAAGGATAGACGACCAAATCAGGCGAAGGAAATGGAATTGGGTTGGTCACACCTTGCGACGCGAAAACGAAAATCTACCCAAACAAGCCCTTGGCTGGAATCCGCAAGGATCCGTCGAGTAGGAAGACCTAGAACAACGTGGAGGAGAACCCTGCTAGCAGAAGCCGCAACAACTCGGAGATCCTGGTCGGAGCTGAGAGCTGTCGCGCAAAACAGAGTCCACTGAAGTGCAAGTGTTTCCTCCTAAGTCCCATGAGGGATTAAAGGAGCGTAAAGAAAAAGATTTTCCCACGAAGTGCACAACAGTTTCTTTTTTATTTGAATCTCCGGTACGATATGTTGAGTGCGATACCCACTGTTGATGCATGCTATCATAGGAGAATAGCTTGAGGTTATTAGTTTTGCTTTTGTTGTAAAATGGCTATGTTTTCTTGGCCGTACTGCATATTGTCAATCCTTCCTATAGTACATTCGCCAAGGATGGAAAATATAGGCAAATGTGTCTTTTGTAGCTACTTACAATAATTCAAATTAAATCTTAAACCCGAATCTACTATCTAAATTAAAAGCAACATGTCCAGTATACGAAACAACCAGAAATAATACATCACCGGATACGGGTGAATGCTTTTATCCAAGCATCTCTGCACACTGGCTCCGTCCGGGAGCAGAAATTTTTTGGCTATATTCAGAGAAGATCCTGGTACCTACTCAGTAGTTTTTCTTTAAACCGAATGTGCAGATTAGGCTGGTCGTCCACTAAGGTGCGTATCCGAGCGGCTACGCGCTTCGGTTACATGAGCGGCTACACGCGGTTATGCGCGACAGATCCAACATAAAGAATTTTATACAAACATCGTCCACTGCAAGCGTCTCCAAGCGGGCGGCTATAGGCGTATTCGAGCGTACCGCGCGAATCCAAATTAATTTGGAGCGGTCGCCCGTAGCCGCTCGAATCAGGAAATAATTTTCTCCAAAGCCTTCTACATTTACAAATCATGCACTATCTGTGCGTGGGTGGTTGTATGAAATCCCAACGAATTTAAGTAAAATATCAAAATCCCATTAAAAATTAGGGGAGCAAGTTTTTCGTGCCCAAAAAGTGCTGTTTTAAGTTAGTTAGTATTAAAAATATCTTTTATTTAAATATCTTTTATTAATAGGATTCGTTTTCGGGATTTATGATGGTCTTGGGGGATCATCTTGTTCTCAGGTTAGTGCTGTGTGGTTCGCAGGAGGAATAGTCTGTCTGAAGTTAGAATCCATGCTGATTATTGGCGCTATGGCTTCCAAAATATATTGGAATGTGTTGAGTTTCATACTATATTAGTCGAAGAATTTAAGGGGATTTTCCTCTAATTCGCCGTATAGATCATGGAACTCCCCCAGGCACCTCCTCTTTTCTAAAATAGGGCTAACCCAATATGTATATGGGGGCCTCGGTAGGCTAGGGGTAAGGCGCCTGACTACTATCCCAGAGGTCCCGGGTTCGAATCCCGGCCAGCCCCACGGTCCTTCGCCTTTTCCACTTTTCCACCCATATAACTTTCCTTCTTTCTTCTTCCCTCTTTACATTCCTGATTCCTCCTGTCAAGTCCTTCTCCGTTCCACCAAGCGCATGTCATCGGTTGGTTGAAGAGATTCAACTCGTTTCAGGAGGCATAACACTCCAGCGAGTTGTTTCTCAAATGCCCCGATGCCAGTGTCGCGAAATGGTTGGAAGTAGGTGGATTAAAAATATATCGCGGCTAGGTTGTGGCAGCTCCTTCCTACTTCTCTCAATTTACATACTTCTCATCTTCCGGCTAGAGCTGCTGTTCGACATTCTATAGGAAAAAACAGATTGTAGATTGTAGTCTATCACATAAAAAAAATGTTCGTATTTTCTTATTGATTCTACGCCTCATCCACGTAGAATTTTCCAAAAAATATTTATCCTCTTTTACGCCACAATATTATTACGTCAAAGTTCACTTCAAACTGAGCAGCATGAAAAGCTTGCAGTGGACAACCCCTGTAGCGTGTAGCCGCGTATCTCAGAGCCGCCTGTAGCCGCTCCTGTCACCGAAGCGCGTAGTCGCTCGAATACGCTTCCAGTGGACGACCAAGTTTACAGTGTCCATATCTGCTCAACTCTAAATTGGGGATAATGTAGTCTGTTGCGTTTAGGATGAAGCCCCGACAATCTAATCCAGAATCTTGCTTTGTTTGTATGGAAATACCCATTTTCTTTGAGTCCGACCGCGCTACAATAAGTTACGTATTTACTGACGAGGTCCAGTGGATGAAGGCTTAGATTGGTACAGTTCAATCCATCCTGACTCCTTCTTCAATGCCGAGTTTCCAGTTCATTCTTGAGGCTAGATGAAACTGTACTCCATCCAACCTTGAAAAGTTAAAAGTAGGTCTATTTGTTCTTGAAGTGAATAGCATCATAGCTGTCTCTAACAGACGACAGCCCTTTGGCAGCAGGCTCTAAAGCTATTCAAAGCTATTTACATAATCTTGCTTATTATGTACAGGTATTTTCCAGAAACTATAAATACCATATCGTTAACATATGCAGCCACTTAAGTTCCGTCTTTTTGTAGTTTTCTGAAAATGTTGTCCATCACAAGAAGCTATAGTAACGGAAACCGCACTCCTCCCTGTGATGGGCCGCTACTAACCATTCTAGTAATTTTACAGCTTCCAAGAGCGACGTGCATCTTTTTGGTTTGCAACATGAAAAACACCATTACCCATCGGTTGCATCCACCCCTAAAGCCGTCGAATGTACCTAGCCTGATCGCTTTTTAAGTAATATTAACCCAGTCCAAAGTATTTAATTTCGGTAATTCTTTGATTGATAAAATTAACTTAGTAATATTGGAATAATAATAATCGTATTTTAAAAACTCAAAATAGTTTCGTACGAGCCTTTCATTCCTTTCAAACTCATTTTTTATTCGTATACAATCATATCTATAGAGACCTACGCCAATGGTCAAAAAGGGGCCCGATTCTTAAAATAAATATCACAAAGTAATTCTATAAGCTAATACCGCATACCTGAATCTGTACACCACTACCACAGGTAAGATCCCATTCAGTAAGTTCTGCAAGTATTGTGTGTTTATGTACAATTACTTTATTCCAAGTTGGCGAGATCGTTTTTTGACGATCGTCATGAATGAAGTCCAGAAGAAAAGTGAAAAAAAAGAAAAGAAAAAAAAACTCGTAAAGAAAGAAGTCTCGTGCTCGCGGCATCTTCGAATAGCTGTGAAACTTCATTAAAAAAAAACTGTAATTCCGTGACGTCATTTGGTATTTACATGTTTCCTTACAATTCTCAAGGTGTTCCACTAAACACGTGCTTATCAGGTGTTTTGATATATTATTTTGCATGCTTATCATATTTCTGATTCTTTTCGCTTTATTTTTCCTCTTCTCTCGGAACATTATGGCGTAACGTTTTCACTAGCATACAATTCGAAATGAAGCACGATGGACTCAGAAGCCGCTGAGACATGCACGAACATGTCGTGGCTGGGTTAAGGAATTTTTAAGATATTATATGTGCTTCTTCTATGCGCTTACTAACACGAGTCTCAGTTAAGCCAGCTGCCACGGATCAGTTGCCCTCTCAACACACTGGAATTTTCCACTTCATAAAGCATAAAACGTATCAAAGCTGTGCACCGATCTTCGTTTACACTGCGACTGGGGTTGCTTATTCTTGTTGATATTTTTGTTTCTTGTTCTGTTAAGATGACGAAAGTAAAAACAGATCGATTTTGAATAGAAAACGCATGTATTGTTCATGTACCTACATAATTGAATGGATTTGGTGCACAATTGAGAACTGAAAGTTCGGCCGCCATGGATCATCGATCAGCATTTTTGTTCATCAGGGATTGTTTGTCTAACGGGAATTGAAGCTACGAGGAAACAGAATTCAATCGAGCAAAAAATATAATTTATTATATAAATGGAAATCCTTATATTTTTACACATTGTGTTCAAAACTTAATACCATTGAACCAAACTGTTACTTCAAATGATTCTGTCTGAAATGTGTAAATATTAAAGGAGTTTCTAGTTTTTAAAAGAGCCTGTTCACGAAATTTCGGGTAATAATCTGTCTAAATATTTTATTCTTAGCAAAAGCGCCAATATTAACACTTGTCCGCTGTCCTGTCCTCAATGTAAACAAGCTATTCAATTTTTAATTTGTCTAGAAGAACACAACACCCTAGATAAAGATTTATAATTCATGAAGTGGCCAATGGTAAATCTTCGAGAAAATATTTCATCTCGCAGGATTGCTGAAATTCGAATCAAAACTTTATTTATTAATAAGCCAAAACAAGGCACACTTAAACTAATTTACATCATTGCCCTTATTATAGTACATAAATATAACTTAAGCTATATTGATTAGTACAGGACTAGGATGACAATAGGGATATCAATTTTCTTTTAAAGGACTGTTTACTTATGGAGGGGGGAAAACAGGATTTGCAGGTATTGAAGACCACACAACATCTGTTAACAGGTTCGTTCTTGGCATACTCGGTGCGATGTGAATATTCCTTAAGCAATTTCATGTGTCTCGTCTGTCGGACATCGTCATTGAACTTAATTCTATCAGATAGAAACTGCACTTTGAGGTTGCTGTTTAAAACGTCCAAGGTGAGGCATGAGATAAGCAACTTTCTCCTACATGACAGTGGTAAGAGATGTAATGCTTTGAGCCTGTTCATGGTAGACTAAGATAATCGCGCGGGTCGTGGAGATGACGTAGCGCGAAAAGAAGACATTTTTTTGTATTGATTCAATCCTGTTACTACTTACCTGGAATATGGGATCCCATATCAGGCAAGCGTATTCCAGGATTGGGCGGACAAGGGAACAGAAAAGAGTTTTAGTAACCCAAACATTGCCAAATTCTTTAGCTCTTCTCTTAATAAATTCTAACAGCTTGTTGGCTCTGGCAGTAATGTTGTCATAATGCAAATTAAAATTTAACTTGTTGTCTAGAACAACACCTAAATCCCTAATTTGATCGACATGGTCAAGGACTTTGTCGTTCAGATAATACTGCCGAAGCTGTATGTTTTTTTTCGTGAGAAGGTGATTGAGTGACATTTAGCGATGTTGAGATGTAGTTTATTCGTTGTGCTACCAGTCTTTCAGAGCATTCAGTTTTGATTGAAAGAACGATACATCACTTTGGGACCTTATGATGTTATATATTTTTAAATCGTCTGCGTAAAAGAGGTGTGGAATATCCTTCAGTTTGTCGGATAAATCAGAGATAAATATATTAAACAAGAGTGGGCCTAGTTGACTGCCCTGAGGTACACCGGAGTCACGTCGATTTCTTTAGATAGAAATCCTTGAAATCTAACCACCTGAGTTCTTCCGTCAAGATAAGATCTTATCCATTTCAGGGCAGCATCGGATATTCCAAATTTTGAAAGTTTTGTTATTGAAATATGGTGGTCAACACGATCAAAGGCTTTGCTAAAGTCCGTATAGACTGCGTCGATTTGATGACCATTCTCCATACCACATAACAGTTCAGAGGTTAAGATCATAAGATTTGAGGTGGTTGAACGCCCTTTTCTAAATCCGTGCTGTTGCTCGTTAAGAAGTGGGTCAATGACGGGAGCTATCTTGTCGAAAACAAGTTTTCCAAAAAGTTTTGGGATTGAAGAGAGAATGGCAATCCCCCTATAGTTGTCCACCAAGTGCTTATCGCCTGCCTTATGGATTGGTGTAAGATAGGATTTTTTCCACAGGGATGGAAACACTCCCATTGACAATGATTTATTAAATATTATTTGAAGAGGGAGTAACATTTGCTTTGAGCAGTATTTCAAGAAACTAGGGGGAAGAGTGTCAGGACCATGACCTTTATTGTTTATCAAGACTGTTTAAACCAATCATTATGTCTTGAGTCGTCAAAGACAAATTGCTCAGGAGTGCTGGCATTTCTGTACCTGTAAAGTCAGTGTGCGCTGTACTATTCGGGCAAAAAACTTCACTAAACCTATCAGCAAACATGTTACAAATTTCTTTGGGGCATGAGGAGTGTGTCCTACCAGTTGTCATAGTTAACGGATAACCTGAAGTTTTTCGTTTTATATTAACGAAGTCAAAGAATTTCTTAGGGTCGTATATTTTCTCCGATGGTGTTTAAGTCTTATAAGCCTCACGTGACCCACATGAATGTAACTTTCCGGAGGACTGGAAGAAAGGTATCATAGTCAAAATACCAAAAAAGGGAAGCCAACTATATGCAACAACTGGAGAGGCATCTGTCTATTATCTACAGTTGGTAAAGTCCCATATTTTATTATCTACGATAAGAAGGCAGTAGACTGAAAGCTTACAAGACAGCAGGCTGGATTCAGAAAGGGCCGATCGTACATAGATCATAGACGAGATGGATATTCTACTGAATTACCACCCCATTTCAGGTAATTGACGGCCACCGAGTTTTCTCTTTGATCCGGTCAAAATCACCAAACAGCACAGCGTGAAATAATTGTCTAACTGTAAAATATTTAAAATCCGTTAATATTAAAAACTCGGCGAGCCATCTGTTGGTGAGTTTCGCTAGCGATATCAAGATAAAATTCGACCTTCCGTTCCTGAACCATTCGACAATTAGTCATAAAAAACTACACTGTCTGGCTCATCCGGCGGTAAAGACAACGAAAGAGTCCACAGAACTGCCAAGGCGGCGATTATATACTACCAAACAAAAGACTCGTCCTTTTAAAGGAATTCAAAAATAAAATAAACAATATTAAGCCATCACATGCAAATCAACGCGTTTTCATCAACGAGGATCTCAAAAACTGCCAGTTCGTGTTGAGACAATAAAGTCAGAGCATCTTTGGACAAACAACACGAAGGTCCGTTCGAGGTGTTGGAGAGAAATCCCAACTATTTCGTATTACGGAAAAGGAAGCCGTCCAGCATAACCGGAGCATTCCATTACCGTGCCATAAATAATATCAGACACGACACGCACTACTATGCCTACTACAGCAGAATCCGGAGAAAGAGAATCTAGGCAAACGGAATTGGCAAGGAACGTGTTTAGTTGGAAAACCTAAAACAACGTAGAGAAGAGCTTTTTTTATGCGGCATTATATAGGTGAGGAAACCCCCCTTGTACAAATAGTCTGTCATGGCGTTCAAGTCATAGTGCAATATCTAGTAGTAAGCTTGATCTGAAGATAGAAAAAGGTTATGATAGGTTAAAGGTGGATGCATGAGGAGGAGATAGCGAGCCTCGCATTTGATCACTTGGATGTTGAATGAAATAATTTTTTAAGCAGCCGGCTGAACCACAACCGTCAGTGCTAACGGGAGACAGCCTCGTCAGAGTGTTATGCCTTTGGTACCCTATTATTGACCGGTTAAGCCGGCAGAATGCCTTATTAAAGCTACGTTATTAACAGAGGCCACAAAAACTGGGAGGTCCTGGACGAAGATGAGAGCTGTCGCGCAAAACAGAGTCCACTGGAGGGGCTACCGCACTATTTTCCACGACGGATTAAACGAATATAGGAAGAAGAAAAAATAAATACTCGTGGATATGGTTTTTACTATCATAAAGGGTTCATCCTGATACTGTTTGCCTGCTTGGAAACTGTATTACATGTAAATTTATTAATTGAAAGTATGATTTATTAATGTAGAAAAATCCGATGTGTAGTCAATCATTTTTATTTTGTTAAACGGCCAATTACCAGAATTGTATGAATTGTATAATTTAACAGTCCTAATTGATTTGTTTATATTGAATTGAAGCACTGAGCTCATTTACGTTCATGTATAAAAGCTGAAATTTATATATGTATGTAGCTGTTTAAACAACTATTTTATGATTTTACTAGCTGGAACCCGGTACGCCTCGGCTGATTTCGATTTCGTCACTTGTGGCACACATGTGGTAATAGGGGAGTTTTTACTGATGTTAAATAATGGTGCTTCAATCTTGATCAAATTCAATAGGAACATAGGTGCTAAATACACTAAACATCCACCATCAAGTAGCGTTGATGCAATTCCCGATTATGTCACTGCAAGTGTAATCTCATTATGCATTCGAATCAATGCCAAAATTAAATTGATAAGGGGTCGTCCATAAATTACGTGAGGTGATTTTTGCGATTTATCGACCCCCCCCCCCTCCCTCCTTGGTGAGATATCGTGAGATTTGTCCCGACCCCCTCCCCCCCTAATCTCACGTGAGATTTTTCAAATTTTATAAAATGCATAGTATTTACATTAAAAATACGAAATTACGGTCGTAACCACAGAGTTTGAATGTAGAACTGCAGGAAAGGCAATCGCGTATAAAATCCGTGTACGTAACCGTAGTGAAATCTAGTGAAAGGTGTGTAAAAAGTTCATCTGTGTGAATGGGGGGGGTTTGGGTGCAAGATTTTATTTGAGATAATTGATAATGCGGACTGCTTGCCCTCCTCGCTTTTCTGCTTGTGGTGGACACACAACTACTAAAACGTGAGCACTCACCCAACATTTCATTACGCTAAAATTCGGCATGTGCTTTCTTGTAGCACTAAATTCTAATGGCCTTTTCGCGGTTCAGTATTACTTGGCTCGTACTCTGCAGCATTCGACGAGTCGCGCGTTTGACTAGCCTTTAGAGGCTAAACAATCGAGTAATTTTTTTGTGTGTCCTAAAGGGCCCACTTTACACACAGTTCGCCGGCAGGCCGTGGCTTGAAAGTTTTAGCCTTGAGGCCAAGTGTTACCATACAATCATCGGCCGCCAACTGTATGGCCTGAAGTTCAAGAATGCCTACAGGACAACAAAAATCGGATTTATCATCAGTTCGGGCCTGAAGATCTGAGCTTCTATTCACTCTCGAGCCGTGAATTGAGGGGAAGAATTCACGCTGTATCCACGCGTAACAGAAAGCAAGGCGCGAGCTAAGCGTGAAAACCATCCACACTCGCGTTTGCGCTTGTTTGTGGGTGTTCACGGCGCGGCTTGAGGCTGTAGCCGCCTTGAAGCTTTCGTTCAGACCATGAACATTTTTGCGATTGAATTATTAACCTGCTATGTTAAGCAGTCGTTTTCACCTGTGTGTTTGTAGAGAATCATAATTTCATCTGCATGCCACGGCCTGTCTGGCGGGTACCTGAAGTATCATCCCTCAGTTAGACTGAGTCAACCTTAGTCGTGCTGGTCGACCTTGGTCTGACAGGCCACTGCCTACCGGCGGCCTGTAAGTGAATGGAGGTCTTTAGTGGAGAAACATGTTTTACTTAATTTAACCCAGTTTTCTCGGCATTTTACACTGTTTCTTTAAAAAAAAATGACGTGATATTTGCCGAGACCCCCCTCTCCCCCACGTGAGATTTGGTGAGATTCGGCTCGACCCCCTCCCTCCCCTAAACGCCTCACGTAATTTATGGACGACCCCTAAGATTCATTTTGTCTGTACCGCCTGGAGCAGAATTTTGTCGTTAATTTTTTATCAACAACTAATTCTGTTGTTTGAGCCTCCACGAAAAGTTTCGACTGAATTACGTTGAATTGCTGTTCTCGCGCCGTCTCTGTCTTGCACTGCATTTCTGCTTCTCGTCGATATTGAACTTTGATTCATAAGTCCTCAATCAGTATTAAAGCTTCATTCAGAATTTCGTCGGAATAATCACAGTTGCGTCTGCGTATAAAGGGGCCCATACACGAGCGAGCCATTTGCGCAGATTTGTGTTTGCCAAAAAATATGTGATTGCCCATACACTATGCAACGAGTTGCACAAACTTCAGTTCCGTTTATGTTACGCTGCCCGTTGCACACAAAGTCTAGAAATTAACAAGTCTTTCATCTTCATATGGTTAATGAGTGAAAGGCGAACAGCTGCATGCACAAGTTTTTCAAATGACGATGTCAGGCTATCAGAGAGAGAATGCAACATTTTTATACGCGCTGGAATACAACCTTAAGTCGGAAAATTTTATGAGTTTATATGGGGATGTATTGGTACATATTTGCTCGTTTGTTTTGATTTATGAAATAAAACTGCTGATTCAGTCTTCTTTCCTTTTCTGTTCAGCGGACTGCGTTGCGCAAATTGTTCGACAGTGTATGGCCCCTTAAAGGGGTCCATATGCGGTCGAACAATTTGCCCAACGTACCCCATTGTGCTAACATCTTCCCGGTGTATGGGGCAGTTTGATGAGATGTGCAACTGTTTTATGAAAATCAAACACGTTTGAGAATTTTTGTGCAACTGGCAGGGTTGCGTAAGTTGTTTTATCGTGTATGGTGTTGTTGTGGCAAGAATGCAACAAATCAGTTGATGAAATCTTAATTGTGCTCAAATTAAGTGCGAAAATGGCATTTAGGAAAGCGGATGAAGAATTCTGGAGGGAATTTCTCAAAATGTATCGCGCACTTCGAGTAAAGCCAATAGGAAAACCGTACGCAAAAAAATTAATTGTCTCCGTTCATCATATCGGAAATTATCTAATAGCAAAAGCTCCGGGGCAGGTGTAGAAGATTTGTACGTACCTTCACTGCGGTACTTTGATGAAATTGATTTGATAGTCGTTGTTGGGGGAGAATTGATTCCCTCATTACTGTATCTGCTTTTTTAATTATTGGTCCTAACATGTTCAACAATTCACTAAAAGTAGACGGGTCTAATAGTCCAGACGTGATGATATTTCTAATTCGCGGATTAGACTGTCATGACCAAAAGTTGTAATTTTTTCTTTTCTTTTTTTCGGGCGTAATTTTGCATTACTTTCTGCAAAACCTTCAATTATAATTGCTAAACATGCAACATGTTCTCTTCACGAAAACATAGACATATCTGAAGTTTGCGCAACTCCTTGCATAGTGTACCTATGGATAATCACATAATTTTTGTCAAACACAAAGGAGGTGGGTCAAAGCCCATACAAAATTACCTCAGGCCCGGCGCAAAAGAAAATTATCTCAGATTATCGGCTATAATGAGTATTGAATTTCTGTATAGTTGTTATATCCCGTAACTGTGGCTAAGGTGTTAATAATGCTATTTCTTTTTTTCGGGCAAAATAACTAATATAACCCTGTATTTTTGTAACGCCATAACCTATTTTCATGAATAAGGTATCAGTGTACGCAGTATACTCCCACCTATCTAAACCTTTAAAGGCGACGGTACCACCGTACCAACTTTAAGAGTTATATGTCGTCAAAGTTAAAATTTTGTTTTTTAACAGGAATGTCACCTTCAACCACCTTTTTCTCCAAAAAATACAAAGCAAAGTACAAAAGGGGCTTTTCCTGCCCCTCTAGTCTTTAACATAAAAAAATCCTAAATAGAAAATTTATTTGTTTGCTTTAGTATTAATACAATAAGGTATAAATAGCCGTATTACTGCCTGTAGAACTCTAGTGAGGCAGAGAGTGGCCGGATTTGCTTTTTCTTAATACAAATGACAATCTTATACTTATTTGGGGCTCTACTATTGCAAGTATGGGCCCACATCTGCATGGCGAGTACCTCAACTTAAAAAAAAACAGTGGGTGTGGTACCAAGGGGCCAGCCTCGGGTTCTGTAATGATGCCATTCTGACCGACTTCGATAATGGTCATAAAAGTTTGTCCGAGTTCATAGTGGCGGGAATGGTGTCGGACAATGATAGCTATGGCTCCAGGTTTAGTTCTTTGAGAATAGATAGGTGATGCAGAAGATCTCCTTTAAGCTTAAAGTATATGTAATAGTCCCTGTAGACGCAGCCCCCCGCCAGAGCGTCCTTCTTCACTACTAGGTGGAAGCAATAGAGTATATGTCAGGAACATATGTATGCACGCACTTCTTTGATATGTATTGCCGCATGCTCCACATGCGCGCATGAAGCTGTCTGCAGGTGAACTGGTGAAGCAGGATTAAAAGTAAACAAAAATGTGGTTCCAGTCAGCTAATCTATCCGATCTCGTAATGATAACCTTCAATATTAAATTCTAGCATTAGAAGCCCCAAACTTCTTAATAATTATTTATTCCTCCAGCTTTCACTAGTTAAAAGTCCAAGTTCACTGTTTTGAACTCAAGCAAGCATCACTTTCAAACATTTATTTTCGTTTAATACAAATTCATGTTGATAAATTAATAACAAAAAAAATACATATTTACCATTATTTTGACACAAAATCCATTTTCTCCTCGTCACTTTTAATCATGAATGACAAATCAGGTGCATTGTGCCGGCTTGTAAACAAAACAAACCCAGCTGATCTTATATAATCGAATAAAGTAAAGGCATCAACATTGTAGAATGTACCTAACATCATGCTGCCAGCAACAACATGGGCTTACAACAAAACGAGAATCGAGCTTGATTGTAGCCCCCATAATTTTCAAGCGGCACGCCGCTGGCAGTCATTTTTCTTGCCTGCAAGCGGCCTACAGTCGCTTCTAAGAATAGCAATTGATGTGGGAAATATGTGTCGGGGGATATGTATATGAATAGACCGGTATATAGGGGCATTTTGTCTGATATACATGAGTCATATACATGTGCCTCTCCTTATATACCATTAGAATGTGCCAGATACAAGTGGCTGCTTGTATGTATATAGAGGCGAGCAGCCAACTAAGCCAAATGAAACGAATCTCCATCGATAAAGCGATACGTTGCGCTTGCCTTAACTAAATTTCAACTGTTGGCGCTGATGTTGGCATTCTTGCTTTGAATCGCTTACAGTTCGGGTGTACGTTTTGCACTATTTATAAACAAGAATTTCGATAAACTCATTTTTAACATTGAAAAAAGGAGGAAATTGCTTTGTATTAAAACAGATATAAATAAACATAAAGTAAATCAACTCAAGGCCTTTAATTTTCCTCACAGATTTTCTTCTTGAGATTTATAAATATTAAAAAAAATAACGAATTTGTAAGCGAAAAGGCTGTTTTCCATTAATCTCGCAACAGTTGCTGTGGTTTTGATTTTTAGTATTAGTTTTTTTAAATATTTACTTGTTCCTAACAGTGTATAAAGAAGTATTTTTTTAATTTTAATTAAGCTTAGTGTCGTTTAAGTTTTATTTAAATTTATTTATTTTTTAAAACGCGTGTTTTTGAAAAAGTAAACCTGATTTTTAAACAAAATGAATTTCCATAAAAGTGGCTCTCAAACGCCTCTGGCGCCTCAAGGATACGTAAGTACCTGAAGATTAATAGACAAAAGTTATTTTTATTTAAATATTTAATTACGAAAAAGTGCACTAACATTAAAATGCTCTTTTCCTTACATTCAGTCCCAAAATTTAAGTATGATATGTATGTATATAATAAAAACTTTCCTACATGAAGTAATTTTCGTTCGGTGTGACTCATTAGAAGTTCATAGACAAGATCAGATTCTTTGGTAGAAAGTTGATAGTAAAAACTTTTTTAGATTACAATATTAGATATCGGAAATGATTAATGCAGACATTAGATTAATGCAGACGGGTGCTAATGCACAGGAAACACTACCAGAAATTAATTTAGTGCCGATTCATGCATTAATGTTCAAGAACGGGTCTTCCCCGGTGAATAAAGGTTTAATACGCAATAATTGGATTCATTGCATATTTACATACTGGCGTTCAGCTTAATAATCGAGTCGAATCAAAAATATTTCAAACGTTTTATTTAAAACTGCAAAACATACATAACTTCCGCATAAACTTTTTCTTTTTTAGTTTATTTTCTAGTTTAAAATCTTCAACTAGAGTGAAAGTACGTTCATATCCATAAAAGTGGCACTTTTAACTATCAACAACAAAAAAAAAACACTTATAAAAAGAGACATCCTTCAGGAAAAAAAAACAGTACAAAAAGAAATGGTCTATGCCATTCTCATCTGCATTTCTTATTAAACACGTGATAATTGCGTGTGGTCATTCGTTCGTTTATTTCGGATAAGGGTTGAATTTGAACTATACAATACGTGTATCGATGGATACGTACATACATATATAATTGTGCTGTATGTATTTATGTATATATATACATATATACATATATATGTTTGCGCGCTTACATATTTGCCGCATTTAGGTTTGTAGCTTGTGCCGTGTGTTTTGGCGGGCTTGGAAATTTTCCACTCGATGTTGGATATGATATCGAGAACTTATCAGATAAAAATTCTTAAAGCTTCCTTCTTTTTTTTAAATAATTTTTATCGTTTATTCTTCTAACTACATATGTTAGAAGTATTTAATTATCATTAGAGATGTTGTGTTAGATATAAAGTTAGAGTGATTAAAGTAATGCGTTAATTAATTGAAATTTTATTGGCTTTTAATCAAAAATATTTATATTATTTATATTTAACGTACGTGTTTATTAAATTTTTGTAGCACACTTTAAATTATATATGTTCATATATTCTATTTAAAATCACCCTGTGAATATTTTTGATTAAATATTTCTTGCAGTTAAAATTAATGTTAGAAGTATTTAATTGCATTCCGACTAAGAAAATTACTGGTTTCTGGGTTTTCAGAATTACGCGTCCATTACACGCTCATGCAAACTTCAATCAATTTCATGATTGATGGAAATCAAAAATCATCACCTTAGACGATAGGTATTACGTCAGTCATAGTAGTGACTGTGGCAAAACTAACAGCAAAATCTATCGTCTAATGGATATAGTTGTTGCAGTGGAAATTTCGAATACAGGAAATAACCAATAATTTCAGAAGTAACCTCTTCTTTCCACTTATCTTTATTATTACAAAGTCCTCTCAAATATCTTTTCAACTGAGCACCGAAGTTACTACAACCTGGAAAAGTATATGACCTTGTGAATGTAACTTAATTTAATTGTGTTGTGTTGGTTTTTTTTGTGCATCAGAAACTGAAGAAAAAATATATGGTTAATAATGCATTTAGAATAGAATGCAAAATATCGATTTTAAATGTAAATTCTTCCAAATAGAGCCGCTCAAGTTTCTGTTATTTATACCTACTGAAAAAAGCTTGAACTATAATAGACGTAGATTGGCGTTTTTAACGAACGTAGACGTACGTTTCTGTCATCGTAAGCTTAAACGTACAATCGACCATAATAATCGCAATAAACATTGTTTGAATTTGAGTCAATCAAATTACAATAACTTGTGAAAAGCCCATTTATATAATACCCTTACTATACTTAAGCATGTCCGTTAAAATCCTTTGTAGGTACTTAATGCAGTTTAATATTAGCGCGTGTACAGTTTCTCTTGATCACTTCATACTCACATATCCAAGCACAATAATGATAAGCTAATTTATATTAATAAGTGAACATATGTTAAAAGTTTTATCTTATCAGTTTTATCATGCACCTTTTTACTAAAATTGGATTCATTTTAGGGTTTTTAATGCAAAACCTTTAATAATTTCATTATCACTGATTCATGGTGGCCGCGCTGTTAATTATTTTACATATTGACTCAAGAGTAAATTTTATTATGTCATTTGTTGAATTTTCATTCAAGTATTTAAAAACTTCAGAATATAATAAATCAAACCTATTAAAGAACATTTCCAGCCTAACATCTGCTATCTAATAGCAGAAATAGAAACAATAACAATTGCCTTATAATAACGTAAACAATAAGGTAGTAAAAATAGTCAAGTTAAATACAATTAATTTTTTTTTCTGTAGCGGGAGACGTATCTATATGTCAAGTTATGAGTTAAGATAAAAGATTGACGCCTTTTTTTGTTATTGTTTTACAGATAAAATCCAAAATCTAACTATTAAACGCAATTATTTATATTGAGTAGAATTTCTATCAACAAAGTTTCTCAGGATTCTATCTCCAAGCAATTATTATGTTACGGCAGAATATCTGTACTATTCAACCAACATTACAAATATTGTATTGTACAAAAATTTATCTTTTTACCATATCAATTAATTTCTCCTAAAAAGTTAAAGATTAAATTTATTACTTCATTATGAAAAAGTCAAAACAAAAACGGCAACTTTTCTCAGTCTGAAAAATAAATCCCAACATTATAATGTAGATAAATAACTAATAGTTTTTTTTATTGAGCTGGCAGATTATTAAAAATATTGAAGGAAATCTTTGAAACTCTTCGGCCTAACGAAACAATTTTTTTATCTTTTTTTAAAAACAAAAGCAATTTTACTCACTGCGTGAGTAATATAGAAGAAGTATTTGTTTGCCTTATACTTATAATTATACTAAATATTCTTGAGTTCCTGTTTTAGCTTTGGCAATTGGTATAATCGGATTTAACATTGATGTAACTATTTTCATTCGTTACTTGATATGTGTGGCAACAAAACGGCGCGCCAAGCGCTAATTGGGTATACGGTCGCACTATCGCATATAAATGAATTGATCCTTTATTTTTACATTCTAAGATATTTTTTTTTTTTGTAATTGATGAAAAAATTAGTCTTTCGATTGAAAAAAAGGCTCTCTGTTGTGAAAAACAAATTGAGAAAAAAAAAATGCAATGGCCTGGGTAAGCAGGACAAACTCATCACTTGTTGGCCCAAAATCTTTCTGCAGCTTTATCAGCTGCCATGTAAGATCGGCCATCAGGAAATGGGTCGCCCAGCTGTTTCACCATAACTTGGCAAAGAGCCAAAGGCGCTGGCCAAGCTCTGAACGATTCAGAGCGATTCATCAAAACTCTAGCGGGCCATTATCATCTGAGCAGAATAGGGCTGGTAGTTGATTGACTGATCTACTGACCCAACAGCGGACAGAAGATATTCCGAGTTATAGTTCAGTATACAGGGAAATGGTAATGACGTCATTAATTGATGCCTTTTTAACGTCCCAGTATAGGAAGTTATTGTAATCGGTCCGAAAATCGAAATTTTCGACGTATTTTCATCTTTCAAGGTCCCAGGAGCATGTTAAGCAAAAAATTGGGAGGAAGTACGTGTGTGCGTACGTATGTGGTCATTTTTTCCTGAACGATATAGCGCGAACGAAAAAAGATATCGACTTCGTTTAGGTGTCGTTCGAAGCGTATTAACCGAAATATGATCTGAAAAGATTTTCATAAAATTTGGTCGAGCCGTTTTTTTGTTTAAGCGGCGTAAGTGATTTTGTACCTGCACGATATCGCCCGAAAAGATTTTCATAAAATTCGGTCGAACCGTTTTTTCTTTGTTTAAATGATGTTTATATACCGCCCAAACTAAAAACTATATCGACTTGATTGAGGTGCCGAAAAAAGAATATTAACGAAGAAATGCTCTGAAAAAAATTTCATAATATTCGGTCGGGCGGTTTTTGTTAAAATAGAAAAACTTCGGCTAATTGTCAGAAAGACCTTAAATTGACAAGTTTTGCTAATATCTAATAAACTCGATGGAATGAGACCCGTTCTAAACGAAGTGATCTTTTTTGGGTTCTGCACAGCGATAGCCTTCCAACAAAACATCACTTGTAAAAATCCGACATGCTTTCAAAATCGTGCAAAAATTTCGTTACCCTTTACAAACAGCGCGAATTTTTCAAACCTTGGATTAGCACTTTTTGACGGGGAATTTTTTTCTCTTAGCGTGATACTGTTTCAGAAAATTAAGGTTCATCCCGGGATTTCCAGTAGTTACCGTAAAATTTGTTCTTTTTGGTCAAATCTGACAAGTACTTAACAGTTTCAGTTTTGCTAATATCTCCGGAAAGTTTTGGAATTTCCAAATGAAGTCATTCGCTTCTGAGCTCGTCAACGGCCCTTCAGCCCGCTCAATACGAATTTGAACACCCGCTTTAGTGCAGCGAACGAAATACGGAGGAAATGTTTGTTTGCTAACGTTCAGGAAAAACAAATTCTCTAGAAAAATCTTGTGGATTTACCACTATTATAGTTATTTGAAGTAGCTTCTCTCGGGATTGCTTTGTCATCAGTTCTGATACTAGCCTATTTTTCATTAGCGCTAAACGTATAACTATTTTGTAAGAAGTCAGTTTATTCCATCTTCGTTCATCATACTGGGAAGTTAATCGTGTGGACCGAAGGGGTCAAACCCACATCCCAACTAGTTTTACTTTCGTAAGCCGGTGTGACGTACTGGTAATCACAAAAATATTAAAGATTATGGGCCGAAGCAGTTTCATGTTGTAACACTGCTTCCATGAAGATTTAGGATATGAATCCTAATCAATTTTAGGATATATCAAAAGCCTGAAAGGTTTTTAACGACGAGGTTGGCACAATAAACCAAATAAATTAGATCGCAGTGCACCTTTTCTACAAGGAATCTGTTACTGATGCATTGTTTCAAAATGTGGGCGAATGAAAGTAAACAAAATCGCAAATGTCGCATACACCATTACAAAAATTATGCCACATTGACAATTATGGTCATCAACCTCTCCATTAGTGCGTTTCCATGACAGCTTGAAGCTTACTTGAAGCGTGCTGTAAACGCCAGCAGCTCGACTGAAATCGATCAAAAAGATTTTTCTGATCGGCTCGAGTGCTTGTCGTGGAAACCGAACTTAGAAGCTTTAGTGCTGGCGATTGTGAAAAGTAAGGGCATTTTCGTAAATGCATACGTATGCTTTGCAACGATGCAACAAGCTCGTAAACGCAAATGATCCAAAGTCATTCGTTCGAAAACGTACAAGATTCAAGTTTGCTGCGCAACAGTCAATGCAACAGCGCAGCCGATTTCGTAAGCGAATCAACTTAGCCCTATTACCACGTTGGGTTAGAAGTGGAAAAATATTAAAAAATATGGGTTAGTTGAACCACCTTATGTTATGAACGCATAATTCCAAGCACACAGACCCATAATGGTCTTTCAAAAAATAGCAAAAAATCAGAGAAAAGGATGAAGACTTGATAGACGAAATGTTTTATATTTTCACAATCGTATAAACGCCGTTTAAATCACAAAAGAGTATGTTGGAAAAACAGCTATAATCCCTCTTATAACCTTGCACCTTAAAGCTCAATTAAAAATTACTATATACATAATCACAAAACATCCAAAGCTCTTCTTTCCATAAAAAGCAATCAAACTAAGGAAGTACTATGGGTTTTATGTTAACGTGAATGCTACAATACGTCTTAATTATACCTCAATACATATGCATTATCCAACTAGGGAAATTGCACCAAGTAAAGTTTGTTTAGAAAGAAAATCCCAAGACGACAATCAATCGTGTGGGCTCTCTAAATCGCATAAAGACCATACTAAACTTGACAACAACAGCAAAATGAAAAATAATAATGTTTGCTGCAGAGACAACTTGAGGTAATCAACTTTCAGCTGCATTCGGCTGCACCAAATGGGAAGAGTTGAGTGGAAAATATATGATTTCCGCTTTAAATGATTTAATAGTGTCAGCGACAATTCTCTTGGGGTTGAAAGTAGCCTACCTGCAGTGGGACGATAAAAAATAATTTGCATATAAGTTAAGAAATCAAATACAAATTTTTATGATTCATCACATTTTGCTTTAATTTATTTTGAGTAATTAATGCAGGGCTGCCGTATAATATTTTAAAATAAGGTTTCGCGAATAATTTCAACATCAGTCGAAATATTACTGCGAGTGGCATGTTCCAAATGTAAAAATTATTATGCTTTATATGGAAGTTGGTTTTAAAGATAACTTGACCCTCATGCGATCATGCGATTTCACATTATACGAACAAAAACTTGTCAATTCCGTTGTTTTCAAATTTGTCTAATTTTATGTTTTAACACGTTGAAGCCCTTTTGTGACACATTGGTGGATGGTATGATTTTGGGAAAGTTTTATGATAAAAATTTGTTATTTATAGATAAAAAAATCTGTGTTGTTATAACAATACTTCGATACTCTTGCAGGACAATCGTGGATAGTAGTTATGATCAACTTGACTCCAAAACTCTCGAGATAAGCTCGACATCTTACTCTTTTTTGGCCTATCGCCGTCATTCATAACCAACCTTCTCTCCTTGGAAAGTCCAGTCAAATATTTTTTTGTGAAGCTGTTTGATGTCTATTACGGTCTGTTTGATGTCTATTGCTACAGGTTTTTCACCATTACGATTTAACAGCACTATTTTGCTGATTGGCCAGAATCTAATATGTCGTAAATATTTGTCAATGAAATACTTGCAATATCTCTCATCATCTGTCTTAAGATAGGCTCTACATTTTTTTAATGTCACGCGATATTTTTCTGCTTTTCCCTATCTACGTGTAGCTTATTGCTTACATCCCGAGTAAAAATAAAACTCGCCTGCACCTAGCATACAGCAGGCACGCACTAGCATGCACGGCATCCAAAACGGTTGTCTATGCTTGTAGCGGGCACGTGCATTCGCCTGGCCGATGATTTTATTTTTATTTTAGTGCCTGTGGAGGGAGCGTGCATGTCTGTGAGCGCGTTTAGGCCCGAGTTAGTTTAACTCTGTTTAACTAGCGCTGTTAACTCAGCACCGTTTCTATCATGCTATTTGATAGTTCACATTTAACAAATAATAACAAGCAAAAATAATAACAGTTCTCATTTTACAAAAAATGATTGGGGCCGTTTTGATGTTAAACAAAACACATAATTATTTTGGATTTATCCCGTTTTGTTTGAATATTAGTATATTCATTTCTAGTTTAAATCCAAAAAACGTGGTTTTATTGTAATGCTCTTTATTCAAAAACAATATTAATTTGGTAACTACAAAAGTATTAAGCACAAATTGATATATAAAATCCAACGTTTATATTGAAAAAAGTGGATTTAACGTTATGCTTGATTTGTTAGTTAGAATTTCTCGCCACTCGATTTATCTCAGCCCAAATATTATACATAAAATCTTCATCAGACTCCCAAAGTGTCAAAAATGGATTTAACGCGTTTTGCATGTTTGCTCCTCAAATAAACAGCTAAAAAATTAATAATAAAATTTATATCTTCTGAATTACTTGCTTACAACAAAAATTTACAAGCAAACGTCAATCCATTCGGACAGTATTGAGCTGTGCTACATTTTAGCTAAGCTAAAAAGCAGAAAAAAGTTAGCCAACAACGCTAAAAATTTGCTGTTTATGCCATTGTAGGCTGGCCTAGCACAGTTAAATTAACTTGGGTCTAAACGCGCCCTGTGACAGGCAAATTTTTATATTTTCGTACCTGCGTGTGATGTGCTATTGTAGCAGCTACCTGGTGTTCCATAGCAAGTATCGAATTAGTAGGCTGGAGGATTTCATCGTCTACAAAGTAAGCGATGGAATATTCGCGGCCTCTAAAAGGGCAAATTTTTGTCGTACTAAATTTAGTTGTAACTTAAACTCGTCTGTAGATACACCATGTATATATTAAATAATAAAACCTTTGTAAATAGTATACATACAAAATCATCTATTTTTGGTTAGTGGCCAACCAGGCCACAACATTGGTGACCCCGCGCAGTAGCAGAACAGGATGATAAAGGTTCCAGAATGATGGACCACTACATTGGTCATTGCACTCAGCGCAACTTAAGCTGGCAAAGAAGGACGGCGCTACGTTGGAGGCAACTCTTGACAGTAGAGCAAGTCAATTGTCTCACTTCAAGTCAACTTTCCGGCTCCTCAAAATACCGCCCGAGGGCCAAAAAAGACATTTTTCTCTCTACTTCAACCAAAATCTCCAAGGAAACAATGGAAATCATCAAAGATGTTACATTCTTGAAGAACGATTCTGGTCCAACTTCTTGACCGACATATTGGACATCAAACCCAAAGATCTCCGCAGTAAATCCAAAGGTGGTGTTACGAAGTTGGACGCTTTAGATATCCAACAAATTCATCGGCACCATTCAGCAGGGCCAAGGGATTCGAGAACTATATAGCTATATTCAAGCAACTTTAAGATTTAAAAAAAAAATTTTTAATTAACAAGTTCTTTTTTTTGACATACAGGACCATGTCTTTATTTTTTTACACATCTTGCAACATAACACCGCCCGCCGGGTGTCCTGCTCCATAACGGAAGCCACTCGCGCCGGGTGTCCTGCTCCATATCGGAAGCAGCACCCCTAGCTGAAAGGGGGGCCACCAGATAGGCTATCGTAGCAGCTACCTGGTGTTCCATAGCACTATGTAGTAAGCTGGAGATATTTCATCTTCTACTTAAGTAGTTCTAAATTTAGCGCCGACAAGGATATCATTTATTACTATAAGAAATAGTAGAGGCGAAAGTAGGCATCCTTGTCGTACTCCTGAGCTCACCTCAAAGCTGTCGGATAATTTTCCATTATGGAGAACTCTGCATTTGGAATTGTTATATAGGGCTTTTATCAATTCTATTATTTTATCAAGCAGTCCACGTCGCCATATTGCCTGCCCTATAAAGCTCCTATTAACCGAGTCGAACGCTTTCTCATACTCTAAGAAAGCAAGGTAAAGGGGGGATCGGAATTCAGTAGACTGCTCCACTATTATTCTTAAGGTGTTGATATGATCAATACATGAGTGGCCCTTCCTGAATCCGGACTGCTGCCTCCTAAGCGTTCGGTCTACTGCCTCACTTATCCTAGATAGTAATATATGGGACAAAATTTTGCCCACATTAGATAATAAGCAGATGCCTCTCCAGTTGTCGCATATTGTTAGGTCCCCTTTTTTGGTATTTTGACTATGATACCTTCCGTCCAATCCTCCGGGAAGGTACAGGTGTTCCATGCTATTTCCAGATTGGCTGAAGCGCATCTGCTATGAGGTTTGAATCGACTTTCAACAATTCTGGCGGGATGCCATCTTTTCCAGCTGCTTTACCATTGGCCATCGCATGAATTGCGGTTACTATTTCCGTCTTGAATGGGGCCCGGGGGGTGATTCTTATTGGCTGTGCATTGATGCTGTTTTCCTGAGGTTCCAGTGTAAGTGAACCATTCAGGGCGGCGATGAAGTAATCTCCCCATCTTTGGAGTTGCTCCTCGTCGCTGCACAGCAGCCTTCCTTACGCACTCTTAACGGCATGTTTTTTAATAGTGTGCTTTCCCGAGAGCTGTTTAGTGATTTGGTACAGCACCTTACTGTTGCCTGTGTTTGCCGCGTTTTCCGCTTTTTCTGCGAGCTCATTTATCTGTTGCCTTTTATCACGCCGGACACTTCTCTTTACCTCCCGGTGTAATTGGGAGTATTCCCTTTCAAGTTGGTAACGTCTTTCCGGGTCGCTTGTAGAGTTTACGTTATTTTTGCGGGCCCTTCTGCGTTCAATTTTTTGCCAGGTTGTGTCCGAGATCCAGTGTTGCTGGTTTCTTTGGACATAACCGATGCTCGTTTCCGCATCCGTCAATATAGTAAATAGTGTGCATATAAAATAATCTATTTTTGGTTACTGGCCAACCAAGCCACGGTGCATACCTATAACAATATTAACCAACTAAATTATTTTTATTCGGGATAGTCATCTATAAAGACGTGAGCACAACGCATCTGCTACGTGTCGAAAAAGAAATTTATCCACTAAGTACCATTGAGCATATAAGCATATAAGTACCATTAAGCATATAAGCCATATAAGCTCTAAGCACACTTCGAATTTTAACTTTGACAGCTTAGCGTATCTCATCGCACTAGACTCTTTAGCATCTTTGATCAGTTTTTCACTTATAGGTTAAGTAATACGTGCATTTGTAGATGTTTAGTTCATGGTTATTTGTTAAACATACATAGCTTCTTCATCATATCTGTGTGTATATGAGAAAGTAAAAAGATATTATAGGCCTATCAAAGAACTTTAACGTTTCTCTTTACCCTGGCCCTTTCCTCAATTGTCCAAATTTACCATTATGAAGTATTCTACTTGGTGGTACACTGAGATAAAAATTTGGACAGTTTTTCAGACATTCTCTTTACTGCTAAGGTGACAAATATCGCCTGTAGATGCCGCACTAAGTCTGAAAAAGACATATACAGCGAATATTCCATTCGAAATTATGCGAAGCGTATTTATTTGGTCAATGCAACTCTCTCAATGCAAAGCTCGTCTTTCCATCCCTCAGGAAAGGCTCTGACATTGGTTGAATTCGTCCCAATAAAAAGCTAGAGCTAGAATTTTATATAGAGCCCAGGAACCTGATTACTTTCCTGATAACTTTTTTTAGATTTTCGCAATGGTCCATTTATTTCATTTGTTAGGGATAAGTTCAGAGACAAGTAAATTTAGTAATTTATTTAAGGATTGCAGCTTGCTATTTTCTCTTGCTATTTCTGTTCTGTATTAACACGAACTAGCTAGCACGTCTTTATTTAACGTAGATTGTCATTTGCTATGGCAGAATTGATTAGAACATTAAAACATAACAGGAACAAATAAAGAACCCAAGATGACGCTAGCTCAGAGAAACACGCATATTGCATTTCGCACTTCTGGGTGTGTAGTGTAGAGGTATAAAAAATTCAACAAGTTTATTATCATATTCATATTCTTCAGCATTCGAAACGAAAGTGTTTCATTGTTATTACCCACAATTTTAATCTCAAAAATTATTAAAAGTTTTAAAAATAAAAATATCAGTAAACTATTACAAAGTTAAAATAGTTTTAACTATACATAACAATACTGTTTTAAATGGAATTTTTATTGATTAGATAACATAACTTAAAAACGTCACGATTTTCCCATTACATTTTCCCATACATTCTTGACTTTACAATAAATCAAATCTGATTTTCCTGTATACTTATCAAATATAAATTAAATCATCGCAACTAAACTAAATAAATACCCTCACAAAAATCTTATCAAATTAACAACTTTTAATTTGTTATCATTAAGGTAGTTTTCCTCCTACAAATCTGATAACGAAACTGAAGTAATTGTTTGCTATTAGTAATTTAAAATATTCATTGCATTGTTTTTTAAATTAATATTCATTTACTTTGAAATTACATTAAATTAGAAATAGTGTCAAAAATAATTGCAATAGTGACGAAATTCGCTTTGATAGTGTGATCTATCCATTACATTTGTTGGAAAAATGCCTTTAATAATATAGAAAATTACCGCGCACTTTTATCAAATTCTTCTGCCTTTATATTAAGATGATAGCTAGTAACAGACTCTATATGTATATGACATAATATTGAGTTTACCTTATTCTTTTTTGCATTTTAAATATATCTTGGTGTATATCTATAGATCCAATTCATTTCAACAAAAATCTGGCTTGGTTTACACTTCTTCTTCTCCTTACGCTCCTTTATAGTCCAGTCAAATTAGCGTTTTACCTCGGAATTCGAGATAATAAGCTGAAAATTGGTATAGGCTTTTGTTTTGGCAAAGGTTTATACCAATTATCAGCTTATTACCTCGAATTCCGAGGTTGACCACCTTCTTTGCCTTATTTGACTGGACTATTAGTCGTTCGTGGGACATACGGCGAAAACAGTTACCCTCCAGCGGACTCTGCTTTTCGGGAAAGCTCACACCTTCGTCTAAAATCATCCAGTTGTTGAGGCCTCTGCTAATAACGTTGTCTTCCACGTTATTTTAGGTCTTCCACCTCGATGGATTCCTTGCGGATTCTAATGGTTCGCTAGACTATCGAGCTTGCGCCGCAAGGTGCCGCCAATCCAAGCCAATTTCATTCGCCTGATTTCTCGTCTATCCTTACACATCTGGAGAGTCGGCATTTCTTATTCTATTTATGTTCACAGCGAATTTTTAAGATATGCCGTAGTCGTCTGTTGATGAAAACTTGAGGGCGCCTTGTGATGAATTGGGCGTCGTTCCATGTTTCGCAACCATACAAAAGAACTGCCTTAACGTTCCGAGTTGAGCACTCGAAATTTGGGTTTAGTTGAAGTCTACGTTGATCTTCGTTATGTGAAATAGGCATGAATATACACTTCTTGCTTTATTAAAAACTAGCAATAATGTTAGGTACCTAGGTAACAGGCTAATTTCATGTCGCGGTTATTCAGTGTTTGTGTTCAATGGTACGTTTATGTGCATTTCTTTAGTTGTAATCGGATTTAGCCTTCAGCCTCCAAACTACATATTTTGTTTTTGTTTATTACAAACTAAGCTTTTTTTAAAAACAACGTTTTCTAAGTCATTGATAGATAGTCAAGTATCTTTCTCTAACTTTGTATTGCACACGAAAAATGTACGGATCGTCTGCAATGCAATGTGTTATTATGGATGATTCTGCTTCATCTTCTTCATTCATTTTCACACTCTTGTTTTTATGCTGCTCATTGATTAGGGCCTCAAGAAACTCCATTGGATTATCGAAGTGTCAAATCCTTCTAAACTGGCCATTATTTCGTTAGAAAAAATCGGCTTAATTATTTCATCGGAGCGTTACAACGCTTCATTGGAAAATTCCCCCACTGGGTCAGGAGCGAGATATCCGGGAAATCATTATAAACGGGAGCGTTATAACGATGTTTTACTGTACTCCTTTGCTGAAATGTTAAATATGATTTTGAGGTCCTGATGTCTGTAGGCCAGCAAGCAGATATCATCTGCGATGTCTAGATTTTTAAGGCGGTCTACCAATCCCCGTTGTATGCTACTTAGTGCCGTCGAGAGGAAAACCGGGCCCGGGCGACAACCAAGTACGGGACCCTCACCCATAAAATACAACTATAGGATATACCCAATGAAATCCATATGTACATGCTGATTCTATGAGGGAAAGGGTTGAGAAGTTGGGAAAATTGTTTTTGAAACAAATTTTTTTAATAACAAGCTATAAATATAAGTTAGTATATCAACGTATTGAATAGAAATATAGAAATTAACTAGTCCACTTTATTAAATTGAGAGTTTTATTGTAATACCCTTGACACACATGTGGTGTCGATATTACAATATTCCAAATATTACGTGTATACTACATGTGTGTCACCCAATACTAGCAATATACCAGGTTAACAATCTAATTTATACGTAGTATGAGATTTGCTAAATTTAGGTGGTATTAAGGTAATATACACTATTTTTACTGTGCACAGCGCCTCTGCCGGAAAATTTTCCTCACAAAAAAGTTGTCAATTGCAGTCGCTGGTTTTGTGAGATTTTGTGTTTATAGTGTTTTCTCACTATAGTCGCTTGCTTTGTTTATGTTCTGATTATTTTGACAAATCAACTTTAATAACATTGAAATATTAATTATTTGCCGCTTGCTACTCCAAAATCAAATGGAAAAATAAATGTCAAAGCAAACTAGTTCGATACTAGATTTATGTGTGTCACGGGTCTGACGATATTATGGTATTGTGGATATTATGATATCGAAATTATAATATCGATACCACATGTGTGTCCCAGGTATAATGGTAAATTAAGAAATTTATTATTGATTATAATTATAAATTAGATTTTCTCGCTTTCTTGGCTGCAAAATTTCTTATTGCAGTGTCAAAATCTAACCGTCTAGCGAATAAGGCTTACTGGCCCCTTTAGGAATGCCGGACCCGGGGGACTCCTCCCGTCTCTCTCCCCTCTGACAGTCCTGATGCCAGTTGTTCTACTGTCTAAAGCGCTGACAAGAGTGTCGTTTATTACTATAAGAAAGAGTAATGGCGAAAGTAGGCATTCTTGTTGTACTCTCTCAAAACTGTCGTATAATTTTCTATTAAGAAGAACTCTGCATTTGTAATTTATGTATAGAGTCCAATTGTATTATTTTGTCAGGCTGTGCACGTTGCCGTAGTGTCTGCCATATAAGGCTTCTATTTACCCACATTAGATAATAGACAGATATCAATTATTTTTAGGTATTTTTACTATGATACCTTCGGTCTAATCAAATCTCCCGGCGTTGTTAAAGGTACATGCTATTTCCAGGATTCGATGCAGCTTTACCATTGGCCAATGCAGGACGGCGAAGCAATACTCTCTCCATATCTGGAGTTACACCTCGTCGCTGGACATCAGCCTTCCCGAGTGTTTCTCCGAGAGCTGTTATTAAATTGATAATTAACTTCCCAGTTTATAGGGAAGTTATTGTAATCGGTCCGAAAATCGAAATCGAAATTTTCAACGTATTTTTATTTTTCAAGGTCCCAATAGCATTTTAAGCATAAATATTACTACTATTACTATTACTATTTTGTAAGAAGTCGGTTTATTCCGTCTACTTTCATCAAACTAGGAAGTTGATCATGTGGACCGAAGAGGTCAAACCCACATCCCAACTTGTTTTGATTTACATTTATAGCAAAGCCAAACTGCATTTTTTACAATGCATTTCTGGGAACTAAAAGCAAGCAAGCGGCAATTTGGCATGGATTTTTGGTACTACCAGGAAAGCCCAATTTTGAATTCACACGGCTCTCATCCCCTTACTTAATGAAGGGCTATGTATGTACATATAATGTATGTGGTCCATCTGGGATCCGGCTTTATTGAAGTGCATCGTCCGCATATGGAAGCAACAGAGAACACAAAATCATCTGTATTAATTTTTCTACATCAACCATTTTGTAATAAAAAAAATTAAGCACGTCTATTATGATAGCTTCGATTCTATTGAGTCGAAATGAGTAATAAAGAGTTACAACTCGTTTCAAAATATTAAAATCATCAAAACAATCAAGCTTCTTGTGTAACAATAGCGTTTAACTTTGTAGTTTTCTTTCTTTTAAAGCATTCTTCTGACTATTTTCCAATGTATCGTCCCTCGATGTGCTATCTGTCTTGATAACACCTTCCACCATGTTCATCTGATACTGCACCAAGATTTTCGGGAATGAAATCTAAGTGCGGGTCCAAAAAGTCAATTTCATAGTTTTTTTCATTTAGAAGAACATCACCTAGTTATTTGCTATATTTTACAAAATAATGTTTGAGTTCTTAAAAATTCATTCTATTGTTTTGTAAAAAGAAAAGACTATGACCATAAACGGAAACTCACTTATTATGAATGCTACATTATGGCGCCAGTCCATTAGCCTTGCTGCGAAAATGTCAGCTGACAGCGTTCCATGTGAGGAATTTAACCTAGCTGTAGACCACGACTTTATGCAAGTTTCCAAACACGGGTGATGGTTTTGGTGTGGCTGGGTGTCAGTTGGGTGGATGAATCTCTCGTGAATGGGGGTCTTAATTGTTCCATCATTTTTCATCATTGTGCTCCTTTAATCCCTCATGGGACATAGGGCGGAAACAGTTGCCCTCCAGCGGACTCTGTTTTGCGCGACAGCTCTCAGCTCCGACCAGGATCTCCCAGTTGTTGCGGCTTCTGCTAGTAGGGTTCTCCTCCACGTTGTCCTAGGCCTTCCAACTCGACGGGATCCTTGCGGATTCCAGTCGAGGGCCTGTTTGGCTAGATTTTCGTTTTCGCGTCGCAAGGTGTGGCCAACCCAATTCCATTTCCTTCGTCTGATTTGGTCGTCTATCCTTTCTTGGCCGGCACGGCGCCATAGTTCTTCGTTTGAAATTCTATCCTGCCAGCGGATTTTTAGGATACGACGCAGGCATCTGTTGACGAAGACTTGTAGGCGCCCTGTGATGAATTGGGTGACTTTCCATGTTTCGCAACCGTACAAAAGTACTGCCTTCACGTTGGAGTTGAACAGCCGCAATTTGGTGTTAGTTGAGATATCCGTTGATCTCCATATGCGGAACAGGCATGCATATGCGCCTCGTGCTTTATTTATTAATTGTTCCGCCTTCTACATTTACCAGAATATCTCTATGTTAATCGTTTTTCCACGTTTGTGTGAATCAAATGTAATTTGACTATTCTTATTACACAAATTGTCTAGACATGTTATGGCAAATTCAGAACTCAAAATGAATTAATGATTGTTGCTGATTTACAGTTTATTTTCAAGCTTCTCTTGGCGCTTTCATTCTTTTCTAAAAATCACTGTCAGCACTCCTTGGCAAAATTCCATAGCGTGTCAGTTAGTGCAACATTATTAGACTGCTTTTCATCCTACTTGGCGCCAAAGACATAGAATTGACATACCTTGCATAGCAGAATGTTTTACCTTTGTACCGAAAATTTCACAGTATTTTTATTGTAATTTAACTGAGCATCCGTTCAAAATACACGTTTTTCTTATACAAAAAATAGTGGTAGTTCCCAATATCACATTGGTCCACGCTTCAAACTGATGTCTAAATAGACTAAATCGATATTTTTGTCATGATGTAGGTATAATTAGATATACATATTGATGTTTTCTAGTAAATTATGCACTGTAAATGTAATAGGTTGTGACCTGTGTAGAATTGATGTACAAAGTCAAACCTATTTTAAATTAAATTCAATGTTCTATTTGTTTAATTGTTTTTTTTTCTGTAAGCTAATGCCATGATTATTCGATATAATGAAATAGAACAAAAATAACAAAACACACTTCTTCTAAATGTTTAATTGTACTTAGATAAAGCGGCATTTTCAAACGATCAGTTAAAACATTGTATTATATCAGAAAGAATAAACATAAATTTTCAACTTTGCTTTTTCGTGATCAAATTCACGTTTGCTTGTTTTAACTACTAGTGAAATATACATGCATATATGAGGAGCTTTTATGCAAAAGTGAACAAATCCAGTTTGAATAATTTTACACAAAGTGCATTTTACTCTGCTTATTTGTTATGTTGTGGTTGAAAATACATTTTTAGAAACCTTTTTAACCCTTAGCGCTCCGTTTTATCCGCTACGGAGCCATGCGTCATTTGTTTCGTAACTCCGTAGGTTCCGCTGCGAATCACAATGTTTTATTAAGAATACCCTTAGGACGTTACGGAATCGTCGGCGTTTCTTCTCACTTAAAATAATACTCCTTCTTCTCACTTGTTCCGCTGTGAAAATTTTGCCGGTAGTATCCAAGACCTATCCACAGCCTGACGAGTTAGGTAACTGATACACCCTGTATACTAATATGTACATACATTTTTAAAGGTACCTATAATTTTGCTTAAATGTTTTCTGTTAAAAAAAATAGGTTTTGTTTTTCACTCATTTACAGTTTTTGGAGTGAACATTTTGGTTATATTTTATATATTTCTTAAATCTACCCATCAGTAATTATAAATTTAACAATAAATGTTATATACTATATATAAAACAGAAGTTATACGAATTTTGCTGTATTCATATCAGAGGTACCTATACTTTTGCGGCTCACTGTATTTGGTAATTTATTAATCCATAGATGGCCGTCTTCATAAACTTGATTTTGTCGGATAATTTTCACGTTCAATTGACGAACCTGTTCTATTGATATTCAAAAAATAATAATTCATTAATCAATTTTGAAAGATATTTTTTTAATTTCAAATTTAAATATTTTCCCATTACTGCAATGCAGTTAATATATTTTCGCTGTATTTCGATGCTTTTTAATGCATAATTTCTTTTTCATACATATTATGTATGTATGTACAAGTTGCGCTAGCAATTTTCGCCGAATAGTTTATACATACATATATTGACTCCTACAAACGTCTTTGCCATTTACCTGGTCTACAATGGAAATTTCCACTCACGAATTGTTTTATTGTTTTTATTTCTTTCTTACTTATTTTTTTGTGCAAACTCAAAAGAAACTTAAAGCGTGCCTACTAGGGAGAAAGAGGCCACAAAAAGAGATATGAAACGGCGCCCAGGTACTTCTTAAGACGCATATAAATATATATGTATAAACGTGGACGATATGTTTTTTTATTTTGATTTTGCGATGATGTACTACGGCTCTTGTGTCGCCTTCGTTCGAGGAGCCTATTATGGGAATCACTATAAATCACACACGATTGACGGCTAAGAGGAATACTTTTTTTCTATGAGAAAACTTTTTATTTCAACGTTAAAAAAGGTTTTGATTTTTTTGCATAAAGTAAGCAAAATTTCAACAATATAGTATATAGTACAGTATACGATCTTCACGGAATGTAATTTGATTACGTTGAAATTATGTTTTTAGTAAATTTGATATGGTTACTCAAAAAAAACTTATGAAATGCGCATTAACATTTTTGTCGCCTATAAAAATGTGGTTTTGAATCTTTAAAAGTGGTAAACAAAAAAACATAAATACAATCGGACATGGTCGAAGTCAAAATTTGAATTGACTTAATGCAGAATCTGAGCTGAAAGAAGAATCAAAAGAGCACGATGCGTAAATATTTACGAGACCGACTTATTTTCAGCAAATGAAAAGAATTCTTTCGCAATTTAAAAGTGCTTAAAAGTTCTGTTTATTATTTTTAGCTATATTTATAATCTACCACTGCAAAGCCGCTTATTGCTAATTATATAGAATCCATACGCATATTTATAAGACTATTGCGAATTTTATTATGGGCTACTACTTGCGAATTTTATGGTGGAGCTACTTGTGTGAAAAACGTTTTAAAATTAAATTCATAAATACATACCATTAGAATACACGAGATTTTAATAACGTTATTTGCATTGAAAATATACTAAAAACTCGCAGCGATAATTTAATGATTTCATTATGACTTTCTTGACCGTTTTTTGAATGCATCATAAAAAAGATCTTTATAATGGGTTATTAAGAAAATTATTCTAAGCGATGGTAAAAAGAAACAGAATGTGTAAAATTATTTGCAAAAAATGTACAAATAATCGGGCTTGACAATTTAACTTAGTGGTATTATTTTGAATTGTTATTTATATATTGAATAGAACCGAAACTAAAAATCCAAACAAAAACCTGCAGCAATATTTAGCTTTCGCGGCTGTGGTAATATTCCTATTAATCCTTAGCGATCCGTTGACTCCGCTACGGAGCCATCCGTCATTTGTTTCGTAACTCCGTAGGCTCCGCTGCGGAGCCCAATGTTTTTATAATGACTACGCTTAAGACGTTACGGAATCGTCGGCGTTTCTTCTCACTTAAAATAATACTCCTTCTTCTCACTTGTTCCGGTGTGAAAATGTTACAAAAACTTGCGAAGCGCTAAGGGTTAATGTATAAAAAATTGTTCATTTTATTGGGATGCTAAGTTCACGTGCTAGCGAGAGATATTGGGAGATCCCTTCGTGACAAGGAAATCTCTCTCTGTAAACTGAAAAACTTTCATAATTGAAATTCCTTTTTATGCAGGTGTTGTCTCCATAGTTTTGTCAAAACTATTGATTTTTCAACCTGAGACTTGTGAAATGAGAACTTTTAATAAAATTACAGGCTCTGTCTACCAGCATAGAGCACAAAAATAGCACATAATGTAATTTCAGGTATGAAAGTTTTTCATCGCCTTTTGATCCAGGGGCCGGTTCGGGTATGTCGAAAACGAAAATTGTTTTGTATATACATACATATATATTGTATATATGTATTACATGTACCCAGCCAGGCGTAATACTTTTCAAAATGTAATACGAAATGTAACACATTATTTAGACCTTACATGAAATACATTTCTTGTAATATCAGATAAATGCATTAATAATGTCTCACATGAAATACATTCTCTTGTAATGCCAAAATAATGCATTACTTTTATATTACGTGTAAGACAGAATCTTCGGGGTCCGACAAAAGGGGTCCTCTCCCATATAAATTTAATGCGACAATAATACGTTTTGTAATATCTTACAAAGGTATTACATATTATATGAAAGACATTATAAATGTATATTTTAAATACATTTCTGGCTGACTGGGTATATTTGGAACTAATAAATAATAGATATCAATGAGGTGTCGAAAGAAGAGAACGTAAATAGCACATTATTCTGCTTTCAAATTTTTTTGACCAGACCATGCGGTCTTACCAAAAATACATATGTTAATTTCTATTTATTTTTTCCTATGTGCTTTTTAGGGTATATTCTTCGGGTATTTTAAAACACATAAAAAGCATATAATTTTGATACAATGGTTACTTTTTTCCTCTCATTATTTTTGAGCTGGCCCGTTCATAAAATACACTTAATTTCTAGCTTATCAAATTATTATTTTTCGGTACTCGGGAGGCTGGCTGCCCTGAATTGGTTTTAGCTTTCTCAAAAAAAAAGCTTATACAGAGGCTCTGTCCGTCTGTGACCTTCTTTCATCTCTGAAAGTACTGCCGCTGCAGACTTGGCCCAAATCTCAAATTGTAGCTCTTGATCAAGAGACCTGAAACTGAGAAAATGGTCTGAAAACTCCAACCGGAAGTACATTTAACGCCAAAAAAGAGATTTCTAATAAAGTACATATCGATGTGTCTTACGAAAAGGATATTGTTGCAAAATGTTGGTGAAAAAGATATTGTTTCAATTTATTGCTGAAAAAGATATTGTTTCGGTTTCTCGGTGAAAAAGATTTTGTTTCGGTTTCTCGGTAAAGAACATATTGTTTCGTTTTCTGGCTGAAAGAAGATCACAGACGGACAGAGCCTTTTTGAAAAAGCTAAAACTGATTCCACATAATTCGTTGCTTTCGAAAAGTAGTACTAAAGCACCCGTTAATAAAACTGTCCTAACTTTGATCCTATTATTAACATAAAAAATTGCAGAAATATGTTTAATTTAGTGAAAATTTTCCATTCATTCATCAATCGATATTACAATCAAAAAAGCTATCTGTTCAATTTTTATTAAACATCTGAAATATTTACTGTCTCCTAAAAACTGTGATGTTAGGCAGTTATCAGGGTGTGTCGTGAATGTACTTATTATACGATATTTCAATACCAGATAAAATTATTGTAGTTTAAATAATGAGTAAATATTAATTACATATTGCTTTTTCGCCAATTTTACTCAGACGAGAAAATCAACAACCATTCACTTGGATGATTTAATAAAACTTGTGATATATTTTACAATCTATGTAGCTTAAGGCTATAATACATACACAACCCGGTACAAATTAATACAATTATACTTAAAATAAATACCCCTTCCAAATTGTATTAGTCATTTACACATTCACTAATTAAAAGAAACTCACTCCAACGCCGCTAACCATTAAAAACTGTTTCAAGATCAAATTAAAAAAAAAATTTCTGCTTGAATAAATACCGGAATCAAAGCTGCGCTTTATCTGCAAAGGTGTGAAATTCCGGTAGATTAGTGTAACTGCATTCACTCAGGTACTTTTTAGATAGACTAAAAATGAAGCAAGTAAAGATTCCATGCATAAATAAATACACAACTATTTATTTTTTATTTTTTTGGTTTTCTTTTTCAAACAGCACTGTAGTGTAGTTTTTACCTGTAAAGCTTCAAAGTTAATTCCTATTTCAAATACTTGAGAATGGGGTGTGCTTACCCGTTTCTTTAATAATTAGGAAAATTATTTTTTTACACCTGGCTGCGCTTATAATGTGACCTTGAAGTTGAATTTTTTTATAAATATTCAATTAGGGAAGTTAAAAAAAGAGAGCAAAAAATAATTACTAATAATTTTATATATTTACCTGCTGTTGTGCATTTTTGTTGGTTTTTTTCTTTTTGTGTTGAACTTAAAATTTAGAAAAAAGTTTTTTTTTGACAAAAATGGAGCGGAAGCCTGCAATATAACACTTCTTATTGCATTTTATAAAATAATGATTCACAATTTCTGACGCGCAATTTATACAAAACATTCAGAAAAATTTAAATTTATTTAAAAAATTCGATTTTTATTTCTCTCGCGCGTGCTAACATATATATAACATCAAAGATGTGATTGTACACCACAAAAATACTGAAATAAGAAAATTTAGGTTGTTGTTCCTATCTGTTGTTTACTATTTTCTATAAATTTTCACTATTTTGATTCTACTTAAAATTTGTAATTGTGAAGCTACGTCAGGTTGGTCTACGTTGCATAACAAAGTTTATGTTATTAAGTTGTTTATTAAGAAGCATAAACATTTTCTCTGATTTTTTATTGAACATTTTAGTTTACTTTGGAGATAAGCCAAAGAAATTTTTTTAGTAAGAAAATAAAATTCTTTTTGCAACGTTTTTTTTAATTCCGAATTGGAAGTTGGGTTTTAAAAAAACATGTGGACTTTCTGGCTACAAAGCGAAATTTAGTGTACGAGTGTGGGGGTGTTTTCATATCCTTGAACTGCTGTTGTGTTTAATCCGGAGATCAGATATTTAGATTTTGTGATGAAATAATTTTATCAGTTTATACAGGCTAAATTAATTGCTTACTGCGGCAATGAATATGACATAAAAATTTGCCTTTAACAATTTTCTCACTGTCTTGTACAATGTCTTGATGAAGTGGTAAACAGTAATAGCTTTCTTATGCTTTCCAATGTACATATGTATGTATATTTTTTTATTGCCACCAACAGGTTTAACTATACATATATCCTTGTAGCACAGCTGATTCTTTTGAGAAGTTTTATCTACTAATAAAAAAAATCACTCATAGTGCAATAAATCCATATCAATCAAACAAAACGGGATAAATCCAAAACAATTATGCGTATAATTTCAAAATGGAACCTATCAATTTTTTTCAAAAATTAGTAGTAATAATACCTCAACAGCTTCTACAACATAGGCTTACAAAAATAATTCCATTTGAAACGGACCTGAAGTTATAACATTTTGCGTTTTACTCAAAACTAGTTTAAGAGGATTTTTCGCGTTTTGCATGGTTGCCCCTCATTTGGTCCTGAAGGTTTAGCTATGCACGAAGGTCTCGAATGCACGAAGTTCTGGAATGCACGAAGGTCTTGAAGATGTGACGAAATGAATATAGTCACACATAAAAAATTGAGCAAATTTCGAAGGCTCGGCCACGTTATACGTCTTCTTTTTCTTTGACGGCTCTACAACCGGGATCCTGTCCTGGCCTCTCGCAACAGTTTGTCATCCCTAAGCTCTGAGCGTCCTGGTCTACGCCATCCTTCCAGCGAAGGTTGAGTCCAAAGTCTAGTAATAACGAGTCTTTCATCTTCATACAAAATTTCCCCCCCGTTAGTTGTGTGCGTGCATATATGAACATCACTGCTGAGCAAAACTTAACGCATACTTAGTGAGCTTGGCGAGACAAAGCCAGGTTCTCTGTTTACGATAAAGTATACAAAATAGAAAAGGAAAGACAATTGAATCAGCTGTTTTCTTTCATAATTCAAAACAAACCAGCAAATATGCACCAGTACATCCCTAGTTTATCCCCATAAAAACTCATAAAAGTTTCCGCTGTTTAGTTGTGTGCAAACGCGTATAAAAATGTTGCATTCTCTCTCTGATAGCCTGACATGGTCGTTTGAAGAACTTGTGCATATAGCTGTTCGCCTTTCACTCATTAACCATATGAAGATGGAAGACTTGTTAATTTTTAGACTTTGGTTGGGTCTCCCTTGCTGTCGCACCGCATAGGTCTTACCGCAGAGCAGATTTGTAGCATTATTAATTGTATTAATTGAATCACATTATAAAAATTCCTCGCTAGTTTCTGATGACCATCATACTTTCAGTTTACTAAGTAGGTAGATACTCTGTAGTTATTACATAAGGTTGTTTCATTTCCATCGAAATTTTCTTATTCCTATTAAAGCCCTGAAATTTGTAACTTTAAGAAAGTAAGCATATTATCTTTCTGTTATGATAAATACTCGTATACAATAGTTTCTTCAATGCCTGCAATTATTCTTTGTTGGTAAGATATTTCGTGTAAGTAAACTTAAGCTATATTTTTCTTTTTGGTCTTCTGTTTGCAATGACATCTGCTAGCTAGTTGTTGTTTTCGCCATTGAAATTTTGTAACAACAAACCGCAAGTTATTGAACAAAAAAATACTTTTCATTTATTGTGTCCATCAGGATGTCAGGAGTTTCAGGGGAGCAGACACTTGTTGCGATTCGTCAACAGATGTTTGCGTCGTATCCTAAAAATCCGCTGGCAGGATAGAATTTCAAACGAAGAACTATGGCGCCGTGCCGGCCAAGAAAGGATAGACGACCAAATCAGACGAAGGAAATGGAATTGGGTTGGCCACACCTTGCGACGCGAAAATGAAAATCTAGCCAAACAGGCCCTCGACTGGAATCCGCAAGGATCCCGTCGAGTCGGAAGACCTAGGACAACATGGAGGAGAACCCTATTAGCAGAAGCCGCAACAGCTGGGAGATCCTGGTCGGAGCTGAGAGCTGTCGCGCAAAACAGTCCGCTGGAGGGCAACTGTTTCCGCCCTATGTCCCATGAGGGATTAAAGGAGCACAATGATGAATGATGATGATTGTCCATCATAAATCTTTTTACGGTGATATAAATGACAAATTTGCCATTCCAATGGTATCAAATTCGAAAAAAAAAATAGTTCCGTTAAGGCAGTGTTTTTGATACCAATACCTAAGAAAACTTCAGCGGAATAAATACCTCCCTGCACTAATTTAGTTTTCACAACTTTCCAGTCTTGAATTAAAAGTTGTAGCAATTACGTAATATTTTACTTCAAAAGTGCTTTTCATGCTCTTAATTATGTTTCTTAGAAATTAATCTTTGTGTGTATAATGGATATTCGGCGCAGTAAGGGGTGTAATTGATTGTTTAATATTTTTAATCAAAACACAATAAGTACATTAACACAATAAACATAAAGTTCTGCATAAAAGTTAGGGAATCCTTGTCACTACAATAGCCTCCGTTGCAAACCAACAATGTTTTTTCTTAATTTTCAACAATTTTTTCAATTCTAAAATTGCGCTGTTTTTATTACTTTCGTTTTTATACGCGTTATATTAGCTTCACCTGCATGTTGTATGTTGTATGTTATATGTAGTATGTAAACAAATTTTGCAACTTGATTTTGACCCACTTTCATATAACCGATCAACTTAAAATTGTGCACATGGGTAATTCCACGTCAAATCGGACAAAAAAATGACGCATTTTATTATATTATAATAATTATATCGGTAAACGTATTTTTTTTCGTTAGTTCTAATCCCAAATCTACCAGCAATAACGTTGTTTTAACGAAATTGTCCTGTTAACGCTGGAAATTAATTAATAACAAATTATATCAAAAATCGCGGTTTTATTCAAACTAAATTTACTAAATGGCTTAAATTTAATGTTTTACATCCAAATTCATTAGGGAAAAAATATTTTCTACTTCTAGGGGATGTGTTTTAATAGACTGATACGATTATAAAATGTAATTACAAAACTATTTGTTTTTATTAGCTATTCAGTCACAATGTACTCACAATTTAGTCACAAACTTCAAACATCAATTTCTCAAAAACACCCTCACCGATCTTGACGTTATTAGCGTCAAATTAAAGGGAAACGTTTATATTTTAACATATAAAAAATCCACGGTATTGTTTTTTGATTTTTTAAAAATAGCTCAAATTAAAATATGCGTTCTTTAAAATTTGCTTTTATTTTTTTGCAGCATTTTAGGTCCCTCCAGGACCCCCTTAGGAGCAAATAATGATTTTTCTGTTATTTTTACGGATAATAGGGACTGTTACGAAAATTTTGAGGGGTCTACGAGCCCCCTACGACCATTTTTGGGGCCGCTACGACCATTTTTAGTGCGTACTAAAAAACACCTGTAAATTGATGTACTGAGCCCCCCAGGTGGGCTGTAATGAGTTTTTTTGGATTAATTACGAATTATTACAGGTAAATAAGCTAATTGCGTAATTAGGACATGGGTGTAGTGCATATGGGGGAGGTTTTAGGGGGGGCAATCTCTTATTTTAAAGAACGCATATTTTAAATAGCGCTATTTTTAAAAAAATCAAAAAACAATACCGTGGATTTTTTATATGTTAAAATATAAACGTTTCTCTTTAATTTGACGCTAATAACGTCAAGATCGGTGAGGGTGTTTTTGAGAAATTGATGTTTGAAGTTTGTGACTAAATTGTGACTAAATTGTGACTGAATAGCTAATAAAAACAAATAGTTTTGTAATTACATTTTATAATCGTATCAGTCTATCAAAACACATCCCCTAGAAGTAGAAAATATTTTTTCCCTAATGAATTTGGATGTAAAACATTAAATTTAAGCCATTTAGTAAATTTAGTTTGAATAAAACCGCGATTTTTGATATAATTTGTTATTAATTAATTTCCAGCGTTAACACGACAATTTCGTTAAAACAACGTTATTTCTGGTAGATTTGGGATTAGAACTAACGAAAAAAAATACGTTTACCGATATAAAAAATAGTCGTCATTTTTTTGTCCGATTTGACGTGGAATTACCCACATACATATGTATAGTTCGTGCGATATTGCAATCTGACCTGCAATCTTAGTAAAAATAACAAGATGGTGGTTCCAAGATCGCGACCTAATTTTTCATTTGTGCTCCCCGACCTCCGACATGGGTATCAAATGAAAGAGTATGACAAGTAGAATACAATTAGTTATCAAAATTCAAAATGACGGACTACCTTTTTCTTTCCAACCCATATGTAGGTATCAAAAGGGTATGACAAGTACAATACTATTATTTGTGTGGCTTTATTCCAAGTTCAAAATAGCGGCCAACACAAAATGGCGAGCAACGCACATTGCGGATTAACTTTTTCTTTACAACGCGCTCGGTATTGCTATGAAATGAAAGGATATGACAAGTGGAACACTATTAGCTGGGTAGCGTTAACCAAATTTAAAATGGGCCAAGACAAAGTGGTGGCTTATATTTTTCTTTGCAATTCCCTTGGTATGGGTATCAAATGAAAGTGTATAACGAGTGTGACGTCATTTTAAATTTATTATTTTTATTTATTTTTACCCTCGATCGCAAATATGTTTAAAATGCTTAAACGCCAAATTTTGAAAACAATAAATCGCGACTTTTCCCAAGGTTGCGCATATTATTATCTTGCGCATATGAATCCCTCGTTCTATTTCTATGTAAAGCTCAATCTTAGAGTAAAGCTCACTCCAATATTGGTTACGCTTATTGGTATGGAAAATAAGAGTTTTCAGAGTCTCGTCCCTGAGACACCTCAAGAACAAGACCAAGAAAATTAAATCCAGTGGCATCAAATTGGAGCAGGTGAATAACGGGGTCCCCATAAAAAAGCTGCAAAGAACTATTTATCTTGTAATCACCGAATTTAAGTTTTGAGCAGCCCAGTGGGTGAAGATTCCTATTGATTGAACATTGAACATTGTCCCAATGTTTTCTTTTATAAATATAGCAATGTCAAGAACATTGCGTTTGTTATATAAATACATGCGTAAAATTATGTTTCACAAGGAAGATTATATTTTTATAATCAGGTAAATATAATATATTTCGAAATGCACAGCCTTAAAAGTTGGAATGATATATGTATTAGTATTCGAGACATCTTCTAATTTGATTGCTCAAATGGGCAAGTCCTTTTTATCATCTTTTCATTAGATACAGAGTTACTCTTTATCTATTTAAAAATTGCCATGTCCCACCTGTAAATCTACATCTCTATTTTAAATATAAAAAAAATCAAAAAGTTAAATAAAAATTAGATAAAACTAGAATTTTCTTAGACATAAGATCATGACTTTTATACATGCTTAAATCTTGCCAAAAATATCTCTTCATCTATTGATCTAGTGTAAACCACTTTGGGAAAAAATATATGTATATTTTTTTAATTTAACTAAAAGCAATTAACTTTGAAGCCAAAATGTTGTACGGAAATTTAGTTTTTTTTTTTTCAGATAGCTCAAGTATTATAAATTGACAGAAGAAAAGAGAAATTTCAATTTCGCCATAGAAACATTCAAAAGCAAGAAAAAATCTTAATCCCGGTGCCAAAAAGTTTACTTAAAAAAAGAAACAATTTTAACGCAATATTACATCAAAAAAAGGAAAGAAAGTAATCATTCCGCAGAAATAGGATAATGTCCCAATGTCATAGCGCCAAAGTCGGTCGGTACCACTGAAATAATTTCCTCAATTCATCCCCACTATAATTACATCTATACTAAAGCAGTTTTAAAAGCCATGACAATCAACTAATAAAGCCTTGTCAAACCAATGGTATATTCATAGTTCATTTGTTGCATATGTATGGTTGTTTAAAACTGTTGGTGGCGCGCTGCTATTTTGGGACGACTTTTCGAACACATGCCATATAATTTGAACCAGAGCGATGAAGCATTTCGATATGTTTGCCAAGATTACTGAGCCAACACGTAGCAACCAGCACGTGATGGCTCTAAAAGAGATACATTATCGTTAAAAAGAATTTGGTATGTAAAAGTATATTTTTTAAAAAGAGATCATTTTTATGTGGCAAAAATTGAATGGTCATTTTTTTATATACTATGTTTCGTAGATAATTTTTTTGTTAGTAATAACATGATATACATAAGTATTTTATCAAAGATAGTATACATTTTTTTTAGTACTTTAATAAGAAAGTAATTTAATAAATTATACGTCAAATTCTATAATATTTGATACCGCTTTATACTAACTATTTGCTTCTTATATTTTTAGAAGACATGTACTTGTTCAAGTACAAAGCGTGGTGGCCTTCGCCTTAACATAATTCCAAGGTACAACTCTTTGGCATCACAATTAGTGAATGCATTAATTAAACACCCGAAACAATTTCTTTCCGTATGTATTGGCTTGAAACCATAGTATCCAACTTTTCTTAATTTGGGAGAAACAGTTTCAAAAAAGTGAAAAGTAAAATTGAACATTAAAGAGCACCAAAAGAACCAAACCCTAGAGACGTAGATTTTAGAACTATTATAGGCTGTATAGTTAATTCAAATTCATAAAAAGCTCACACCAATAGTAAAATATAAATCAAACCGAAAAAGAATGGTCAATGGTGTGCCTCACGAATATTCCTTCAAGTTATTGAACTAGTTTTAATACATACTCCTGGCACAAATGTAGCTTTCTTGGCTTTACTAGGAGATATCAATGATAAGGTGTGTGGGCTGATAAGGAAGATATAAAAGCTCAACACATTTTGTATCATTAGTTTGACATCCAACATTTTGATCGAAAATGTTATAGGACTTCCCTCGATTCTTTTTACTCCACTCTCCCTAAAAAGCATATGTGCGAACATTTCAGTATCGTACAAAAGCATTCTCATTTTCATAATCCCCAAGTCTGTTCCCGTACTCGAATATGGGATCCAACGAGCCAATTTCTGGTCAGGTTCTTGCTCGAGGGATCAAAAGAAAGTGGACAAAAAACGAGAAGTGCACAAGAAAGGGTACGAGGTTTAATCTCACGACGAGTTTTTTGGTGCTAATTTCAAATGCTAAAGACAGCGGTCTCTTGTCATGTGAAACAAAATATAAGTACGACACACTCTAATAAATAATTTCAATAGTTCTATGTCTTGCTTTGTCAAGTTCTTTTTTAACTCTTCGATATCTCCCTCACAATTCAACTAAGTTGTTGCAGGAACTGTGTTCCGCAATGCCCATTGGTTATGCTACATTTTTTCACGCCAAAAGTCACTTTATGGCATAGCGGCCTAGAATTGTCCTTTATGCCGATTTAATTAAGATGGGCACGCAAATTCAAGAATTGTCAGTAAAATATTGATTCATGTAGAAATTAGGATTTCGGGTACCAAATTTGGAAATGATTAGGCAGATGGGTAGTTTGGAGGAGAAGATACAATCATAAACTATATCAGTTGAAAACTATAAAAATTAACAGAATTCTATAAGCCGGGCATGCTGAATGTAGCAGTGATGACAGAATAACGAAAATACTATGAACAAAAAGTCAGACGGACACAGAGAAACGGGACGCCAGGAAGGATGATGTTGTACGAAGCCAAGGTCAATAACAGGTTATGGGGCTATTGACGACAATGTAGTTTTAAACAACAAATTACCAAAAATTTCAAAAAATGGATGTAACGAAAATGAGATAACCGCAAACCTAGGCAAAAGTAGGCTGATACTCAAAACAATGTATGGACTTGGTGCAACTTTCAAAAGAGAATTTGAAACTTTTGCCTACTAACAAGCCGTATTTTTATTGTAAGACTTCTCTGAATAAATTTTAAAAGTACCTTATTACTAAACTTGTCAACCTTCCAGCGAGATAAGATTTCCTCTTAAAAATGATAGGATTTACATTTACTGTAAAGAAAGTTGCTCACCCAACTACCTTCTATTGCTTTCTATACATCGGAAAGAGTTTTTTAATAAAAAGTTAATAATAACGCTAGTTTTTTTAATAAAAATCTCTAAAGTCTTCTGTGAAAGGGGTAACAAAACAAAGCACCAAAACATTAGGCAGAGCTAGCCGAAAATAGCAACAACATTTTGATTTATGGATTGTTTTTGTTCTATAACGTAACTATTAATTTTTGACAAGAAATCATCAGTGGCCGAAGTACGAAGAGAACAAGAAGTAAGATCCCAAAAACATTGGAAGCCAAAAAACTCTCAGACTAGTCAAAAACTGATACATTACAAATCGGACTACTGGAACAACAAAAATTACATATATATGTATGTACATCCATAGAATATTATCATAGATCACCCACAAACGCGCTTTGTAGCTGTTTACACTTTAATAGGATAAAAGCTAGAGTTTAAAATTAAGTGGCATAAACTTTTCGACCACTTAAAATTTTGTGGCGATCTATAAAATGATCGAACTCCTACACGAATTGTGTAGAAAGGTTGCCACTAAAGTGTCAGAATTACCATATTCCCAAAAATTAATATTTCCTAATTAAATCCAACAGCCGGACAAATATAGAACAAATTATCTTGGCAGGAAACTATATTATTGCAATAACTCAAAAACCAATTCACTAAGAAATAATAATCGAGAATTTTTTGTATATTTGTACCCATCACAATCTGTTCTCGCACTTGATGATTCCTTCAATACACGCTTAACAAGAGAATTATTTTTGTCGAGAAATGCTACAACCCGGACTTTATAGTAATCACGTCCGAGGAGAATTATTCACTAATCATAACAAAACTGGGCGCTTTATGTTGCTCCTATATCAATTCGTTCTGCATTGTGTCAGTTAAAAAGTAATTTGGCAAATCACAAGTACACCGTGTGACATTAAGGCAATCATGTTGGGGAAGTCGTAATAATTTTCAAAAGGGGCTACTCTGGCTACTAACAATTCCGTTGACACAAGACCACATCAGTTTAGGTTGGAACATTCAAAGTGCTACTACTAAGTCGATGTGAAACAAAATCTTCACTAGAATTTAATCTTGTTATTTTTTTATATGTTAAGTTAAGGTTATTAGCACCAAACCAAAATACCAAATCATGGACGTCACCATCAAGGATAAGGTTAATATCAGCCCACGGGATTGTTTTAGATAAAATAAGTCCTGTGCCAAATTCCACCCACTGTGACGTTATGTTTTTTTGTTTATAACAATAATTTTGACGAGAACGTTATATATATGTATATGTATACCCAGGAAATATTTAATACAACTACCAACCACCCGCCTTGGAAACATTGATAGTGCTATGATGTCACATAAAATCAAAGAAAAAAATCTAAATTTAAATTTTATTTCAACAAATTTAATTTTGTATATATGTATTTAAAGAAAATGTTTCACGAATAAGACACGATCAGCACGATCTGTTTATATATATAACCGCTAATATTTGTCTCATTTAAATTTTCTTTACAGAAAATCCCACCAGTGATCACGAACTATGATCCAAAGAAACAGAACGCGACAAAGGATACCGCGAATTTCATCTACGCAAAGTATGTGAACAAAATATTTCAAATCCTTATTTTAATTTTGTTGTTCGTTCAATAAGTTTTAATTAAAATTAATTAATAAAAAAATAAATAAATAAATTCGTGGTTAATCATGTTTGAAATGTCACCTTCGGATAGATACAAAGCGGAAATGAATGACGTTCCGGCTCAACAGGCGGCGGGCTCTACTCTCCCGTTGGTTCAGATACCCCGCGATGAGGAAGCAAATGACTATGACCCCTTTGAGCATCGAAAATTGACACATCCTACATCGTAAGTCCTTTTAAATATCACAAATTAAACTTCTAAAAAATACTTTTTTTTTTTACTTTCAGAGATATTGAAACGCTTATACATCTGCTGAAAGGCTCCTTGGGTTCGGGGATTCTTGCTATGCCCTTGGCCTTCTACAATGCTGGTCTATGGTTTGGATTAATTGCTACATTTGCTGTTGGTGCTATTTGTACATACTGTGTCCATATTCTGGTAAAATGTGCTCATATTCTCTGTAGAAGAAGGCAGATACCAGCCTTAGGCTTTGCTGATGTTGCTGAAACAGCCTTCCTGGATGGCCCCGAGGCGCTACATAAATGGTCACGATTGATACGATTCGTTATAAACTCGTTCCTGGTTATAGATTTAGTGGGATGCTGCTGTGTTTATATTGTGTTTGTTGGAACAAATCTAAAGCAAGTCGTTGATCACTATGCTGGCATTGATATGGACCTACGACTATACATGTTAACATTATTAATTCCATTAATATTGGTTAATTTGATTCGTAATCTCAAATATTTGACACCATTTTCAATGATCGCCAATATCTTAATTGCTGTCGGAATTATCATAACTCTTTATTATATACTTTCGGATTTACCATCAGTGGACAGCGTGCCTGCTATTGCTAATGTTAAACAAATGCCAATGTTCTTCGGAACGGTGATTTTCGCGCTTGAAGGTATTGGTGTAGTTATGTCCTTGGAAAACAATATGAAACATCCTACACATTTCATTGGATGTCCTGGTGTTCTTAATTTTGGTATGGCATTTGTTGTTTCATTGTACACATCTGTTGGATTCTTGGGATACTTAAAGTATGGCCATAAGACCGAAGGCAGTATTACTCTTAACTTGCCAATTGATGATCCGTAAGTTAATTGATTTTGAAACTTTATTTATTTATTTACTTTTTGTCTTGCAGTCTTGCACAATCTGTGAAAATTATGATTGCTATTGCTATTTTCTTTACTTATACTCTACAATTTTACGTCCCAATGGAAATAATATGGAAAAGTATTAAAGGCAACTTCAATGAACATAAGAATGCAGCGGAGTATACCCTGCGAATAAGTCTTGTGGTAAGTATTGTTAAAATTGATTTCGTTGTTTTTCGAAATTATTATAATTATATATATTATATATGTTATATATAACTTAGGGTGAGTTGCACCAACTAACTTTAACCGTAACAAAAGCTAAATCGGTTGTCAAATCTCCGGTTAGACAAAACGGGAGTTGCACCGTTTAGCAATTGTTAACATGACGTAACATTTTAACGTTAACTAGGCAAATTTGCCCGGTTAATGTTATTGTTATTGTTAACTAATGACAGTTGTCATAGACACAAACAGGGGTGCCATTTCCAATAAACTCACAAACTGTGAAACATATAAATACACAAAAATATAAATTTAAATCAAAGTAGCAGTTAACGAAACTTTAACAAACGATTGGGTGGTGCAACTCATTTTTACAAACTGGAACTTTAACAACTTTGTTATTGTTAAAGTTAACTTTAACAATAACTTTAATCAATGATTTGGTGCAACTCACCCTTAGTGTTAAAGTGCAGTTCACAAGGCTGATAAAGTGTATATTTTTTGTTCGAAGTTGGAACTTTGGCCTCGGGTATAAAGTACTCCATTGATGCAAGAGCTCCTTTTATAGCATGTAAAAAGTTGTCCTGTGAAAACTTTCATGTAAAACTCTTTCCTGTCAGTGGCTCCAAGTAAATAAAGAAGTTCGGATTTTTAACTACGTTTACGGCTGTGTTTGCTTAGAGACTTCCTACTCAGTGTCCGATAGTAGATCTTTATTATACAACATCAGCAGTTACTGTGCTGGTGAATTTTAAATAATGATTTTGCAAAACATGAGTTAAAATAAATGAAAGACCAATACCATTTTTTTTATGTGAAAGACTAGAGTCTCAGGACAGGCCCTTTATACTGTCCGACAACTATCTTCTTCGTATAGAGTGCAATGTAGAACAGCAGCTCTAGTCCGGAAGGAAGGTACTGCCACAACCTACCCGCGATATATTTAGTCCACCTACTCCCAACCATTACTATTGCGACTTCGACATTGGGGCATCGAGAAACAACTCGTTGGAGTGTTATGCCTGAAACGAGTTGAATCTCATCAACCAACCGATGACATGTGCTTTTGGTGGAGCGGGGAAGGGCTAAGGAAGGCTATGACAGAAGGAGCCAGGAATGTAAAGGGGGAAGAAGAAAGAAGAAAAGTTATGTAGGTGGGAAAGCGGAAAAGGCGAAGGACCGTAGGGCTGGCCGGGATTTGAACCCGGGATCTCTGGGATGGTCGCCAGACGCCTTACTTCCTAGGCTACCGATACCGAATTTAATAGAACTCCAATATGGCATTAGTTAGTTTGGCTTAGTGAAAGTTTCTCTATCAACACAATCACTTTATTGTTTTTTTAAATCATTAAATAGATAGTTAATACCGTAAAGCGCCTTTTAATAAATTATTTTAGTAATGTGTTCCGTTATACAAAATTGTCTTGTGTTTTCAGTGGCATTAGTGTTAGGCTTTACCTATCCGAGCTACCGGATTAGAATAGTTGAAAGTGCTGCTACAAAAATTTTCGTTAGTTTTTGCTACATTATACGTTATTTTAAATGTGTCATTTAAAATTTCCTTTTGATAAGCAAATTGAACTAGGAAATTGCGAATACAGCTTTATGAGACAAAATCAGTGAGCATTGATTTCACCAGCAAGTGTATTAAATATACTCCAATTTGCATCAATCTACTTGCAGGAGTTGTTTTTAAACAGGCTGAATGATACAAAGCATGAATCATGCGTTTTTACCAGGCCCATACAATATATTAAAACAGTGATCAATTTTCACAGAATCAAAAAGATTGTTATTGTATATAGTCCGGGCGCTGAAGCATTTCCAGTGGTTTTGGCGTGATGTAACGGACTTTTTTGGTGGAATCGGTCAGAAATGACATCCCCAACAATATCTGGGGGGTACGCAAGCATGAAACTTCCAGGAAAATTTGTGGTAGCCCAAAAACTGAAAAAAAAATCACTAAAAATTCGTCTGTTTTTTGACCTTTCTTGTTAAATATCTCTTAACGAAGGCTTCTAGGCGAAAAATTTGTTGAGCATGTTTTGTTCGTTATTGGATTTGCTAAAACTTACCCTAAGGTGGATTTTTGAAATTTGAATTTTTGCATTGCAAAATAGCTGAAAACTGCGAAAAAAAGTATCTCACTTTAAAGTTAAGCCAAGAAAAGAAGAGACCATTATTTTCCAATTTCATTTTGGAATTATATAGTTAAAGGCATGTTTAACTAATACCCAAAACCCGATCACTGTCGGTGAAATAGTTATTGCATAATGCATTTTGTAATTAAGTGAATTTAAAAAGTTAAATTTGTTACTGCGCTAAAAGAAAATCTCCCATTTTGGTCCTGATTTTTTTACGTATGCTCTAAGACTCTCTTTACAATATCCAATCATTAAAATTCTGGTTTTTAATTTTTGTTAAGGTTTTTAATTTTTTAAAGATTTTTGGCAAAAAACTGCAACTAAGGCGTTTTTTCCAGAAAAATTGCTAACTTGACGACGCCAGGAATGCTCGGCGCGTTTCAAATTCGCTCGAAAATGACTCAGTTTGTATTGCATCAATTTAGCTGTTTTTTTTAATTTGGGTAGCGAGCCGCCCCGCGTCCCAGCTAGTAACAACAACAAAATTCAAACAAAATTCGGTAATTTTTATAATTTGTTTAAGAAATTATGTTTAACAATATTTTATTGAAAGTTGTGCTCAATAGAAATTGAGTCCTTTTTCGAGCGAATTAGAAACGCGCGGCAATGGTGGAACTAAACTTTCCGGATAAATTAATGCTAGCGGAATAATTTTAATAAGTCTGTGCAGCTAATGATAAAATATTCGTCGTCATAGGGAGCGCAATGAATACAACAAAGGGAAATTTTAGAGCAACAACAGGGCATATAGAATTCGTAAACAAGTTTTCTTACTTAGCAACAAAAATTAACAAAGGCAACAGCATAATTTAAAAGGATAAAACAGACTACGGTGTGTTAAAATATTTTGCCAAAAATAACAAGCAAAAGTATAAAATTTAAATTATACAAAACTGTATTAAATCCAGTACTTGTATACGAACCGGAAGCATGGACCTTTACTAGGTATGACGAAGACGCGTAAGTTGCGAGAGGCAAATTCTCCGCAGGATCACAGGGGCAGTAAATGAAGAGGTTGTCTGGAGAAGCCCCAAAAGTCCTGTTCCTCCAAAGCCGCATATCAGTCCTAGGAAGAAGTATAAAGACGGTCAGAAATGGACTTACCCACAATTTGGATTACCAATAGGAAGAGTATTACGCAAAAACGAGCACGATGGAAGAAGATTCTTGAGTAGGCCCGCCTCACAGGCAGCGGTAGTGCCAGTGATTAGGTAAAAATATACAAAACGAGAAACCTCTTACGTCACTTTCTTAGTAATTTACATTATTTTTTGATCGTATTGTGTTGTATTTTACGACAAACCAAACTAATTTTAAAAAATACGGAAAGCTTACTTTAACTGATCGATTTGTGCGATTCTTACGGAGAAAAATATAGGTCTGTGCGATAAAAACACTTATGTTTGTACCTTATGTTACGACATGTTACGTTGCCCCTCTTTTGGGTTCAGGATTTAAGTTTAAATAATTACTTGAAGTAGCTTTCAAGTATCTAAATGCTCATGTAAACTTATACTGACTTCAATTATACCTGAATCAAAACAGTTTAACTTTATTTAAAATGATTCATTTTCGGTGGATCCCGGGAGTAGAGCCGTTAAAGAAGAAGCAGAATACCTTGTAGAAGGTTCTTACGGAAAGAAAAATTAACAAAATTGTTGCAGAAAATTGGATAATTTAACTTAAACTTAACGACTACTGAGTGTATGTCCGTATGTGCGCAATAGGCTACTACACCGTGAAACCCATCTGAATGAAATTTTAACCATGTACTATTTACATTAATAGAACATAAGTTATTCTATTACTTTCTAAAGCCACTCCTAGATGGCCCTGTCATCGCAGAGTTTCGAAATTTTGCATGAAGCTCCGTGGGGGTGTCCCATGATGCGCCTCGAGTCCTGTTTTGAAAAATTCAAAATGGCAGCCAAAACATGACCGAAACTCAAAGTAGCCACGAAAATATGGTTGAGTTTGCAAATTTTCTTCCGATTCTAATGAAAGTGGGTATCTAGGGTTTTTATGTTCTCAAATAAGGAATTGGGGGTCAGAAGTTATAAATTCAAAATGTTCACCCCAATATGGTGGACGAATTTTGTTAATTAAGATCAGATTCTAATGAAAGTGGGTATCTGGGGTTTTCTAAGGTGGCAAGTAACCAATGGATTGATCAAAACTTAAATTCAAAAAGGCCGCATCAATTATAGTCCGATTCCAATGAAAATTGGTGTAGGGGAGTTTTTTAGGTAGTATGGCGAATTTATGATCGAAACTTATAAATTTAAAATTGTCGGGCCAATATGGCGTACGAATTTTGCCAAATAAGTGTCATTTCCCGGTTAGCTGGTATGTAGGCTGTTCAAGAGGAAAAACATTGAACATAGTATATGCTGAAGCCCTCCAAGGAATCGGTTGAGACTTGATCAACAAGGGTGTTTTTTTGGAAAGATGGTAAGGATAAGCGGAAATGTGGCATTTATATACAGTGGATAAGAATTAAAGAAACGCTCGACCTCTGAAATTTTAGGTATGTCTAGGATTCTGCAATACGAGAAAAGGCTGGCACCTGGGTAAATAAATAAATGTCCTTAATAAATAAATTGCTCCGATGGCGCAACGGGCTCCAGCTAGTTATTTATATAGAATGCACTGAATGTAAATTTTCGGTAAAATATTTTTAAGTTAATAAAAATTATAGTTTATGTTTATAAGCTTAATTATGTTACTCTACCATAATAGGGTATAGGAGTAATTAAAGTTTAAGTAAATTAAAAACTTTTCCAAACGTAGTTTCGTAAAAGCCCCCTCTCTAGGTAAATTTTTCTCCTATTTTCTCTTCTATTATTCGAAGTTCGAAATGTTCAAACTTTGGTTGAAATTTAGAATAAAAAAATTTTAAATTAATAAATATTAATCAATTTCTTATTTCTTTTGCAGGTAGCTACTGTTGGAATCGCAATTGCAATTCCGAATTTGGGACCATTTATTTCCTTAATTGGTGCTGTTTGCTTAAGTACTTTAGGACTTATCTTTCCTGCCATGATTGAAACTGTTGTATACTGGGATCGTCCTGGATTAGGAAGGTTTAACTGGAGGCTACTCAAAAATGTAGCGCTAATGTTATTCGGTGTTATCGGTTTCGTCACTGGTTCATATGTTAGTATTCGTGAAATTTTTGGTGAAGGATCATCAGGAGGACACTAGCTAAAACTATTTTAAGCTTAACTAGAAATAGACAAAACACCTATAAATAGTTGTATAGAGGCATGAAATATTTTCTAAGTTAAATATATGATCAATTTTAGGATTAAGACAAAACTTTTTACTACTTAGTGATTAACATTAATTATAATTCTAAAAAACTGTTTGAACAAAATGCTTTAATTTTTTTATAAAAAAAAACATATAAGACAAAACTTTTATTTTATTATTATTTTTATTTTTGTATTATTTTAACTTCTTTAATAGATTTTATTATTTTCGTAGCCTATTACTATTTACTTTGTTGTTGTTTACGATTACGTCTAGATTAGAAAAACGATCAGAAAGTTTTATTATACCTTGTAAATTCTGTGAAACTAAAATTATTTTTCAAATGGCTGTTTCAAAGTAAAAAACCAAATTTATTAGATTTTAAATAACAGTAAGAAATTAAATTCTTTGTATGGAGTATCTAAATGATCGTGGTCCTAAAATTTTATCTATTTCTTTAGTTTTTTTGTGGCTGTTAAATTGTTCGAATTTATTATATTGTTATTTATATTAGCTAAAAATTTATTTTTCAGTATTCAGAAACAAGTACGTATTCACCAAACTTAATTTCATATGAGAAATCTATAAAATAATTCAATAAAGTTTTCATACACATGTACATATACATATAATTCTTATAATTTATTAAAATTCAATATTGGAACTCAAACCGACTAATAAAAATTACAAAAAAAAAATTATTTTATCACAAAATCTGGTACAGACAGAAAAAGTAAAAATAAAAAGAAATTGGAAGGAAAAAACGAAGCTAAAGGCATGGAAATAGTCAATTGTAATTTATGCTAATATTATTTAAAATATATATAAATTATGATTGTTTTAATTTATTTATTTTTTTTTGGTTTTTTTTATTAAATTAAAGATATTATTTTAATTTCCTATCGGAAATGTCTATTTGTAAATTTATTAATTTCATTACATTCAGTGTGATAAATACTTTTTTGTATGTAAAGCACTGTATTTGGTTAAAATTCATATCGTTTTTCTATAAGCAACACAAACTATAAATTATACAATATATATACAAATAACAAATGATATTTTTGAGGCTTTTTGCGAAATGAAATTTTATTAAATAAAAAGAAAAAACTTTTATTGCAAAGTACGCTATATTTCATTTATTTTGTATGAATAAATTTTTTAAGGATGAATGGATCTTTAAGATATGCCGAGAAAGGACAACCAAGAAATTCGCAAGTATATGATCAGACGTAATTGAAATTGAATCAGCAGATTTTATAAAAGTATCGGACATTGGAATTGCATCCTACATTCAATTTAAGAGAAAGAAGATCTTTTTAAAAGTATTATAATTGCACTTATAGTGCACTTCTAGAGCCGCCCCACCCCCACATCGAAATATATGACAAAAATCGCCTCCAAAGCAAATCCAATATTCTAAAATACGGAGACACAACACCGCTCTTAAATCGAACGACACAAATATTGCTCATTCCGTAATAATTCTTCTTTCAGGGTGAGAATCTGACTAAAATCTGTAGTCTGCAATCATGATTAGAGATTGATATAACTAATCAGCGCAGTAATCATTTTAGGCGATTGATGATTGATCAATTTTAGGCGCAATCATGATTAAAAAACTTACTTGTAAAAAAGTGAATTTCAACTCTGAATAATCTTTTAATTATTAAAAACAAACCAGTCTGGAAACATTATTCAACTTGAAGCCTGCCGTAAATTACCATAATTAGTGACCTGGTGAGGGGCTACAAAACTTCACTTGTTTAGTGATGACAAAAATACAAGTTGGGGTTCCTGGTGTTCAGGTTACAATGAGAGCCAATATCAAAGAAGTAAGTTCTAGATGTAGACATATTGTGTAGCTATAGGCATGCTTGAGACGACCAGCTTTAATGAGAGAGCGTAGTGTTAGTCCTAGAAAACATAGACGAATAAACATCTAGAATAGAAAACTCAGTATGTATAAATTAGCAGAAAATTGAAAGATCTTCATCATATTCAATAAAACCACCGCTGGAAATGTGCGCATAAACATTCGTCGATATTGTGCGAACAGGCATTCCGTCGGCCTTTTCAAACATCAAAGTAAGACGGACGTAGACCCACCATTAAACACCAAACCCACATCAGCTCGTGTCTTTATAAGTCCTATAATACATATCAACAATATTTTCCTTCATTTTAAATATTTTTTGGGTTCAAAGGTAAATTTTTTTTAATGCTTGTAGTTTTCTTAAAATTTTATGCTTTGCAAATTACTGAGTTGATTGAGTGGATAGAAAAGCCGTCCCTCTTTAAAACTGTATACATATTTGCAGAAACTTGAAAGAAGAGTTATACGTGCAACGGAAAAGGTTGGACGCCTTCTGTAAATCTGTAAAATTAACTTACATCTCGTGGTTTGAGAGCTTTGTTTCTGTCCGTTCAATTAAGGTATAACTGAATGGCGTCGAATCTTGGTCGGCGTTCCCCTGGGTTGATTCTCTCACCTGGGGCCGGTTCGTGTATGTCGAAAACGAAAATTTTTTGTCGCTTCGGGTTCGCGTAGGTCGAAAATTTGAAAGTTTTCGTTTGACGCCGACGAAAGGCACTCGAAAGGTCTTGGGTTATCGAGTTTTTACATTATTATGATAAATAATTTTCAAATATTAAAATTTGTATATTTTCACAGCAGTTGTTGTAACATTTTTCGAGTTTCAATATTGTGATTTTTCTCGAGGATGCGAAAAATTTCCTTTCGACCTATGCGAACGCTAAAATTTTCGTCGCCAAAATTTTTCGATTTCAATTTTTTTTCGTACGATTATCATCGTTCGCCATACACGAACCGGCCCCTGATCTCTTTCTAATATTCATTAATGATCTGCTTTCAATCCGCTCCAACCCACGTCATAAGTTTTGTCGATGACACTCTGCGGTACTCCTACGCCTTCGTCAATATAAGACAAGGACGTGTCGGACCTTGTCTTCTAGAGCGTGAGCTCTTATCTCTACGAAAACTTGTACCATCCTTGCCTTTATCTCACTGGGCAAAAAGAACCCACCAAGGCCAACGAACATTTGCTCGCGGGCAGAATAACGTTACCAAGAAAGTGCATATCGAAGCTATGCATATCTGAAACATGATCTTTTAACTTCATTATGACGTCATTATGACGCTAAGAATTCAAGTCCTGAAAATTTTGAGTTGTCTTATACAAATCCTAGATTAGTCATTATCTGCATTTAACTTTCTATATAGATCTTGCAATTCTCAAAGCATCAACTAGAGTACTATTTCAACATCTGTTGCTTCATATGGGTCCAGGGAGTGTTAATCTCATATAAGGGATTTAGTTGCTGAAATGTGTTATTTGGGTTGGTACAAGAGACTATAATTCCCAAAGAGTTGTAGTCCTATATAAAATTCCTATATCAGTAATGGAGAAAATGAGTATGGGAAAACAATACTTAGGTAGTATTTTCTTATATCGAGGCTTATATAAAGAAGTGAATTGCAAATCGAATCTTATATAAGAATGCAAAAAAAACTACTCGTAGTAAGAATTTGTTTTCTGTATCAACACTTATATAAGAAATCAGTTTTTAACAAACTTTTATATTAGACTAAAGTGCCGTGGGAAATATCATAAATAATCCTTCATTAAATTTACAGACTGGTAAAAAGGGTAATAATTTCAATAATGGGTGTAACCTATTGGGACTAATTACACGGCCTATGACTTTCCCAGACTCACTTTCCAATAAACCCGGTTTTTTAGACAAAGGGGGGCACGGAAGTACATCGGTTGGTCTCACTTGTGAATCCAAAAAAATGTTTGGTCTCAGAGCAAATTACACTAACCAAAGCATAGCACCGTACTACAGTGAAAAAATCCATTCTTATTCGTTTGCACTTTTTTGAGCTCCGATTTTTTCTGATTTTAATGGTTTTTACTTTTATTTGATACTAGCATAAAACCCGCGTGCCTTGCAACGCCTTTAAATAAAAACTGTTCATTATGTGCAATGTTTTCCTTGAAAAACATTATTATTATCCCTAAAAGGGTTTATTATAGTGCATTTTTTTAATAAATATGGTAAACAAATTGCTGCGTATATCACCTCTGCTCAACAAATCTGCAAGTTTTGAAGCAGAGATTGGCATGTTTATGTCATCAAGAGAAGTGACATTTTAGGTTTTGACGAACGTTCGTTAAGTTTGTTCGCCTATTTACGTGGGTGCAAGAAATTATGAAGCAATCACAAATGAATATTAAATAAAGTGAATTTCGAGTCATTCATTTCTACATGACTATAGGGATGCACTGTCAAAATTTCAGCCCTTCAGCTTCAGAGGTTTGGGTTAACCCCATTTCACCCCCTTAGGGGATGAATTTCGAGTAATCGCCTCTTAGTGGATGTCCACGTCATTATAGGGATGCACTGTCGAAATTTCAAACCTATAGCTCCAGTAGTTAGGTAACCCCATTTCACTGAGTTAGGGCATGAATTTCGAAAAATCGAATGTCCACGTCATTATAGAGATGCACTGTCAAAATTAAAGCCCTTCAGCTCCAGCGGTTTGGGTTAACCCCATTTAACCCTCTTAGGGGATAAATTTCAAAAAATCGCTCCTAAGTGGATGTCCACGTCATTATAGGGATGCACGGTCAAAATTAAAGCCCTTCAGCTTCAGCGGTGGGGGTTAACCCCATTTCACCCCCTTAGGGGATGACTTTCGAAAAATCGCTTTTTAGTGGATGTCCACGTCATTAAAGGGATGCACTGTCAAAATTTCAGCCCTATAGCTCCAGCCGTTTGGGTAAACCCCATTCCCCCCCCGTTAAGGGATGAATTTCGAAAAATCGCTTTTTAGTGGATGTCCACATCATTATAGGGATGCACTGTCAAAATTTCAGCCCTATAGCTCCAGCGGTTTGGGTAAACCCCATTTCACCTCCTTAGGGGATGAATTTCGTAAAATCGCTTCTTAGTGGATGTCCACGTCATTATAGGGATGCACGGTCAAAATTAAAGCCCTTCAGCTTCAGCGGTGGGGGTTAACACCATTTCACCCCCTTAGGGGATGAATTTCGAAAAATCGCTTCTGAGTGGATGTCAACGTCATTAAAGGGATGCACTGTCAAAATTTCAGCCCTATAGCTCCAGCCGTTTGGGTAAACCCCATTTCCCCCCCCCCCCGTTAAGGGGTGAATTTCAAAAAATCGCTCCTAAGTGGATGTCCACGTCATTGAATTTCGAAAAATCGCTTTTTAGCGGATGTCCACGCCATTAAAGGGATGCACTGTCAAAATTTCAGCCCTATAGCTGCAGCCGTTTGGGTAAACCCCATTCCCCCCCCCCCCACCCGTTAAGGGATGAATTTCGAAAAATCGCTTTTTAGTGGATGTCCACGTCATTAAAGGGATGCACTGTCAAAATTTCAGCCCTATAGCTCCAGCCGTTTGGGTAAACCCCATTTCAACCCCTTAGGGGATGAATTTCGTAAAATCGCTTCTTAGTGGATGTCCACATCATTATAGGGATTCACTGTCAAAATTTCAGCGCTATAGCTTCAGCGGTTTGGGTAAACCCCATTTCACCCCCTTAGGGGATGAATTTCGTAAAATCGCTTCTTAGTGGATGTCCACGTCATTATAGGGATGCACGGTCAAAATTAAAGCCCTTCAGCTCCAGCGGTTTGGAAAAACCCCATTTCACCCCTTTAGGGGATGAATTTCGAAAAATCGCTTTTTAGTGGATGTCCGCGTCATTATAGGGATGCACTGTCAAAATTTCAGCCTTATAGCTCCAGCGGTTCTGAGTTGACCCTATTTCACCCCCTTAGGGGATGAATTTCGAAAAATCGCTAGGGATGCACTGTCAAAAATTTCAGCCCTTTAGCTCTAGCGGTTTAGGTTGTGCGTTGTCTGTCAGTCAGTTACTTTTTATACAATAGAAAAAAGTAAAGCAAAAAAATCCCCTTACAACTTATTGAACCCCATTTCACCCCCTTCAACCCTTTTTTTCTCCAAAAAAAAAGTAGCCTATGTCCGTCTCCAAGGTCTAAACTATGTCTGTTGCAAATTTCATCAAAATCGGTCCAGCGGTTTAGGCGTGAAAGCGTAACATACAGACAGACAGACAGACAAAACAAAAAAACTGAAGGTGCCACGACAAAACGAAAAAAACCATTAAAATCAGAAAAAATCGGAGCTCAAAAAAGTGCAAACGAATAAGAATGGATTTTTTTAAAGTCAAGATTTGTAGAACGGTGTAATATGAGATTTTGATATAAGTACTTTATGAGATATTATGTTTTATATCAAGACTAAATTTTATTCTCGGGGCATAATATAGGATTCTCCATTTTATCGCTATTCCTTGGGAACACCGTGAGATTAATATCTGGCTTTATATAAGACCTTAAGTGCGCAAGAATTGTTCCCCAGAAGATCTTGGAGGTACATATAGGAATAAAATTGTTTGTTGGGACATTCCAAATAGTCCATTCAAAACGCGGGGGGCGGTGTTCCAAAATAACACCGTTAAGAAAATCGAACCCTAAACGTTTTGGGGTCGCTGAACACGAAAATCGAGGTCCCGCGGTCCTAAAATTAGGGCGTCACCCCTAAAAATGCAAAAAACACCCCTTTTTAGGGGGTTTTCGCGATTATTTCAGTAATAATGAAAACTAATGCGATGAAATGCACTTTTTTAATATTTATTTGCGAAGGTGGTTGGTTTATACTAAATTAAGGCGAACTTAATGGTAAGGGGTACTTCTAAAGGGTTGAAAGTACCCCTAAATTGGCGAAAAATGGAAAAAATTGTAAATTTTTTTTTCAAGTTTATGCTTCAAATTCGATTGTGGGCGTACTATCAGGCAAAAATAAATTATTTTCAACCCTTAAGGGGTTAAAACTACCCGTACTATATAGTTCATTGAAAAGTGGGGGGGTGTTCCAAAACAACACCGTTAAGAAAATCGAACCCTACACGATTTTGGGGTCGCTGATTACGAAAATCGAGGTCCCGCGGTCCTAAAATTAGGGCGTCACCCCTAAAAATGCAAAAAACACCCCTTTTTAGGGGGTTTTCGCGATTATTTCAGTAATAATGAAAACTAATGCGATGAAATGCACTTTTTTTAATATTTATTTGCGAAGGTGGTTGATTTATACTAAATTAAGGCGAACTTAATGGTAAAGGGTACTCCTAAAGGGTTGAAAGTACCCCTAAATTGGCGAAAAATGGAAAAAATTGTAAATTTTTTTTTTTTGCAAGTTTATGCTTCAAATTCGATTTTGGGCGTACTGTCAGGCAAAAATAAATTATTTTCAACCCTTAAGGGGTTAAAACAACCCCTACTATAATATAACTTTATATAAAAAAACTTGCAAATTTTTTTTTTGCTTTTTGTTTGAAATTTGGTTCAAAAGGTATTATCAGCAAAAAAATTAATTTTTTCAACTCTTAAGGGGGTAGAACTACCCCCACATTAAAATTGTAATTGAAACAAATTAAAATTTATTGTTTTACATTTAAATTTTATTTTCCATTATAAGTTGACTTGGAAGTTGAAGTAATAAACTAATTTAGTGAGGAATGTAATGTGATGTACGATTATACAGAAAGGATTTTTTTTAAAAATGAAGTTAGAATCGAATTTGAAGCATAAACTTGAGAAATTTTTTTTTTTTACAATTTTTGCCATTTTTCGCCAATTAAGGGGTAGTTTCAACCCTTTAGGACTACCCCTTAGCATAAAGTTCGCCTTTATTTAGTACAAATCAACCACCTTCGCAAATAAATATTAAAAACAGTGCATTTCATTCGCATTAGTTTTCATTATTATTGAAATCGCGAAAACCCCCTAAAAAGGGGCGTTTTTGCATTTTTAGGGGGATGCCCATGTTTTAGGACCGCGGGACCTCGATTTTCGTAATCAGCGACCCCAAAAACGTGTAATGTTCGATTTTCTTAACGGTGTTATTTTGGAACACTCCCCTCCCCTAGTTTTCAATGAACTATATTGTAGGCGTAGTTTTAACCCCTTAAGGGTTGAAAATAATTTATTTTTGTCTGACAGTACGCCCACAATCGAATTTGTAGCATAAACTTGGAAAAACATTTTTTTTACAATTTTTGACATTTTCCGCCAATTTAGGGGTACTTTCAACCCTTTAGGAGTACCCCTTACCATTAAGTTCGCCTTAAGTTAGTATAAATCAACCACCTTCGCAAATAAATATTAAAAAAAGTGCATTTCATCGCATTAGTTTTCATTATTACTGAAATAATCGCGAAAACCCCCTAAAAAGGGGTGTTTTTTGCATTTTTAGGGGTGACGCCCTAATTTTAGGACCGCGGGACCTCGATTTTCGTAATCAGCGACCCCAAAATCGTGTAGGGTTCGATTTTCTTAACGGTGTTATTTTGGAACACTCCCCCACTTTTCAATGAACTATATAGTACGGGTAGTTTTAACCCCTTAAGGGTTGAAAATAATTTATTTTTGCCTGATAGTACGCCCACAATCGAATTTGAAGCATAAACTTGAAAAAAAAAAATTTACAATTTTTTCCATTTTTCGCCAATTTAGGGGTACTTTCAACCCTTTAGAAGTACCCCTTACCATTAAGTTCGCCTTAATTTAGTATAAACCAACCACCTTCGCAAATAAATATTAAAAAAGTGCATTTCATCGCATTAGTTTTCATTATTACTGAAATAATCGCGAAAACCCCTTAAAAAGGGGTGTTTTTGCATTTTTAGGGGTGACGCCCTAATTTTAGGACCGCGGGACCTCGATTTTCGTGATCAGCGACCCCAAAAACGTTTAGGGTTCGATCTTCTTAACGGTGTTGTTTTGGAACACCATAACGCGAGTTTTGAATGGACTAAAAGCGCCAAACAAGCTAATCAATGCTTGAGATTCTTCATGAGATGCAAATCCCTCCTTTAGCCAGCTACCTTTGCTGCCACTCAAGTCCTACATTCCGCCTTGAATATAACTAGTACATCTGGGCGGGCGTCCCAAAAACAAGCTTGGCTAGGCTGAATAAGGTGCAAAACGAAGAAGGGGCATTGGAATCATTCCATGTCAAACCGAACGCTTAATAATAATTGATGATTCCGATTTTTTTGAAATTTGGCAGGCACATTCTACACATGAAATAATGAAAAGCGTGTTTCGCGAAAAAAATTTGGGATTTTTTTTTCAGAAGATATAGATGGTTGTAAGTTGCAAGAAATTTCAAAAAACGACGTTCGGCCGACCTTTCAAATTATTGTATCGTCGAAACCATTAGTCGTACAAAAAAATGAAACAGGTCGAATTTGAAGATATCGAGTCACTCTATGTAGTGGTATAAATAAAATTTGAGTTTGGTATTAATAAAATATTATTAATTTGTTTATAAAGTTTCATTACCACTTTTCGTCTTCAACTCACCAACTTAAAATTTTGGAAAAAATATCATTGTGTTCCCCTTTCAATTCTAAGGAAACAGTGAAAATTTCAAAATGGAACTCAACTGGGGTCACACTTAAAAGATTCTTTAAAAGAATGCGACCGCGCGGCAGTACGGCTTAACATGTCGCGTACACGCAGAGAACGCTTACAGGGACTGGTAGGTGTAACGGAAAATGAATAACACATAACATAATGAATTAAGTATGTTTATTTTAATTTTTGCACACATTTACAATAGTCGGCGTAGTAGCTGACGATGTGATTTTTACTTCAATTTTTCCATTTTGTTGTGGAAAAACTGAATGGTACATTAAAGTGCCACGAATCATCTTCGCTTTGTCGAAACGGGTTTGAAGTGCTTGAGCATCCGTTCTATAGTCCTGAAGATGAAAGAATTCGGTATTAACATTCTTAATATTTTTGTTAACCCACATGAAATTTGGCCGGGCTATTTATAGGGTCATTTATATTTTGCAAACTGGCTTTTGCAGCTAATCTTTTAATCGTACCTCCTAAACCATCGCAAGGTCCTTTTCCATGAGACATGGCGAAAAAGTGCCATTCTGCACTTACATCAAAATCAACTTTGTAATAACAAAGATTTATGAATTTTTTTTTGTTCTTGTATTGACCACACGCTCCGTCAGAAAAGTAAAATATTTTTCGCAAAGGACCCAATGTTTTGTTTAAAAAAGTAATTAAACCACGCTGAAATAAGTGGAGGCTATTGTATCATGTTTCAAACAATCTGAGATTTCGATGAAATTAAGAAATTGTGTTTTTCCCTTATCTTTATAATAAATTGCGAAGGGGTGTATCGTTACCTGGTCATTATTCCAATGGACTCCTTGAATTTCATCCTGTAGAACAAACGCATAATTTTCGGAAAAATCGCAAATCAACATCTCTTTTTGATACAGGCGAATCTGTAACACAGCGTGTACTAGGTCCAGGGTTTAACATTGAAACAACTTTTTCCGACGTCTTTGATTCAGTACTATAGGAATCAGAAGAAAGGATTTTCCTAGTCTTTCTTTCTCGTGATTACGTTTTTTTAACGAATTAAAACAATTATAGTAACGAGTTGACATTTTTTCTCCTGTGAGGTTTCAAATTATTGTTATAATTATTTTCAGAAAAAAAAAAACAGTAACACTACGATATTAAACACTATAACACTATTTATTTTGTGTAACACTTAAACAGAACTGAAAAAGTATATATAGCATAGAAAGTATTTCCACTTAACCTAAAGGCATAGAAAGATCTGGATGTGTAAAATAAAAACTCTGTTGTTTATGCATTTTCCATTTTAAATCTTCTAAAAGGAAATTGCTGAAAAAGGAATATTTAAAGCTAAATTGGTACGTGTAAGAGAGAGAAAACTAGTAGTATTTTTTTGCGCCAGAAAATCAGGTCAATAGTGAGAAAAATGTAACACATTGATAGACAAAGAATTTTTTAAGTGTGACCCCAGTTGAGTTCCATTTTGAAATTTTCACTGTTTCCTTAGAATTGAAAGGGGAACACGATGGTATTTTTTCCAAAATTTTAAGTTGGTGAGTTGAAGACGAAAAGTGGTAATGAAACTTTATAAACAAATTAATAATAATTTACTAATACCAAACTCAAATTTTATTTATACCACTACGTAGAGTGACTCGATATCTTCAAATTCAACCTGTTTCATTTTTTTGTACGACTAATGGTTTTGACCATACAGTAATTTGAAAGGTCGGCCGAACGTCGGTTTTTGAAATTTCTTGCAACTTACAACCATCTATATCTTCTGAAAAAAAATCCCAAATTTTTTTCGCGAAACACGCTTTTCATTATTTCATGTGTAGAATGTGCCCGCCAAATTTCAAAAAAATCGGAATCATCAATTATTATTTTTAACGAAAAGCGTCCGGTTTGACATGGAATCACCGATTGGCGATAGTACCGTTTTGCCCTCTATCACAGAGTACTTAATACACAGAGGGAACAACAGGAGCAAGACCCTCTCAACTACAGGCCATGCAGTTGTATCGGGCACTAATACAACAATTGCTGAGAATGGTCCCAAAATTTGACAGTTGCTGAGAATTTAATGGCGCAGAGTACGTTCGCGAGTGTTTTTGTTATAGTTTTGTGGTAAAAAGTGGTAAATTATTGAAATTTATCGCTTTAAACCATACAAGGATTATCAGTGATTATTTCTTTAGTGATTTAATAAAAAAATATATAAAAAAATAGTGATTTAGTGTATTTTTGGTGTCTTAATTGTTAAGGTGATAAATTTATTTTACATTCGCGGTGTTTTTTTCGTGTATATTAAGGGAAAATATGCTGAATATTTAATTAAAAGTGATTTTAAAGTCATTAATTAATTTATTTTGCAATTATTACTAAACATATAAGTACAGAAAAGTGCGAATGGAAAAGTGAATAAGAGAAGTGTTTTTCGGCACCTATATTTTTAATAATAATATCATAATATATGTATTAATCACTTTAAAATCACTTTTAATTCCATAACTACACAAAACATTAAATATTTAACATTTTTTTCGTAAATAAACATGAAAAAACACCGTGAATGTGAAAAAAAAAGTTGATCGCCTTAACAATTTGAACACTTAAACACACTTAATCACCAAATTTGTTTTATTTTTTTTAATGAAATCACTAAAAAACTATTCACTGATAAATCCAAGTGCAGTTAAAAGTGTTAAAATACAATATTTTATCACTTTTTACTGCAAAAATAAACACAAAAATTCTGCGCGTACGGCTTCCGCGCCATGTTACTCCGGTGTGCGGTGACTTTTGGGACTATTACCACCACCACGAAAAATACATCTACAAGGCCTGTAGTTGAGAGGGTCTTGACAGGAGCAATGGGTTACGACGTCCAAAATGGGTCACAAGTCGTAACCCATCCTAGCCTTTTATTTTCTTTGAGAGCGAAACTCATCATGACTCTCTCTTCAAGTTTTTCACTGCTAAGCAGGATGTGTGTGCGCAATTACTTTTTGGTGTGGTAGTATAGTAATGAACTGAAATAGAATCTTTGGAAAGGAAAAGAATATTTTTCTACCTGCGATTGTGATAAAATGAAATGGGTCTTATATTGTTTTTAACTAACTTTTTTTCGTAAACGAACGATTAGGCTGGCGCACTAAAAATATAAAAAAAAATTGAAATATTAAAACTGCTAATAAGATTTTTTGGGAGTTTAGATGATATAAAAAATTAAGAATTGTAAAATGATAGGAAATTTTTTAATTTTTAAAGATTAATGTGTATTTAAATTATCAACTTTACGAAAAAAAAGTTATATTACATTTCTAGTTCTCAATCCGTCCAAAAATATTACAAAATTGTTAAAATTTTAATTTTCGTTTTGTTATAAAATAACTGTTTGTAATAATATATCCGTTATGGTACTGGCAACTCAACGTTTCCTAACACAATTATAAAAATACTATCCTAATATAGAAAATTTATCCTGTGACGCGGTCGAAAGTTCCTTTGCTGCCTGCTCTAATATTGGAACCAGGTGGTTTATTTATTAAATTTACACGTTATATCAAAAACAAAAATGTTTCCACTTTGTTTGAAACTCTTAATTTTTCAATTTTTTTGGGAGTTACTTGGAATATTTGACATTTTTGTTAGTTGCATCGTATTCATGCATTTTAAACACACTTTTCTTTGAACTGGCCTGATGTTTTGAACACCACTTGGGAGCCGTGACACCACTTGCTGTCAAAATTTGGGGGAGTCGTTCCCAAAGCTCTTACTGGAACAAAAATACATCTAGTCCAATCTATCGAACTTACTTTACAAAATTTTCCAAGATCCAACATTCAAAAACAAATATCTCTTAAATGGTAGGTTTTATCGCAAAAATTATTACAATAACAATTGTAGATCATGCAATTTTTTTCGCAAACGATCCTTTTTCTTACGAGTGAGACCTCGTAAAAATATTGCATTCCAAAGGTTTTCGAATTTATATTTTGCATAGTATATACTCCTTCGAATTTATATTTTGCAAGTTTATATTTTGCATAGTGTATAACACCACCGTAGGCGCATTTTTAAACGTAGGCACAATCCAGGATTTGTTGTGATCAAACAAGCACAACACTATATTTGCGTATACGGCAAGAACAAAGAGGATAAGAGGGAAATATGGAGGGCATACAGTACACCAAGCTATTTATTAATCGTTATTAGCAATGTTTCTGTCGTATAGCACTTTTGCATAGGTTTTGATTTAATGGAATTTCTTGCGACCGTTCACTAAACCCCTTCCCAAAAGTTTTGAAATGAGCTTTACCCAAATCAAAAAGAAGTTGTGAAGGCGAATGTAAGGCCCCGGATAAGTACTGTTTATGTAATTTTTACTATTTAAAAGGGACGAATTTTTGAGTCCAAGCCATTCTCCTTGTTCTAATAAATATTCTTGCAATTATTACAATGCTCAGCCTTTGTTTTGAATATATATTAGTTTATAGAAGCCTCATCTGAGAAATTATTTTTTAACACTATTTCTACCACGATTTTGTGTGTACCTATTTTGACCAAACGGTGTCTTTTCAATCTTTGTAACAAGAAAAAACAGTATAATCATAAAAACAGCACTGTAATAAAATTTTTCCTTATTTAATATCACAGTTTTTACAAATCAATGGTTGCTCTACTAAGCATTTTCCACACGCATACTTTGAAAATTGTCTTTTGACACCTCTTGGTAGAAATAGTGCTTAAACTACGGTATCAAGTGCCTCTTCTAAATACCAGTACTTTCATTAGAATTTTCATTATCGACTTACAAGGAAAGTAAGTCCATGACAAGAACACCCGCTACGTTTGTTTAACATTGATTATAATTCACAGCATCTAACAAAGTAAAATCTTCATCTTCATTGCAATTAGAAATGTCATTCGGCTGGAAAATTTTAAATGACATTATCTGCGATAGGATTTAAACGTCCGGACAATTGTCCTTATAGGTCTGGTCTATAATGGACTCCGACCGGCTTCTCCTTTTCAACTTAGTGTTGTAGAAAATAATCCAGGGGTAACATTAAAGGGCAGAGTCCTCCACAAAGACTGATGGCTTATGACACTGACATCATCGGAAGACCATCAAGAACAGTTCACGTAGCTTTCACCCAGATTGAACCGGCGGCACGAAAGCTGGGACTGCAAATCAACGAAAGCTACACAAAGTATATGGTGGCCTCGTCTGCAAGAACACCTAACATTGGTCCCACAATCAAGGTAGAGGAATACGATTTTGAAGTGGTAAAAGTATTTACCTACCTTGAGTCAATAGTAGCAGCCCACTATAGCATGGTACGAGAAATACGCGCACGGCTTCTAAAAGCCAACAAAACCTACTGCAGTCTGTCAAGGCTCTTCAAATCCAAGCACTCTATCCTCTTAACCTTGTTCGACAGTAACTTTCTTCGGAAAATTGTTGTGAAGAAGATACAACCCCAAATTGTACTAAATATATAAAGAACCTGCCACAACCATAGATATATCACGCCTACATTAGATAGGACATGTAATGGGAATGAATGCAGAAGTGCCCCAAACTTCCTGTTCCTCCAAAGGCCAGAGCGAATAAGGTTACAAGACCTAGGAAGAGATATAAAGGTGACAAAAAAATGAACTTAGAATTGGGTTACCAACCAGAACACAGAGATACAGGACCGAGATCATTGAACGAAAGTTCTTGAGGAGGCCTAGGCTCACAGACGGCTGTAGTGCCAATGATGATGGAGATAAAGGATAATTCCGAAAATTGTACAACGACGAGATCTACGAGCGTTAGAGCGACATAGATGTTGTGGAGAAATCAAAGCGCGGTAGGTCCCGGTGGACACGGTATCAAGATGGACAGGATCGGAAAGTTCTCTACGGTAAGATCTATGAGGGCGACAGCGGGGGAAACCCAACGTTCGCTGGAACGATGGCTGGATAGAATCGGGATTGGTGGCAAGAATAGTTGCGAGAGGGCGGGACGGTAAAGCGATTTTTTTTTTTTTTATGTGAAAGACTAGAGTCACAGGAAACGCCCTTTATACTGTGTCGACAATCTATTTTCTTCATATAGAGTGCAATGTCGAACAGCAGCTCTAGTCGGGGAAGAAAGGAACTGTCACAACCTACCAGCGATATTTTGCAGTCCACCTACTCCCAACCATTACTGGCGACTTTGTCATCGGGGCATCGAGAAACAACTCGCTGGAGTGTTATGCCTCCTAAAACGAGTTGAATAGAGCCGTTAAATAAGAAGAAGTCATTAATGGATGGATGCATACATCGCATAAACCGTATTCACTTAACGAACTCGTATTAACCACATATGAACGACCATCTACCAGAGAAAGTCCTAAGCTTCAACCAATTCAATTTACAGGACCATATCAAATCAAAAATGTTTTGGTAACGACCTGCTGCTGATGAGCTTGCTAGATAGGGAAACGAAGTGGAAAGCACATCCCACTTAACCCGGATGGGAATGCCCTTGCCTCCTACAAACATTCATAAGATAAGCTTGGCTCGAACTGGGTTGAGTTGGATCACAGCAACGGTGTGCCGCACTCTTCATGCAATGTGGCCAACTTTGGACGCAAAGCGTTCAACATCTCTTGTTCAGTTGAATCAAAAAGGAGATAAGCCATATAGTAAAGGTGCTGACCGGTCACTGTACCTTTGCCCCGCACGCCGAAAGATTAGAACTTCCCACGCCGAAAGATTAGAACGACTTATGAAGAAGTTGTGGTAATGAAGAAGAAGAAGAAACTGTCTCCTATATTCTCTGTACATGTCCCGCCCTCGGAAGAAAAAGAGGACTTTCCTTGGCTCACCCTTCCTTGATGGATTAAGCGAGCTGCAAAATATTGGTGCTCCTAACCTCTGTCGCTTTATCAAAAGCCCAAATGGCTTAAAATGGCCTGAACTTTGTTCCAACACTACATAGGATGGCATCACAATGTGCCCAATGTCGGGCCTAACTGGGCAGCCATTTCAACCTAACCTAACGACCTGCTGGGGGACCTTGAAGGGCATATTGCAAATTATAAAAAGACAGCTACATATATTTATATTTGGGACAAGGAACTTGAAACCGTGGTGTTCGGCGTCACTTGAACTGGATGCAAGAGGGAGCGATGACAAATTAGAAACTGAAGATAAATTCGAGGACCACTTCAGTGCCGGGATGGCGAGCACTGTCTCCAAACAAGAAGACAACTTACTTTGTATGAATCATCGTTGCTGGTTGGTCAGCTGATGGGATTCATCAAATAATAAAACTGGTTTCGCTATTTTTGCAATTAGGTTTGATAGTAAGTTAGTTAGTCATCTTTAACCCTGGTTTTAAAAATCCGCACCATATAATTTTAGGTCTTTGTCGGTTAAAAATGTATGCTACAATAGTTTCCTTCCATTTCTTGTAAACATTTAATGAAGTTTAATTTTTATAAAAACTATATATCTCAAAAATCAATAGTTTTCAAGCTAATCATGAAAAACTAAATTTTATCCCTTTCAACCCCCCTAAAAAACCACACCAGGTGAAATTTACATTACATAACCTGTCGTACATCATAACAAAGATGCCCACAACAATTCTGCTTTATCAGTTATAAATAAAATCAAACTAAGTACTCTCACATTTTACAATAATAACAATAAAAAGCCAATATCCCCGAGAATATTCCTTGGTTAAACCAGAAAGGTAGATTTCTTAAGCTATCCACCAAAATTTAATTTTGTTCATGGGCAGAAAACTTTGTTTTTTTTTTGGTACGTGCATAAATGAAAAAAAAACACTCATAGCAGACGTTTTGGACTAGAAAAAACCTCCCCCCTTTCGAATTTCCCTTACCGCACCGGAATGCTCCTATCAACTTCCTCCATAATAATATGCTGGCACACTATTTATAAGTATGGGTGTAAGATATCTAATACCCCGTATTCACCGGCTTCAGTTTAATCAAGTTCACTTCAATTGGCATAAGTGGCTTCACCGGCTAGCATGTTCAGTTCGTGCTTGAAATTGTTGTTGCTTTTTCGCCAGAAATTAGAAATGCAAAAGCTCACGGGAATGGCATTCCATTATTCCAATTTTTTACTCTCTTTTGAGCGAGCTTTTACTTTGAAACTTAATTTCATGTTCTGTAGGCCCAAAGCAGGCATTTTTTCTTGACTTTAAAATGTGAAAAATGTATGGGAAATCAGGAAATTTTAAAGTACAGTAGACTAATTTGCTCGAACTTGCGAAATTTTGGCGGTGAAGCCGGGGTATTAGACCCTCTGCCCGGCGCTTGTTGCTGCGCCAACGAAGTCGTGAGAAAAAGTTAAATTGGACAGAATTTTATCTCTTCAAATTTGATATTGTCTCTCACAAAAAGCTTGCCAAAAGCTTACTTCAAATTAATTTGATAACACATTTTGTTCTTCGTTGTTCCCTCTGTATATTAAGTACTCTGTGCCTCTATATAACCTTCAAGCCACGGTATGAATGTATCAACCCTCACTACACCCGAACCCTAGAGGTATAATTGTCCGTAAAAAATTCAAATTTCTACGAACTAAAATACCTGAGAAAAAAATCTAAAAATTTGTCATTTTTCGTTAAAAAAAACCGGGGGCCGAAACGTATTATCGTGACACCGAATTATTGACACTAAATAATAAACGATACTCACCAGTCAAATTGCTTTATTTGTCCATATTTTACATTGATAATAATTTTTAGTTCTTTGTATTTTATATTTACTCATTCTTTATTTCCAATATTCTATTTATGATCGGACGATATGAGAAGTACGAGAAAATAAGCGGCAGCAATTCAGCGGTAATGTGTTTCGGCTCGATGTAACGGGGACATTTTTGCGGATGACTCTCGCGCTATCATCGTTTTATAAGATGTTGTCACGTCAAAAATGAAATAATCCATGAAAATCCATTTCAATTTTCTCAACATAATGACGCCAAATTTCCCATTAAAGTTGTCTCGCTCATTCATTTCGTTCCGTCATTGTCAAATTTCTCCCATACTACCGGCAACGAAATCATCATCATTTTTCAGCCTCCTCGCCCCGCCAGAACAAAACAATCAGAAAAACCGCATGGGAATCTATTTTTAGATCCACAGCTACTAAAGGTACTAGTACCGTTTAGAAGGCTAAAAATGACCAATTTTTAACATTATTTTTCTCGTTTCCTTTATTTTAAAATATTATGAAATTTTTTTTCTGTAGTTAGCACACATTTTGGCAGTAAAACATTTTTTTTTTAAATTTTATTTTCATTGAACATTTATGCCTAATCTCCAATGGCAAAACCAACCACGAACCAACCACGTACCAGTAGGCTGAATTAGCTGACAAAATTTATTCACACACATATCTATCACTGTAGATGTGAATTGTCAGAAATGTCTGTTTTGTTATTATAGCTTTGTTCAGTAGTTTTCAGGACTGGACAGATCAGAACAGAATAGAAGAGAATTGGACAACTATCAATTAAACGTCAAACCTTTTAGAACAACTTAGTATAGAAAATCTAATGAACGCTTTCTTGTACTTTTTTGTTCTGACAATTTCCGTTGTCAAAATTTCATATACACATTTGTCAAAACTAGAAAAAAACAACAACAAAAAAATCTTGTCCAAAACAGTCCGTAAAAAAAATCGAGAACAAAAAAGTGAAGTTTCGGACTATTTAGAACAACTTAATGAACACCAGAGTAGAACTATTTCGGACTAAAAATAACAAGTTCGATAACTAATGAACGCCAAAACTTGTACTTTTCTATCCTAGAATGTTTTAAATCGTTCTAGGACTGACTAATGAACAGACCATATTATTACTAGATTCAACTTTTCTGTTGACATATTTTTTGGCGGTATATTGCAAATACAATTTAACGTCATTTATGCAATGATTTTGATTGATTTTTGACATTTTGTGTACTAAATTGCCCGCTGAATTTCATCTGGCAACTCAAATGGTTTAACTAACACATACGAAAAGTTAACCCATGTCGACCAAAACACCAGCGAGATGGATAATTCAATTTACAATGGGAAGGAATAGGAAGCAGCACTTTGGTTGGTTGGTTCGTGGTTGGTTTTGCCATTGGAGATTAGGCATTATTGCTGCTATATGACGTCATAGTCAAGTCCTCGAAAATTAGGGCCTTGCACTGTCCGAGGTTAATCTCCAAAATGGCAAGTCTGAAACAGAAATTTCAAGAAGCATTTCATAAAGGAAGGTGGTTTACATCGTAATCCACCAGAAAATTTAAGAAATATTGAAAAAAAAAAAAAAGTTGGGATGTGGGTTCGACCCTTTCGGTCCACACGATGAACTTCCCAGTATGATGGAAGGAAGCTCTTTGAAATAACGATAAGAATGGTAAATCCGCAAGGCTTTTCTACAGAACTTTTTTTTGTTGAACAATAGCAAACAAACATGTCCCTGGCACTTCGTTCGCTACACTATAAAGCGAATTCATTTTGAGCGTGTTGACGCGATGATGATAAACTGCAATGGTAAAAACTTTATTTTCAATTCGAACGATTTCAGGAGATAGTACCAAAATTAATCAATGTAACGGATTTGTCAAACTTGTCCGAAAAGGCCAAAATGTAATCACTGGAAATCCGGCGATGAACTCAATTCCCAAAACTGTAGGACATAGAAAGCAATCCGCCGTTCAAACAGTTCTGAACTAAAGTTTGAAAATTTCGTCATGTTTGTAATGGTTAACGTATTTGTTGTATGGTTTTTAAAGAAAACTCGGGTTTTGACGAGTGATGACTCTTTGGGAAGCTATTGCTCGGCTGAATCCATAAAAGTAAACTTCATTTTGAACGGATGTCATTCCAACGCTACGATCGGCACCTCGATGAAGTCAATATCATTTTTGGTTTGCGTTCTATCGAGCATGTACAAAAATCACTTACATACGCCCTTTAAACATAGATACCGCTTGATCGAATTTTATGAAAATCTTTTCAAATTGTACTTTCGGTAATACGCTACGATCGGCACCTCAAAGAAGTCGGTATCATGGTTGGTTCGTGCTATATCGTGCATGTACAAAAATCACTTACGTCGCTTAAACAAAAAAACGGCTGGACCGAATTTCATGAAAATCTTTTCAGATCATATTCCGGTTAATACGCTTCGAACGGCACCTCAATGAAGTCAATATAATTTTTCAGCATGTAAAAAATTCACTTACGTCCTTTAACCATAGATACCGCTCGATCGAATTTTATGAAAATCTTTTCAAACTGTACTTTCGGTAATACGCTACGATCGGCACCTCAAAAATGTCGGTATCATGTGTGGTTCGTGCTATATCGTGCAGGTACAAAAATCACTTACGTCGCTTAAACAAAAAAACGGCTGGACCGAATTTCATTAAAATCTTTTCAGATCATATTTCGGTTTACGCTTCGAACGACACCTCAACGAAGTCGATATCAGTTTGGTTCGCGCGATCGTGCAGGAAAAAATTACCACATCCGTACGCACACACACACACATACTTCGTTCCAATTTTTTGCTTAAAGTGCTCCTGGGAACTTGAAAGATGAAAATACGTCGAAATTTTCGATTTCGATTTTCCAACCGATTACAATAACCCGGGGTCTACACGTGCGTTTTTTATTGCATAAGTTTTGAATGTAGCCAATCAAAATATCCGATTGCTGCGATTAAAAAACGCATGAGAGCAAACCCATACGAGAACTTATAAGATAAAACGTATGCGATAATTTTGACATTTGCTCTTAGAAATGGCTGATTTAAAATGGAACCAAAAAAGTGTAATAAAACTAATTAATTTATATAGACAAAACGAATGCCTCTGGAATGCTGGAAATAAAATATTTAAACACACGCATATAAAAAATAATGCGTGGATAAATATTTCTAAAGAACTTAATGCAAACATAGATGTCATTAAAAAAATATTAGAAATTTACGGAATTCTTATGTGGCTTTCCGCCTTTCCGAAATTTTTAGATTGCACTAATAGTCTCTCGCAGAAGTACGAGTAAAGCATTTCCCTTTTTTCGATTTCACGTATAGCATTGATAGTCAGAATCGCCACACATTTTTTTCTGCTCAAAGCCATTTTAAAAATGCAACTTATGCGTTTATTTTTCCCAGCAACCAGAAAAAAACGCATGCATATGAAATATCTTATGCGATTAAAAAACGCTCGTGTAGATGTGGGGTAACTTCCTATACCGGGAAGTTAAAAAAAATTTGGCAAGTGAAAAAAGATGAAAAAAAAGTGAATTTTTCATTTTTTTGTTTACAAAGCCGCCATTTTTTTCAGTTTTTCTTAAATTTTCTGGTGGATTACGATGTAAACCACCTTCCTTTATAAAATGCTTGAAATTTCTGTTTCAAACTTGCCATTTTGGAGATTAACCCCGGACAGTACGAGGCTCTAATTTTCGAGGACTTGACTATGACGTCATATAGCAATAAATGTTCAATGAAAATAAAATTAAAAAAAATTTTTTTACTGCCAAAATGTGTACTAACTACAGGAAAAAAATTTCATAATATTTTAAAATAAAGGAAACAGAAAAATAATGTTAAATATTGGTCATTTTTTAGCCTTCTAAACGGTACTAGTACCTAAAATTAAAGCTGCAGCTTCTGTTTTTTTTTTCAATTGCCGAAGGGCTTTCACATAAAAAAGAAAAAGTTTATTTCGGAAACTAACCATATAGCGAAGCACAAAATCCCGCGATACTAGCGCACCCACTATCGTGGTGCCGTAACTGGAAGTTAATTTGACTTGCGTTTGTCCATAGGGTCATTCCATGTAAAATAAACCAATTTTTAATGAATTTTTGACCTCATGGGCTTCAAATCAAATAATTAACTTCCCAGTATAGGAAGTTATTGTAATCGGTCCGAAAATCGAAATCGAAATTTTCGACGTATTTTTATCTTTCAAGGTCCCAGGAGCATTTTAAGCAAAAAATTGGGTGGAAGTATGTGTGTGTGTACGGATGTGGTCATTTTTTCCTGCACGCGATAACTAAAAAAATAGAATGCCAAAAAAATTTAAAAATTGGTTTTTTCTTAGTTTCCACCAGAAGAACAAATATAAAAAAAATAATAACAATCGGAGGTGGTGAGGTCCAAATCATTGGTTGATTTGATATGGAATGACCCCAATCTACTTAGTATATGGGTGTTTTCATAAAATTAGGGCGACTTTTTATTTAAGATGCTATTGCATTTCCTAATAGTGGATATAATGCGTGATTAATTTGTTTTGTCATACCTAAAGGGGCCAGTCACTTTATGTAGAATTTTATGAAAAATTTTGAGTTTTGCTAATTTAGGCATCTAGGGACTGACTGTTATGATTAGCGACTGATATTTAAGCATCTATAGTCTGACAGGCAGGCGTGGTTAGGGACTAACCATAACGATATTATAACAAACTCCCACCTATATAAACCTGCAAAAGTCAAGGTTTCGATCCACCAACGTCCAGAGTTATGAGTCGTCTTTTTTTTTCACTAAAATTTCAACTTTAACCACCTTTTTGTCCAAAAAGTACGTAATTTACCAATACTTTTTTTTTACAAAATTGGAAAGCTTGGACAATTTCCTATGAATAACTTATAAGACAGTCGCTTGCGAGCTCTTGATCAGAGCAGTGATTATTTAAATCAGTGAGCAGTGATAACGGTGTACAAACCAGTTTGTGTTTTTTTTTTCTATTTACTTGACTGTGCGTCAGTGCTTAGAATTAATCGCGGTTTTATACTTTATTTCCCAGCTAAGTTTTTTTTTTATTTAATTTAGCTTTAATTAATTTTATTCAAGTTCTTGTAATTTAATATTTTGGGGTATAATCTCCAACATGGGCCCCGACCCTGGAGGGTCTAACCGTTTTGCCCCTTTGGCTGACCTGCATCAGCCTACTCCCAAAAAAGACGTTCTAAACGTGAACTTACGACATTTGCTTCGCCCTCCACGCTTTACGATTTCCCACCTCTGCCCTCTCAGCAACTCACGAACCCGGCAAAATTCATCACACTGCAATCGTGTAAGCCCAACAAAACTCTAAGAAAGGAAAACGCTTTTCTTTTGAAGTTAGCTGTCGATGGTATTAGTAAACAGTACTCTAAGTACTCATGGCTGCATGACGGTTCTCTGCTATTATTATGCGATAACCAACAGATAGCTGAGAAATTTACTGCGACAAAGGTTTTACCAGGTTCCATTCCAGTGAACATAACGTTCCATGAAAAACTCAACCAAACCAGAGGTACCATCTACTGCCGCTCCATCGCTCATCTTTCCCCCAAAGAAATAATTGACGGCCTTGCTAAATACGACGTCTCTGACGTTAGAATTCATACCAGGAAAGATGGTGATAAAGATATCCCTTACGGCCTAATTTTCCTTACTTTCAACCGCTTGACACTTCCTGAAAAGATCGAAATTGGGTTCGAGCTGGTAAAAGTTAGGGAATTCTTCCCGAATCCCATGCGTTGTCGCAAGTGCCAACGAATTGGGCACACCACTGTTCGCTGCTCTGGCAATGAATTATGCCCCTCATGTGGCTACCCTCCTCATCAAAGCGATTGCACCAGAACCTTTTGCATTAATTGTGAAGTTGACTCACACACATCCGGTGCAAATGACTGCCCAAAATATATGGAAGCCAAGGAAGTCCTCAAAATTCAGACTAAATACACGTGCTCCAGGTATGAAGCTAGACAGCGTTACTTCGAGCATTTAAAGCTTACCTCCACTGACCCCAATATTTCGTACTCTTCTGCTATTTCAAATGCCACCCTTACAACACCTACTGTATCCAACCTTCAACCCTCTTCCACCCTTTCAACTACTACTGCCAAACCCGCTTCCCTTGTTTTACCTCAAGCCCCTACGAAGCCTGCTGCATCCTCGCATAACGCCTTTCAACCCTCCGTTACTCACTCTAAAAACTTACCGACTACAATTCAACCTGCCAACATTTCACCCATCTTACTCAATAATCACTCTCACTCGCTTACAACTCTCCACACCCAAGCTCCTAGCACATTTTCTAATTTCGTCGAACCCACCTCTCCCATCTCAAAGTCCCACTAAAAAATCTACTTGAAAGTATCACCTAAGTGCTTCCGTACTTCGCTCTTACCTCTTCACCTTTAGTTTTTTTTGCTTTTTCTTCATTTCTTCCTTTCGAATAAGATCTCGATAAAAAATCTTATTTGCGTCCAATGGAATATTCGCGGCTTTTACAATAACCTTCCCTATCTTCAAAACTTATTATATCTCTACAAACCGCACATAGTCCTACTACAAGAAACCAAGTTGTTACTTGGCGAAGGACCAACTCACGTTGGCCGTTATAACTGCTATCACTACAATAAGAGCTATCCTAATAGAAAAAGTGGCGTTACCATACTTGTCCACAAATCCATATCCCACACTCACCTAACCCTACGAACAAATCTTGTGACTAACTCTGTCCTTATCCACTCTTGCCCCCCTACGGCCTTTGCCAATGTCTATTTAGAAACTGATCAAAGCGTCTCTCTAATTGACCTCCAAGATCTTTACGATCAACTGCCAAGCACTTTTATTATGGGTGGTTATGATCAAGAAGCGGGTAAGCTTAGTAAAATTCTCCGTGGCGGTGCATCCGTCTCCATTCCTGCTAGTCATCCCAAATCCACATCACAACCCAACTGGATGACACGCGAAATCCTTGCTTTGATAAAAACTAAAAACAGATCCTGGCAGCTTTGTCGTCGTCAACCTTCCCTCCCCAATTTTCTGAGGTTTCGTCTGGATTCAGCTATTTTAAAAAGAACAATTAAAAAAGCAAATACAAATTAATCAGGAAATCTCCCATTTCTTTCCAATTCCGTCTCCTCAACCTATATAATGGTATCCTTTTACAAAAATTTTTCCCCCGCGCCTGGAAACACGCGCTTCTTGTCCCTATTCCCAAGGAAGCTTCTACTTCCTTATGCGTCAGTAACTTCCGCCCCATATCCTTGATCTCGTGCCTATCAAAAATTCTAGAAAAAATTCTCTCAAATAGAATAAATGCTATCTTGTGTAACTTCTTCTCCAAGTCCCAACATGCTTATATTCCTCAGAAAGGCACGCATACTCTCCTTCACCTTCTAGACGCTGACGTCTGCGATAGTCTCGCTCGACGAAAGCACACTTCCATCCTTTCCCTTGATCTGACAAAGGCTTACGACCGACTTAGTGCCCCTTTCCTCGCCAAACAACTTGTAAAATTAAAAGTTGATAAAAGTTTCATATTCCTCATCCTCAACTTCCTTAGTCACAGGTCCATCCAAGTACGAGTCAATGGTTTCCTTTCACCCGTTATGCCACTACAGAATGGAACTCCACAAGGCTCTCCGCTTTCATGTGCGCTTTTCAATTTGTACACCATCTCCCTTTGTTCCAGCTTAAATAAAATTAATTATACTACTTCTTATCTTTATGCTGACAACCTCCTGATTTTCAGCTCAGGTAATCCCATATCAGTTTCAAAAAAGCTAACTGTCGCACTGAAAACAGCACTAAACTGGGCTTCTTCTGCTCAAGCAATATTCTCAAAGGACAAAGCAGATCTTCTTCACGTCTGTAGAAAACGGAACTGCACTATACCCACCATCTCAGTCAAAGATTACCGCATTACCCCTCTTAACCAATTAAAAAATTTAGGCCTAATTTTCTCGAAAAATCTTAAGTGGAACCTGCACATTAAGACAGTGATTAACAAAATAAACAAAATTAACAATTTGGTGAAATGTTTAGCTTCTCGAGAAAACGGGCTGTCAATTGCCCCTCTCTTACACATCTGTAAGTCTCTTATCCTGGGCACTGCTGGTTACTGTCTGTCAATATATGGTAACTCTTCCGCCACCGTTCTCCAACCTCTTCAAGTCGCAATCAACAATGTCCTTAGATCAGCTACTGGTGCCCTTCGGTCCACCCCAATTGACTCCTTACTCGTTGAAACAGGTGTCAACCATATTTCAGGGAGATTCCGTACTTCTGCACCTCTGTATCACCGGCTCCGCAATTACATCGATACCAACTCTAAAAGTCCTTCCGCTCTCCGGCATTGTATTTCGCTTATAGGACAACTCAATATTCCCACTTCCGAGCATCCGCTCGTTCCCTGGCATACGGTGCCTCCTTGGTACCCCCTATCAGACCACTTTGTCACGGAAGCCGAGCGCCACAACAAGAAAGATACTCCTTCCATTTTTTACCGCCAAATTCACCAAGAAATATTAGCACGATTCCCCGACCATACAGCCCTATACACTGATGCCAGTAAGTCCGACCAAAAGGTTACCTTCGCTGTGGCAAAGGTTATAAATCAAGAGGTGTCCTTGCTGCAATCAGGTCTCCTGGCCCACCATACCTCCTCTCAAGTTGCAGAAATTGTCGCTATCTTCCAAGCGGTCAAAATTCTACAGAACACCTCTCAACCATCTAATTTTCATCGACTCCTTATCTTCTGTACTGGCCATCAGAAATAGAAACAACAAATGCTATCTTCCGTCTACCATCCGGTGTCTGCTGTCACAAAACAGTCACATAAAAATCTGCTGGATTCCAGGACATGTTGGCATAAAAGGTAACGAAGCCGCGGATAGCTTCGCCAAAAATGTCCCAATCTCCGACAATCGCTCACTCATTGTACCTCCTTCAGAATCATGCTTTCGCCTCTATGCATCTAACGCTCTTCACACGGAAGCACTTTCAAGATGGAATACTTCCTCGTCCTTTTTACATTTTCATACGTCCTCACCAACCCCTGCCCGTTACAATCCAGACCTTCCTAGACTTAAGGCACGTATGCTCTGTAGGATCAGACTCGGTCATACATCTTTTTCTCATGGACATCTTTTTACTAAATCCTCTCCCCGCACCTGCAATAGTTGTCCTAATGCGCCACCCCTCACAGTCAGACATATTTTAACTGAATGCCTAAAAACTTCAAACTTTTTCGGTGAATATCCTGCACTTTCATCCTTACTAGAACCCGGTCAGAACCACAATAGCCCTCTTTTTAAACTTCTCAGACGGTCATACGGTAAATTTATTTTATTTTTAAATTAGTAAAAAGAATATAAACTTTTATTAAATAGTAGTTTAGAGTCGAAAAATAATGAAATAAAAAACTTGCAGTACAAAAACTTGTCTTTTTCGCGGCAAAAAACTTGTCTTTTTGCGGTGGAGTTTTTTGTACATCAAATTGAAAAACTCCAATTTTAACTTATAGTGCATGATAGTCCAACTCTTAACGAAGAAAAAGAGCTTCGAAAAAATGTCCTACGAGGTCGAGGAGCTGTAGACGAAGGATTTTACGAAAACGCTTTTTTTTAGATAAATCGAAATTTCACCCATATTTTGCAAAATTTCGAGCCAAAAAAAATAATGAGTTTTCAGATTGCCAAAAGCAACATTTTTACCAAATAAAAAGTTTCTAGGTCGCATCAACAAAAAGAAAAAAAGAAATGAAAAAGAAGCGATTTTTAGCGGTTATTAGCATTTTTCTCCATGTATAAGACACTAACCAATATTTTGTATCACATCAATTGAAAGATAATTTTAATACCTATAACTTTCTAATTTAACTTTTTCGGATCCGAGCTCAACTTTTTGTTTTATTTTCGAAAAACCGGTTTTTTGACTTTTGCGAATTTTTTAGGTTAAGTTCGCCAATGCAGTTCCGTAAAAAAAACGCTATCATTCTTCAAATTAAGTGTTCTACACGCCAGTGTTGGGCATTAATCAATTAAATTTTCAATCTATTAATTAATTGATTAAAAAATTAATTGCGATTAATTTAATTGCAATTAAAATTAATTGCGATTGAACTATTAATTGCACCCCACAATTAATTTATTTGGATTAATCTGTATTAATTGTATATTAGAACTAAATCAATTGCAATTAATTTATCAATTGCAATTAATTTTGTCAATTGTTCTAAAAAACAATTAAAACTAACAATTATTCCGCTTCAATATAGATATAGACACTCCAATTTTATATGATCCTGCCATTTTTTTGGAGAATCATTCATATAAAGAGCATAATATGAAAAAAAATATGGGGAGTATGGCGGCCAAAATGGCAGAAAGAAGAAAAATTCAAAATGGGGGACTAGTTTTGGCAATTGTGTTCCGATTGTGCTGAAAATTAGAGTCAGGGGGTTTTGAGGGATCCAAATGACAAATTTGTGGTTAAAATTTTAAAATTCTAAATGGCGGACTAGTTTTGGCAATTGTGCACAGATTGTAATGAAAATTAGTGTCGAGGGGTTTTGAGGGATCCAAATGACAAATTTGGGGTTAAAATTTTAAAATTCAAAATAGCGGACTAGTTTTGGCAATTGTGTTCCGATTGTACTGAAAATTAGTGTCAGGGGGTTTTGAGGGATCCAAATGACAAATTTGTGGTTAAAATTTTAAAATTCAAAATGGCGGACTAATTTTGGAAATTGTGCTCCGATTGTGCTGAAAATTAGAGTCAGGGGGTTTTGAGGGATCCAAATGACAAATTTGGGGTTAAAATTTTAAAATTCAAAATGGCGGACTAGTTTTGGCAATTGTGTTCCGATTGTACTGAAAATTAGAGTCAGGGGGTTTTGAGGGATCCAAATGACAAATTTGTGGTTAAAATTTTAAAATTCTAAATGGCGGACTAGTTTTGGAAATTGTGCACAGATTGTAATGAAAATTAGTGTCGAGGGGTTTTGAGGGATCCAAATGACAAATTTGGGGTTAAAATTTTAAAATTCAAAATGGCGAACTAGTTTTGGCAATTGTGTTCCGATTGTAATGAAAATTAGTGTCGAGGGGTTTTGAGGGATCCAAATGACAAATTTGGGGTTAAAATTTTAAAACTCAAAATGGCGGACTAGTTTTGGCAATTGTGTTCCGATTGTACTGAAAATTAGTGTCAGGGGGTTTTGAGGGATCCAAATGACAAATTTGGGGTTAAAATTTTAAAATTCTAAATGGCGGACTAGTTTTGGCAATTGTGCACAGATTGTAATGAAAATTAGTGTCGAGGGGTTTTGAGGGATCCAAATGACAAATTTGGGGTTAATATTTTAAAATTCAAAATGGCGAACTAGTTTTGGCAATTGTGTTCCGATTGTACTGAAAATTAGAGTCAGGGGGTTTTGAGGGATCCAAATGACAAATTTGTGGTTAAAATTTTAAAATTCAAAATGGCGGACTAGTTTTGGAAATTGTGCACAGATTGTAATGAAAATTAGTGTCGAGGGGTTTTGAGGGATCCAAATGACAAATTTGGGGTTAAAATTTTAAAATTCAAAATGGCGAACTAGTTTTGGCAATTGTGTTCCGATTGTAATGAAAATTAGTGTCGAGGGGTTTTGAGGGATCCAAATGACAAATTTGGGGTTAAAATTTTAAAACTCAAAATGGCGGACTAATTTTGGAAATTGTGCTCCGATTGTGCTGAAAATTAGTGTCGGGGGGTTTTGAGGGATCCAAATGACAAATTTGTGATCAAAATTTCAAAATTCAAAATGGCGGACTAATTTTGGCAATTGTGTTCCGATTGTAATGAAAATTAGTGTCGAGGGGTTTTGAGGGATCCAAATGACAAATTTGGGGTTAAAATTTTAAAATTCAAAATGGCGGACTAGTTTTGGCAATTGTTTTCCCATTGTACTGAAAATTAGAGTCAGGGGGTTTTGAGGGATCCAAATGACAAATTTGTGGTTAAAATTTTAAAATTCAAAATGGCGGACTAGTTTTGGCAATTGTGTTCCGATTGTACTGAAAATTAGTGTCGGGGGGTTTTGAGGGATCCAAATGACAAATTTGTGGTTAACATTTTAAAATTCTAAATGGCGGACTAGTTTTGGCAATTGTGCACCGATTGTGCTGAAAATTAGTGTCGGGGGGTTTTGAGGGATCCAAATGACAAATTTGTGGTTAAAATTTTAAAATTCAAAATGGTGGACTACTTTTGGCAATGGTATTCCAATAGCAATGAAAATCGGTGTGGGGGTTTTTAAAGACACAAAGGACGAATTTTTAGTAAAAATTTATGAATTCCAAATCCACTGCTGATCCGGTCAAAAAATTCGATTTGGGTCCCATTCAATTCAACATTATAGTGAAACACGTGACGAGTATGAATAGTATGGGAGGATTTGTTACAAAATATAGTTTAGTTAAATTTAAAAAATAGAGATAGAGATAGTTGAAGTTGAAATTTTAGTGGAAAAAATACATACTCTGGAAGGTGCTGAGGTGGAGAGCTTTGACCTATGTAGTTTTAGATGGGTGGGAGTATCATTGCTACCATATTCATGAAAATAGGTCCTAGGGTTACTTAAATTCAGGGTGATACGTAAACCTGCACCAAAACAAAATCGCACTAGCGGCTAAACCATTACGACTCCAACCACCCCCTTTCCCTCCCATACTATCCAAAACCTAACCAAAGTCAGCCGCTTTGAAAAATCAACGGATACTGTATATCAAAAACGAAACCGTAATGTTTTTTTTTGCGTTGTAGTGGTGTATTTTATGTTATATGGTAAAGCGAATTACCGTAAAAATTGGCATGAATATAATACGCGTTATTACTGACCATGGGCGCAATAACAGTACTTGTTCCTTATAACCCTAATAAAATGTACTATCAATAACCTATCTCAAAAAACCTAAACAAAAATATATATCATAAAAAAATGTATGTGTGTCTGGGCACATTTTGGAAATTAAGACCTCTATGGTCATTCTATATGTCCAAATCAATCTTAGTACTACAGAAGGATAAAGGTCAATAAATTTTGTATATACAATAATACATAATACATAATACGTATATTACGGATTACGTATTATGTATTATTGTATATACAAAATACATATACATATACATAATACATATGTAAATAATACATAGAACATAATTCATAGTACATAGCACTTAGTACATAGAACATAATACATAGAACATTGTACATAGTACATAGTTCATAGTAAATAGTACATAATAGATAATACAAAACATAATACATAGTTCATAGTACATAGGGCAAGTACCTAGTACATAGTACATAATACCTTTTACATAGAACATAGTATATAGTGTTTGGTACAAAGTACATAATATTTAGTAGAAAACACATAATACAGAGTATATAGTGCAAAGTACATAGCAGATAACACATAGTTCATAATACTTAGTCATAGTACAGAATAAATAGTACATAATCGCAGTACATAGTATATAATACCTAATACATAGTACATTGTGAACAGTATATGGTACCTAATCATAGCCCCCAATACATAGTACATAATACATAATACATAGTACAAAGTACACAGTACATACTTCATAGTACATAATTCATAGTAAGTAGCACATAGTCCGTAATGCAAAGTACATAATACCTAGTACATAGCAGATTATACATAGTACATAATACCTTGTACATAGTACATAGCACATAAAACATAGTCGACAGTATATAGTAGGTAGTATATAGTCCAAAATAAATAGTATATAATACATAATACATAGTACAAAGTACAAAATATATAGTTCATAGTACATAATTCATAGTAAATAGCACATAGTCCGTAATGCAAAGTACATAATACCTAGTACATAGAAGATTATACATAGTACATAATACCTTGTGCATAGTACATAGCACATAAAACATAGTTGACAGTATATAGTAGGTAGTATATAGTCCAAAATAAATAGTACATAATACATAATACATAGTACAAAGTACATAGTACATAGTTCATAGTACATAATTCAAAGTAAATAGCACATAGTCCGTAATGCAAAGTACATAATACCTAGTACATAGCAGATTATACATAGTACATAATACCTTGTGCATAGTACATAGCACATAAAACATAGTTGACAGTATATAGTCCATAATAAATAGTACATAGTACATATCGCATAGTACATAGTCCGTGTACATAGTACCTAATACATAGTGCATAACACTTAGTATATAGCACGTAGTACATATTGCTATATGTTACATAATAATATATAATACACTAGTCCCTCTTTAAACACAAAACGAAAAATAGCAAAAAAAATCAAACACAAAACGAAATTCTCTTCTGTAAAAAATTCTCTTCCGGTCAAACAAAAAAACATAAAATAAAAAAATCTCTTCTAAAAAATTGCTCCATTGATTTCGATTTCGAAAAATGTTGAAAATGGCACAACTAGAATGTTATTATAGATCATTCATACAATACAAACTAAAATCCCCAAAGCCAAATTGTTCCCCCACGGCACGCAAAAAATTGACCGTGATGCAAAGGTGCGCAACGTGGCTAAAAAAGTTTTTACTTTAAAAACGAAAAACACGCTTTTTAAAATGAACTAATAAAAAATAACATACTACTACTCTTTCCATATAATAAATTTTAATTTTTAGTTTTTAATCAAATCCATAAAAATGATTGACAATTGATTAATCGTCTTTAATTGTGGAAACTCACGACTAACAATTAATTAATTGTTAATTGCGAATTTTCACAATTACAATTAATTAATTGTTAATTGCAATAGACGCGATTAACAATTAATTAATTGTTAATTGCGAGTTTTCACAATTACAATTAATTAATTGTTAATTGCAGTAGACGTGATTAACAATTAATTAATTGTCAATTTTTAATCGTCCAGAAATTTAGTTTTGCCCAACACTGCTACACGCCCATATTTTTTTTTCCTGCCTTCAATTGTCTGGAGAATTTCCGTAGATTGATTGGACTACCTGGGATAAGACACATTCATGTCAAAATACAGGGTAATATGTAAACCTCTACTAAAAAAACTTCAAAACACCCTAGCGGGTAAACCGTTACGATTCTCCCCCCCCATCCATACGATTTTTTGTTCGCCTATCCAAGGCCTATCCACAGCCACGCGGTTGGACACTTTAGCTGATACACCCTGTATAATCAATGTATACCACATTATACTAAGTAGATATGGACATATGGACTCGTATACTAATGCTCCTACAACTTCTAGGGGCTATGTCCTATGCCGGACTCAACTGACGCACTGCCAAAACGGCAGCGGTCTGAGGATTCTCCGGCTGGGTAGGGACCCCAGAAGAAGAAGAAAAAAAGGGAGAGTCGCAAGAGCCCTCATACCGAGATAAGTTAGCTGGGATCACCATGGCAGTGGTCCTGGACAACTATCCCGAGGGCAAATTGAGTCGCAAAGGCGATTGCCCGCCTCAGTTTTTGGGTGCAAGGGCGGCAGGGGGTCTCATTAACATCACATGCGCCAACGAACCCACCAGCCAATGGTTGACAAAGCTGTCACTAGGCTTCGGTTGTGGGAAGGGGCCAACCTCAGAGTAATTGAGGAAAAGGACCTTCCCAAATACAAGCGAATCACGTTCTGGGTTCCTAACGATGTTAGGGAACCGGAACAGGTGCTCTGCAGGCTGGAAGTACAGAACCAGCCAATTGAGGTGACCTCTTGGCAAGTGATGGGCAGGAAGGTGGACCAGAACGGTCAAACTTTGCCCTTAGCATTGACGAGAGGGCGCTCACGCAGCTTAAAGAGCAGGGCATGTCCCTATTCTACGGCTTCGGACGAATTAGAGTCAAGGAGATTGGCTCACAGCAGCGGGAACAGCCTCAGGATGCGGGTGGTACAATGCAACCTGCAACACAGTAGGGCTGCCACGGCAGTCCTTTGCAGGGTGCTGGCCACCTAAGCTATCGACGTGGCTCTTGTACAGGAGCCATGGGTAAATAACGGTGCTATACAGGGCTTGCGGGCAACCGGCTACAGCATTGCATGCAGTGATGTGGACGGCGATCATCGGACCTGTGCAGTTTACAATAAAAACACTAACTGCTTTCCTCTCACAGATAAATCGTCGAGAGACCTGGCAGTGGTGATGATACAGATTAACAGGGGGGGCCGCAAGAGCATGATTACCTTATGTTCGGCATACCTCCCCTATGACTCCAGAGACCCACCACCGTCCAAAGAACTGAAGGATATCGTGGGTCCCTCTAACAGGAGTGGTCTGCAGATCATCGTAGGATGTGATGCGAACGCCCATCATGATGCCTGGGGTAGCAGTGGTGTGAACAAGAGGGGTGAACACCTTTTTGATTACCTTTTAACTACTAACCTAGACATATTAAATCGCGGCACGGATCCTACCTTCGACAACGGTAGGAGACGTGAGGTTATAGAGATCACCCTAGGTACTCAACAAGTTTCCACTTACGTGAGTGACTGGCGGGTCTCAAGGCCCCCATACACGGTCAAATTGGCTGTACAACCAGATTTTCATCAAACCTATAAGCGCAATGTATTTTGATCGGCCGACCGGCCCACAATCGATAGTTTTGGTTGTACAACCACACTTCGCTGTACAACCAATTGGACCGTGTATGGGGGCCTTCAGATGAGCCATCGTGCTCAGACCATAGACACATTTACTTTATGGTGGGTGAGTCTTTGGAAAATGTGAATACGTACAAGAATCCTAGATATACGAACTGGACAGACTTTCGGGCCAAACTCAGTAGCATATTGAAGGGTTCCATGCACTCAATCTTCTTTACGGAGGCGGTTACTGCTGCTTACAACAATAACTGCCCTGTTCTGATGAGAACGCGTAATAGGAAAACTCCATGGTGGAATAACGAGCTCTCCAAGTTAAGATCCGCTACGAGGAAACTGTTCAACGCAGCTAAGAAGAGCGGCAACTGGGAGAGTTATAAAAGCTCGCTAACCAGCTATAGCAGGGCGATCAGATGAACAAAAAGAAATAGCTGGAGGAATTTGTGCAAGAATGTCGAAGACATTCGGGACTCAGCAAAAATCTATAAAGCTTTATTAAAGGGCTTGTCGGTAGATCTTGGATCCATCAGAAGAACCGATGGCTCTTTCACGCAGTCTAGGGAAGAAACCTTGATAATATTGCTCCAGGCACATTTCCCAGGCACAACCATTTACTCAAAAGAGACCACAACTTCTGCTGGGCAGCGAACAGGCCAACTTTCTAAAGTGTCCAAAGCCGCCTGGACAGAAGCAAATACCTTGTTCAACCATGAAGCTATTAGGAGGCGATTAGATCGTTCAAACCATACAAGTCCCCTGGAGCAGACGGAATCTATCCCATTCTGCTACAGGAGGGCTGCGACCTAGAAAATTGTCGACCGGGCGATAAGGGAAACTATCTTCAAAGCCAACCACTAAGCTCCTATCAGCATGCGTACCAGGCGGGCAAGTCTACTGAGATATCACTGCACAATCTGGTGCTCAGGCTTGAACATGCAGCTTTAAACAAAGGAGTTGCGCTGACGGCCTTCCTCGATATCGAGGGAGCCTTTGACAACATATCCTTTGATACTATAGCTAGGGCTCCAAGTAGACACAGTCTAAGCAGCACTTTCTGCAACTGGATTGACTCTATGCTGAGAACTCGCAAACTAATTGTTTCTCATGTTGAGGGGTCTCTGGAGGGCACTATAGCAAGAGGCTACCCGCAGGGAGGAGTTTTATCTCCACTTCTCTGGTGCCTTATTGTAGATGAACTCCTCGAGCTGCTCAGCGGTCGGAACATTTTCGCCCAAGGTTACGCTGACGATGTCGTCATAGTAATTACAGGTGAATCTGAAGGCACCATGTCAAGGCGCCTGCAGCAGGCACTTGATATGGTCTCTAGCTGCTGCGAGAGCGTAGGTCTAAAAGTCAATCCCGACAAAACGATTCTAGTTCCTTTCACCAGGAAAAGATCACTACCGGGAATTTGGGAACCTACATTCGCGGGCAGAACTATACGCTTTTCACAACAAGCCAAATATTTAGGAGTGACGCTAGATGCCAAGCTCAACTGGAAACAGCATATGGACACTCTGATGTGTAGAACGCGCAGATCCCTGTGGGCTTGCCGCAGAGCTTGTGATTCCAAATGGGGTTTGCAACCGAAAACCATGTATTGGATATACACCACCATCATAAGACCCATGGTAACTTATGGAGCTTTAGTTTGGTGGCACAGAACGAAGCTTAAGGGTTCCATAACCATTTGAAGCAAAATTCAAAGAATGGCTTGCCTCTCCATCACTGGGGCCATCCGCACTTCCCCAACGGCAGCGCTGGAGACTCTCCTCAATTTGTTACCCCTCCACCTTGAGGTAGAGGAGTTCGCCATAAACGCGGCGCTGCGGCTGAAAGCGAATGGTTACTTGGGCGCTGGTCTTGGGCGAGGACATTCTATAATAATCAACATCATAGAAGAGATTCCGGAAGCGGATATGCTATCGGACGGCATGCCCTATAAAATCTCAAAATTTAAGCAACCTTCTGTACACATACAGGAAAGGCTTACCTGGACTTTTTCTAAAGTTTTGCCGGGCGGGCTAGTTGGTACACGGATGGCTCTAAAACGGAGGTAGGTGTAGCCGCCGGAATCTGGAGTGAAAGTCCCAGATTCAGCAAGGCTATAAGTCTAGGCACTCTGGCAACTGTCTTTCAAGCAGAAGTGTACGCTATTCTGGCATGCACTCATGAGAACTTAAGAAGGGCCTACCAAAATAAACGGATTTTTATCTTCTCTGATAGCCAAGCGGCAATAAGCGAAGGTCCCGTAGGACCAAGTCGAAATTAGTATGGGACTGCCAACATGCTCTTCATGAGTTGGGCGTTCTCAATCAAATTACACTTGTCTGGGTCCCGGGTCACCGGGGCTTTGAAGGCAATGAAAGTGCGGATGCCCTGGCTAAACAGGGCTCTGATTTAGAATTCATTGGTCCAGAGCCGGCTATTGGGGCACCGTCCAGCTTGCTGCAAAGGGCCCTGGCCGATTGGACCTTGATGAAACATATTGAACGCTGGAGGTCCGCGCCTGGACTGGCCAACTTTAACCGGTTCTTTCCAGTGCCGTCCTTTAAGACGGCCAAGGAATTATTACGGCGCAGTAGGAGTGATGTTAGGACACTTGTTGGCTTAATTACCGGACACTGTGCCCTAAATTACCACTTATGGAAGATAGGAAGGGCGGAGGACCCTACATGTAGGCTTTGCCTAGAAGAGGATGAGGCTGCCCTCCATTTTCTCTGTGAGTGCCCTGCCCGAGGAGCAGGGTCTCTTTGTTCGAGAAGTCCCTGCTCGAACACTCAAGTCTAAGCGACAAACCACTAGGCAGACTGCTGAACTTGTTCAGGTGGTCTGGCCTATAAATATGAGGTGTAGGGGTTGTAGTACAATAGGCCAACTTAATGGCCGCAGTACCTTTGGACCTAATACCTCACACAGGGGGGAAAAAAGTAGATATGGACAAACGCGAGTCAAATTAACTTCCAGTTACGGCACCACGAGCTGGGGGCGCTAGTATCGCAGGGTTTTATGCTCCGCTATATATGGTTAGTTTCCGAAATAAACTTTTTCTGGTTTATGTGAAAGCCCTTCGCGCATTTGAAAACAAAATCAGAAGCTGCGGATCTAAAAATAGATTCCTATGCGCTTTTTCCTATTGTTTTGTTCCGGAAGGGCAAGAGGATGATAAAATGATGATTATTTCGTGGACGATGGGTGAAATTTGACAATGAGGGAAAAAATGAGAGGGCGAGACATCTTTAATGGGAAATTTGGCTACCAGCGTGATTTTATTATCTTGAAAAAAAAAAAAGAAATGGGTTTGAAAGGAATTATTTCACTTTTTTAGCGAAAAAGTGACAATTTTAGTTCATTTTTAGTGGTATTTTAGTTCGTAGAAATTTGAAATTTTTACGGGTAATTAAACTACTATCAAGATATATTATAAAATAATTTTTATTTTGGAATTTTTTATGTGACATGGTCAAATCAAAAGCGAATGTAGTGTAGTGATAATATTTCGCCTAAGTTTCTAAAAATGCTAATACCTCGTCTATTGCCTATTTTAACTCACATTCTAAACTCCTGCCTCACGGTATCTAAGTTTCCCTCGACCTGGAAGCATGCCTTAATCATACCCATTCCCAAGTGCCCTCCCCCTACCAGTCCCTCCGATTTTCGACCTATCAGTATTCTTCCATTTCTGGCAAAAGTCCTGGCAAAGCTGATAGCTACTCAAATAATTGCGTATTGTGAGCGTCACAACCTTATAAATATATGGCAATCTGGCTTTCGCAAACACCATAGCTGCGAAACTGCGCTTCTTAAAGTCACGACTGATATTCGCAACTCCCACGATAAACATTACATTTGCTGTCTATTGCTGCTTGACTTCTCAAAGGCCTTCGATAGCGTCAATCACTTCCTGCTTCTGCGAAAACTGGCTTCACAAGCAAACTTTTCTCTTTCTGCTCTTAAGCTTATGAAAAGTTTCTTATCTAATCGCTTTCAAAAGGTTAAACTAGGTGGCTCTAGTTCTTCAAGTGTCGAACTCCACGCTGGCGTCCCCAAGGCTCCATTCTTGGGCCTCTTTTATTCAGTATGTTTATTAACGATCTTCCCTTAGTGGTAAAATATTGTAACATTCATATGTATGCAGATGATGTGCAGCTTTATCTCGATGCACCAAGAGATCAAATTCATATGTGTGTGGAAAACCTCGCCGCTGACTTGCGTCATGTATTCAAATGGTCGACATTAAACTTGCTGCAGCTAAATCCTTCGAAGTCCCAATGTATTTTTTTCTCTCACTCTGCATTGATCGTCCTGACTTGTCGGCTATCGTGTTAAACTCGGTTCCTACTGTTTGTGTTGATAAAGCTAAAATCTCGGGGTCGTACTGAATAGCAACATGACATGCTGCGATCACATCAAGTTCATTGTTGGTAAAACCTACGGCCTCCTGTCGAAGCTTCGCTACCGTTGTGGCTTACTGAAAAGGTCTGTGCGCATGAATCTGCTAAAAGCCTTGCTACTACCTCTTCTAATGCATGGCCTTTCCATCTTTCCCTCTCTCGATTCTGCTTGTGCTCATAAGCTTCAAGTAGCGTTTAATGATTGTGTACGTTTTGTCCATAAGTTACGTCGTTTCGACCACATTTCACCTCACTTGAACTCTGTTTTGGGCTGCTCTTTAAGTGATTATCGGGTGTATAGGCTCCTGCGACTTTTTCACGATATCCTTCACGAGCGCAAACCTCCTTACCTAAACAAGTTTATGCAGCTTTCGCAATCCCTCAGAAATAATAATTTAACAATCCCGCGCTTTCGCCCTTTAATCGGTCAGCGTTCTTTCTTTGTCTTCGTAGCTCAGCTGTGGAATTCTCTACCTGTTGACATACAACGTATCGACTCAATGGGCATTTTCAAGAAGCGTCTTTTTGAATTTATTAATACTAGGGTAGATTGAGCATGAATATACAACTTGCTATTTTCTTTTTTGTATCATTTTAGCTTTTTCAAAAAAAAAAAAGCTTATACAGAGGCTCTGTCCGTCTGTCCGTCTGAAGCCTACTTTCATCTCTGAAAGTACTGCCGCTACAGACTTGGGCCATATCTCAAAATGTAGCTCTTAGTCAAAAGACCAAAAACTGAGAAAATGGTCTGGAAATTTCAACCAGAAGTATATTTAAACAACAAAAAAGAGCCTTTAAAGAAAATATTGTGACTAATTTTTGTGTTCTAAGGGTTATAACTTCTTAGTTATTCATTTTACCACAAGTTACCTTGCAAATTTCCGGTAAGATGTGCCATTTCGGAGATATAGTGGACAAACCATTTGCATACGTTTTCCAAGATGGTGGCCAAATGGGGGGGGGGTTAGAATCCCGAAAACTCAAACTTAAGCTCACACTGCCCCCCCCCCCCCCTACACATCCCAAAAATAAAACCTTGTCCTGAATTTTTGCAATGTTAAAGTACCATTTCCATGGACTATAAAGGGCTAGGGAAAGTCCCTCGTCTGTGGGGCTGCGAGTTCGATCCTTCGGCTCGCGGTGCTTTTTTTTCGTCATAATAATTTTTTTTAATTTCCTTCGGGGATTTTGTTTCATATGAAACAAGTTTTTGACATGAATACGTCTCTAAATTTGCTTCCAGAACAAAAACCGATAATAACGAAATTATGGCATATAGTTTTTATTTGCTGCTCAAAACTATTGTTTATATTGAATAAAGAAATATACCATGACGTGGGTGAAGAATCAAAGAATTTTATTGTTTACATTTGATTTCCTTTTTTTAAGCTATGATGATTATATTGTAGTGTTTGTTAAATACTTTGTTAAGTTTTAGATTACGCAGTCTCACAACTTATAACCTACATAAGCCTTTAACAAAAACTTTTCAAAATTAATTATCCATAATATAGCGTTGGTCACGGTGATACTTATGAATCTCCATGGCCAAACTAGGATACAGCATTATGACAATCATTAAATCAATGCAACGTGAAATAAAAGTTTTAGTTAAGAACGGATTTGGCTTATTTAACTTATTATAGATTGAGTTATAGCTCACAATTGAATATGTACCAAAGGTTTTAATTAGTCGCCGCTTTAAGATTTTACCATCAACGCAGGCTTAGTTTATTATACTACAATAAATCATCGTAGCTAAAAAAGAGTACTCAAATTCATCAAGAATCGAACCCGGGCGCTTTCGCACCCCGATCTAGCGCCTTCCGATTACTCCAAACACTAACTTGTAGGAATGCGGCAATAAACATATTTATTCATGCTTACGTAAAAAGGTACATTCCAATGCTAGATATGTATAAAGTTTCGAAGAAAGGAAACAACTGAATTATGACAACAGATTTTCTATTATTTATGAAATGTATTTTGTATATTTTATGGAAATTGATAATCATAGGTAAAACGAAGAGTAATGTAATATTGCCATAGATGGTGTTCACGTTTCTTTGTCATAGGTGGGGTGCAATTAAAATATATCAAATTCTTTCAAATTCTTGGCGGGTAATTATTGGTGTTGGTCTCATTGCGAGGTGGGGGTACTTGTGTGCGTGCACGTGCATATATGCTATGGATAAACAGGTGCCTATGTTTTTCAGTAAATGTTCTACATTTAAAGAAAAATGAAGTGCGTGCGTGATTTTTTTTAAAAATAAAAAAAAAGTTACATTGAAGTGTAAATTAATACAAAAGGTGGGGTAAGCCGAATTTTTAACAATAAGACATGTATGTTTAAGTAAAATAATACACCTAATTCTGTTGTGCAAAGTGCATCACATTAGATTTGCCTCCAATCCAAAGAAAAATGTTTAGATTCGTTTTATATAGTGTTTACATGTGTGATGTGCTTTTTTTTTCAATTTGACACATTCGAATTATTGGCCTCGATTCCCAGATCCAGCGGGTTGGAAGTGAGTGCGGATCAATCTCCACTTAATATATTGTCATCCAATCTGAAGTGTTATTCAACAGAAAGAATACCATGGAAAAACGTAATTAGTGGCTACTCTCTAGGCACAACATCCCACTAGTTTTTTTTTGTTTTGACATGAATATGTCTTATCCCTGGAGTCTATTCAAAAGAATGTGCGGAACGGAAGTCGTCACATTCCTTGACTCATTTTGTTTTTGTTTTGCTTTGTTTATTTTTCCGTCGTCATTGGGTGGACTTTTTTTTGTTCAATCGCTGCGAGTTATTGTTGCAAGAGTGAGAAAAAGTGTCGAGGTTTTTTCTACTTTGTGTGAGATTTTTTATGGGTCGCGCCAAAAGAGTTGATGCCGAGAAAATCGCGTTTTCCATGCGCAGTAGAATCCCCGCATGCCGTTCCCGTCCCTTTTGCCTAGTCGCAACAAATTTCGAAGGGGAAATTTGAAAATACATAAGCGCATTTCTTATCGATATATGCGCAATATTTATTTGTGTGCAGCTTTAATTTCCCCAGCTGCGCGCTCCGGCATCAACTGTTTTGGCGCGACCCATAAACAGCTTATGGGGCCCATCCACAGGCCAACTAGTTGCCCAAGCTGAGTTGTGTAAAAAGTTGTTGTTTTGCCACAAACGCTTCAACTGAGTTTATATAGGCAATATATTTATAGGCAATTTGAAAGTTAAATGAAATTGTAGAAAACCCGCGACTAAGTTTTATAATAATAAAAATTGGAGAAAGATGAATTAATTATAATTCTTTTTTTAATTATTAATATGAATATTTATATTTCTTAAAATATAAATTAAATTCTAAAAGTATAAATTATGAAAATAATTTAATATTATGTGAACTTTCATAATTTAAATTAAAAATAATGCAAAATAATATAGGCTTAATTCATCCAAGTAGTTTGCAAACTGCAATACACACAGTGCAACTATAGTTGCCCAAACTCTAGTCCCCGCCCCCATAAAATTAAAAGATTTTGATTTATCCCAACTGAAACCCCAACTGTCAAATCAGTTTGCCAACTGCCCCACACATAATGCGATTCAGTGACAACACAACTCAGTTTGGACAACTAGTTGGCCTGTGGATGGGCACCATTAGAAAAGGTGTGCTTGAGTCGTCCGTCGCGCGATATTTTTGTGTTTTCGAAGCGGGGCGGAATCAGAGTCGATATCAGGGAATTTTCTTAGTACGCAGTTTGCGGATTGAGTGTGGTGCGGTCGCGGTGCGTTTTTTTTTTTTTTTTTTTTTTATGTGAAAGACTAGAGTCACAGGAAACGCCCTTTATACTGTGTCGACAATCTATTTTTCTTCATATAGAGTGCAATGTCGAACAGCAGCTCTAGTCGGGGAAGAAAGGAACTGTCACAACCTACCAGCGATATTTTGCAGTCCACCTACTCCCAACCATTACTGGCGACTTTGTCATCGGGGCATCGAGAAACAACTCGCTGGAGTGCTATGCCTCCTGAAACGAGTTCAATCTCATCAACCAACCGATGACATGCGCTTTGGTGAAGCGGGGAAGGGCTAAGGAAGACTATGACAGAAGGAATCAGGAATGTAAAGAGGGAAGAAGAAAGAAGGAAAGTTATGTAGGTGGGAAAGTGGAAAAGGCGAAGGACCGTGGGGCTGGCCGGGATTCGAACCCGGGACCTCTGGGATAGTAGCCAGACGCCTTACTCCCTAGGCTACCGAGGTCCGTTTAGAATTTTTGCAAAAGCACATTTTTTTATTTTGAACGATTTCGTTTCGTGTGTTTGTATTCTGTTACATTGTGGAAAAAGGATAAGGTGGTTGAAGGGTATGTATTGAAGCGAGACAGATATATGTATATTGTTGTGTGCATTCCTTTCGACCCGCTCCAGGGGTTCTTTCCAATAAGAACAAGAAGGTGATTTCCAATAAGAACAAGAAACAAATAGACCCCAGGGATAAGACATATTCATGTCTACTGTGCCATCGAGAAGCCATGGCACTTCTCGTCTTTTTTTTATATATTTTTATCTTATTTTTTTTTATTTTATTTCTGTTTTCATTTTATTTTTTTCTCTTTTTTTTCCTTTTGATGATTTTTATTTCTGGTTTGTCTTATTTAGTTAGTTTTATTTTTAAGTTTTTGCTTTAAGTTACCTTAATTTATGTCCAATTTTATTAATTAATGTACTAAGTTATAAGATTATAATCTTTGTACATGTTATTAAATTGAATAAATAATAATAATAATAATAAATCCAACCTTTTGTACGGTTAGAACGTTATGTCGTCTTAATCAGGATACAATGTCTAAGTAAGTTTAGGTTAGTCTGGATGATGCGTGAGTAGATGTCGATGTACTTTGGGTTTGATCTGTGAGGTGTTATATGGGCTCAACAACACCGACTGTGTGTTCTATTTATTAATGAAGGGGGAGGTATGTAGTGGGCCGGGGATGGCCGAGTTGCAAAAAAAGGTGCCTGTAGGTAAAAGCGGTAAAACTTAGTGAGGGTTGCTACATTCATACCGTGGCTTGAAGGGTATATAGAGGAGCAAAAGGGTGCTATCGGCAATGCACCTTCTTCGTTTTGCACCTTATTCAGCCTACCCAAGCTTGCTCTTGGGGCGCCCGCCCAGATGTGCGAGTTATATTCAAGGCGGACTGTAGGACTTACAGATTACAGCCAGGGTAGCTATTTGAAGGAGGGATTTGCATCTCTTGAGGAATCTCAAGCATTGATTAGCTTGTTTAGCGATTTAGAATGTGATTACTCCATCACATATCTCGGGCCTTCTTCTCTATTAAAATATTGTCATATTTTTAACGAAACTGGCCGAAACCCTATTCTTTTATTACAATTGGAGGCCTCGGTAGTTTAGAGGCGAATGACTACTATCCAAGAGGTCCCGGGTTCGAATCCCGGCCAGCCCCACGGTCTTTCGCCTTCTCCACTTTCTCATCTATATAACTTTCCTTCTTTCTTCTTCCCTCTTTACATTCCTGATTCCTTCTGTTATAGCCTTCCTTAGCCCTTCCCCGCTCCACCAAAGCGCATGTAATCGGTTGGTTGATGAGATTCAACTCGTTTCAGGAGGCATAACACTCCAGCGAGTTGTTTCTCGATGCCCCGATGTCAAAGTCGCGACAGTAATGGTTGGGAGTAAGTGGACTGAAAAACTATCTCTGGTAGGTTGTGACAGCTCCTTCCTTCCCCGACTAGAGCTGCTGTTCGACATTTTACTCTATATGAAGTAAATAGATTGTCGACACAGTATAAAAAGGGCGTTTCCTGAGACTCTAGTCTTTCACATAAAAAAAAAAAAAAATTGGCAGTTATAGGGACTGCCGATAGAAGTGAAAACTTAGAACTTAGATGTTGAAATTCGATTCTTTTGAAGTAATACAAAATTCTATATTTCTTGAAAGGACTAAATCTTTTTGATTGCAGTATTTTCATTAGGACATTAACCAACTTATTAAAATATGTAGCACAAGTAACTGCGTCTTCAATAATAAGTGTACTTTTTTCTATAAAATTTAATGCTGCTGCATCTTCAACCGATATCTCAGAATTATTTTTTAAATTAAGTAATAATTGTAGCAATTTTGACCATCCTATTTCATTAGCACTTATTGTAAAAAAGATACAATCGGGTTATGGTAACTAAAGTAAGAAATGAAAATGTTTGATTCAAATTTATCTAAGTATCGCGTAAAAACCGCATCGATCGTCGTTTTATATTTGGTAGTACTAAGTTTCCGATCATTGGACATATTTAAATTCAGTGTTGCATTTAAAAATTCAATTAATGGTAGATTTTTATCATCTGCAAAGTTAATATTGAAGTCTGCACTTAAAATCATCGGTACATTATCATATTTTTCGCCGAATCTTTTTTCGAGAATTTCGGAACCTTCTTTTGTATAAATCATCAAATTTTCGAATAAAAATTGTTGTATCTGTCTCATAGATTTTCCAGGCGAAATATAAACGGCAACCATTAATATGTATGTATATGTATATTAATATGTATTATATCACTTTTTCTTTTATCTCTATATCGCTGACACCTAACTTTATTTTGGAGTTTTCTCTTTCTTTCAATTTCATCAGATTTTTCCCTTTTATCCGAGGAAACCGCTGCTACCAATTCTTCTTCATCTTCTTGTCTTTTTTTTTCTTTTGTTATCGTCTGAAGACATCTTCAGGATCAAGGATCCAAACAAATTTGGAAAACAGATATTTAACACATCAGTCAAAATGACTGGTTTTATATTTTCATTTTCGATACTTAATTGAATAATAGTAGGCGATCAGATTTATTTTTTTATTCAAAATCAAAAAGTTTTTGATTATAATCGATTGAGCGCGTGCGCCAGTCATGAGCATGTCGGTGACGCGAACCCATAACGTTTTCCCCTATCAAAAAGTGCCCAACGCGGCTAAAGAAGTTTTCACTTCAAAAACTATTGGCGTTCATCTTACATAAAAATTTAATAATATCCTGAGATCATTAATGAATATTAGAAAGAAATCAGGTGAGAGAATCGACCCAGGGGAACGCCGGCCGAGATTCGACGCCATTCAGTTCTACCTTAATTGAACGGCCAGAAACAAAGCTCTTATAAGAGTTAACCCTTCTAGCACAGAAGGCGCACTTTTCAGTTAAGCATGAAAATCTATATATACATACACATACACACATATATATATATATATAAATATATATATGTATATATATATACATATATAGAGTTTCTCTTCTAACGCAGAAGGCGCACTTCCCAGCATGGCTGGGAAATTTTACCACTGCCGTGGCTCAGCTGAGACATGCAAACATAAAATATTAAAAACATAAAAGTTCAAAAACATTAAACAGAGAAGCATGCAAAACTAATAAGGGAGTGAGGCACGCAGAGAGTCACGCCACATTGAGAAGTGTCCTTTTAAGGACAACTTCACTGGTTAGCAAGCTAAACACACTCCTATTGTTGTTAGTATTTATAAGCATGCGATTAACGGGTTCGAACATGCCATAATTGGTGTTAGAGGAATTAATGTGCAAGAGAGGTTCACCTCTCAGGTTGTAGTTATTCACTCTAAATGACGCGCGGTTTCTTAAGAAACCAGAGTCCACCTTGTCATTCATCAGTCGATGAACGAATATAACGTCAGCGACCTCACGGCGCTTATGGAGGGAGCTTAAGTTGAGCAATTTAAGTCTGTTCTCATAAGGCGGAAGAGCGAGTGGGTCATCCCACGGGAGGTGGCTGAGTGCAAACCGGACGAACTTCCTTTGAACCGATTCGATTCTACTAACATGGGAGGAGTAGTAAGGAGACCATACCTGGGAAGCGTAGTCAAGCAAAGGCCTAACCAAGGATACGTACAGGTGTTTAGTGACGAGGGGGTTGTTGAACTCTTTGGACCATCTTTTTATAAATCCCAGGACTGAATTGCCCTTGGAGGAGATATAATTGATGTGGGTGGAGAAATCCAACTTACTTTCTAACCTAACCCCAAGATCGATTACAGATTCAGTACGGGAGACCTTGTTGTCAAGGAAAGTATAGTCATAAGTTATAACACCACGTTTCCTACAAAAAGTCATGATCTCGCATTTACTAATATTAAGCACAAGGTTGTTGTTGGAACACCAAGAATAGAAGGTGTTTAGATCTGCTTGCAGAAGTTTGCAGTCCTCTATACTCCTTATGTGGCGATACAGTTTGATGTCATCAGCGTAAATAAGGATTTTACAGTGCCTTAGCAGTGTAACAATATCGTCAATCGATAAAATAAAAAGAAGAGGGCCAAGATGACTGCCTTGCGGGACTCCAGAGGACGCTTCGATATTCTTCGATTTGACTCCGCGGAATAGAACCTGGTAGGTTCTATCGGCTAAGTACGACTGGAACCAATCCACAAGGGCATGCGGAAAGCCTAATTTCTTTAGTTTAAGAACTATAATAGAGTGGGAGAGCTTGTCGAAAGCCTTACTAAAATCTGTATAGACACAATCAGTTTGGCAGCCAGTGACAAAGCCTCTAATTGTGTGTGAAGAGAACTCCAGTAAATTAGTAGTAGTGGAACGGGCTGCAAGAAAACCATGTTGGTTTGTTGAGATAAGCCTCTTGCAGATAGGGGCGATAGCAGAATAAATAATAGATTCGAAGAGTTTTGGTATAGACGACAACTTCGCAATTGGCCTATAATTAGATATTTCGTTTTTACAGCCTTTCTTATGGACAGGTATTATAAAAGAGTTCTTCCATAAGATTGGGAAGCGCCCTTTATTTAGGGATTTTTGAAATAAACAAAGAAGAGGAGACAGTAGGGCCCCTGCACAGGATTTTAGAACAGCTGGAGGGACTCCATTAGACAGCTGGAGGGACTCCATTAGACCACGAGATGTAAGTTAAGTTAGTCAGGTACAGTTTTACAGAAGGCGTCCAATGTTTCAAGTTTATGCAAATATGTATGTTGTTTTAAAGAGGGGCGGCTTTTCTATCCACTCAATCAATTTAGTAATTTGCAAAGCAATATTATAGAGCTAGAGAGATTATGTGGATTTGGTGTTTAATAATGGGTCAACACGAAAGAGGCTTTTGTCCGTCGTTTGAAAAGGCCGACGGAATGCCTGTTCGCACAATGTCGACGGAATGTTTATGCGCATATTTCCAGCGGCGGTGATATTGAATATCATAAAGATCTTTCAATTTTCTACTAATTTATACATACCAGAGTTTTCTATTCTAGATTTTTCTTCGTGTGTGCTTTCTAGGTCTGGTCGTCCCAAGCATGCTTATTGCTGCACAATATGTCTACATCTAGAACTCTCTTCTTTCATATTGGCTCTCATTGCAACCTGAATATCAAGAACTCCAACTTGTTTGCAATATTTTTGTCATCACAAAACAAGTGAAGTTTTGTAGCCCCTCACCAGGTCACTAATTATGGGTTTTTACGGCAGGCTTCCAGTTGAATAATGTATCCAGACTGGTTTGTTTTTAATAATTAAAAGATTATTCAGGGTTGAAATTCACTTTTTTACAAGTAATTCTTTTTTAAAATAGCAGTTTAATAACTATATACATAGTTATTTTAGCAATGACTTTGACTCTGTATTGTGCCCTCCAACCCAATACAGCTTCGCTGACGACGGTACTCTACGTTACTCGTACAGCGTCGATACAAGACAGACTCATGCCAGATCCTGTCTTGATGATCGCGAACTAATGTCCAAGTCGATTAATAACGACATTAAACTGATTCTAAAGTGGGGAGAGAAGAATCGTGTTGAATTCAACTCCGACAAAACCAAGTACTGTCTTATCTCCAAAAAGAAGCTCAACACCTCTCCACCCTTGAGAGTGGTTGGAGTTCAACTAATGGCCGACCCATCCTTACACATCTTAGGCGTGACATTAGCCAAAGACTTGCGATGGAATGACCACATATTCCAAATCGCCAAACAAGCATCTTAGTGCTTGGGATTTCTTAAGAGGTGCAAGTTCCTCCTCCAGCCATCGGCCCGTGCTGTTATTTATAAATCCTACATTCGGCCTCTTCTCGAATATAACTCCCTCGTTTGGGGCGGCGCTAGATAAGGTGCAAAAAAGGGCACTCAAGTTAATTGATGACGACACCGCCTGCTCCACCATCGACCCCCTGAGCCACCGTAGGAATGTAGCAGCACTGACAAAATTTTATCGCTACTACCACAGTGACTGTTCCTCCGAGTTAAACGCTCTCCTGCTCCACGGCAATCTTATACCCGCAACACCAGATTAGCCCACTCGTCTCATTCCCTTCACCTGCAACTACCCTTTTCACGCACTCAACAAGATATGAATTCGTTTGTTAATAGAGCAACTCGACTGTGGAATAATCTTTCGCAGTCAGTATTTCCGAGCTCCTATAACATCCAAGAGTTCAAACGCAGGGTTCATCACCACCTTCTTCAATATCCCCCCGTACCTTTTAACCCTTAACCTATACCCCCCCGCTCATCCCCCCCCGTACTAAGCTTACTACTGGACATTGCACCATGACGTGACAAATGACATGACGGACTAGTAGTACAAAGGGTCACTCCTGAGCTCAGCACTGCCACATAAAAAAAAAAAAACTCCCTCACCCTAATCAATACAATATTCTCGGAGTAGGGCGCGACCTTTTTGCTGTTGCGCCCAGAGCGGAGGAGTGAGGGGCGGTCTGATAAAAAACAATTACCCTTAATATTAATACATTTCAAAACTAGTTGGGATGTGGGTTCGACCCTTTCGGTCCACACGATCAACTTCCCAGTATGATGGATGTTGAATATATGATTGGATATTTTAATAATAAATGAACAATAGGCAATATAGAATATATCTATAATACTGAGAATTTGTCACAATTGTTTATCAATATTTTCGCTAAAATGTCAAACTAAATGTGCGCACTTACAAGATTAGGATGACGAAAATGTATATAAAATTGATGTATTAATGTTTTTCGGCACCTCAATGAAGTCGATATAGTTTTTAGTTCGCGCGGTATCGTGCAGGTACAAAAATCACTTAAGTCATTTAAACCAAAAACCGCTGGACCGAATATTATAAAAATCTTTTCAGATTATATTGTCGCTAATACGCTTCGAACGGCACCTCAAGTAAGTCAATATCTTTCGTGGTTCGGGCGATATCGTGCAGGAACAAAAATCACTTACGCCGCTTAAACAAAAAAACGGCTGGACCGAATTTTATGAAAATCTTTTCAGATCATATTTCGGTTAATACGCTTCGAACGACACCTCAACTAAGTCGATATCTTTTATAGTTCGCGCGATATCGTGCAGGTACAAAAATCACTTAAGTCATTTAAACCAAAAAACCGCTGGACCGAATATTATAAAAATCTTTTCAGATTATATTGTCGCTAATACGCTTCGAACGGCACCTCAAGTAAGTCAATATCTTTCGTGGTTCGGGCGATATCATGCAGGTACAAAAATCACTTACGTCGCTTAAACAAAAAAACGGCTGGACCGAATTTCATGAAAATCTTTTCAGATCATATTTCGGTTAATACGCTTCGAACGACACCTCAACGAACTCGATATCAGTTTTGGTTCGCGCGATATCGTGCAGGAAAAAATGACCACATCCGTACGCACATACACACACACACACACACACATACTTCCTCCCAATTTTTTGCTTAAAATGCTCCTGGGACCTTGAAAGATGAAAATACGTTGAAATTTTCGATTTCGATTTTCGGACCGATTACAATAACTTCCTATACTGGGAAGTTAAAAACTTTCAAAATTAGAGCTGTTCTTCGTTGATTGATTCGACTACCTACTATTTAGTAATATTAAGTAGGGTTTTAAACGAAAATCCTGAGTTTTTTATTGTTTTCTATTATTGAAAGCTACACACATATATGTATTTTGTTTTCTATAATTGTAAGCTATTTATATTTTGAGAAAGTTTACCCAAACTAAACGACTTAAATTTTCTTGATAAGCAATAATAAAATCAATACACAAAAACTAGAATTTTTGTTCAAAAAAAAACCTCTTTTATTTTTCTCACAATAGAAAAAACGCGATGCAAAATTTCCTATTAAATCTCTCTTCCCATTCATTAATTCATTGATAAATTTCGACCAAGAAATCATCATAGTTTCAGCCCACCCACCCCCTTCCAAATCAAAACCAAAGGAATACCATACCCGACCCGCACAGGAATCTATTTTTAGAGCCGAAACTTTTGGCTTTTCTTCCAACATGCGTCAAGGGCTTTGAAATGCGGGTTTGCTTTTTTTATGTTTTACTAGTAAATAACAAAATTGAAAAATTGGTGTTTTTTATGATTATTATGCACTAATAAAAAAATAATGTTATTAAACTAATGTTGAAAACCGATTTACAACAGAAATTTTCAGCCCTAAAACTTAAATCAGTGTAACTATCGCCATCTAACAAACCAGCTGGAAAGATGTTTGTCCATACCATTGATTATTATCTATAAGTAGATACGTAACCTTGTTTGCGGGCTTTGGACATAGATGGCCTTACTTACACTGATTTCAAAAATCCATGTTAAAACTGAGACTCAAGAGCTTTCGAAATATATAAAAGCTGTCTATCGGTTTCGCTGCTTATGTACATTGAACTTTTGAATTCATGTATATAGCAATCGCATGAATTGGGATACTTGCGATTGCGTCTGCCGTTCTTTGAAACAAAATTTTCGGAATTTTTGTTGTTGTGTTGTTTAAAAACGATTTTCAGGTTTAGGAAAAAATTTAGTCATGGAAGATTTTTATTTTTTTTTTATGAAATCATTTTTTTTTCTGCAGGTGGATACGGTGCCGCAAATTTTAATTTCTGCTTTGTACAGAATATGAAAATTTTTCCAATTTCTCCCAAAAGTTGAGCCTGAGAAAATTTCAGTAAAAAGATTTTAATAATTGATTTTAATATGGAAGAGGTTTTGGGAAAAGTAAGATCTTTCTTTATGTAAAATAAGCCATTCTATGCTAAATTGTTGCACTTTACTCCAAAAGAATATTGTAAAATTTATAACGCACCAGGAATTGTAAGAGCTTTATAAATATAATAAGTTTTGTGCACTCTCTTCCACACCACCTAAGAGGTCGAGTACAGGGCGGGCTTTTTTTATATCGTGGTGTCCCCAGTAAGCATAATCCACGGCTTTCGCGTTTAGGCATTGCTTTGGATTTAGGACCTTGGCTATAATGATAGATCCACATAAATATATTATCCTCGAACTGTAAAACAATTGAATCCTTCTTTCCAAAATTTAAATTCGACAGCATAACAGGGACAGGCTGAAGTGTACTATAAACCGGCTTTACTTAGTATTAACTGGTTTTGTTAATATTCATCCTCACATCTTTACAATTTTTCCGCAACTGCTTGTACAGGGTCTGTCAAGTATGCTAGGACTCCTATTAGTTTGGCGCTACACAATTTTTAAGTAGAGTATTACTAACACCCTATATGTAACAAATCAAAGGCGTTATTTGTAAAAAACGGAGAAAATTTAAACACTATTATCAGTTTTATCCCGTAAACTTCCGAAGTTATCGTCGAAGGCGAATTGACAATCAATAAATCTTGGTCCTTCCTGTGTAGATCAACAAATTACTAGCTAAACATACAACATTCTATCGCCATTATCTCAGTACCATCGAAATAAACCCTCTCCTGCCTGCACGGCAATCTTATTCTCGCAGCAACTAAATTAGATAACTGGTCTCACACCTTCCACCTGCAGTCCTCTACAAAATAGCAATTCGTTTCTAAAAAGAGCAACTTGATTCGGGAATAATCAGTTAGTATTTCCGAGCCCCTACAACATCCAAGAATTCAAACGCAGAAATCCTCGCCAATTCCCCCTCCCAACGCCCATAATGGTTAACCTATTCCACCCTTGTACTAATCTTACTGCAAGACAATGAACCATGACATCACAAACGAAATAATGGACTAGCAGTACAAGGGTTATTTTGGGAAATTTGTTCAAAAATCGTGCAACTTTTTTTCAAGTTTTTTTTTGATTTTGGTTTGATTCAAGGGTGGATTCTCACCCCATTGGAAATGAGGTTATAATAACTTTTCCAATTTTTTTTGATATTTCATCAAAAATAAAATTTAAACACATAGAAATATTTGAATCATTTTTCAAAAACAACCTGTAGGTATATCTAGGGGTGGTTGAAAATGATTTATTTCTTCTTAATACTTAACCTGCAATCCGGTGGCAGCAGCAATTAACCAAAACGCAGAAAAAAGCTGCTGTATAAAGTTTATTTTTAAAATATTACTTCAATTAATGGGTAGTTTTATCCCCTTAATTCTTGATAAAATTTGGCTAAATTAAATATAAATCAACCACCTTCCGCTATAGAAATATAGAAAAGAGTGCATTTAATTTGATTATTATAATTATCGCGAAAACCCCTTAAAAGGAGTGTATTTTACATTTTTAAGGGTACAAACATATTTTATTGCTGTCCTAAAATTTCCTGCTGATTTTCATAATCAGCGACCTAAAAAAACATGAAGAGAATTCGTTTCAAAACGGTGTTTCGACACCCCCTCCCTCCCATTCCTTTGCGTTGCGAATGGACTTTTCGCTAACTAATGCAAATAAGTCTCATAAAATCAAAAAGTCCGAAAACTGAAAAATCATGAGATTCGATATCTCAAATTTGTATACGGCACCGCGCCCCAGCCAAAATAAATTCAATTTCATTTTAATGTTCCAAGAAAATACCTTCTTATGTACACTTTATTTACATCATCGATAACCCTCAGCTTTTTTATTATATATTATCGAAACTCCAAACCAAAGCTTCCAAATCTTGCAAGTTTTACCGAAAGACCAAACCGCAAAAAGAAAGCAGACGCCAGCGCCGCCAAACACGAACACCCGCCATCTTCGCAGGTCCCATGATTACGCATCTACTTATAGATAATCAATGTCCATACCTACATTGATTATCTATAAGTAGATGCGTAATCATGGGACCTGTGAGGATGGCGGGTGTTGATGTTTGGCGGCGCTAGCGTCTGTTTTCTTTTTGCGGTTTGTGCTTTCGGTAAAACTTGCAAGATTTGGAAGCTTTGGTTTGGAATTTCGATAATACATAATAAAAAAGCTGAGGGTTATCGATGATGGAAATAATGTGTACATAAGAAGGTATTTTCTTGGAACATTAAAATGAAGTTGAATTTATTTTGGCTGGGGCGCGGTGCCGTATATAAATTTGAGATATCGAATCTCATGATTTTTCAGATTTCGGACTTTTTGATTTTATGAGACTTATTTGCATTAGTTAGCGAAAAGTCAATTTGCTACGCAAAGGAATGGGAGGGGGAGGGGTGTCGAAACACCGTTTTGAAACTATGGCCTCGATTCCCAGATCCGGCGGCGCGGTAGTGAGTGCGGATTTGAGCCTTTGCGATTCTCAAATCCACAACCGCGAATCTCTCTTTGACATTTTCCGCGCTTTAAAAGTGTGATCCGCAACAAATTTTCTGCGGATTCGAAACCACAAATGCGCCTAAGATAATCCGACATCAGGTATTTCATTTCGTCTTCATTCCGAATTTTTGATTTAATTGAATCCGGGACTGCGGATTTGAGAATCGCAAAGTGTCAAATCCGCACTCACTTCCGCGCCGCCGGATCTGGGAGTCGAGACCATTTCTCTTTATGTTTTTTGGTGGCTGATTATGAAAATCAGCAGGAAATTTTAGGACTGCAATAAAATATGTTTGTCACCCTTATAAATATAAAATATACTCCTTTTTAAGGATAATTATAATAATCGAATTAAAGGCACTCTATTTTATATTTATTTGTGAAGGTGGTTGATTTTTATTTAATCTAGCCGAATTTTATCAAGCATTAAGGGGATAAAATTAAAGGAAAGTAATATTTTAAAAATAAATTTTATACAGCAGCATTTTTCGTTTTGGGTAATTGTTGCTGCTACCGGATTGCAGGTTGGTTGCTTGGTATTGTTAAGAAGAAATGAGTCATTTTCAATACACATAATACAGGTTGTATTTGAAAAATGATTCAAATATTTTTATGTTTTTAAATTTTATTTTTGATGAAATAATATCAAAAATAAATTGGAAAATTTATTATAACCTCTTTTTCAATGCGGTGAATCCACCCCTTGAATCAAATCAAAAAAAAAAACTTGAAAAATGTTGTACGATTTTTGAACAAATTTCCCAAAATAACTCTCGTACAACTAGTCCATTATTTAGTTTGTCATATCATGGTTCATTGTCTTGCAGTAAGATTAGTACAAGGGTGGAATAGGTTAACCATTATGATCGTTGGGAGGTGGAATTGACGAGGAATTCTGCGTTTGAATTCTTGGATGTTGGAGCTCGGAAATACTAACCGATTATTCCAGAATCCAGTTGTTATTTTTAGAAACGAATTCCTATTTTGTAGAGTGCCCGAAAAGAGGGCTGCAGGTGGAAGGAGTGATTTGGTGCTGAGGGAATAAGATTGCCGTGTAGTCAGGAGAGGGTTTATTTCGATGGTACTGAGATAGTGGCGATAGAATGTTGTATGTTTAGCAAGTAATTTGTTGATCTACACAGGAAGCACCAAGATTTATTGATTGTCAGTTCGCCTTCGACGATAACTTCGGAAGTTTACGGGATAAAACTGATAAAAGTGTTTAAATATTCTTCGTTTTTACACCCAGCGGGAAATGTAATGGCTAGGTAAGCGAGGTGATAATGAGATGGACCCATTACCTTTGTGATGAAATAATAGCTTACTTTTACATAGGGATGTCCTATGGCGGTAAGTACTTACTGTAGGCATTACAAACGAGGACTTATTTCAGAGGTGAAGTGTATTAAGTGAATACACATAGATTACCATGTATGGCACGCAGAATAAAATTCTGGCTACCCTTTTTAGCATTAAAAACATTACTATCCAAAATTACCATTGCATTTCAGCTACATTTGGTGAGAATTTTACTAGCAAGATATCTTTTTGACTGCACTGCACGATCCACACCGAACGAATTTGGAGGACGGAATAAACTCAAGAAGAGAGGCTTCGACAAGACAAAGAATAATAAAAGCACATCACATTTCCAACGAAAGTATTTCACAAGTCATTACCTAGTCGCTTACCTAGCCATTACAATGTAAAGACCTCAATTTTACTAAATTTGCAGTAGAATTTTTCAATTACCATGTAAGCGGTTACACAAATCATTAATGAATTCTTGGGTTACCTGAGTAGCCCCTCGTTAGTTTTCCTGCTGGGAGCCTTTGATTTGTTACATATAGGGTGTTAGTAATACTCTATTTACAAATTTTATAGCGCCAAACTATTAGGAGTCCTAGCATACGTGACAGACCCTGTACAAGCAGTTGCGGAAAAATTGTAAAGATGAGAGGATGAATATTAACAAAACTAGTTAATACTAAGTAAAGCCGGTTTATAGTACACTTCAGCCTGTCCCTGTTATGCTGTCTGTAAATTTTGGAAAGAAGGATTCAATTGTTTTACAGTTCCAGGATGATATATTTATGTGGATCTATCATTATAGCCAAGGTCCTAAATCCAAAGCAATGCCTGAATGCGAAAGGATCTTTTTGATTGAAAGCCGTGAATTATGCCTACTGGGGACACCACAATATAAAAAAACGCGCCCTGTACTCGACCTCTTAGGTGGTGTTGAAGAGAGTGCACAAGACTTATTATATTTATAAAGCACTTACAATTCCTGGTGCGTTATAAATTTTAAAATATTCTTTTGGGGTAAAGTGCGACAGTTTAGCATGGAATGGTTTTACATAAAGAAAGATTTTACTTTTCCCATATCATTAAACATTAAATTTTAATGATGAGGCAAAATACTTCATTGCCTGGGATACTATATCGAGCCCTTCCCGCCGTTTTATCGTAAGCGACATTTTTCGAAAATTCGTTTTTTACCGCAAACGACGTTAATTTAACCTTCGAAACATACCACCAATTTTGACATTAATCGGATAATAAACTAGCCTAACTAATAAAATAATTAGCCTAACTAATTTCAGCCCATTACAAATAACAGATACAAAAATAAGTAAAAAAAACCTTCTCCTGTAAAATTTACTTTTTGTCGGTTACGATAAAACGGCGGGAAGGGCTCGATATGATAAAAACCTCTTCCATATGTAATTTAAAACTTTTTACTGAAATTTTCTCAGGCTCAACTTTTGGTCGAAAATAGAAAAATTTTTATATTCTGTACCAAGCAGAAATTAAAATTTGCGGCACCGTATCCACCTGCAGACAAAAAAATATGATTTCATAAAAAAATAAAAATCTTCCACGACTAAATTTTTCCCTAAACCTGAAAAATCGTTTTTAAGCAACACAACAACAAAAATTCCGAAAATTTTGCCTCAAAGAACGGCAGGCGCAATCGCAAGTAGATATATCCCAATTCATGCGATTGCTATATACATGAATTCAAAAGTTCAATGTACATAAGCAGCGAAACCGATAGACAGCTTTTATATATTTCGAAAGCTCTTGAGTCTCAGTTTTAACATGGATTTTTGAAATCAGTGTAAGTAAGGCCATCTATGTCCAAAGCCCGCAAACAAGGTTACGTATCTACTTATAGATAATCAATGATACCTACTTACTCTATAATCAATGCATACCACTAGGAACTAGAAAATGGATGAAGGTTCCAGAAGTTAAATAAAGGTGGAGCTGATATATAAAAGCGACTTTCAGGCGGTGAGAGAGTCAGTTTTTGATTTGAAAGGCGATGAGAGTGTTCTAAAGTGAGAACAATGAAAAGTGGTGATTTAAAATTGAATTATAAAGCGATGGATAGAATTTAATAGTGCGAGATATTAAATTGAAAGTGATTATAGTGAACTATAAGAATTGTGTTTGTTATTAAATTGTGTTTTGGTTTGTAATAAATAAATATTTGTGTGAATAATTAAAAAGTGTATTCCTTAATTAATCCTACGAATCCGTTAAGCTGTAAAAACGTAACAATATGTTAATTATTATTACGCAAGAATTGTCAAGGGTGGGCTGAAAAAATGAACGAAGCTAAAGAATATCAAGCTAAAAGAAAGTTATCGATATTACAAAATAAATAATTTTTTTAATCACCCTTCGACTCTGTTTGCAAACTAAAATAATAAACGGGTACCTGCATTGAACATTGCCGTAAAATTACATTCAAATGTTTTTATACCCAACTAGCCGCTTTAATTCATTTGGCTCAAGCAGATACGTCCCAATACATTCCACCTTCCACAAAGCTCTTCACCAAAATCACAACCACGTCAATTATTTCGTGGTTAAAAGCTTCAGGCTGAGGTAAACTCAATGCGAGGTAAAACAAATTTTGTTGACGATTTCTTATATGAGTTGAGACTTCTTTACGCGTTAATTCTATGCTATTAGTCCGTTTTTGGCCACAAATGGCACCCTTGTTCGATGTGCCCCACAAGAAGTTAGCTGAATTTTTCCCATTTCGACGATTTGTTCAAAATTAAATTAGTCGAAATGGAGCAATGCAAAAAGAAGTTCATTGGAAATTTTTTTTTTTTTTTTTTTTTTTTTATATGAAAAAACCAAGCTTAGGTGTAACCCTTTGTACTACCAGTCCGTCATGTCGTTCAGTTCATGGTGCAATGTCTAGTAGTAGCTTGGTTTGAAGAATAGAGGAGAATAGGAAAGGTTAGAGGGGGTCTGGAGGGTGTAGAAGAAAATGACGATGAACCTCACGTTTGAACTCTGAGATGTTGTACGAGTTCGGAAATACCGACTGCGGGAGATCATTCCACAATCGAGTTGTTCTATTCATAAACGAACTTCTGAACCGTATTGTGCGTGAACGAGGGGGCTGTAGGGTATGGGGGTGAGCCGAGCGGGCTAGTCTTGTGTTGCGGGAAAAGTGTTGCCGTGCAGGCAGGAGGTCCTGAATTTCGGTGGAACAGTCGCCATGGTAATAGCGATAAAGTATGGAGAGGGCTGCTACATTCCTACGGTGGCTCAAGGTGTCTATGGAGGCGCGAAAGGGGCCATCACCAATGAGTTTGAGGGCACGATTTTGCACCTTGTCGAGACAAGCCAAGGTGGTTTTTGGGGCGCCTGCCCAGATATGTGAGTTGTATTCGAGGCGCGGCCGAATGTAGGATTTGTATATTGTAGCCAGTGCGGCTGGCTGGAGGAGTAACTTGCATCTCTTGAGAAATCCAAGGCATTGGGAGGCTTGTTTGGCGATTTGGAATATGTGATCGTTCCATCGCAGATGCTCCGTTAAAGTTACCCCTAGGATGTTGAGAGTTGAGTCAGCCGTTAGGTTCTCTCCATCCACCGAGACAGGAGGAAGGTCGGTACAATTTTTGTTGGAGATCAGACAGTGCTTCGTTTTTGTGGCATTGAATTCGACGCGGTTCATTTCGCCCCAATGAAGAATCGATTCGATATCCCGGTTGATCGAAGCCGACATCAGTTGACGGTGGTAAAGACAAGGTCTGGCACGTGCTTGTCTTATATTGTCGAAGGAGTAAGAGAAATTCAGAGTACCGTCATCAGCGAAGCAGTGAAGTGGGTTGGAGGGGATTGAGAGCAGATCATTAATGAAGATTAGAAAAAGTGCGGGTGAAAGAATTGACCCCTGGGGAACTCCGGCCGAAATGGCGTGGGGGTTGGATTCGACGCCATCCAATACTACCTTGATTGAACGGCCTGAAAGAAAGCTCTTAATCCAGTTCCTTAGAACTAAGTGTATACCAATAGCTTGGAGTTTATTCAACAGAGCTGGGTGCCATACTCTGTCAAAAGCCTTTGATATATCTAGAGCAACTTGGCTAGACTCACCAAAGCTGTGAATGCTTTGGTTGATACGCTCGGTTAAACACACAAGCAGATCGCCAGTAGACCGTTTAGATCTGAAGCCGTATTGTCTGTCGTGTATAATTTGGTTGGATTCTAGATATTTCATCAGCCTTTTATTGATTATTGTCTCCATGATTTTGGAGAGAACAGAAGTAATTGCTATTGGGCGGTAGTTTAAGGGGTCGCTGGCTTCACCTTTTTTTGGGATTGGCTGAACATGAGCTAGTTTCCAAGAGTCGGGATACACTCCGGAGAAGTAAGACAGGGCAAAAAGTTTGCGCAGAGGTTTAGCCAAAGGTGAGGCACATTTTTTAAGTACCATAGGGGGGATTTTGTCGGGACTAGTGGATTTGTTGGCGTCGAGTTCCTTGAGACACCTAAACACCTCGCAAGTCCTGAAGTGCACTCCGTCCATTGAGTGGGTGGTATTCTCGAGAGTGGGGGGTGACATAGCAGCATCGGGTAAAGAAGAATTTGCGGCGAACAGAGAAGCTAATAGGTCGGCCTTGGGTTTGCTTTCTGTTATCACTTCCTTGTTGTGAATAAAAGGAGGTGTTGAGGAGGAAGTAAAATTCTTCTTGATGGCAGTTACCAAGGACCAGAAGTTTTTGCTGCCTGTAGTGGAGTTAAGAATCTTACTTCTCAATCTATCATCAAATGATGATTTGACTTTCCTGATGATGGAGTTACAGGAGTTTCTAAGTCTGACGTACTCACGACGAAGTGGCTCATTAGGCGAAAGTAAAAAACTAAATTTTCTTTTAATTCAAATAATTAAAGTTCAACTCAGTACCTTTCAAATAAGACCAACTTGATGAAAATCGATCGATCAGGTTGAAAGATATTGCATTTTGAAAAAAAAAAAAAAATACATAAAATTTCATTTGTTAATAACTATGACAATTGTTAATATTTTTCATTGATATTTGGTGAAAATGCTCCTTCTGTGACAGGCTTTCGAACGAATATATTTGCAATAAGATTAAAAAAACATTTATTTTTACTGATCGATTTGAGGAATTTCTACCCATATATATATATAGGTATATATATATATATATATATATATATATATATATATATATATATATACATACATACATATATATATATATATATATATAGTAAATTATATAACATACTATCACAGATATGTACATAAAATACGGATGCCCAGTCGAATAGGCGAAACGCCGAAACGTATTCCATGTTGCCGATAGCGATTAATCGAAGCAAAATATTTAAATGGGGAGCTTTTATGCAACAGTGAACAAATCCAGTTTGAATAATTTGGTGCGCTACAGGTTCAATCCTTTTCCAAAGGTTAGGCCTGCGGACCATGAATTTGAAATTAACGGGAATTTGAAATTCTCGGATACCAACACACTAACACAAAAGAATGCCGCAGCTGGCACTAGCAGTCATGCTGACTGTACCATGGACACCTCGGCACCGCAAAGCGCCAACAACACCAACATCAACACAGCGGAAGCTTCTACATCGGGGGATAATTCCGTTTGCAGAATAATAATCATCGAAAAAAGAAAAAGGAAAGTAATCACAGGAGACCATTCTGAAAATTATTTTGAAAATTATTCTAGTAGCAATAATAGTCATAACTCTAAGTATAAGAAAAAATCTAAATTGTCAGATACAAATAATATCACATACAATAACAGATTTAGAAAACTTGACTCGATTGAAAATTTTAACTTCGAAGTTGACGAAAGTGATGGTGGGCGTGGGAAGGTGCGTGACACTTCCGTTGCTATTGAATTAGGTGATGGTGACGGCGGGAACAGGAAAGGCTACTGTCCACCTATTTTCATTGATCTTAAAGAAGGGCTCGAAGTGAACATACGAAGCCTTAATGAATTAATTTTTAAACTGATCCCTGACAGTACTCATAGAATTCACCGCACTAGGCGGGGAACTGTTAAGCTTTTTCTAAAAAAAACCGAGCGAACATACCAAAATATTCAATGTTTTAAAGGAAAATAAGATTCCCTCTTACATCTTCACTCCAAAGGAGAGGAAAGTTACTACACTCATTTGTAAAAACCTGTATGGTAATTACACTCTCTCCGAGGTGGCAATTTATATGAAAAAACACTACCCCAACATAAAATTCTTGAGTATTAAAAACTTATCAACGCCTTACACGGTTAAGAATGGAATTGATCTTGAAGCTTTTGTCTTCCAATTTCCGGCCTACGGTGATACGCTAGAGGTAGCGAAAGTTAGATATATTTTATCCTCTGGGGTTTCCTGGGAAAAATTTAAAAGCTCATCACTACTGCAATGTAAGAATTGTCAGGAGTTCGGGCATTCCGCGGTAAACTGTAATTTCGATTACAAATGCGTGAAATGTAACCAAAAGCATGACCCTAGGCTGTGTAGCAAACCTGATGACTCACCCCGCAAATTTTAAGGGTTGCCCAACTTACAAAAAAAACTGGAATTCCTAAATAAAAGGAAAGAACTACAAGAGAAAAGAAGGACAGAAAGGTCCTCAATCAAGCCAACTTCCCTAAGTTCAGCAAAACAATTAACCCGAAGGCCGGGGTTAGCAATTTGAGGAGCGAGGTCTCATATGCCGACTCTCCTAGAGGAGGAGGCGCACATGATAATAGGAGAACTAGTTCCCGTGAGCAGTTCAGTGACAGCGGGTATCTTGGGACCGATCCTCGGCATTCCCCCCCCAACAGAGACAGAGATAATATTAATAAGAATTTAAGTTCGCGAGATTATATCAATGTATTGGATCTTTCCGACGAACTCTATGGAATTAATTTTCAAACCCTAACAGAATCTATTAAACTTTTTCTACCCCTCTACCGTTCAGCCCGGGATTTGTACACGAGGAGACGCCTCTACCTTCGCTTTGTGCTCGACCTCTGCCAAAATGCAGAGGCCAGCTCAGGGAATTAGGGTGGCTTCTCTCAACGTTGGATCTCCCGTGGCTCTCAGTAGGAGGTGGTTACTTGAAAATATTATTCTTGATAATAATTACGACATAGTCTTAGTGCAGGAGACAAAACTAAATAACAGACACAAACTTGAATTTAAGGGCTTCCTAACCCTCAGAAACGACAAGGGGCAAGGAACAGCCATAATAATTAAAAACAATATCCAATGTAACAAACGCTCACTTAACTTAAATGGGTGATTGTCATGATATGGGAGTAGTGGCTGGCTGGGCGTTGTTCTCTACCTACAACGCCTCAAACAAATTTTTTCTGGGGTGAAAATCTCCATCTAGTAATACAACATTCTCTCCTTCATCGCCTCCCGCGGCAAGCACTCTTGAACAAAATGGCGGCCCTTCAACCACCGAAAATGTCGCCTCCGTAACCTGTCCATTTTCCGCTTTTACGTCACGGCACTACGTTTACGGAAAAACAGTGCATTATTGCCGCGCGCCTAGGGTCTCAAACGATAGCAGCAGTGTTCCGAAACTGATCACCGGTATGTATTACGCGGGCGGATACCTGCTTAGTTAGATGTCAGTGCTTACATTCGGACTGTTGTTTGTTGCAAATTTCAATAAAAACTATAAGAATAGCGTACACGCAACGACAAATTGGTTGTCAAGTGGCACTAAGTAGTGAAAACGAATCGTCACAAGTTCCTTTATGAATGTTTATCCTCGCCGGACGTTTAGACTGTGAACAATTTATAAACAAGAGAGCAACCCTCAAGAAAATTATCGAAGAAAAAAAAACTGTCGCCTCTGTAATGTGTGTTTTCGTTGTGATATGTGTTGCAAATCTCTTTTAACTCGGTTCGGTGAATTTGTTTGCATTTGTAGAGCAAGCAAGTTTTCGGAAAAATTGTGTGCTCTCATTGGTCATGAAAGCGACGGATTTTTCGATGAAATGTCGCTACCGTAATTGTCGCCTCGGAAGCCATATAATTTCGGCTTTTCGATATAAACTTCTCACTATCTATACCTCGTGTGTATTTATGTGGAAATATACAGAAAGTACTTCAAAATAATGTTGAAAACACATGAGAAAATTTTTTTTCAGCACTTTTTTTTGCTCACCAGCAAATCTCAAATACTCCCATTTCATGACAATCACCCAAATATACCTTACACAGCTTTAGAAATCTCTCTCCATGTGGATAATGCACCCGGAATGAAAGTATTCTTTATTTCGATTTACATATGTTCCTACAAACCAAAATAAAGGAGTTCTTCAAAATTTGTTGAACGTCGTGGCTTCTGCACGGAGTAACTTCGATGGGATTGTCATGGGTGGGGACTTCAATGCCAAGCACCCGGACTGGGCGAATAGCGTTATGAACATCAATGGGAAATACCTTAAAGAGTGGCTGGTAGCACAGAGTACTTAAGATACAGAGGGAACAACAGGAACAATGGGTTACGACGTCCAAAATGGGTCACAAGTCGTAACCCAGCAAACCAATCTGTAAGATAACTTAACGAATTCGTTACGGAAATTCGTATTTTTTTCCCGAATTCGCAATAGAATTCTGAACAAATTCGGAAAGAAAAATATATGAAGAGGTTGACACGACATCGTTAAAGAAATTCTTTTCGAAATCGTTACGAAATTTAGTAATGATTTAGCAAAGCTTTTTACCCCTAATAAAAGCTTCACGCCATTTACTTTACTAAATTTCGTAACGATTTCGAAAAGAATTCTTTAACGATGTCGTGTCAACCCCTTCATATATTTTTCTTTCCGAATTTGTTCAGAATTCTATTGCGAATTCGGGAAAAATATACGAATTTCCGTAACTCTTAAATGGAATTGAAACAATTATTATTACATACCTTGCTATTTAAAAAACACACTTTTAAAAAATACTCACAAAAATACAACAAACTTCAATTTCACAATAATGCACTTGCGCACTTCACTTTGACACACGATGTAAGTTAAGACAAGTGTTCCGATTTCTGGCCTACTTCGTTAAGAAAATTTGTTACCGGCTTCGTCGTGACATTGTTGCGAAATTGTTTTCCGAATTCTTTTCGATTTAGGTTCGACTAATCGCCACATAAAAAGCTTTAGTTTTTGTGGTTGTATTGCTTTCGAAAATCTTTCGACTTGTAGGAATTCGGAAAGTTTGGTTTGCTGGGATCCCATCCGAGCTTTTTGTTTTCTTTGAGAGCGAAACCCATCATGACTCTCTTTTCAAGTTTTTCACTGCTAAGCAGGATGTGTGTGCGCAATTACTTTTTGGTGTGGTAGTATAGTAATGAACTGAAATAGAATCTTTGGAAAGGAAAAGAATATTTTTCTACCTGCGATTGTGATAATAAAATGAAATGGGTCTTATATTGTTTTTAACTAACTTTTTTTCGTAAACGAACGATTAGGCTGGCGCACTAAAAATATAAAAAACAATTAAAATATTAAAATTGCTAATAAGATTTTTTGGGAGTTTAGATGATATAAAAAATTAAGAATTGTAAAATGATTGGAAAATTTTTAATTTTTAAAGATTAATGTGTATTTAAATTATTAACTTTACGAAAAAAAGTTATATTACATTTCTAGTTCTAAATCCGTCCAAAAATATTACAAAATTGTTACAATTTTAATTTTCGTTTTGTTATAAAATAACTGTTTATAATAATATATCCCTTATGGTACCAGGATATACCTTGGCAACTCAACGTTTCCTAACACAATTATAAAAATACTATCCTAATATAGAAAATTTATCCTGTGACGCGATGACGCGGTCGAAAGTTCCTTTGCTGCCTGCTCTAATAGTGGAACCAGGTGGTTTATTTATTAAATTTACACGTTATATCAAAACAAATATGTTTCCACTTTGTTTGAAACTCCTAATTTTTCAATTTTTTTGGGAGTTACTTGGAATATTTGACATTTTTGTTAGTTGCATCGTATTCATGCATTTTAAACACACTTTTCTTTGAACTGGCCTGATGTTTTGAACACAACTTGGGAGCCGTGACACCACTTGCTGTCAAAATTTGGGGGACTCGTTCCCAAAGTGCTTACTGGAACAAAAATACATCTAGTCCAATCTATCGAACTTACTGTACAAAATTTTCCAAGATCCAACATTCAAAAACAAATATCTCTTAAATGGTAGGTTTTATCGCAAAAATAATTACAATAACAACTGTAGATCATGCAATTTTTTCACAAACGATAGTATATACTCCTTCGAATTTATATTTTGCGAGTTTATATTTTGCATAGTATATAACACCACCGTAGGCGCATTTTAAAACGTAGGCACAACCCACGATTTGCTGTGATCAAACAAGCACAACTATATTTGCATATACGGCAAGAACAAAGAGGATAAGAGGGAAATATGGATGGCATACAGTACACCAAGCTATTTATTAATCGTTATTAGCAATTTTTCTGTCTTTTCTGGTATAGCACTTTTGCATAGGTTTTGATTTAATGGAATTTCTTGCGACCGTTCACTAAACCCCTTCCCAAAAATTTTGATATGAGCTTTACCCAAATCAAAAAGAAGTTGTCAAGGTGAATGTAAGACCCCGGATTAGTACTGTTTATGTAATTTTTACTATTTAAAAGGGACTCATTTTTAAGTCCAAGCCATTCTCCTTGTTTTAATAAATATTCTTGCAATTATTACAATGTTCAACCTTTGTTTTGAATATATATTAGTTTATAGAAGCCTCATCTGAGAAATTATTTGTTAACACTATTTCTACCACGATTTTGTGTGTACCTATTTTGACCAAACGGTGTCTTTTCAATCTTTGTAACAAGAAAAAACAGTAATCATAAAAACAGCACTGTAATGAAACTTTTTCCTTATTTAATATCACAGTTTTTACAAATCAATGGTTTCTCTACTAAGCATTTTCCACACGCATACTTTGAAAAGTGTTTTTCGACACCTCTTGGTAGAAATAGTGCTTAAACAACGGTATCAAGTGCCTCTTATAAATACCAGTACTTTCATTAAAATTTTCATTATCGACTTACAAAGAAAGTAAGTCCTTGACAAGAACACCCCCTAAGTTTGTTTAACATTGATTATAATTCACAGCATCTAACAAAGTAAAATCTTCATCTTCATTGCATGTCATTCGGCTGGAAAATTTTAAATGACATTATCTGCGATAAGGATTTAAACGTCCGGACCACTGTCCTTATAGGTCTGGTCTATAATGGACTCCGACCGGCTTCTCCTTTTCAACTTAGTGTTGGAGAAAATAATCCAGGTGTGCCGTGATCACCTAATTGTCACCCCTTAAAAAATCACCTTATTTATAATTCTAATTTTATTGAAAATTCTAACCTTTATACAATTAATTTCTTAAATCTATAATTCATACAATTCAACTTTAAAATTTCATATAATTCATATAATATAATTGATGGTTTTCTAATAATTTCATTTATTCATTCAACAAAAACTTAACTTATATGGATATTGCCAAAAAAATTGCCTTGAAAATATTAGCTGCGTTCCTTCGTTTTCTGGGATGCTTTCCTTGGCTGGATTCGATGTACTGGGTTACTCAAGTTCACAATTTCTCTGAGTAGATGGCGCGGACTTTGTAGAAAAATGATGCTTTCGGCTCGATTGCTGCTTGGTTCGGCCCTGCTTGGTTGATTTGGATGTTGTCTATCACTGGTGTGCTGGTTTACGTGTTGCTGGATATAACTATGATTGATTAGCGTAAAGGGTTATATTGGGATGCTGTCTCAATTCTACAGCTTAGGATGTTGACGGTACAATACTCCGTCAACTGATTCGGATTTGATTAGCGTAAGGGGTTATATTGGGATGCTGTCTCAATTCTACAGCTTAGGATGTTGACGGTACAATACTCCGTCAACTGATTTGGATTGGGAATTATAGATTTTTAGATTATCAGGCTCAATTCTCCTGATTGGGTGAGATCACTATAGTTTTCCTAGGCTCAGTTCTCCTGGGAAAGATCGAAGTGATCTGAGTCTTTTCGTTCAAGTGCTGCGATATTTATTGTGATCATGGCCATGGGCAATTTTGGAAAGCAATTTGGTGGGGCATTGGAATTGGAATTGGATTCACTTCTTTGTGTGCGTGCCCCTTCTTATATTTATATCAGCTGTCTTATTTTGACATATGGATGAAAATAGGTAAGTTAATATATTTTTAAGGTTTTACGATAATTAATGTATTTTATGTATTTTAGGTATTTTTAGGTGGGCGGAACCCTGGATTATGTATCATGTGTATTGTTTGGTGTTACCACTGACATATAGAATGGACTGCTTATGAGAAATTTTTCATGGCACCAATTTGTTCCATAGGCTACAAACCTTTTTTCACTCCATGTAAACACCGGAATCACTTTTGAAATTTACATTTTTTTAAATACGTACTTAAAACATTAAAACAACACAAATATTTTGTTTAAAAAAATTAATAAACACTATTTTCACTTTTTCACCTTTAAAAATGCCTTTTTTTCATTAATTTGCAAATTTTATGTGTATCTGATTTAAGTTCTCAACGCCTGTCTTAGCAACTGACATTCTCACCGGGGGCTTATGGGGAAAAGAGCAAAAGATATAAACATCACTATACCCGTCTATTTTTTTCTAATTGATTTAACGCAAAAGATATAAACATCACTATACCCGTCTATTTTTTTCTAATTGATTTTATTTCTGAGTGCTTCTGTCAGTTTGGGGGCTTATGGATGAGCGAGCGACTATACCTTTTTGGTGTCATCGGTTTGTATGGGAATAATTGCTGATGAGCAGTCCATTATTATATGTCAGTGGGTGTTACCAGGTAAGTGATTTATGTTATTTGGTTATACATATTTTTTGATTTGTTTACATTTTTAGATTTTGTTCGTGAGTGGAGTTTGGCGATGACGGGATTCTTAACTAATGTTTAGATACGTTTTTGAATTTTACAATTTGAGTGATTCTTTGTGATTTTTTTTGTTTACTTTTTAGGTGCTGCCGCAATACTTCTATTGTTTTTGGGTTAATTGGTTATATTTAACCTTTTTATATTGATCACGCAAAATTACCTCTATCAAATACATGTGGAGAGAGTAAACAAGCCCTTTGACAAGATGGATTTACTGATGTCTAATAGTGCATTCCAATTGACTACTAGTGAACAAATTAAGCTTGGATATTTGGCACTGTTTGGAATTGAATGAGCCAGGATTATGTGGATTGCAAATTGTTTCTGATGATGAGTGCAAATATTTTCAGGTGTCGCCGCAACATACTCCCCGCCTTGACATCGCTGCGATGTCAATAATTTTCAGTTCATGGTTTGGAAGGAAAATTTTGTTTTTCAGTTTTGTTGTTGTTCTTGTTTGTTTTTTTTGTTTTAATAAATAAAGATTCACGGTTAAATTTTATAATTTTTATTTCAAATTTCCTTTTTTTTTGCCCCCTTTTTTTGTTTTCAGGGTTGGTTGTTCTTATTTTCTTTCTTGGATTGTTGCATTTTTACCTTTAGCTGGTTATCCGCCGTTTTTTGGAAGCGGATAATTCTTCCATTTATGCTGGTGCGGTAGGATTTTTTTGCGCTGCGGATTTTCTCCCATGGTAGTGGGAGATCCTTAATTTGTGTCCATAATTCCTTCGTGATTATGAAGTCCGGCGGTGGTTGAGCTTTCCGAGCCCTGTATTCCTCCAACGTTATCCTTAATGCACTTTTTTTGTTTACACCTTGATTTTTGGATAGTGATTTAAACTCTTCAGCGAAATGTCGATGCTGGACGATTTTTAATAATGTGAGTAGGGAATTTCGGATCTCAGTGTTGGTGAGATAGCCCTTGGATTTTTCTATTGTCCTCCTTTGACAGTTGTTTTTAAATCTTTTACAATATGCAACTACTCTTAGCAGCTTGGTAAGTGAAGAAAATCTTGTAGTAATGTCGTCTGCTTTAACTGCGGTTAAACAACAGGGTGGCTGTTTTCGGGATTCCAGACTGGTTGATTGTGTTATCTTCGTGATTGGCCATTCAGCTTTTGGTTTTTGTAGCCATTCAGGGCCCTTCCACCATAGTGTGTGATTCTTCAATTCTTCTGGTGATAGCCCTCTGGTGGCACAGTCGGCTGGGTTTTGTTTGGAGGAGACGTGTCCCCATTTCACTTCCTTTAGCAATTCATGGATGAGTGATACTCGGTTGGCGATGAACGATTTCCACTTGGATGGATGTCCATTTAGCCATGCTAGTGTTATTTCCGAATCTGTCCAAGCGAAAGTAGGTGTTGTATCCGTGGTTTTTAGCGCTTTCTTTATACAGCTGATTAATTTTGCAAGTAGTACCGCTCCACATAACTCTAAACGTGGGAGTGAGACTACCTTTATTGGTGCCACTTTGGTTTTGGCGGTAAGGATGCTGGTTTTTCTAATTCCGTTTTGAATCGTGCAGTAGTAGACGACCGCTGCATAAGCTTGTGTGGATGCGTCGCTGAATCCATGGATTTCTACCTTGGTATGTGTGTCTAACGTGTTTAGCCATCTTGGAATCTGGATTTGGTCTATCTTGCGAAGCTCTTGGTGATACTTTATCCAATCTGATTGTAACTCTAGTGGTGGAACATCATCCCAGTCTATTTTAGCCAACCACAACCGTTGAATCATAATTTTTGCCGGTATAATTATTGGTGATGCCCATCCTAGTGGATCAAATAATTTTGAGATTGCTGACAACATTGTTCGTTTGGTCATAGGTTCTACTCGTAGTTCTTCCTTCAAAGTGTAGGACAGTGTATCATTTCTCGGATTCCAATAAATGCCAAGGGTTTTCACTTTGTCTTGTGCGTTTATATTGAAGGACAATTCTATTTCTCTTAATTCTGTTGGTATAGTTTCTAGGAGTTGTGGAGAGTTCGAAACCCATTTTCTTAGTTGAAACCCGCCAGATGTCATGAGGTTTTGAAGTTGTTGTTGTTTAATGATAGCCTCTTCTATAGTGGGTGCCCCTGACATTAGGTCGTCGACGTAGAAATCGGTTTTGGCAGCAGCTGATCCAATTGGATAATTTGTTTGTTCATCGATGGCTAACAGTTTTATGATTCTGGTGGCTAGATATGGAGCGCTTTTTGTTCCAAACGTGACGGTGAGTAATCGAAAGTCCTGAACAGGAGCTTGTACTGACTCACGCCATACAATTCTCTGGTAATCAGCATGATGTTTTGCTATTCGAATCTGCCTATACATTTTTGTAATATCCGCTGTAAATGCAATGTGATTGAGGCGCCATCTAAGGAGGATCGAAAATAGATCGTCTTGCTGAGGAGGTCCATTTAGCAATATGTCGTTGAGTGATGTACCAGTACTTGATGGTGCTGACGCATTGAAGACTACACGTAGCTTTGTTGTAGTACTATCTTCCTTTATGACCGAATGATGCGGTAGATAGAAGTTTGGATCCTGTGGATATGAGTTGTTGGCCTCTGTGGGAGTTAGCGGCTCCATGTGATTGAGTGTAAGATATTCCCTTAGGCAATCGTTGTAGAGTTTTTTCTGGTCTGGATTCTTACTTAACCGAGTTTCCGATCGGTATAAGCACGAGACTGCTCGAGGTCGAGATATTCCTAGGCGTATGTTGTCTTCAGCAAATGGTAGTTGAACCTCGTACTGTCCATTGGAGAGTCGCTTGTGTGTTTTTTGGAAAATTTCTTCACACCGTTGTTCTTCCATAGTTAAGGGCTTCTCTGCGGTGATTTCTTCCAATTCCCAAAATTGTGTTAACTGCTGTTGTAAATCAGCTGTAATGTGGAAACTGTTTACCTTGATAGTTGGTGTAACGTCATTAACTCTTCCAGATAGGATCCATCCCAACGATGTTTCTTGGGCGAGGGGAATTTCAGTGTTATCAGGTATGATGGTCCCTTTTCTGATAATTTGGCCGTAAATATCAGCACCCAACAATAGATCGATCTTGGCCGGACTGTAATACCAGGGGTCTGCAAGATTAAGCTGGTTTATGTGATGCCACTCTTGATTGTAGACCCTTCTTGATGGTAGGAAACTAGTAACCTTCTTTGTTACCAGCGCACTCATCCTTACTGAGAAGTCCTTGTTGTATTGGGATTTTAGCGTTAGATGGACTTGAGTATTGAGATTGCCGATATTGATTTCTCCAGCTCCGAATATATCTGCCCGGATGGATTTTCTTTTCAGACGTAGTTTTTGCACGACGGATTCTGTTATCAGGGAAACTTGGGATCCTGGATCTATTACTGCTCTTACTTTGGTTTCATGTCCTGAGTCGGATTGGAGCCTCACGATTGCGGTTGCTAATAAAACTTGATGTGGTTGATCATCGTAGTTCACCATAAGGGAATTAAGGTTGCCCATATGTGAAGAGTTCTGGTTTGGGGAAGATATTGCTGATTCTGGTTGTATACCAGATGTTACCATTGCAACAGTTGACTGGATTCTATCTTTATTGGGAACGTGAACTGGCTGATTGGGATAGTTGGATGTCTGAGAAATCATGCGTCTTCCTTCGGGATAGTGATGCAATAATGAATGGTGACGTTGACTACAAATCTTACAAGTGTGTTTACTCGGACACTGTGCTGTTAAATGACCATATCCTAAGCAATTTATACACAGTTTTTTAGATTTCACGAATTTCATTCTTTCTGTCTCTGCTAACTTGGAAAATTGGTGGCATTGCCGAACGCTATGGTTGTTTCGACAATAACTGCAGGTTGGGGTGGTGGTCACATGGAATGCCTGGGATGTCATCCTTGGTCTTGCTGAGAAGTTCCGAAAGGTCCTACGTGTTGTTGTTACCTTCCTTCCAATGGCCTCTAGCGTTCTAAAACGTCCTTCCAGAAACTCGCGTAGTGTGTCCCAGGTTGGTATATCAGTGCTCTTGCTTACACTCTGTTCCCATAATTGGTGAGTTTCGGGCGGGAATTTTTGTACGATTGTGTAAATTATCACTGCGTCCCAGCTCTCGACTTCGATGCCTAGGTTGAATAGTGCTGCAGGCATTCGGTGGTTACGTCCATCAAGCTCCCAATCCCTTGTGCAGACTCAGCGGACAAGGTGGGTTGGTTGAATAGAAGTTTCAGCTGGGCGTTGACCAACACTCTTTTGTTATCGTACCTTGCCTTTAGGAGTTTCCAAGCTGGCTCGTAATTGTCGTTGTTGACCTGAACTTGACGTAAAAGGCCCTCAGCTTCTCCACATAGGTATAGTTTCAAGTACTGAAGTTTTTGCGCGTTAGATAAGCTGTGGTTCTCGTGAATCAAACTCGTGTAGAGATCGTGGAAAGTAGTCCATTTTCGGTAATCTCCGGAGAACTTGTCTAAGGATATTTTGGGTAGTTTGATTAGATGCTCCTTGCTTGGGTTTGGTATCACCTTGGGTTCTTCTACAGTGGGAGATGGACTACTACATCTCTTGATGTGGGATACTCAGTTTCGAAACGAGATTCAATCGCGCCGTAATTTGTATAGAAGTATTCCTCCATTTCTTCGTATATATTCCTCGTGAAGTAGTTATTTTTTAATAGGTCGGAATCCGCAGGTTCGTCATTCCTGGCCATAAGAATCTCCGTGTGGGTTTTCTGTATGTTCTGGAACAGTTTTTCAAAATCCTGAAGTCGTTTTTTATAGTAGGAAGTGGTTCGTCTGCTGGCTCCATCCTTTCGATAATTTGTGATAAACTTTTCCAGAAGCTCCTTTTGCGCGAATTGTAGTTTAATTGCCGTTTCCATATTGATTTAGTTTAGTTAGTTTAGGTCACTGGCTGCTACGATTTCCCCTTGAGGTGACGTGATCAGGCTAGATGTACGTTTTCCTTTCGGAATCCGGCTCGAAGGACCAAAATGTGCCGTGATCACCTAATTGTCACCCCTTAAAAAATCACCTTATTTATAATTCTAATTTTATTGAAAATTCTAACCTTTATACAATTAATTTCTTAAATCTATAATTCATACAATTCAACTTTAAAATTTCATATAATTCATATAATATAATTGATGGTTTTCTAATAATTTCATTTATTCATTCAACAAAAACTTAACTTATATGGATATTGCCAAAAAAATTGCCTTGAAAATATTAGCTGCGTTCCTTCGTTTTCTGGGATGCTTTCCTTGGCTGGATTCGATGTACTGGGTTACTCAAGTTCACAATTTCTCTGAGTAGATGGCGCGGACTTTGTAGAAAAATGATGCTTTCGGCTCGATTGCTGCTTGGTTCGGCCCTGCTTGGTTGATTTGGATGTTGTCTATCACTGGTGTGCTGGTTTACGTGTTGCTGGATATAACTATGATTGATTAGCGTAAAGGGTTATATTGGGATGCTGTCTCAATTCTACAGCTTAGGATGTTGACGGTACAATACTCCGTCAACTGATTCGGATTTTATTAGCGTAAGGGGTTATATTGGGATGCTGTCTCAATTCTACAGCTTAGGATGTTGACGGTACAATACTCCGTCAACTGATTTGGATTGGGAATTATAGATTTTTAGATTATCAGGCTCAATTCTCCTGATTGGGTGAGATCACTATAGTTTTCCTAGGCTCAGTTCTCCTGGGAAAGATCGAAGTGATCTGAGTCTTTTCGTTCAAGTGCTGCGATATTTATTGTGATCATGGCCATGGGCAATTTTGGAAAGCAATTTGGTGGGGCATTGGAATTGGAATTGGATTCACTTCTTTGTGTGCGTGCCCCTTCTTATATTTATATCAGCTGTCTTATTTTGACATATGGATGAAAATAGGTAAGTTAATATATTTTTAAGGTTTTACGATAATTAATGTATTTTATGTATTTTAGGTATTTTTAGGTGGGCGGAACCCTGGATTATGTATCATGTGTATTGTTTGGTGTTACCAGGTAAGTGATTTATGTTATTTGGTTATACATATTTTTTGATTTGTTTACATTTTTAGATTTTGTTCGTGAGTGGAGTTTGGCGATGACGGGATTCTTAACTAATGTTTAGATACGTTTTTGAATTTTACAATTTGAGTGATTCTTTGTGATTTTTTTTGTTTACTTTTTAGGTGCTGCCGCAATACTTCTATTGTTTTTGGGTTAATTGGTTATATTTAACCTTTTTATATTGATCACGCAAAATTACCTCTATCAAATACATGTGGAGAGAGTAAACAAGCCCTTTGACAAGATGGATTTACTGATGTCTAATAGTGCATTCCAATTGACTACTAGTGAACAAATTAAGCTTGGATATTTGGCACTGTTTGGAATTGAATGAGCCAGGATTATGTGGATTGCAAATTGTTTCTGATGATGAGTGCAAATATTTTCAGGTGTCGCCGCAACACCAGGGGTGACATTAAAGGACAGAATCCTCCACAAATACTGATGGCTTATGACACTGACATCATGGGAAGACCATCCACATATATGGTGGCCTCGTCTGCAAGAACACCTAACATTGGTCCCACAATCAAGGTAGAGGAATACGATTTTGAAGTGGTAAAAGTATTTACCTACCTTGAGTCAATAGTAGCAGCCCACTATAGCATGGTACTAGAAATACGCGCACGGCTTCTAAAAGCCAACAAAACCTACTGCAGTGTGTCAAGACACTACAAATCCAAGCACTCTAACCTCCTAACCTTGTTCGACAGTAACTTCCTTCGGAAAATTGTTGTGAAGAAGATACAACCCCAAATTGTACTAAATATATAAAGAACCTGCCACAACCATAGATATATCACGCCTACATTAGATAGGACATGTAACGGGAATGCCTGCAGAAGTGCCCCAAACTTCCTGTTCCTCCAAAGGCCAGAGCGATTAGGGTTACAAGACCTAGGAAGAGATATAAAGGTGACAAAAAAATGAACTTACAATTGGGTTACCAACCAGAACACAGAGATACAGGACCAAGATCATTGAACGAAAGTTCTTGAGGAGGCCTAGGCTCACAGGCGGCTGTAGTGCCAATGATGATGGAGATAAAGGACAATTCCGAAAATTTTACAACGACGAGATCTACGAGCGTTATAGCGACATAGATGTTGTGGAGAAATCAAAGCGCGGTAGGTCCCGGTGGACAGGGTATCTAGCTCTTATGAGTGAAGATGGACAGGATCGGAAAGTTCTCTACGGTAACATCTATGAGGGCGATAGCGAGGGAAACCCAACGTTCGCTGGAAGGATGGCTGGATAGAATCGGGATTGGTGGCGAGAATAGTTACGAGAGGGCGGGACGGTAAAGCGATTGTAGAGCCGTTAAATAAGAAGAAGTCATTAATGGATGGATGCATACATCGCATAAACCGTATTCACTTAACGAACTCGTATTAACCACATATGAACGACCATCTACCAGAGAAAGTCATAAGCTTCAACCAATTCAATTTACAGGACCATATCAAATCAAAAATGTTTTGGTAACGACCTGCTGCTGATGAGCTTGCAGACAGGGAAACGAAGTGGAAAGCACACCCCACTTAACCCGGATGGGAATGCCCTTGCCTCCTACAAACAAGCTGTGAGGAAAATCAGCTTGGCTCGAGCTGGGTTGAGTTGGATCACAGCAACGGTGTGCCGCACTCTTCATGCAATGTGGCCAACTTTGGACGCAAAGCGTTCAACATCTCATGTTCAGTTGAACCAAAAATGAGGTAAGCCATATAGTAAAGGTGCTGACCGGTCACTGTACCTTTGCCCCGCTCGCCGAAAGATTAGAACTTCCCCACAACGACTTATGAAGAAGTTGTGGTAATGAATAAGAAGAAGAAACTGTCTCCCATATTCTCTGTACATGTCCCGCCCTCGAAAGAAAAAGAGGACCTTCCTTGGCTCACCCTTTCTTAATGGATTAAGCGAGCTGCAAAATATTGGTGCTCTTAACCTCTGTCGCTTTATCAAAAGCTCAAAATGGCTTAAAATGGCCTGAACTTTGTTCCAACACTACATGGGATGGCATCACAATGTGCCCAATGTCGGGCTTAAGTGGGCAGCCATTTTAACCTGACCTAACGACCACTTCAGTGCCGGGATGGCGAGCGCTGTCTCCAAACAAGAAGACAACTTACTTTGTATGAATCATCGTTGCTGGTTGGTCAGCTGATGGGATTCATCAAATAATAAAACTGGTATCGCAATTTTTGCAATTAGGTTTGATAGTAAGTTAGTTAGTCATCTTTAGCCCTGGTTTTAAAAATCCGCACCATATAATTGTAGGTCTTTGACGGTTAAAAATGTATGCTACAATAGTTTCCTTCCATTTCTTGTGAACATTTAATGAAGTTTAATTTTTATAAAAATTATATATCTCAAAAATCAATAGTTTTCGAGCTAATCATGAAAAAGTAAATTTTATCCCTTTTAACCCCCCTAAAAAACCACACCAGGTGAAATTTACATTACATAGCCTGTCGTACATCATAACAAAGATGCCCACAACAATTCTTCTTTATCAGTTATAAATAAAACAAACTAAGTACTCTCACATTTTACAATAATAACAATAAAAAGCCAATATCCCCGAGAATATTCCTTAGTTAAACCAGAGAGGTAGATTTTTTATGCTATCCACCAAAATTTAATTTTGTTCATGGGCAGAAAACTTTGTTTTTTTCTTCGTACGTGCATAAATGAAAAAAAAAAAACACTCATAGCAGACGTTTGGGACTAGAAAAAACCTCCCCCCTTTCGAATTTCCCTTACCGCACCGGAATGCTCCTATCAACTTTCTCCATAATAATATGCTGGCACATTATTTATATGTATGTGTGTAAGGTAAGACCCTCTGCCCGGCGCTTGTTGCTGCGCCAACGAAGTCGTGAGAAAAAGTTAAATTGGACAGAATTTTCTCTCTTCAAATTTGATATTGCCTCTCACAAAAATCTTGCCAAAAGCTTTACTTCAAAATAATTTGATAACACATTTTGTTCTTCGTTGTTCCCTCTGTATATTAAGTACTCTGTGCTGGTAGCTAACTCGCATAACAATGACTTCCTGATAGTGAGCCCTAATGGGCCCACTTGCCCAGGCTCTATGAGCTGCCTGGACTTTTTCATGGAATGGGTTCGGACTTAACCTGCAAAACAAAACAGTCCTTTTCGGACCATTATGTTGTGGAACTCTTTGTTCCTATTAACTGGAGAATAAATCTCAGTGACCCTCCGTCCTTTCGGTCTTATAAGGACGCTGATTGGGAAGATTTTCAAGTCAAGATTTCTGAAGGGTTAACGCGGGTACTTGCCCCCGGGGACAGGAATTTCGAGATCGCCGAAATTGACTCGGCCGTTGAGAATTTCGCTGAACTAGTGTACACTGGGCTCGATGAACACGTGCCCCTGGAAGGGGAGATTAGATTTAGGGACAAACCGCCTGACGAGCTCAAAAAATTACTCGCTACTAGAAAGAGATGGAAACAGTCCCTGAAGAGAATTCTGGACAGGAACCCCTTCACAATTACAGAGGCAATGAGGAACATGCAGAACAGAGTGAAACTTTTATCTAAAATAGTGAATGAACAAATTAAAGCATTTATAAATCGCGAGTTCCAAAAAAGAATTCGGAGAATTAAACCCGGCCCAGCAATGTTTGCGGAGGTTAATAGAATTATCGGAAGAAGGAAGTTTAATCAGATCAAGACACTTCAAGTAGATGGCTCCACATTGGAGACTCCCAACGAGATAGCCGGGGCATTTGCCTCACATTTCGAAAAAGTATATTCAGAAAAGCAGCCCCAGTTCAACCTAGCGAATAGGGACAGGGTTTCCATGGAATATAATGAATCGTTGAGACGATTCAGTGAATTGGGACCCATTTTGAATTTCTCCTTAACCCCTCTGTGTGTCCCAACATTAGCAAGCCCTTCACCAACACTACCACTGTTGAAAATCTTATTTCTGAGCTTAACGGCAAAAAATCCGCCAGCTGGAATAATATCTCGAACTACGCCATCAAAAAATTGCCAAGTATAGCCTTACATTTCCTAACATGTATTTTTAATAACTGTATAAGGCTGCTCGCACACTAGATCAGAATTCATACGAATTTTGTTCGTGCGATTTCTGACGTAAACATCCGATCGATCCCATTCTTTACATTCAAATTGTTCCTTCTCACATTGAAAGCGTTGTTTTTCGTCAGAATTCGTACGAACTGTTGCGAATTGCGAACCATCCGATTCTGATGGGATTCATTCGTGCGATTTCGTCAGAATAGAACGTGTTTTAAAATTTTGATTCAGTGAAATTATGAAATTATTAACTAGATTTTAAAAAAATGGATGCTGAAAAATTAATTCTACTAGTTTTTGAAAGAACGGCACTGTGGGATATGTCTAACAAAAATTATCATATGAGGCATATTCAGCAAAAGTTATGGGACGAGATTGGAAAAGGAATGAATAATAAAAGTAAGTAAAAATTATATTAAAGTTTTTATTTTAGTTTTTTTTTTTTTTTTTTTTTTATGTGACAGAGTAGAGGCTTAGGGAAAGTCCCTTTGTACTGTCGACAATCTATATATATATATATTTTTTTTTTTTTTTCGTATAGAGTGAATGTCGGACAGCAGCTCTAGCCGGAAGATAGAGAGAAGAGAAGGAAGTAACTGTTACAACCTAGCCGCGATATTTTATTCCACCAACTCACAACCATTTCGCGACTCTGACATCGGGGCGTCGAGAACAACTCGCTGGAGTGTTATGCCTCCTGAAACGAGTTGAATCTCATCAACCAACAGATGGCATGCGCTTGGTGGAGCGGGGAAGGACTAGGGAAGGCTATGACAGGGGAATCAGGAATGTAAAGAGGGAAGAAGAACGAAGGAAAGTTAGGTGGGAAAGGCGAAGGACCGTGGCGCCGCCGGGATTCGAACCCGGGACCTCTGGGGATAGCAGTCAGGCGCCTTACCTCTAGACTACCGAGGCCCCGAGTTAATTACATACCGTTAGAAAAGCAAATGAGAGAATATGTTTGTCTATTGTATTAGTTTTCTTGTGAACAAAAAAATGCTTTGAATTTATTTCTGATAGTTGATGCGGTATTATTTCCTCTGTTTTCTCCAACGGTACAATACCGTTGTTTTTTTTGATTAACTGAACTTTCAAAAGAAGCAATTTCAGTATTTCCTTCTCTATCAATAATGATATTATGCAGTAAACAAATACACTTGATTATTGTGTTGCATTTCTGGGGGTTAATTTCTATTGGTTTATTCAGAATTTCCCACTTTTTGGTAATAATGCCAAAAGAACATTCAACGACTTGTCTTGCTATAGACAAACGCTCATTAAAAATTTTTTCTTCTATTCCCAGTCGAGATGCTGGGTATGGCCTCATTAAATATGGTTTCAAAGGAAATCCTTCGTCACCTAACATGACATGAGGCGCAGTAGTATTTGTTCCCGGCAAATTTTGCATAGTTTGCACACCTAGATCACCAGCCTCAATTTTTTTACATATTTGACTGTTTGAAAAGATACCTCCGTCGCTTTCTTTACCAAATGCTCCAACTTCAATTGCAATAAATTTATAATCAGGTCCTGCAACTCCCAAAAGAACAGCAGAAAAATAATGTTTATAATTATAAAATAGGCTTCCCGTGTTTGCCGGACACTTTATTCGTATGTGCTTCCCATCTATACACCCTATGCAGTTGGGAAACCTCCACTTAGTCCAAAATTTATCCGATAGCGACAGTACTTGGTCTTTTGATGGAGAAAGCATATGCAATGGTTGTAAAGTTTTCCAAATTGCCTCACAAGTTTCGTAGACTATTTGTCCTACTTCGTTATCCGATATTCGAAAAGATAAAGAAAGAGATCGAAAAGAGGATCCTGTCGCCAAAAATCTAAAAACAAAAGATTTTTTTTATTAGAAAATAGTTTACAATTAAAGTTTTTGTTTTCAGTTGATGACATCAAGAAAAAGGGGAGAAATCTGAGGGACACTTTTAGAAAAGAACTTCAGAAAACCCAGAACTGTAAATCTGGAGATGGAGCAAGTGCACGTACTTCTTCAAAGTGGCCATTTTTTCAACAGATGATGTTTCTTAAAGGCACTTTTAAACGCGGAAAACTAGAGGGAGACTTATCAAGGGAAAGTGAGCAAAACAATGACGAAGAAAATATCTTCTTGGAACATCATGACGACATCAATCTACAAGACCAGATTGCAATTGAAAAGGCTATTGAAACTGCAGTTGACGAGTCCAGTCGTATGAGCCACATGGAAAAGGAGGAATCTTCTCCTCATTCTAGAACGAAGAAGTACGCGCCCAAGAAATCTTCAAAAGCAACCAAACGTCAATCAAATAGGTTTGACGATAAATATCTTGAGATCGAACAGAAGAAATTGAAAATAATCAAAGAAAATAGTGTCAACAGAGAAGATAGTGACTATCAGTTTTTAATGAGCTTGCTGCCTTTTTTAAAAAAAATTCCTGAAAATAGGAAACTTATTGTTCGAGCAAAATTGCAACAAATTTTTATTGATGAACAAAATTTCTTTCGTTCACTTTCTAATTCTTCTGCACTTTCTAATTCTTCCCAAAGTTTCAGCCCAACTCCTACTCCTTCTCCAGGATGTACCTTTGATCAGAATTTTACACATAGTTTGCCATCTGATACGTATGTAGAAACTTCTACTCGAAATACAGATTTAGTGGATTCGGCACAAGCACGATATAGTGTAACAAACTACTATTCAACTTTTAACACCACGGAATAAAAAGAAACACATGGAAATTATTCATTGGTAATAAATGCTCAGTTTATATTAAAAACAACTTTTTTATTACTTTTATATATATTCTACAACCTTACCTTAAGGTCAACGATAATCTTTCACCGGGTGAAATTGTTTTTCTAAAATTTGAAAACTTTTCAATGGATTTGCTGATCAAACCAAGAACATATTCGTATGTATTTGGACTCATTCGATAATATGTGAAAAATTTGTCAGGGTCATTAACTAAATCGGAATGCAAGTGATGGTACTCGCCAAATTCTTGTCGTTTCGAAAACACTTCACAAACCCATTTTCTTTTTCTTAAATATTTTCGCTTTAGATAAGAATTTTCTAATAAAAATAAATTTTCTTCTATAATTCCGTCCATTTCCACGAAACTGTCACAAAAGCGAAAAATTAATGAATATTCGCAAGATTTCTGATGTAGTGTGCGCACTGCAATTGCGATTTCTGGCGATTACTTTTCGTCAGAACTCGCACGAAAAAAATTCGCGTAAATTCTGATCCAGTGTGCGAGCAGCCTAAGGCAATGCTTTGTAAATGCGCACATTAAAACAATATTTGTTCGTCAGAATTTTTGCGAAGAGTTGCGAAGTGCGACAGATCCGATTTGAATGGGATCAGTCGCAAGTTTTCGCAGGAATTCATTGTGTAGTGTTGAAATTATTTCAAAATGGACGTGGAACAATTAATAAGTTTAGTGCTCGAGAGAAAACCCTTGTGGGATATGAGTGATAAAAATTATCACATGAGACACGTGCAAAGGAATTTATGGAGGGAGGTTGGTAACGAAATGAAGCTTGAAGGTGCATTTATGTTTATTACATAATAAATACATATATTAAACATATTTTTAATTCATTTTATTCATTTTACACAAAAAAATACAAGATGGCTCTTTTACTATTTTTCGTGTGAACAGAAAAATGCTTTAAATTTATTTCTAATGGCAGACGCTGCACAAGTTGCTCTGTTTTCACCAATAGTACAAATTTTTTGTTTCGGTTCGTTTGGATTGGCAAAGGAAGAAACTTCAGCGCCTCCTTCTTTATCAATAATTACGTAATAGACAAATACATTTGACGATTTTACTGCATTTATCGGGACTAACTTCTATCGGTGTTTTAAGAATTTCCCATTTTTTGCTAAGAATACCAAAGGAGCATTCAAAAACTTGCCTTGCTGCTGACAAACGACCGTTAAAAATAGTTTCCTCGGGACCTAGTCTGGATGCCGGATACGGCCTCATTAAATAAGATTTCAAAGGAAATCCTTCATCTCCTAACATTACATAAGGTACGACAATATTTGTGTCTGGCAAATTTTTAAGAATATGTAAATAGTGATCACCACTCTCGATATTTTTACACAGCTGGAAAATATGCCTCCATCGCTTTCTTTGCCATACGCTCCAACCTCAATGGCTACAAACTTGTAGTTTAGCCCCGCAACTCCCAAAAGAACAATGGAAAAATAATTTTTATAATTATAAAATAAACTCCCAGTGCTCTTAGGGCTTTTTATTCTTATGTGCTTGCCATCTATACATCCTACGCAATTTGGAAATCTCCATTTTGTCCAAAATTCATCAGCCATCAATAACATTTGTTCTTTTGATGGAGAAGGCATATGCAATGGTTGTAAAGTTTTCCAAATTGCCTCACAGGTCTCATGAACAATCCTTCCTACTTCATTATCGGATATCCGATAAGATAAGGAAAGAGCTCTAAAAGACGAGCCACATGCTAAAAATCTGTAAAGAGAATAAGAGATTTTTAACATTACGTTATTAAAAAAATTATTTTTCAGCTGAAGACGTAAAGAAGAAATGGAGAAATCTAAGGGACACTTTCAGAAAGGAACTTCAAAAAACTCAAAAATGCAAATCTGGGGATGGAGCAAGTGGCATATCTTCTTCCACGTGGGCTTTCTTCCAACAGATGATGTTTATTGCTGACAATTTTAAAAGAGGAACGCTCCAGGGAAATGTAACGGAGGAACCAAGAAAAGATAATGTGCAGAATGTGAATTCAGAACATGATACTACCAATTCGCAATACCAAGTCAAAGAGAATACTGAAAAGGAAAAAGAAACTGAAGAAACTAATATGTCAAGCAAGATCAGGAAATAAAGGATTCTTTCAAAAATCGTTCTAAAAGGATGAAATGTGCTCCAAGAAACATTGAGGACAAGTATCTTGAAATTGAAAAAAAGAAGCTGGAAATAATTCGAGAAAATTGTAATCATAAGATGGATAGCGATTACCAATTTTTAATGAGTTTGCTTTCTTATTTGCAAAAAATTCCCGAAGATAGGAAACTACTTGCCAGAGCGAATTTGCAGCAAGTTTTTATTAATGAACAACATAGCACTCGAGCATCAAACTCCTCTTCTAATCACTCAGCAGAATTCCGCATAACTCCTATTCCTTCTCTAGGTTGTTCTTTCATTCCAATCTCAACTTCTGAGGAAACTGATGAAGTTTTTACTCAAAGTGCAAATTTGTTAGATACGGTTGAAGCAGCAGCACCGCACCTACTGTAATAAATTATTTTTCAACATTTGATGCAAACACAGTATAATAAAATATTATTTTGAGTTCACTTTTATAAAGATGGAGAATTTTGAATAAAGGAAATATTTGTGTAAAAATATGTGTTCTATGTAACTTACCTTAAAGTTAACGATAATCGCTCATTCGGCGAAATTGTTTCTCTAAAATTAGAAAACTTTTCAATTGATGTTCTGATTGAATCCAAAATGTATTCGTAAGTACTTAAACTCATTCTATAATACGAAAAAAAATTTTGAGGGTCTTTAATTAAATCTGAATACAAGTGATGATATTCGCCGAATTTTTTTCGCTTAGCAAACACCTCACGAACCCAAACTCTTTTTTTAAAAAACTTCCTTTTTAGATGTGAATTTTCTAATAAAAATATTTCTTCACTAACGACCATTTTCAAGTACTTGTCTAGAAACCTTTCGCACCAGTTCTCATAGAGTGTGAGAACTCAAATTGCGATTTCTGACGATCCGTTTTCGTCAGAATTCGCACGAATAGAATTCGTACAAATTCTGATGCAATGTGCGAGCAGCCTAAACCTGGGATACTTCCCTAGGGCTTGGAAGATTGCCAAATTAATTCCAATACCGAAAACCTCGTCGGCCTCCACACCGGACCACTTTCGACCTATACAATCACTGGCAAACATTGGCAAGTTATTTGAGAAGATTCTGGCCATTGAGCTGCCTTGCTGCATTGCATACAACCTAATTCCGAACGAACAATTCGGGTTTAAGGCTAAACACTCAACCGAACAAGCGCTGATCTATATTAACAACAAGGCGATAAAAGTCCTCAGGCTTAAAAGAATTTTGATATTTACGTCCCTGGACATCAGTAAGGCGTTTGACACGGTATGGCACAGGGGGCTTATTTTCAAGCTCTTAATCAATAATTTTCCGCTGTATTTTGTTAGAATTATATCTTCCTTCTTGAGTGACAGGTGTCTTAGAGTAAACGTTGGGAATGTTTCATCTAGGGATATCCCCGTTAAGTCTGGAGTTCCGCAGGGCTCTATACTGGGCCCTAAACTATTCAACCTATATCCGTATGAATTAGGGGCAGCCTCTTTCCAGCTCTAAGATGCGGAAGCCAATTGAGTTTAGAGTCAAAACTCTTGCTATACAAGCAAATTATTAGACCAGGAATCTCATACCTTCCCGCTTTGGCACACTACTTCAACAACCTGGGCGAGTAATCTCGAGAAATTCGAAAGGAACACTCTCAGACACTGTTGATCTATCAGATTTAAATCTATAAATAGGTATTTTTCCAACTAAGCTTTATATGCCAAAGCTAAAATTACCCCACTACTAACGTATTTAATTTCCCAATGGGGGGATCGAATACACAAATTATCCAGACACAGTAACCCAGTCATTAGCGGCTGCTTTGCGGAAAACCGATCCGAAGCGGGCGAGAATTTTTACCTTTCACCATTCCACTTACATAACAGCCTCGTTGGACCCGAGTTCTATACTGGAAAAGACCCAAGGCACCACAGAGGGTGACCCCTAGCCCCCATCACTTGTTAATGATCAATCGAGAAGTCTGATTTTGTAAATCTGTCGTTAAGTTAAATTTAACTAGTCCATCTTAATAAATATATTGATATAAAAAGACTGAACTTAACAAATCTTTAACAAATCTATAAAATTTATGATAAGCCTATAGGAATTCAATTAGACTATATATATGTAAGGGGGATGATACACGGGTCAACATGTTGAGCAACACGAGCTTTTTCTGCGCAGTTCGCTGGCCAAGGGACGGTTAAGGGTGAAGTGTGCGGTGTTGACTGAAACTAGAAATGATTTCTATTTTTCCTCCAGTTGCTTGAAAAATATTTATGCAGGCGTAACTGTCAAGCGATTCTGGGTGAAAATAATTTGGAATGCACACCCACACATATGAAATCGCAATGTTATTACACAGAGTGTTGCGTGTAGCGTGTTGAGTCGTGTATCACCTCCGCTCAACAAACTGACAGTGTGTTGCAGAAATACGTTGACTCTTGTATCATCCCACTAAGTAATTTAGTACTGAATGGTCCTGTGACACATAATCATAAACAGTAGCTTTAAGAACTGGGGAACCCCCCAAACCTGTATTTGTTAGCCAAGAAGGCAATTGCATTTTGTTTACTTAAATTTAAAGTTAACTCTATAAACATTAATGTTTGAATTTATTTATTTATATTAGGAGATATCTTATTTGCAAACTGTTTTGGAATTTAAATTTTGGCTAGACAGCCGTCTTTGGGTTTCATAGCTTTTACTGGTCTAAAGGCTAATGTAGCCCTGAACTGAACAATTACTATCGAGTGATAGTTAATTTAGATATAAGCAACGGAAATGGGAAGGGGGGTCGGGGGGGCAGAGCCTGCGGATAATATCCGACTGGCAAGGCGCCCCTCGCCTCCTAACCCACTTTCCATCTCTTTCAGGGCGACCGTGGTTGGAGAAGCACTGCGTTGCCTGTCCAGCTTTGTACCGCCGCGCCGGCTAACTGTAGATATAAAAAGTAAGACCCACATCCACAAACTATTCACTTGTGGTTTAACGAATTGTGATTTTTTGTGCCAATACATATACATTTAAGTTATCTGTACCCACTGCTACGCAGTCAAGCTATACACTTTTAGGGATTTACAGTTGACTAATGGTCTAGTATTAAGAAACACTATGTAAACTCTTGTAAGGAAATTTTTTTGTTAATTTCTGAATAAACTATTTGAGTTGAGTTGAGTTTGGGTGAAAATGCAATTTTAGAAGCCGAGGCATAATTGGATCACTCCAATCACTCCCACCAAGCGCGGGTTATTTTGCCTCTCACACATATAATTATACACTCCGCGCCACTTGATTAGGTTCAACTAATATTTTCATGAAAAACGCAAACTAGCTTAACCTACTTTAGAGAAAAGCAATTAACAGAAACGGAGGTCCCATCTTACCGGTTTTACCCATTATTGAAAATAAAAATAATAAGGAATAATTTTGTATTTATGCAAATATATTAGTTTATTTAACTGAACCTAATCAAGTGTTGCCCTCAACTACCCCTCAAGTAAAAATAAGACCATTATTTAGATATCGGTCCAATTAAAAATCAATAATGGATTTATTCCACGAGAAATGCCAGATTTAAGGCGAGCAGTATTCTCTGAAGCAGGCTTGGTATTTGTGGTTTTCTTTGACTTGATTAGTAGTCCAGTAAATAGGTCGAAAAAAGGCCTTCGTAATGCAAAAAATACCGCACGCGATTTTTTTTTACCAAATGTTTTTACATATTTTTATGAGCTTAAATTCAAAATGGCGTCATCCCCACCCTTATGCTTCACTTACAATGAAGGGAAACGCGTTTAATTCTATATCTCAGAAACTATGCGTTTTACGACAAAAATGTATATAATCTTTTTTGTAGATAAATAAGTGATTTAATTTTTTTGTTCAGAATTTTTTTTTGTAAAGTCAATATGTTCGGAGTTATAGTGCTTCAAACTTTATACATTACTTTCTTTGCACTATATTTCGTTAACGGTTAGCCCGCCATAAAAATGTCCTTCCTAAGACTTATAGAACACACGATTATCTATAATTTTTGTTTTTATCATTTTTAGATAGGGCTAATATTTCACGAGTTATAGCGCTTTAAATGTCGGAAAATGTAAATTCAACAAAAAAAAATTTCCTATCTTTTTCTTTCCCCGTTTCATTTCAAAACTGAGTTGAGCTCATCATTATTGCCCACATTTGCTGCCTTTACTTTTTTCTATAATGTTGATGTTTATGTATTTATTACACCTCAAAAGTTTATTAAAAATGGGTTTTTGCAAATATCTAGTCAACTATTTATTTACGACAAGTTATACCAACAAATACTTATGTTTGTTATAAAATTCCGTTGAAAATTTTTTTTTAGCATTTATACTTTAGCCGCAATTCAGCGCCGATTGTTTCATATACAATAGATTAATGTTCATACATATAATTAAGAAATTTCGTTGGCGTACAAACCCTTTTCCACACCACCTTGGAGGACGAGTTTTTGGCGCGTTTTTTATTGTGGTGTCCCCAGTAGGCCTAATCCGCAAGAAAACGAAACAATGATGCTATAACATGTTATTTAGCCTCATATGTTTCGAAGATGTCGGTTGACAATCGGATAGACCAATGCAGCTGCCATCTAATGACTTGACGTTGTCTTCGTCGAATGATATATCTGGGAGACTTGAAAACTCGCAAATATTCTCATTTATTTTATTGTTTTCAAGGCGGTTTGCATCCTTCGTCACATTTTCGCAATTTCCTCCACTGCAGTTAGAGCAAATTATGGTACATTTGAGACCGGCCTTGCGGCATCCACAGGAACCGCCACATTTTTTCCTACATTTGCAGGATATTAATTTTAATAAATTTGCTGGTGCCGGAGCAATTGTCATTGGGACTTGTAAGCCAAATCCTGTTCGCTTCCAGTCTCATTCCTCGGGGTCTTGATAACTATCAAGCCAAGGTTTCACTTGATGATATTCTCGAAATGAGTGAAGTCGAGCAGCATCTTTAGTTGGAGGCAGAGCTGATAAGTTCACTTTGGTTTTTGTAGCCGATTTTCCAAAACATTTGAACCTTAGTGAATGCTTAAACAAACGAATTTCCGGACGATTTTCCTTGTCGACTAACGCGAGCAACTCAGAAACTCTAAATTGACATTCCTCACTGTTCGTTATAAAGATACTATGTAATAACTTGCATCACCTCGGACATTTCTTTATTAGGACGACCCCTTTTTCCCCTTGTAGATGGTGTGGTTTTCAAATCTCGCATACAGGAATGATGATACCTAGCACCTATAGCTTTGGCATCAGAAACATTTACAATACGTTGCACAATGTCCAAACTTCTTTTATTTTATCATTCCGATTCTGCAAAGGTACGCCAACGAAATTTCTTAATTATATGTATGAACATTAGCTAAAGTATAAATGCTAGAAAAAAATGTTCTAAGTAAAATTTCAACGGAATTTTATAACATACAAATTTGTTGGTATAACTTGTCATCGTAAATAAATAGTTGACTAGGTATTTGCAAAAAACCATTTTTAATAAACTTTTGAGGTGTAATAAATCCATAAATATCAACTTTATAGAAAAAAGTAAAGGCAGCAAATGTGGGCAATGATGAGCTCAACTCAGTTTTGAAATGAAACGGGGAAAGAAAAAGAAATTAGGAAATTTTTTTTTGTTGAATTTACATTTTCCGACATTAAAAGCGCTATAACTCGTGAAATATTAGCCCTATCTAAAAATGATAAAAGCAAAAATTATAGATAATCGTGTGTTATATAAGTCTAAGGAAGGACATTTTTATGGCGGGCTAACCGTTAACGAAATATAGTGCAAAGAAAGTAATGTATAAAGTTTGAAGCACTATAACTCCAAACATATTGACTTTACAAAAAAAAATTCTGAACAAAAAAGTTAAATCACTTATTTATCTACAAAAAAGATTATATACATTTTTGTCGTAAAACTCATAGTTTCTGAGATATAGAATTAAACGCGTTTCCCTTCATTGTAAGTGAAGCATAAGGGTGGGGATGACGCCATTTTGAATTTAAGCTCATAAAAATATGTAAAAACATTTGGTAAAAAAAAAATCGCGTGCGGTATTTTTTGCAAAGAAAAAGTACCTATTTACTGGACTATAGGTTCAAACTAGCATTTCTATGAAAACTAAAAGAAAACCCCAAATTACCAAGCCTGCTTGAAAAGATTTTTATAATATTCAGTCGCGCCGTTTTTTGTTTTAAATGACATTCGTGATTTTTGTACCTGCACGATACCGCGTGAACCAAAAACTATATCGACTTCTTTGAGTTGCCGAGAGAAAAATATTAACGAAAACATGCCCTGAAAAAAATGTCATAACATTCGGTCGGGCGGCATTTTTTGCTTAAATGGAAAAACTTCGGCTAAGTGTCATAACAACCTTAAATAGATAAGTTTAGCTAATCTTATAAATATATGTAATTGTCTGTGTCTGTCTGTGATTTCAAAAAAATAGGTTTTTTTTAGTTTTATATGGTTATTTACATGATTTTAAGGCTATTTATATACACTATTTGTTAGCTCTACCTGTATGTATGTATGGATGTACATATGTATGTAGAGAAATATTGAAAATTGATTTTGACCCACTTCCATATAACCGTTCAGCTTCAAATTTTGCACACATGTACAGTTCACGAGACAATGCAATCTGACCTATTGTGATTGTTAAATCAAAATCACTTTTTATTAATGTTTTATAAAAACTTATTTTTATTAATATAAATAGCGTTATAATGATTTCACTTAATTTATTTTAATTAATCACTGATATAATTTTCTAACGGACCGGCTCTATGGTTGTGCGTCAAGCAGGGAAAAATTTCTAGCTCGTTGTGAAAACGGAAGTCTTTTTTGTGTCGGGATAGATCACCGACCGGTGATCTAGGCGTTTTTATATCGATCGATCTAGCCGATATTTGATCGGTTTCGATTGCAGTGGCTTGTGTGAACTGTGGTTCTGTTCTACACGGCCACTACATACTCCCCCCCCAGCGTAGCGTTAACGGAAAGTTACCTTCCGATGTGGCTCGGCTTCGTCGACGTCGCGGTCACAACCAAAGGCTGGCTTCAGGCGGTCGATCGAAATTGATTTGTTTGTGCCTTTCAAATCGACGGCGAAGTGTTTACGTAATCGCTTGATTACTTTATACGGGCCTTCATACGGGGGCTCGAACGGTTTTCGTACGCGATCGATACGCACGAAAACATAGTCGGAGTCCTCCAGGGCTCGTGGCACATAAACATCCTTCTGACTGGGTTGTCGAGGATGCGTTGCCTTTAAGTTCTGCATATGCGAACGAAGGCGAGTGAGAAATTCTGAGTGCTCAATTGGATTTTCGTCCGATGGGATGGAAATTGAATTGGGCAGTCTCAGATTCTGGCCATAGACGAGTTCTGCCGGTGAGCATTGCAAGTCGGATTTGATTGCCGTACGTATGCCAAGTAAGACAAAGGGCAAGTCTTCACTCCAATGAGTAGTGTTGTCCCTTGCCATTAAAGCGGCTTTAAGTTGTCGATGGAACCGTTCAACCATTCCGTTTGCTTGCGGATGGTAGGCCGTTGTCCTAATTCGGTTACTACCGATTAATTTGGCAACTTCATTAAACAGTTTGGATTCGAATTGCGTACCCTGATCTGTTGTGATTTCGAGGGGTGCTCCGAATCGTGGGATGTATTCAGTGACAAAGTGCTTTGCCACTGTTGAAGCGTTGATATCCCGAATTGGATAGGCTTCTGGCCATCTCGTAAACCGGTCTACGATTGTAAGGATGTACGAGTATCCTCGAGATGGCGGAAGTGGTCCCACAATATCCATATGGATATGTTCAAACCGATTATCCGGAAGCTTGAAGGCTTCAAGTGGAGACTTAGTGTGTCTCGTCACTTTGGATTTTTGACAACCGAGGCAAGAACGAGACCACTCATTGCAGTCTTTGTTAATTGCCGGCCAGAAGTATTTTTTAACGATGGTTCGTCGGGTAGCGCGGATACCAGGGTGCGACAAGCTGTGTTCGGAATTGAACGCTAGCTTGCGCAAACTTGCTGGTATATAAGGACGCGGAATACCTGTGCTAGTTTCACACCAGACCTGATGCGTCGTAAAGGGTATAGGTGTGAGAACTAGCTTAACTTGTGAGCCTTTGCTGGGGTGCTGTAGGAGATTTTGTAACTCTTTGTCGCCTTTTTGGGCTTGTGCTAATGTAGCCAAGTCAAAAGTGACGGAGTCGACATTGTCAGTCGCTAGCGAGCGTGACAAATAATCTGCGACCACATTTTGTTTACCAGACACATGGCGAATGTCTGTGGTAAACTGTGAGATCAGATCGAGATGTCTGGTCTGTCGAGGGGATCGTTCGGTTTTTGTGTGAAGGGCACGTACGAGAGGTTTGTGGTCCGTATAGAACACAAAATTGCGTCCTTCGACAAAATAGCGGAAATGTTTAATTGCTGCATAGATGGCGAGTAGTTCGCGATCGAATGCAGAATATTTCTGTTCGGCAGGTGACAACTTTTTAGAATAAAAAGCTAACGGTTGCCACAGTTGCCCGTCAAATTGTTCTAATACGCCTCCGATTGCGTAATCAGAGGCATCAGTCGTTAGACTGTATTTGGCATCCTCGAGTGGATGGTTCAGCAATGTAGCTTCTGCCATCGAAGTCTTTACCTTGAGGAATGCCTCTTCACATCCTGCGGGCCAAGGGAATTCTTTATCTTTCGTGGCACGAGCACGATTGAGGAGATATCTCAAGTGCTCATTGATTGGAACTAGCATTTCGGCCAGATTCGGAATAAATCGGTGATAAAAGTTCACCATTCCTAAGAATTTCTGTATCTGTTTAACAGAAGTGGGGGGTGCGAGATCAGCGATCGCCTTAACCCGATCTGAAGATGGAAGTATTCCATCTTTCTAGATGTGGTGGCCAAGGAAGTTGATCTCTGTCGCCCCGAAAACGCACTTTTCCAACTTGATGGTCAAGCCGAAGTTTTCAAGGCGTATAAAGAGTTGCTCAAGATGGTTAATATGGTCTGACTCAGATTTACTCGCGATGAGTATATCATCTAAGTAGACGAAGACGAAGTCGAGGTCTCTCGTGACTTCGTTTATAAACCTCTGGAACGTTTGGGCGGCGTTACGTAACCCGAATGGCATACGAGTGAATTCGTACAAACCAAACGGCGTAATCAATGCAGTCTTATGCACGTCTTCTGGTGCGATAGGTATATGGTGGTACGCACGTACCAAATCTACCTTCGAAAATATTATGCAGCCATGCAAATGCACGGAGAAGTTTTGAATGTGCGGGATAGGATATCTATCTGGCACTGTGACTGCGTTAAGGCGACGGTAGTCGCCGCATGGCCTCCAATCATGTGAGTCCCGTTTAGGGACCAGATGAAGTGGAGATGCTGCGGGGGATGACGAAGGTCGACAAATCCCCAGTTGAACCATATGTTCAAATTCAAGTTTTGCCACCTTCAGCTTCTCTGGATGGAGTCACCGAGCGGTAACGAAAGGGAGTTGCCCATTTGTCACAATGTGATGTCGCACATTGTGTTTAACAGGAAGGTTAAAGTTCGGAGGTTTTGTTAACGAAGAATACTTCGTTAAAAGCTCTTTATAAATTCCTATAACTTGCCATTCTATTTCTTCGAGCTTGTAGTCGACTGTGAAACACACATTGATTCGAAGGTTTGTGTTTGAGTCGACTAAATGCCGATATTTAAAATCGACTAATAACTCGAACTTCGTTAAGAAGTCCGCTCGGAGAATGGCTTTCGAAATGTCAGCGACGATGAAGTTATGGATGTATCTTCGGCGAAGACCAAGATGCAGTTCCAATAATTTCGTGCCGAAAGTACGAATTACTGTTCCGTTAGCGGCCCGTAAAAGTAAATTGGCACATCCGTTGTGTGCCGGAAAGGACGAAGGCGGAACAATGGATAAATCCGAGCCCGAGTCTATTAAAAAGTCGATTCGATTATTGGAATCGCGGACGAAAAGACGACGTGAGCGTACCATCATTTGGTTGCTCGTCGACTGAACGATCCCCTGGTCGTCTAGTTTTTTTTTTTTTTTTTGTAAATTTACAAGGCGGACGGCAATTTGTCGCCTTGGGACCATATTGTTTGTGGTACCAGCACAGAGTATCCCCTGTGTCACTGGTACTGGTGGTCGCTCTATGAGTAGATGTCGATTTTCTATTTGCCGGGGTTCTACTTCGGTCGCGCCGGTTACTTGTCTTCTGGCGCTGGCTAAGACGTAGCACCAGAGCTTTGAGCTTGTGGAAGTCTCGTTGTAGAGATTCCACTGTTGGTTCGTGGGCTCTTTCAGCCCGAACCGCGGACGCGTGCGAAATGTTGCCGTGGGGAGAACCTCCCATACGTTGTCGGCAACCTGGACCCTCTCGCTCAAAGGCCGGTCTTTCAAAGGGGCCAACGAGACTTGGACCGTCTGTGGGAGTCGTCGTTCCCACAATTTCGCGATGAGCTCCTCCGTGACAGCTCGGCTCGAAGGGAGTGGTGGAAGTCGGAGGGCTTTCTGTCTCCTGGTTCTTGAGCCGATACCCAGTAAACCACGAATGCATACAAAATGAATTCACAATACATTTCAGAAATGAATGAAATGCATTACAGAAAGCATTTTGTAAGTAATACGGAATGCATTAGAAAACATTAGGCATGTCCTAGGATGAAATGCATTGCTTGTAATGCATTAACAATATATTTCATATAGAAATATGTAATGCATACATTATAAATTACAAATACATTTTATAAATGTTGCAAATGCATTACAAAAGACATTTCAAAAAGCTAACAAAATGTATTGTATAACATTAAGGATGCTCTAGGATGAAATGCATTGATTTTAAACGATTTGATTTATCTGCCTCGAAAGATTATCTTTACACAATTTGATATATGTATTAAATCTTAGGTAAAGAAAGTATAAAACATAATTATACTTTACTCACCCCGTTATAGTTGAAATACAATACTGGATAAAATGCGCACGGCACTTGGTGCAAACACTTACAAATGAGCAAAAATTTTCTACTAGCGGCGGAAAGTGCCTCGAAAAGATAACGGTGCTACTGCCTGATTTGATATATTCATACGAGTATGAATCCCCAGAATCCAAACATAATTTAATACATTGCTTGTAATGTATTTGTAAGGCACTTGTAAGCAGTCGCTGATTGATAGCTTTCAAATAGCTTACTTGTAATGTACGGCGAATGCATTTCTTTGTTCTATGCATTACATGTGGTTTGCTGGGTAGTAGCTGTTCGAGACGTTTAGTCTCTGATTGGCCATATTTGCTCAGCAGCTTTTGTTTTATGTCGTCATACCTTGCCGTCGTTATGTCCGACAAAATATGTGCGACGCTTGAAATCGCCTCTTCAGGCAGGGCCGGAATAATATGAAGCAGGAGTGACTTATCAGAAGTCATGCCTGCTATAGAAAATTGGGCCTCTGCCTGTATAAACCAGGAGACCGGACTTTGGGTCCAAAAACCCGGAAAATTAAATTTCGCCGAAACGGCGTCGACGTTTGACGTGCCTGGTTTCGGTCCTTCCACGGGCATTTCTTCGTCTGCTTGTGGTATATCGCCGGTCCTCGACATTGATTTAGAGTAATATAAACAAGCAATTAATGGAAATGAGAAAAGAAATATATATATATATATATGAGTTACCAAAAATATCAAAATTTAGGGATTTTTGTGTAGATTCGTCTTCGTTTAAAAAATATTCCGTTTTTTCATGAAATAGAGAAATAGAGGAGTGTCTTTAAATTAATTTCGCATAATTTCGCATTTCCAAGGCATAATTTTAGAAGTTTGCTCAAATTTACCGCGAAATTAATTTAAAGACACTCCTCTATTTCTCTATTTCATGAAAAAACGGAATATTTTTTAAACGAAGACGAATCTACACAAAAATCCCTAAATTTTGATATTTTTGGTAACATATCATATATTTTGATATTTTTGGTAATACATTATTTATAGGAAATTGTCCAAACTTTTTAATTTTGGAAAAAAAAGTTTAGGTTTATCACGTATTTTTTGGAGAAAAAGGTGGTTTTAGTTGAAATTTTAGTGAAAAAAATACAAAATTTGGACTTTGGCGACTCATAACTCCAAAAGTTTAAAAGATAGGACCATTATTTTTACCGTCGTAGATAGGTGGGGGAATTCTGCGTACACCGGTACCATAATCATGAAAATGGGTTACACGGTTACAAAAATACAGGGTGATATGTAAAACTCTAGCAAAAAAACTTCAAAACGCCCTAGCGGCTAAACCGTTACGATTTCCCCCCCCACCCATACGATTTTTTGTTCGTCTATCCAAGACCTATCCACAGCCGGCCGCTTTGTAAGTTTATGTGGGACACCCTGTATATGCTAATATATATATATATATATATATATATATATATATATATATATATATATATATATATATATATATATATATATATATATGTATATATATATATATGTATATATATATATATATATATATATATATATATATATATACAAGTGAAGGAAAATCTCAAAATAAAAAGTAAAAAAAAAATATATATAAAAAATCAAAATCAAAAGTAAACAAAAATACTTTCAAATAGAAAAAAAAAATATCAAAATCAAAAGTAAACAAAAATACTTTCAAATAGAGAAAAAAAATCAAAACCAAAATTAAAAAAAAAATAATTTCAAATAGGTACAACAAAAAAATATCAAAATCAAAAGTAAACAAAATACTTTCAAATAAAAAAAAATCGAAAACAAAGGTAGAGAAAAATAATTCAAAATAGAAAAAAAATATATTAAAACCAAAAGTAAAAAAAAATAATTTCAAATAGAAAAGGAAAAAAGGAAAAATATCAAAATCAAAGGTATATTATATGAATTATGCAAAATATGTAAGTAAAAACTATTATAATGCACGAAATATGTTATGTATGTATATTTATTTATTTTGTTTTTTTTTCTTATCTGTGCTTTCTTGTTGTCCTTGTTGCTGAACGATTGCCCGTTTTGATTGCTGTTCTTCTGTCGATTCTTTTGTTTTCCGCACCAATTATGATATTGAAAGAGCATAAATCTTCTTTATTGCCGCTCTAGTGTGTAGTGTGCACCGAAAGATTTCATTTTAACAAAATTAATTCATTAGCACAAAAGAAAAGCCATAAATAGTTTGACTTTATTCTATGACTTTATTATTTTGTCTTATTTCTTTATGTTTTTTGTTAAAAGAAATTGTAGTTCCTCAGGATGCTCGTGGATGCGCACCTTTTATGCACTTTTTTTACAAATGATCGCGTGTAGCGACGTCGTGGTCACCAGTTATTGTGATTGTTAAATCAAAATCACTTTTTATTAATGTTTTATAAAAACTTATTTTTATTATTATAAATAGCGTTATAATGATTTCACTTAATTTATTTTAATTAATCACTGATATAATTTTCTACACGGACCGGCTCTATGGTTGTGCGTCAAGCAGGGAAAAATTTCTAGCTCGTTGTGAAAACGGAAGTCTTTTTTGTGTCGGGATAGATCACCGATCGGTGATCTAGGCGTTTTTATATCGATCGATCTAGCCGATATTTGATCGGTTTCGATTGCAGTGGCTTGTGTGAACTGTGGTTCTGTTCTACACGGCCACTACAGACCATTTTATAAAAAAAATCAAGATGGCCGTTTCAAGATGGCGGCCGAATTTCCCAACTGTGTTCGCCGACCGCCGACTTGGGTAACAAATGATAAGTATAATATAATTTTCTATATGGTGTCATTCCAAATTCAAAATGGCGGCCGGTACAAAATGAAGGCCAACAAAAAATGTCGGATTAGTCTTTTATTTACACCGCGATCGGTACGGGTATCAACTGAAAGGACATTACAAGTAGAATACTATTGGCTTATACACAAAATGGCGAACTACCTTCTTTTACAACGCTCTCGGTATGGATACCAAATAAAAGTGTACGATGAGTATAGTACAGTAAGCTGGGTGACTTCATTCTAAATATCGGTCACCACAAAATAGCGCAAGACATATGATAGACTAAAAGGTAGAAAACAAAAAATATAGTTTAAAAAATTTAAAAATATGCTTTTTTTTAAAATGAACTAAAAAGTAAAAAATAATGTTGAACGTAAATTTTTTATTGCTCCAGCCAGTATATATAATAAATGGGGTGTTTGAAAACATAACGATTACCATATCATAGTAGGGTGCCATAACCATTATTCTATTACAGCTTTATAATAGCAAAAACGTCACCCAACAAGGAGGAATAGTAGCAGCATCAACAAACTCTACATCAAGAAGGAGGAACAGTAACCACAACAAAGAACATAACTAACCATCATCCACTGCATGGCATATTACATGAAGCTCATCAATTAAATTAATATCAGCATTTTTCTCATTGCTCCAGTAATGGATTTTTATACAAAACCATAAACTAATTTAATATAATTTAAAATTTAATATTTAAATTCAAATTCAATTCAATTCAATTGAAATTAACTTTAAAGTTTGATATGGTAACATTGATTAACTAGAATCAATCATGTATGCACACATACAGATAACTGCTCCCCACTTCGGTTGTTAGCAACTAAACCGGTTTATACCGTTGCAAAATCTGGAAGTGAACAAAAATGTTTGCTTGACTGATTTTCGTTCTCTCTGGCTCCAGCCATCATCCAGTGCGGTAAGATTTTCCTCCCTATTCCTTTAACACCACCTCATTCACTTATATACGTTATACTTGTAGATTTTTTGACACAAGTTATAACGATTTTAAATAATAACAATCATACCTTGTAGCTTTCGATACAAGGTATGAATCTTAGTTAGACTTGTAGCTTTTTTGATACAAGTTATAACTACTTTTACTAACCTCAATTATACCTTGTAGCTTTCGATACAAGGTATAAAACAGTTATACTTGTAGCTTTTTTGATACAAGTTATAACTACTTTTACTAACCTCAATTATACCTTGTAGCTTTCGATACAAGGTATAAAACAGTTATACTTGTAGCTTATTGATACAAGTTATAACAACCATTACTAACCTTAATCATACCTTGTAGCTTTCGATACAAGGTATACAACAATATACTTGTAGCTTTTTTGATACAAGTTATAACAACTATTACTAATCTTAATTATACCTTGTAGTTTCGATACAAGGTATTATATCACTTTTACAATATCGAGGTGTTTAATCTATATTTCTCAATCCATTCTCCTCCTTATAAGTTCCTTAACCTTAAATCTGTGATGATTCAATCAGGTAAGTGCATACATTTTTAATTCTGATTTTATTTAAATATATTTAAACAATTTTTTATTTCAAATATATTTATTATTTAATATGATATGGTAATTGAAGTTGAATTAAATTGAATACTTGAAATATTGACTTGAAATATTATTGAATCGTTTTTCTCTTTTATTTTTATTTTTTTTGAATTATTTCGTTGTTGAAGTACGGGATTATTTTAATAATTTGTCGTGAATTAAAAACTGAATTATATGAAGAAAGAGTCAATAAATTTAAAATTGTATTGTTTATACATTTTTTTTCTTTATTGGCCACTGTGCATTGGGATTGTGGGGCTGTGTGCCGGAATAAAAAACTTAATCGGAAAATTAAATTAAACACGGAAGAATTTTAAACATGGTCCTTCGAGCCGGATAAAGCTCCCATTCTCAGTGCGCAGTCAGGTTAGGAATCTTATTATTTATACAACAAGTTAACCACCTCTTGAAGAAGTTTTAGTCTCAGTAAAGATTACCAATATTAAATTTTTTTATTATTGCATTTATCCTAAATCTAGGTCTCAAAGGTGATCAATTATTATTCAGTGAAAGTGCTTTGTCTGAGAAAATAGAATCTGTTAAGTGGAGGCTAAATTCCTCATGTTATGCAATTATTCTCAAGACATTTATTCAAAAGTGATGTGAATTCAGTGCTCCAATTTATTAAGTTTCTGAGGCAAGTCCCTCACCTATAGCAAGGTTACACGCCTAGCTATCACATTCATTAGTGACATTTTATTCGAGCCTAGCGCTCAAACTATATCGTTTTCAAGGCAAGGCACCTCACCTCAATTCAAGTTCAGGTTCTACACCCCGAACTATATTTATGCAAGCCTGGTCTTCATAAGCTTCACTCAATTATCCTCATAAGTATTGTGCTTACTCTCTATTAGTTACATATCTACCTTTACACCGTAGTGTTCAAAACTTTATTATCTTATCGAGGTTTATCTTATCCTCTAAAACCAATAATTTGGTTCTACTCACTGAGCAATTAATTGAGCCTAGTTCTCAAACTTATTAATAACCAAGGTATCTCTCTCTAAATCAATTGCCAGGTTTTCCACACCAAGCGATATTTGTTCGAGCCTAGTAATTATCTTCTATTACTGAAATAATTTACTTGAGCTTAATGCTTAATCCCTAATCCCATTGCCTTTGTTTTTTCTAATTTTTAGGAAGGCATCATCTTATCTCAGTCGCAAGGTTTTACACACACCTAAATTATCGCCACACGAGCTTCATGCTCATACTCTAGTAAGCAACTATCTTACATTAACTTACTGCAGCAACTTATTATCTTCAAGAGGAAGGTTGCTTTAATTTAAGCTACTTTATAGGTGGTATACACCAAAAACTATTTATTGCTTACGAGCCTAGCACTAAAAACAAACGTACTATTAGTGCTTCAAATTTATTGTTTTCTACCAAGCAGGTTGTCTTAATTATCTCAAAGGGCCTAGTGCTCAAACTTCTATTGTCAAAATTTATTTCAGGTATTGAATACTCATTGTTTATTTGCATTACATATTTTTTTATTAGTTCAAGTGTTTAAATTTTAAAAATGGCTAATAATACAAATTTTAATGATGCGTTGGAGTTACAAAAAGTGTACATAGACATGTTAAACAAATCTATGACAAATTATAAAAAAACCGCGCTGATTAAAAGAACAAAAGAATATATATCTGAGCGAATTACACAGTTTCGAGACCTTTGGGCGAAGATAGAGACAAATCACGTGCAAGTTGAACTACAGTTTGTAAAATTAGTTGAAAGGCCAACATGTGAATACTTTGTAAACAACACGTATCTGCAATTGGAAGACAAATACTTTGAATTTATGGGAACAGTAAAGGCTGCCCTAAGCAAATTTGAGGACCAGTGTCCTCCCTCAAGCCCTTCAATGCATGAATCAACGCAAGTAAGCTCACCATCCCTAACAACACATCTTTGGCGGTTGCCAAAAATCTCTCTACCCACCTTCTCAGGATCTTACGAATCCTGGCGGTCTTTTCATGATCTATTTAATTCATTGGTACATCAAAATCCAACACTTTCTGATGCACAGAAATTGCATTACTTGAAGTCGGTCCTATCCGGAGAAGCAGAGCATTTGTTACGCAAATTTCAGGTAACTGATGCTAATTATGAAACAGCATGGAATGTACTGTTAACAAGATACAACAACAATCGAGTATTGGTTAATGCTCAGCTGAAGGTGTTGTTCAATCTTAAGCCAGTATCCAGTGAATCGGTCAATTCAATAAAAACCCTTTTGGACAAGTCAAATGAGTGTCTGTGTGAACTGGATGCCTTAGGCATTAATACTTCAAACTGGGATCCTCTCCTCATATATTTGATTGTCCAAAGGCTCCCTGCTGAGACTCACAGGATGTGGGAAGTCGAGCTTGATGGGGCATCATCACTACCTACATTTGATAGACTCAGACAATTCCTAGAAAAACGTTTCCGTATGTTAGAAGCTATAGCTGACCATAAGACCAATATTCCACAACGTCCGTTTAATGGGTCACATACTAAAATTCACACACATTTTGTTTCAACTACAACAGATATTTGTGTTTGTTGCAAGGAACACCATAAATTAAAAGTATGTCCCAAGTTTAAAAAACTTTCATTCCAACAACGGTATCAGATTGTTAAATCAAATAAGCTCTGTGTCAATTGCCTGTCTAACTCGCATACTACCTTAGCATGCACAAGCAAATTTAATTGTTGGAAATGCAATAAAAGACATCACACCTCATTGCACAATGATTCCACGCAAGGTAAATCATCACAACCCAACACTGGTGCTCGGACACCAACCGGATTATCTTTAAAGCCTAACACAGGCGACGTGCAGAATACCAACAATAACACTGAAACTACTGTGCTATTCAATACACAGTCAACAAATAACACCAAGCATATAAAACCTTTGAAAAGAGCCCTTTTATCAACGGCACTAGTAAAATTCCCTACAAAAACCGGTGAGGTAATCCTACGAGCCCTTATTGATACAGGATCAGAGGTATCATTTATCACCAAAAAGGCAGCTAAACAACTCAATATGAGAATTACCACAGCCTCAGTCACTGTCAAAGGTATATGTGAGTTAAAGACACCAGCAGACAAAGTAGTGGGGTTCGAAATACAATCGATACACTCATCAACCTCTTTTCAATTGTCAGTCACAGCAGTGATTGTCCCATCAATAACAACCATATCGCCACCTTCACACCTTCCGAAGGAAACGTGGGCTCATTTAAAGAATCTTACTCTGGCTGACCCCCATTACCACCTGCCAGGAAAAATTGATTTACTACTTGGTGCTGATGTATACACAACCCTTATTCTAGAAGGGTTAATCAAAGGCCCTACTGGCACTCCCATAGCTCAGAATTCCATCTTTGGTTGGCTATTGATCGGCCCAGTGAATGAAACGGGAGAAAGGTCGACCATACACAACTTCAGTATTCAAGTAAATGATACGGAAGAGGAAGATGATCTCAACGTAAGATTGCGTTCCTTCTGGGAGATCGAGGAAATACCTAATCAAATCAGATATAGCAAGGCTGAAGAGGAGTGCGAAAACCTTTATAAAACCTCGGTATGTAGATTACCCTCCGGTGCATATCAAGTAAAAATCCCCTTCATTAATGGTCAAGCTCCCAATATCGGAACCTCTAAAAACTTAGCTTTAAAGCGATTAGCTTCTCTGGAATCGAAACTGTCAAAAAACTTGAATTTGCAATCCGAATATGATAAAATACTCCAAGAATATTTGGACTTGGGCCACATGATACCAGTAACTCAAGATAAAATGTCACCTTCATATTATATGCCACACCACGCTGTTCTCAAGGACAGCACAACTTCAAAAGTACGAGTAGTATTTGACGCTTCAGCCAAAACCTCCAACGGAAAATCTCTGAACGACTTCATGCATCCTGGCCCAGTTATACAATCCGATCTATACTCAATCCTGCTTAGATGGCGGATATTTAAATACGCAATGTCAGCGGATATCGAAAAGATGTATAGAATGATACATCTTCACCCCAAGATCAAATCTACCATCGTCTTCTATGGCGACCTAGTCCTCTTGATACCATTAAAGAATTTCAAATGACCCGAGTAACCTTTGGAACCACCTCCGCCCCATATTTGGCGATTAAAACGCTTCATCAACTAGCAAACGATGAACAAAAAAATTTTCCTGTAGCGGCTCAAGTCATCACCCATGATTTTTACGTTGATGATGCTATTACTGGCACCCACTCTGCTGCAGACGCAATTTCATTACATCAAGAATTAACCCAATTGCTACGCTTAGGAGGCTTTAACCTTCGAAAATGGTCAAGTAATGATGTTGACATCCTTGCCACAATCCCTGAAGAGAAAAGAGAGTTAAAATCAACTTTGACCTTCGCACATGATGAAAAGGTGAAGGCGTTAGGTCTGATCTGGCATCCAGCGGCGGATCATTTCACCTTGCAACATCCGGAATTAAAGTCTGGCGTGTGCACAAAACGGCAGATTTTGTCTGGTGTCGCTGGGTTATTTGACCCGCTAGGGTGGATATCACCATACGTGATTAAAGGAAAAATTCTGATGCAAAGTCTATGGCTTCTTCGATCTTCATGGGATGAACCAGTTACTGCATCCATTCAAAAGGAATGGCAAGAATTCCAACATCAATTTTCTCAAATTCCTACTATTAAAATACCACGGTGGCTCCAAATTCACTCAGCTTCAACTATCCAACTCCACGGATTTTCTGATGCCTCACAGCTCGCCTATGCTGCGGTAATTTATGTTAGGGTTACTGATGGACAAGGTCGTTCAAAGGTTAATTTGTTAACAGCTAAAACAAGAGTGGCTCCTGTGAAACCCATGACGCTCCCTCGCCTGGAATTATCTGGCGCACATCTCCTAGCAAAATTGTTACACAAGGTTCAAAGGCAATTAAATTACTCTTCCGTCACGACGATTGCTTGGACCGATTCGACAATTGTACTTAATTGGATTCAATGCTCCCCGCACAAACTCAAAACCTTCGTGGCTAATAGGGTGAGTCAAATTCAAGAACTACTCCCTTCAATCCCTTGGCGTTATGTTCGTTCGAAGGATAACCCTGCAGATTGTGGTTCTCGTGGCTTAAATGTAAACCAATTAAAGATCTCTGATTTATGGTGGTATGGACCAAAATGGCTCCAAGAGATCGAGTCTTCTTGGCCAAAATACTCAAACGCGACGCTTGATCATATACCAGAAATGCGGAAAAATCATTTACCCTACTCTTTGCTGTCACATATATCTTCCGACATAATAGAATCATTTTCTTCTTACACTAAACTCATTCGAGTGATTGCATATGTTTTACGATTTCTTAATAGGCTCAAAACCTCTTGCCCAATTAGCTCACCAAATATAACTGCTCAGGAATTACGAGATGCGAAAATTAAGTTAATTCATTCTATACAAAAACAAGTTTTCGTAAAAGAATATCAAGCACTAAGTCAAGGGTTGCAGGTGTCTACTCAAAGTACATTACTACCACTAAATCCTTATCTTGATGAAAATCAATTAATTAAGGTGGGAGGTAGGCTCACGCATGCAAAAATTCCCACCTCACAAAAACACCAGGTAATTCTCCCTCCGAAGCATCACTTCACCAAATTACTTATTGAGTACACTCACAAATTAACGCTTCATGGAGGAACAGGGCTGGTTTTAAACACTCTTCGAACTGAGTATTGGATCCCAAAGGGTCGGCAATCCATTAAACAAATTCTTCACAAATGCATTCACTGTTTTAAATTATCGGCAAAACCACAGCCGCAATTAATGGGTGCTCTTCCACCATCAAGGGTCATCGCGTCAGCTCCATTTTCTAAGGTAGGAATTGATTTTGCAGGTCCATTTCTGCTTAAAATGTCAAAATACCGTGGTGTTAAGACGTATAAAGGGTATATTTGCATATTTATATGCATGACAACAAAGGCAATTCACCTAGAAACAGTATCCGATATGTCCACCGCAGCTTTCTTAGCAGCATTAAAAAGATTTATTAGCCGCCGCGGTCTGTGTTCTGATATGTATTCAGACTGTGGGTCAAATTTTATTGGAGCTAACTCAGAATTAAACTTACACCTTGCTCAGTGCTTTAAAGACGTTGAAAATCACTTCACTATACAAGGTATTAACTGGCATTTTAACCCACCTTCAGCTCCACATTTCGGAGGTCTGTGGGAGGCAGGTGTTAAATCTGTCAAATACCATTTAAAACGAGTATTACAAGACACCAACTTAACTTATGAAGAATTTTCAACAGCACTAGCGCAAATCGAGGCATGCTTAAATTCTAGACCTTTATTACCTCTCACGGATGACCCAAGCGATTTGCAAGCCCTAACACCTGGGCATTTTCTAATAGGACGACCATTGTTAGCACCTCCTGAAGCTAATGATAACAAATGCACTTCATTGGACAGATGGAAGTATGTGCAAACCTTGCAAAGGCATTTTTGGAACAGATGGTCCAAGGAATACCTGAATCATTTGCAAAACCGACCCAAGTGGTTAAAGAAATTAGAAAATCCCAAGGTTGGAGATTTAGTTGTTGTAAAGGACCACCTAAACACCCCACGTTCATGGATGCTGGGAAGAATTCTCCAAGTACATTGTGGAAGTGATGGAAAGGTGCGAGTTCTAACAATTAAAACTCAAACTAATACTATCAAACGCCCAATTCACAAGGTGTGTATACTACCTAGTGAAGACCCAGCTAACTAATACAACCTTAAACTGCTTCTTTAATTGTCCATACCCTTATTTACCCTAACTATTGAGATTTATTTGTCCTCATAGTTACATAATTAGTTATGTACTTTTTCTTCTCCTCTGTTGTTGTTCCTTTTGTTTTAGGCGGTCAATACAAAATTCCTTCTTTCTCCAGATGCACTAAATGTTTTATCATTTACCTAAGTGACATAATAATTGTTCTCACCAAAAGATTTCAGATCTGCACGGTTACTTTCTTTCTTTTGAAACACATCGGTAGTGTTTCAAAGGGGGGGAGTATGTTTGAAAACATAACGATTACCATATCATAGTAGGGTGCCATAACCATTATTCTATTACAGCTTTATAATAGCAAAAACGTCACCCAACAAGGAGGAATAGTAGCAGCATCAACAAACTCTACATCAAGAAGGAGGAACAGTAACCACAACAAAGAACATAACTAACCATCATCCACTGCATGGCATATTACATGAAGCTCATCAATTAAATTAATATCAGCATTTTTCTCATTGCTCCAGTAATGGATTTTTATACAAAACCATAAACTAATTTAATATAATTTAAAATTTAATATTTAAATTCAAATTCAATTCAATTCAATTGAAATTAACTTTAAAGTTTGATATGGTAACATTGATTAACTAGAATCAATCATGTATGCACACACACAGATAACTGCTCCCCACTTCGGTTGTTAGCAACTAAACCGGTTTATACCGTTGCAAAATCTGGAAGTGAACAAAAATGTTTGCTTGACTGATTTTCGTTCTCTCTGGCTCCAGCCATCATCCAGTGCGGTAAGATTTTCCTCCCTATTCCTTTAACACCACCTCATTCACTTATATACGTTATACTTGTAGATTTTTTGACACAAGTTATAACGATTTTAAATAATAACAATCATACCTTGTAGCTTTCGATACAAGGTATGAATCTTAGTTAGACTTGTAGCTTTTTTGATACAAGTTATAACTACTTTTACTAACCTCAATTATACCTTGTAGCTTTCGATACAAGGTATAAAACAGTTATACTTGTAGCTTTTTTGATACAAGTTATAACTACTTTTACTAACCTCAATTATACCTTGTAGCTTTCGATACAAGGTATAAAACAGTTATACTTGTAGCTTATTGATACAAGTTATAACAACCATTACTAACCTTAATCATACCTTGTAGCTTTCGATACAAGGTATACAACAATATACTTGTAGCTTTTTTGATACAAGTTATAACAACTATTACTAATCTTAATTATACCTTGTAGTTTCGATACAAGGTATTATATCACTTTTACAATATCGAGGTGTTTAATCTATATTTCTCAATCCATTCTCCTCCTTATAAGTTCCTTAACCTTAAATCTGTGATGATTCAATCAGGTAAGTGCATACATTTTTAATTCTGATTTTATTTCAATATATTTAAACAATTTTTTATTTCAAATATATTTATTATTTAATATGATATGGTAATTGAAGTTGAATTAAATTGAATACTTGAAATATTGACTTGAAATATTATTGAATCGTTTTTCTCTTTTATTTTTATTTTTTTTGAATTATTTCGTTGTTGAAGTACGGGATTATTTTAATAATTTGTCGTGAATTAAAAACTGAATTATATGAAGAAAGAGTCAATAAATTTAAAATTGTATTGTTTATACATTTTTTTTTCTTTATTGGCCACTGTGCATTGGGATTGTGGGGCTGTGTGCCGGAATAAAAAACTTAATCGGAAAATTAAATTAAACACGGAAGAATTTTAAACATGGGGTGCCAGCGAAAAGTGTTAATAAAATAAGAATATTGGTAAAGTCTCACGATTTTTACATTTTGAAAGGTAGGTTGTTTGACCAATATGAAAACAGGACAGTACCAGAGATTGCTGCTAGTTTACTCACATTAGGAAAAACAGCCCATTCTATGTTTAAGATATCGATCGAAGAAGATGATATGGAAAATCCTGCGTGGAACAAATCTAAAAACCTGCGTGGAAAAAATTTAAAGTTTTACAAGACTGCATGATGGCTGTCTGGGAATGCGATGAGTACTGAGAATTCAGTACTATTCTAATTCTCCTCAACATAGCATATAGAAAACGTTCTGAGACTAGTGAGAATCGTGACAGTGAGGCTGGTGGCTGTTGTTTGAAAGTTCGTAGTAAACGCGGAAATTTTGATAATCGACATATATGACGATTTGGAAAATATCTACTTAACTAAGTCGACTGGGCCCAGTAACGCCGCAAACGTTGTAATACTTACAAGTGAAACATCGAACATCGTTTATAAACAAGCTTGACAGTGAATTGTTAACCTGCCGTGCGAGCGGTATGACCAGAAACGACGAAACACGAAAACGGGAAGCAGCAACTGCCCTTTTCAGGATCAAATCAGTAATGTCGTCTTATAATGTTGGAAATCTTAGTCTCAAGCCATGTTCGCCATGGGGCAAGTTCAGGGTGCCAATTATCTGGGAAAGTCAAATCTACGCGCACAAGACATATTCTAAATATATTTGACAAAGTATCTGCTGTGAACGTAGTACAAAAGTTTTCCGATGATTAGGCGATGATTAACCTCGAATTTTAAAAAAAGTTGTAGGTAACATAACCATGCTATGCATGTTTGTTCTTTGTTTCATTATACCCTTTTTATCTCGGACTACGCACACATAATTTTGTTTTATTAAAAAGCGTCGCGACGCACGCGGGTTTTTGCTAGTATCTAATAAACTCCTTGGAATGAGAGCCGTTCTAAAAGTAATCTTTTTTGGGTTGTGCACAGCAATAGCCTTCCAATAAAAAATCGCTTGTCAAAATCCGACAACCTTTAAAAACCTTGCAAAAATTTCGTTACCCTTTAGGTTAGGTTAGGTTAGATATGGCTGAGCTATTTATTTAAGCACATACACTTAGGCCAGAAGAATAGGCCCATTGTGATGCCATAGTGCTCCCACTTTAAACCAGATGTTAACGTGTTGATGATTAGGCGATGATTAACCTCGAATTTTAAAAAAAGTTGTAGGTAACATAATCATGTTATGCATGTTTGTTCTTTGTTTCATTATACCCTTTTTATCTCGGACTACGCACACATAATTTTGTTTTATTAAAAAGCGTCGCGACGCACGCGGGTTTTTGCTAGTATCTAATAAACTCCTTGGAATGAGAGCCGTTCTAAAAGTAATCTTTTTTGGGTTCTGCACAGCAATAGCCTTCCAATAAAAAATCGCTTGTCAAAATCCGACAACCTTTAAAAACCTTGCAAAAATTTCGTTACCCTTTAGGTTAGGTTAGGTTAGATATGGCTGAGCTATTTATTTAAGCACATACACTTAGGCCAGAAGAATAGGCCCATTGTGATGCCATAGTGCTCCCACTTTAAACCAGATGTTAACGTGTTGTTTTTTCGCTAAAACCATCTCGAGGAAGTAATGAATCTTCTAAGTTGCGGGATCCCAATCTTCGAGATTTCCGCAAAGATGCTTAGAAATGTGGTTAACCTTATTCTACTTAGGGCCGGGAAGTGACAGAGGAGATGTAGTTCACTTTCAGATTCTTGCAGCTTCTGCAGATATCGTAGCACGTGGAAGGAGAGTAGCGGTCATGCCTCACCTAGCCAGTTCGGCAGCTTTACAATTTCCATCTATATTTCGGTGTCCGAGCACCCATACGAGGAGGGTCCTGAACTGCTGAGCCATCTCGTTAAGAGATCTGTGGCATTCAGAGGTAGTTCTAGAGCTGTAGAACCTCCGCTTGGTATACACTACAGTGACCGGGTGGTCGGAAGGAGACTTCAATCCCAATTTCCGGGGAAAATACTCCTCCTCCCACCCGACCCTCGAGGTTAGAGCCATTGGTAAAGAAATTTATGGCACCCTGAAAACTGTGTCTATTGTCTATTTATCCATTCACGACGTAAAGGAATGTGGACTTCGTAGTTTCTCGTGAAGGTAATTTCGGGGATGCAGAAGTCGGTTTTTGTGGAGGTACCCAGTGGGAAAAATTGGGAGCGTTGCACAGGGGAGTGCACTTGGAACACTCTCTGTTCAAATACTTTCACAGCGAAGAATTACCCTTGGTTATCCTTTTATTTTGGCGGCTCAAAGTCCAACCACCGAATCACCTTTAGGGCATTTAATTTTTTATTATTACAGATGAATAACGTTAACTGATGGAGAACAGGTTTAATTCCACACTTTCGGAACCACTGGATAAGGAAGCTTGGTCATTTGGCTACTAATGGACATCCATCAAAACATAAAAACATCATCATATTTGGCCAAGATCGCCAGATTAACCATCATCATATTACATTAACATAATAATATAATTTAAGATTATTATAATTAATTTTGAACTTACGATATTCATTCAAAATTTACTCTGGTAACCCCATCACCTCAATACATGCGTACGTATAAAATCGCATTCCCACTTGTATTATCGAAGCAAAGATCACTTCAAACGTTACGGTTTTCTTTTGTATCCCCACTTGAACTTAAAATTCAAGCAAACGATTAAATATTGTTGCGAACGAAACGCTCGCTCTCTCTGCACCGGAGCTTCACCGAGGTAAGTTGATCCTGGACTTGTTCCTTTTTTCCTCCTTATTCTTTTTTTTTTCCCCATTTCTAACTTTCCTCTGTTGTTGGGTTTCGACCAACAACAGATTTATTAATTTTCCTTGTTGTTGGGATTCGACCATCAACAAGGTTTACTAACCTTTTTCTGTTTTTGGGTTTCGACCATTAACAGGTTTACTAATTTTCCTTGTTGTTGGGATTCGACCATCAACAAGGCTTATTAATTTCGTTTGTTTTGGGTTTCGACCATAACAAACTACTAACCTTTCTTTGTTGTTGGGATTCGACCATCAACAAAGATATTAATCTTTACTGTGTTGTTGGGATTCGACCATCAACACAGTACTTCCTTTCCTTGTTGTTTTCATACAACAGTAATTTCCTTTTTTGTCATACAAGTTCAAGGTCAACTCTAAAAAACAGGTGAGTACCTCATTTTATATGCTGATAAAATTCTATATATATATTTTTTCTTTTCTCTTTTATTTCTTTTGTGATTCGGTGATTGATTTTATTATTTCTTCGAAATTTTAAACTTCGCGATTTAGTGAACAACGTTGTAGAGGTGATTTTTGCAATTCGATAATTAATTCATAGCTTACATCGTTGACGAGGTGATGAGATTGAATTTATAGTTTTCAACATTGTCGAGGGTGATCCAAATAAATTTTGAGTGAGTCTTCACTTGAATTAATACTTTGTTAAACTTATGAATTGTCAAAAATTTTATCCCTTTTGTATCTTGAAGTCATTAAGAAATTGAATTATAGTTTCCAACATTGTTGAGGGTGAATTAAGTAAACTTTGATCAAATCGTCATTTGACTAAATAATTTGACAAATCTCTAATTTATCAGAAGTTTTGTCCTTTATTGAAATTTGAATTAATAAACTTACTAACTAAACTAATTAACTAAAACTAAATAACTAAATTTGAACTAATTAATATGAACTTGAATTTTATTGAATTACTGATATTTGAATTATCATGAATAAATTTGAACTGTCATAACTGAATCCGACTTCTTCTTCTTTTTATTTGGTTTTTTTTGTTTCTTTACCTTTTTTACACAGGTGTACTGCAGTTAGAAGCGTCAGAGAAATTCCGCTATTCGTTTAAAGTTTTTGTATAAAAAAACACTCTCAAGGGAGCTTTCCTGGAGTTTTCATAAATTTTATAGAACAAAATAAACCGGGAAATTATCTTCGTGACCATAAAATGTGACATTAGCATACTCAATAGCCCGGCTCTCGTTCGATACGGAGGACAAGCAGCTTTGGAAGGGGATCGAATTTAGTTGGAGAACTGAACAAAGAAAGAAAAGGCAATTGCAAAAGATAAACAAAATATAATCTCTTCGTTACCGAATAACATACCCACAGGCGCCCATGAATATTTCTTTTTTAAAAAGCTTTTTTATAATGCTCCCGAGCGCTTTTGAGGAGCATAAAAACGTATGCTCCCCTGCAATGACATGCAATGTTAAAAAGTATATGGAACTGGTATGGGAACGAGAGCACTGTAAGCTCCTTTTGGAGTGCTCAAAGATGGCTGTTGGAGCACTCCATGTACTCGTAAGTGTAGAGCGAAGTGCTACTGTTATGCATAACTTCGCATAACTTTGTACCTTCTGTAATTTGTTTAGCACGGTGGATTTACTCAGGTTAGGCCACCATACCAAAACCCCGTAAAGCAGAAGTGGGCGGACGATCGCTGTCTGGATCCATCGCACTAAGTTAGGGGAGAAGCCCCATTACTTCAAAATGAATTTTTTGCAAGCGAAAACCGCTATGTTCGCTTTCTTAATGCGCTTTCTGTGTTTTCATTCCAGAGGAGTTTCTTGTCCAGAATTACCCCCAGGTATTTGGCACTGTTGCTAATTTTGAGCCTACGTAAAATGTTTTTCACGACAAATTCGTTGATGTTATTTCTTCTAACTCACTTCAGGGTCACCATTTTTCTGTAGAGAACCAACTTCTACAGAAATATAAAATAACAAAATACACGACTAAAAATATGTTTATTTTTCGCTCTGTAACAATCTTTAATCATTTACCGAAACAACACAAAAATAATCTTCCGACAAATAAAAATCTAATCCCAAAACTTAAAAGGAAAAAAATGTTTGCCCGCACACTTGTTTAGCCTCGTCAGTTTTTTTAAACTACTTATTATTAGGACTGCCATAGAAATCATCGCAGGGATTCGAAAACTCGAAGGTCCGAGGATTCCTCCTATGGTGCACTTCGAAGCCCGGTTTTGCAAAATTCAAAATGGCCGCCGAAATATGACCGAAATTCAAAATGGCCATATAATTATATGAAATATGGTTGAAAGTGCCAATTTTGAGTTTGGGGTTTTCTAAGGTAGCAACTAATGAATCTATGATCGAAACTAATAATTTCAAAATTGCGGAGCCAATATGGCGGAAGAATTTTGCCAAATAAGTGTCATTTCCCGGTTGCTGTATGTAGGTTGTTCAAAAATTGGAAAATTGGAAAATCTTGATATCCTAGCTACAAATGGAAGAACATTGAACAAAGCATATCCTGAAGTTTTCCAAGCAATCGGTTTGAATTGGTTACCAAGGTTTTTTAGGGAAGATGGTAAGGAGAAGCGGAAATGTGGAATTTATATATAATGGATAAGAATTAAAGAAATCCTCCACCTCTGGAATTAAAGTATAAGTCTAGGGATTCTGCAATACGGGAAGAGGCTTGCATCTGGATAAAAAAATAAAACCTTGGTCAGCGAAATTGCAGATGAGAAAGCACAGGTCAAGTCCCTTTAATTTTCTCCGATGGGGGTGCAGCGAGGTGCAATGGGTTTCAGCTAGCTATTTATAAAAACCAGTGATTAACTATTAATTATTATACATTAACTCTAAAAAACCCAAAGCACAACTTTTTTCTTTATATGCTTTTTTAGAATGTCTATCTTTTTATTTTCTAGTCACGTTACATTTACATGCTGTAATTTATTACAAAGTTATAGGTTGGTAATTAAGAGGCAAACAAAAACCTTTTTACCTTATGTTGTCCTTTTCTTTCCAATGCACATTTGTAATTTTTGGATTCTATTTGACATTTCCGAAAAGTTTTACGTTCATTATTTGAAATGGGAAGACGTATTGAATGAATTGGGAACACCCATTCCACACGAGCATAAACACGACACGACAAGAGTCGGCTGCAAAAGCGGTTTATGGAGAAGAGGATGAAAGGCGGCTTCTTTTTTCCACTGGGAAGGTTGACTGGTAAACTATATTATTTACAGAAACACTTTTTGTCATTTCCAAGCCCGTTTTTTGTTAGATATTTATCAAAACTGAATGAAGCACTTTTTGTTGAAACCATATCAAAAATTATTTAAAAAATATGGAGCAACTAATACTTATTATTATTCAAAGAATTTCATTTTAAACCATACCATAACACCAAAAAAGAACCACAATAAAATGCTTAAACATCGGCATTTCTTATAACGTAAAGTATTTCATTCATTATTATTATTTTCTACCTGTTATTGAAAATTATCTGCGAGAGTGGTGAAATCGAAAAAAATTAATTCCGAAAATCTGTCACTTTGATTTATTCGGGGGTTGTAAAACCCTTCATATACCCTTCCCTTCACATTAAAAAAAGAATGAATGAAAATTATTCGTTATGATACCCTCTGAAAAAAAAAATTATTCTTTTTTTTTTTGTTAAAATTGAAGGAAAAAAGAAATAGCATTTAAAAGAAAATATTGTGACTAATGTTTGTGTTCTAAGACTTATAACTTCTTAATTATTAAATTTACCGAAAAATACATAGATGTGTAGATCTCTCAACGAGCTAGATACACATACATATAGAAATTTACTCCTTAAGGAGTTAAATCCCCTTTTTCATTGATTTTAAAATAAAACTAGCTGGGATATGGGTTTGACCCCTTTAATCCACACGATCAACTTCCCAGTATTATGAACGTAAACTGACTTCTAACAAAATAGTAATGCGTTTAGAACTAGCTACACTGAGCGTGTTGAAGCGCCGCTGATAAACTGGGAAGCGAATGACTTCATTTGGAAATACCAAAGCTTTCCGAAGAAATAAGCAGAATGTAAAGTACTTGTCAGACTTTACCAAAAAGAACAAAGTCGGTAATTACTGGAAATCCCGGGATGAACCGCAATTTCTTCAAAATGTATCACACGTAGAAAACATGCGAAAGGGGCATCCTCCACCCTGTGCAAGACTTACGCGGAGAGTCATCTTACCCTTGCTCTCATTCAGGAGCCTTGAGTAACCGATGGTAAAGTCAGAGAACTTACCACTGGCTCAAGTAAATTAGTATATGATCGGAGATGCGGGGCGCCTCGCGCTGCCCTTTTAATTGACAATCGTGTCACTCATCTCTCCATTACCAACTTTATTTCCAGAGATCTAGTGGCGATCTCGGTTGCGGTTCCCACCGCCAACGGATTCCAAGAAATCGATCTTGCGTCCGCTTACTTTCCGGGGGATGTAGCAGTAGTGCCACCCCAGGAGGTTCAAGATCTCATTGAGTTCTGTCGCAAGACAAACCGGCAATTCGTCATCGGCTGTGATGCAAATGCTCACCACTCCATCTGGGGGAGTACCGATGTAAAGCAAAGGGTGAGTGTCTTCTAGAATTTCTTGTTATGAATAACATAGATATTGCAAATAGAGGATGCAAACCCACTTTTATCACTGCTAGTAGAAAGGAGGTGCTGGACCTCACCTTCACGAGTAGGCTTTTATCCGACAGGATTGAAAACTGGCGTGTTCTGGACGAGGCCTCACTGTCGGATCATCTGCACATTAGATTTGACATTGTGGGCCTTCCACATATCCGAGCCTCTTCTTTGGTTCCTAAGAAATCCAAATGGTCTAACCCGGCCTGTACACGGGACAGTTCTACTGACGCACAGTTCTTTCTGGAACTGTCAAATACTGTCCAGCAAGCCGATTAGCGTTCGATCAACTCACAGACAGTTCATTCTAAAACTGTTTTCACACGTTGTGGTGTTGCAGTAACCGCTTTAAAGTGCTTAAAAGTGCTTGAGGATATCGAAAAGGATGAAAAAAGGAGACACCGGAAGATAAAATATTGGGTAAATCCGCTTCTTGTTGTATGAATTGGTAAAATAAAAGTTGTCATTTTGTCCTGAAAATAAATTTTTATTTATTAAACTGAAATAATAAAATAAAATATTCAACGAGCACTTCGCATCGTACCGATAGGCAAGCTCTTGCATGTAGTTACCACCTTAAAATCACTTTTCGCCAACTTGATTTCACAAATTGTCAAATTACTTTCTAGACAGTATTGTCGGGATTGTAATCTTGCCAGTACCGTCGCGACAGTAATAAAGTCGGGATTGTAGACGTTTACATGAGACAGTGACAGTGACAGTAACAGTAATACTGTCCCGTGTAAAGGCCGGGAAAGTTTCAGGGGTTTGTGGCCTCGAAATCAGATCAGCTTGCGGCTTCTATCAGCTCAGTGAATGAACTGGAGAATGCGGCCACGCAGCTTACTGATGTGTTGATCTTTTCCTACCATGACAGCAACACTGTCTGTTCCTTTCAGTCATCGCGAAAGGTGCCCTGGTGGAATGACAGGTTAGCTGCAATGCGTAAAGACGTTAGGAGACTGTTCAATAGAGCAAAACACACCGGGTATTGGGATGAATATAAGTTCACCCTAACAGCCTATAACAAGGAGTTGAGACGTTCCAAAAGGATTGCCTGGCGGAAACACTGTGAGAGCATTCAGACTCTACCAGAGGCGACTAGACTCCAAATGCTACTGTCTAAAGACTCCTTCAACGGAGTGGGCCTTCTCAAAAAGGAGGATGGCTCCTACACCTCTAACCATGAGGAAAGCTTAAGGTACCTGCTCGGAGAGCACTTTCCAGGGTCAATCCTCCACACCGCTTATCCATTGGATCCTGGGTGTAGTCATAGGACCACCCCAGACCGCTATTCCCGCAGTCTTTCAGGGAATATCTTCGACTGTGACAAAGTTAAAGGGGCCACTGCCCATCTTACCACTGCCTGGTTAGCGCAAGCTTCCCATACCAATCATCCGTCTCAACCATACCAGCTCCTAGAAGAACCGTGTGGCACTATGGGAAAGCCAATTGGCTGGGGCTTATTCGCTTCTTCCAAGCTGCTGACTGGGATCTGTGTTTTGAGAATTGCGATGCCAACTTTTCCGCTCTCTGCATCTCAAAAATCATATTGGCAGGATGCGTTTATTCATTCCCCATTCTACCAAATCCATTAAGCCAAGGCCGCATGGATGGTTTAATCAAGAATGTATGAACGCGATTAAAGCCAAAGAAACCGCCTATAGAGAGTTCAGGCATTCCCTGAGCGAATCATCCCGACGTGAGTACATCAGGTTGAGAAATGCCTGCAAAACCACTATCAAGCAAACCAAAGCATCCTTCGATGACAGGTTAAGAAATAAACTCATTAGCACCTCTGCTGGCAGTAAAAACTTCTGGTCCTTGGTAACCTCCTTCAGGAAAAATTTTAACACATCGTCGTCTCCTCCCTTCATTCACGATGGGAAGGTATTAACAGAAAGCAAATCCAAGGCTGACTTACTCGCATCTCTGTTTGCCTCCAATTCTTCCTTGCCTGATACTGCCGTGCAACCCCCCATTGTAGAGGGTTCTGCTCACTCAATGGGCAGAGTTTTCTTCAGAACTCGTGCAGTGTTCAAGTGTCTCAAGGAGCTCGATCCCAATAAATCCACTGGCCCTGATAAAATTCCCCCTATGTTTCTTAAAAAATGCGCCTCACCTTTGGCTAAACCTCTGCGCAAACTCTTCGCCCTTTCTTACTTCTCCGGAGTTTTCCCTGACTCCTGGAAACTGGCTCATGTTCAGCCTATACCAAAAAAAGGTGATTCCAGCGACCCCTCTAACTACCGCCCAAATAGCAATCACTTCTATCCTCTCCAAAATCATGGAGACAATAATAAACAGAAGGCTTATGGAATATCTTGAACGCAACCAAATATTGGATGACAAGCAGTACGGCTTAAGATCGAAAAGATCTACTGGCGACCACCTTGTATGCCTAACTGAACACCCCTACCAAAACATTCATCGCTTTGGTGAATCCGGCCTGGGAGCTCTCGATATCTCCAAGGCCTTTGATAGAGCATGGCACCCCGCTCTATTGAATAAACTCCATGCTATTGGCATCGACATTCTTCTAAAGAATTGGATTGAGAGTTTCCTTTCCGACCGTTCAATCAAGGTAGTATTGGACGGCGTTGAATCTAATCCCCACTCCATCTCTGCAGGCGTTCCCCAGGGCTCTATTCTATCACCAGCTCTCTTCCTAGTTTTTATAAATGACCTGCTCTCAATTCCATCCAACTCACTTCACAGCTTCGCTGATGACAGTACTTTGCGTTACTCGTATAGCTTTGATAAAGCAAGACAAGCACGGGCCAGACCTTGTCTGCTTGATCGTGAACTTATGTCCACTTCAATCAACACGGACATTAGATTGATTCTTGATTGGGGCCTCATGAATCAAGTTGAATTCAACGCACAGAAAACAAAATACTGTCTCTTCTCTATGAAAACGCGCTCCCCAATCCCTCCCATTAAAGTGGACAGTCTAGAACTGATGGCCGAACCATCCCTCAATATCCTGGGCATAACTTTAACTGAAGATCTGCGATGGAGTAATCACATATTCCAAATCGCTAAACAAGCATCACAATGCTTGGGATTCCTTAAAAGATGCAAATGCCTCCTTCCGCCGTCGGCCAGGGCTATAATATACAAATCCTACATTCAGCCCCGCCTCGAATTCAACTCATATCTCTGGGCAGGGGCACCGAGTACCACCATAACGACTGTTCCACCGAAATATATAATCTCTTGCCTTCACGGCGATGTTTTTCCCGCAACACAAGACTTGCCCATTCGGCTCATCCTCACTATCTACTGTTGTTTGTCAAAATTTTGAACTTGGAATATTGAACTTTAAAAACCTTAAACTTTATGTGGTTGCTACGTGACGTTGATTTTTTGAAAAAGAAAAAAAAAAGGAAACTGTGTATGTCAAATTTGTAAAAATAAAAATTGTATTGTATTGCATTGCATGAACTGAAAAGAACAAAATAAAAAAACTAAAGAAAAAGTTTGAAACGAAATACGAAATAACTTGACTGGACTCTATACATTGAATTGGATGTTTTAGATCCAGGTGATCACTGGTGGTGAGAAATTTTGAGATGAACTTGACGAATCCTCTTTGTTGATACATTTACATTTGGTCCTTCGAGCCGGATGTGTGAGAAATCCAGCATGTTGTACAACAAATTGATTCTCAAGTGGGCAAGTGAGCCAAAATTATTGATGATAAAGTTGATATAAAAATATATATGTATATACATTATATAAAATGATAAATGAAAGAAAACGTTTCTTTTTTTTTGCGGGACTGACTAAATAAGCCTTTTTTTTTAGGGAAAGAAAATCATGAATAATCAAAATCGAGTTTTGAGGTCGGCAAAGAGACAAGGCGAACTTTTGCCTCCGCTTGCAGCGGTGAAACGTAAAAAAAGGGAACAAAGTGTCCCAGTCAGGAGTTCTCGACCAGGAGTTCCTCAGTCTCTTCAAGGAAAAGGTTCTGGTCTCGGTGCTCGACCGACAAGAGCAGCAGGTTCAGAATCAGGACGTCGGGAAAGAAGCCAAGAAAATGTGTCAGTTCGATTCGCTTCTGATCGTAGGATATCTGAGCGGTCATCAGGAGAAAATGCAATTTTAATGGAAGCTGCAAGAAAACGTGCCGAAGTGCAAAAGAGGTTGGTAGAAGAGCGAGCTCGAATCGAAATGGAGTATATTGATGCGCAGGAACGAGCCGACCTTAGAAATTATCGGGCACAACCGGATGTATCAGGATCTCTGTATACAAGAAGTGCCGCACGAATGTCTGATTGGTTATCTGGTGTAGAAAGTCATAGCGCCGAGAGAGTTGACAACAGGAACTTTGAGTTCAATGAAGATGAGACGCGACGATTGTATAACCTGGGGTGTGGAGAACCAAGGGAGGCAAATGAACGATCACCTGCTGAATCAGGAATTGCCAAGCTCACCGAGGCGTTAACAAAAACTATTGAATCGGTTGGGGGTGAGAAATCAAATTCAAAGGGATCTGGAAAATGGTTACCTGAGAAAGAGTTCATGGTGTTCAAGGGAAACCCTTTGGAGTGGCACATGTTTAGGCGAGCCTTTGAACTCAGTATGAAGCAGAGAAGTTATACCGAGGATGAAAATATTTTGAGGCTTTTCAACTGTTTGAAAGAGGATGCTAAAGATTCGGTCATATCTCTTATGACAAATTCATCTACAGTTCAAGAGGTGATGGACGTTTTAGAACTGCGTTTCGGAGGTCCAAATGTGATAGCACATTCTATTGCACAAGAAATCAGACGACTGCCTCCAGTTGATGACCGGAAGAATACTTTGGTGGTATTTGCTACAAAAATTAAAAACTGGGTAGCTGCGGCCGAAGCTGCGAATCATAAAGGAATCCTTCATAACTCAGAACTGGCGGATCTAATAATGCGAAAGATGCCACCTGTATTACTTCCGCATTATCATCGATTCCTGAACGAAAGAAGAAATGAAGATAAGGCAATTTTGATCCATTTGTCCGAATTTCTCTTCAGCGAAGCAGATATGGCGTGTAGAGCTCAAACCTCCTGTTTCTCTGCTTCGGATTTTCCGAAACACGTTGATAAGCGCAAACCGACTTTCCAGAAGCCACAATACCGATCTAATCCAGATGACGTGATGACAGTAGAGGTTGATAAGACTGAGGAGATCAGACCAGAGGAAGTGAGAAACTGCGATTACTGTTTTAGAGAGGGACATTCGACTGGTTTTTGCACCGACCTCTGGAAACTTCCATTGAACCAACGCTGGAATTGGGTTACGAGTAAGAAGTGTTGCTTCCAATGTTTGGGAAAGGGTCACTTGAGAAGGGACTGCCAAGCTCCTCCTTGCAGGAAAAATGGTTGTAACAAGTTTCATCATAAAATGCTACATAACGATGAGAAAAAAACCGACGTTTCTAAGGAAAAGAAGAAAAGTACAGCAACCGAAACAGAGGTGCAGACAGTTAATAATGCATTCGTAAACGGGAAGGTGTTGTTGAAGGTTTTGCCAGTGAAGATTTTTGGTCCGAAAGGATTTAAAGTAGTCAACGCCTTATTGGACGAAGGGTCTACAGTCACTTTGTTGAATGAAGAGCTGGCAGATGAACTCAACCTTGAAGGAACCGTTGAAGAGATCAGTATTAGAGGAGTGATGGGAACAATTTCAACAATGAAGTCTCGGTTAGTGACATTGGAGATTGAAGGAGCCGATTACAGGCGTTACACAATGAAAAGAGTGAAGACAATTCCTGGGTTTTCTGCTGGTTCTTCAACGCTGAGGACACATCAGTTGGAAGGACTGACACACTTACAAGATCTTGACATCGAAACTTTAGAAGGTGCCCCAAAGATGCTAATCGGACAAGACAATTGGGATCTTATAATCACAAGAGCAATACGAGCTGGGAAGAAGAATTTGCCAGTAGCATCGTTGACAACTTTAGGTTGGGTTGTACATGGTCAGTTCGGCGGAACGTTGAAGGGTATCGAAGAGTGCAACTTTATTTTATCCGTGGAAGCGCCAGAAAGAACTGAAGAAGACGAAGACGACAATCTGAATGTGCTTGTAAAGAACAGTTTCAAGATGGATAGTTTAGGTGTAACGAACTATGCAAGGAAACCGAGGCTCGATAAACGGGCTGAAGAAATCCTCATGAAAACAACTAAACGAGTTGAAGGAAAGTGGGAGTCAGGACTTTTGTGGAAGAGCGATAAGGTACAGTTACCAAAAAGTTATGATGTGGCACTGAAGAGGTTATTGGGAATTGAGCGAAAGTTTAAACGAGATGAGAAATATAGAGAGCTGTACGTGAAGGAAATTATAAAGTTACTCGAAGCAGGATTTGCCGAGAAAGTTCTACACCCCGAAAAGATAGATGAAAGAACCTGGTACCTGCCGCATTTTGGAGTGACCAATGCTAACAAACCTGGAAGAGTTAGAGTGGTGATGGATGCAGCGAGCGAGGTAGATGGAATTAGCCTGAACAATCAACTGCTTAGTGGTCCTGATTTGTTGCAGTCTCTTCTTGGCGTGCTGCTGAATTTTCGTCGGGGAAAAATTGGTTTTTCTGGAGATATTCAGGACATGTTTCTAAGGGTTGGTGTTATTCAGGAGGATCAGTCTTCGCAACGTTTTCTCTGGAGAGAAAAAGTCACTGACGAAAAGCCTTCTGTCTACAAGATGAAATCCCTCATTTTTGGCGCAGCATCTTCCCCCTGTACCGCAATATTTGTGAAGAATATGAACGCAAGAGAGTACGAAGGAATATATCCAAAAGCTGTTGAAGCAATCGTGAAGAAGCATTACGTTGACGACTACGTAGACAGCGTCGATTCGGTCGAAGAGGGAAGGCGGCTAGTCGAGCAAGTTACAATAATACACAAAAGCGGTGGTTTCAGAATAAGAAAATGGATCTCAAACGATCTAGAAGTGCTAAAAGGAATACCTGAAAGCGAATGGAATGAGAAGTCAGCTGAGGCACCAATCGACAGAGTTTTAGGTAAACAATGGAACACAGATTCAGATGAGATAATTTTTGATGAAAAGAAGATAAACATTCCCAAAAACTTTCAAGAATTGGAAAGAAGACCGACCAAACGTGAGGTTTTGCAAGTCGTCATGTCAATTTATGACCCTCTTGGCATGTTGGTACCGTTTACGGTGCAAGGAAGAATGTTGTTGCAACAAGTGTGGAGATCTGGAATAGACTGGGATGAGCAGTTAGAAGATCAAGAATTCTTAAAGTGGCGTCAGTGGATCGAAAGATTACCCTCAATTAGGAGTTGCAGTGTTCCGAGATGTTACTTTTCAAAGATGGGAAGACGAGATGTGGAGCTTCATGTTTTTGCCGATGCTAGCCAAGAAGCTTATGCTGCAGTATGCTACTTGCGAACTACGTATGAGGATGGTTCGGTTGAAGTATCCTTCGTGATGGGAAAAGCTCAGGTAGCTCCAGTAAAGCCAACTACGATTCCACGACTCGAACTGCAAGCTGCGCTCATTGCAAGTAGAATGGGAGGAACCGTTGTTCAAGAATTGGAATTGAAAATTACACGCCGATGCTTTTGGACTGACTCCCGGATTGTACTTTGTTGGATCAGGAACGATGCTAGACGTTACAACACCTTTGTTGCGAACCGACTAGGGGAAATTGATGAAAGAACTGAGGTAAAGGAATGGAAGTGGGTAACAACCCAGGAGAACGTGGCAGACGATGCGACCAGGTGGCGACAATGGCCTGAAGAAAATGAAAGATGGCTGCAAGGACCAGAAGTGCTCTTTCGTCCAGAAAATGAGTGGCCAAAATTGAACGATGAAAACCAAGATGAAAACTTAGAAGAAGTTGACGTTTGTTACTCAGTGAGTTTAGTTACAAATCCGTCGACCAAAGTTCTGCCGGAAGTTTCAAGATTCTCATCTTGGTTGCGTTTGGTTCGAAGTGCGGCCAGAATACTCCAAGCAGCTAGGTACTTTTCTATCAAAAGATCTGAAAGGTTGAAAATTAAGAAGAATTTAGATTTGGAAACGATTCAGAAAGCTGAAAATATGTTAATCGTCCAATGTCAAGAAGAGTCCTTTGGGCAAGAAATAGCATGTTTGAAGAAGAAAATACCTTTGTCAAGAAAGAGTAAATTATTGCAGTTATCTCCAGTCCTGGATGAACAGGGAGTTCTGAGGGCGGATGGAAGAATAAGAAGAGTAGTGAACGTTCCGGAGGGTATGAAGAGGCCAATTATTTTGGATGGAAGATCCAAGCACACTAGACTTATCATTCAGCAATATCATATTCAGTTTGGGCACGGAAACACTGAAACAGTAGTAAATGAATTGAGAGGAAAGTATTTGATTTTAGGTTTAAGGAGATCTGTAAAGAGTGTTGCAGTTAGTTGTCAGAGATGTCGGATATTGAAGTTGCACCCCGAGATTCCAAGGATCGCCGATCTTCCTTCAGAAAGATTGGATCATCACGTACGGCCTTTCACCAACTGTGGTATCGACTATTTTGGTCCCATGCTGATCAAAGTTGGAAGGAGGCATGAGAAAAGGTGGGGTGTTCTATTCACGTGTTTGTCAACCAGAGCGATCCATTTGGAGATAGCGCATTCCCTAACTACAGATTCAACAATAATGGCTTTGCGAAGGATGGTCGCTCGTCGAGGATCTGTCGCGGTGATGTGGTCAGACAATGGAACGAATCTGCGGGGAGCTGACAAGGAGTTGAGAAAAGCAATTCAAGAGTTAAATGAAGAGGTACTAGGGACAGCGGCCTTTAACAAGGGGATCAACTGGAAATTTAACGTTCCTGGAGCCCCACATATAGGTGGGTCCTGGGAACGATTAATCAAAAGTGTGAAGTCGTCGTTGAAAGTTATTCTGAAGGAACGCTTTCCAACTGAAGAGACCTTATCGACATTATTAGCCGAAGTAGAAAACATCGTTAATAGTCGTCCATTAACTCATGTATCGTCTGAAAACTCTGCCGAAGTAAGCTTAACACCGAATCATTTCTTGATTGGAGAAAACCTGCACAGCCCTTTAGGATCCTTTGACGATGATGATTTGAATTTGAAGAAGCAATGGAGGATTGCTCAACGATTGGCTGATCATTTTTGGAAGCGTTGGGTGAAGGAGTACTTGCCAGATTTAATTCCAAGGAAGAAGTGGTCAGAAGAGAAACCGAATATAGAAGCAGGAGACGTGGTGCTTGTAGCTGATCCAAATTTACCGCGAAACGTTTGGCCGAGAGGACGAGTAAGCGAAGTTATCCTAGGTGGAGATGGGCGCGCGAGATCAGCCAAGTTATTTCTGGGAAGAGGACAGACAATGTTCAGACCGGTTGCAAAATTAGTTACGATAGTAAAACATAAAGATTAAGAAGTTTCAATATCCAAGGAATTTATATTTGAGTAAGATTTAATGAATGAAAGAGATTGAGTCCGCGAAATAATGCTCGCGAACCGGGGGAGAATGTTGTTTGTCAAAATTTTGAACTTGGAATATTGAACTTTAAAAACCTTAAACTTTATGTGGTTGCTAAGTGACGTTGATTTTTTGAAAAAGAAAAAAAAAGGAAACTGTGTATGTCAAATTTGTAAAAATAAAAATTGTATTGTATTGCATTGCATGAACTGAAAAGAACAAAATAAAAAAACTAAAGAAAAAGTTTGAAACGAAATACGAAATAACTTGACTGGACTCTATACATTGAATTGGATGTTTTAGATCCAGGTGATCACTGGTGGTGAGAAATTTTGAGATGAACTTGACGAATCCTCTTTGTTGATACATTTACAATCTACAGCCCTTATTTTCGCGCACACACCAGTTTAGTAATTCGTTCTTTTCGGGAACAACTCGACTGTGGAACAACCTTCCACAGTCAGTTTTCCCAAACTCATATAACACCCAAGAGTTTAAACTCAAGGTTCATCTCCACCTCCTCATGTACCCTCAGACTCCCTTTAATCTGTTTTATTCTTTCTCTATCCTTCGAGCTAAGCTTACTACCAGACACCTGACGTTGACGTGTAAGACATGACGGACTGGTAGTACAAAAGGTGACACCTAAGCTTAGACTTTCACCTAAAAAAAAAGGTGTCGGATATTGACAAGTGATGTTTTGTTGGAATGCTATCGCTGTGCAGCAATATTAATATGTGTAGAATACGTTCCTAAAATATTATGACGAAATTTTTCTGCGTTAAAAAGTTATATGCAGTATTTTATGTGCAAAAAAAACTGATTTGTCGCCGGGCGTAAAACGCGCGGTAGTGCTACTGTTATCTATATAAATGTAATTGGAATGCTATCGCTGTTCAGCATAAAAAAATAAATGGTTAAATTTTTTTTTTTAAAAAGTCTTTTAATCAACTAAAAAATGTACTGAAAAGTAAAAAATAAAAAATATTTAAAAGAAAGCGTGAAATTTCAATTTTAATGAAAAAGTTAATTAAAAGAATGGAGCATTTTTCAACAAAAATTGAAAATATAACTCTAAATCGCGTGAGATTTACAATAACCCTCAATTTTTTGCTTTGTTAATTTCAAATTCACATTTTTTTTTATAAAATCATCTTTTTTAATTTTGTTTTATTTTTCAATATATTTAAGATTTTATGTATTAATTTATAAGGCGTAGTAAAAAAAATTAATTTAAACTTGTTGTTTTGCTCAATTCACTTTGAAGAAAATTCTAACAAAATTTTTTGATGAAAAATACGCCATTCTTTTAATTAACTTTTTCATTAAAATTGAAATTTCACGCTTTCTTTTAAATATTTTTTATTTTTTACTTTTCAGTACATTTTTTAGTTAATTAAAAGAATTTTTAAAAAATTTTTTTAACCATTTATTTTATTTTCTACTTTTTAGTTTATTATATGTATTCCGCCATTTTATGATGGCAATTCTATTAGATTTAAAATTACGTCACACAGTTTACTGTATTCATTTGATACCCATGTCGTGGGCTCGGTGGAACATAATTGCAAAAATTTTAAAAACCGACTTCAGAAAAAAGCCGCACAAAATGCACAAAAAAGGATGAAATAATTGTTTGTAATTCTTAACAACATTAATCCAATCAGAATGGATCTAGAAAGAAGAATCACTTTTGAAGACGGTGCCAGGTAGTAGTTGACTTTGATTGCACTAACTCTTGCTTCGGGAATTGTTTTCATTTCTTTGTTAGGCTTATGCCATTAATACATCACCCACAGGTGTTAGCACCGTCTTTAAAAGTGATTCTTCTTTCTAGATCCATTCTGATTGGATTAATTATTTCATCCTTTTTTGTGCATTTTGTGTGGCTTTTTTCTGAAGTCGGTTTTTAAAATTTTTTTTTGAGCTGCAAATCAAAACTATATGCCATAATTTCGTTCTCATCGGCTTTTGTTCTGGAAGCAAATTTACAGACATATTCACGTCGAAAACTTGTATAATATGGAACAAAATTCCCCGAAGGAAATTAAAAAATAATTATTTTGTCGATATATAGAAAGAAAAGCACCGCGAGCCCAAGGATCGAACTCGCACCCCGCAGATCCCACAGACAAGAACACTTCTCTCTAGCGCTTTGCGCTATGTCAAGTACTATCGGCCGCTGACCAATATGTTAATAAATCATCTCAGAAAGAAGAAAAAGAAAACAATCGTCCTGCCGGACCAGGGATCGAACCTGTAAACGCCACACTACGCTGAAACGAGGATCCAACGCTCTACCCACTCTCCCATCAGCCTGCTGGCAGATTTAGAACCAGAAAGTAATTTGTTCGGTGCCTATGAAATGTTTAGGTTGAACCAATTTTAACAGTTTGTTATGCCTAACTTCGAACTCTGTTATCAGAATTTAGAAAAAATTTAACGGGACCACCGTGGGAAGCTCCCCCTTCAAATGAACCAAAAAAAAAGCAAAAAAGTTATTGGGTTACAAAGTTATGCGTGAACAGGACCACAAAATACCTACACGTCGAATCGAGTAACCTCCACTTTTTTTGAAGTCGGTTAAAAACGGCCGCCATCTCGGAACCGTCTTCTAGATTTTTTTACAAAAAGGTCAGATTGCATTAAGTACTTATACATGATGAGTTGAACTCAAGTTGAACCCAAGTCTAACTACATGTAAACGGGAGTCGAGTTTGGTTAAGGTTGACTGAACTCGACTCAGCTCTGCTACCTGGGTTGAGTTGAAATTATGCATACGGACATGAGTTCAGTATTTGAGTAGTTGAATTTAGTTGACATCAGCATCTCTGTGTTTGTTTGTGATTTTTTGTAACGTGTATTGCTTATTTATTTTCAATTCACTCTTAACTCAACTATTCATCTCATCATTCATACACATTAATTTTTTTTTTTATTATAAAAAAAGTTTTATTGGCTTAGATTTCTTTACAAAGTTCATATACAAAATTGCATTAATTGCTGACTCCATACACATGTCATGCTCACAAATCTGCTTATGTTATAAAATGGACCTTAATCCAATATTCAAATAGCTTACAAGTCTAAAATGTATTTAAACTATGGTATTGTGACTGCCTTGCCACTACCACTGCCTTTTTGCTTTTTTAGCTAGAGTACAAAGAATATATGTACTGCGTACATATTAGTATTTTATATTTATAATTCATAAAGTGAAACTTTTATACAGCTTATTAAGTACTAACTAACTTCTATACAACTTATTAAGTACTAATATAATATATGTATGTACATGTATACACTTAATTTTCAGCTTAAAGTAACAATTGCACTTCATATACATAAATTTAACGTTTCCAAGGCATTATATGAAATTCAGTACTTCGTGCACACTAACACACTATGTTTGTTTCATTCAGGGTCTATCCCCTATAATAAATGTTGGTGTTATTGTCATAAAAAGGTAGAATGCCGTCCACCGACGTTTGGACTTCTACACCTAATAACCTGAATGGGGATATATATGAAGTCTCTTGCGACCTATCCACTAAGGCTAATACTCTGACTAGCTCATTCGGGTGCGCAACCATCTTTTCTAATCTTTTCACTAGCAGTTTCATCATATACTCCATGATAGGTGTAATGTTGGCTATTTTATAAAGTGATTTATTGGAATACCACTTGTTTGGCACTCTCATGTACTTAGATGTGCAATGTCTGAGAATTTTCCTTTCTTCAACCTGTAGCTCTTTTGCTGCAGTAGCTGAACAGGAGAACCAGATAGGAAATGCGTATGTTATCATCGGTCGGATGATTGCTTTATACATTAGAGTTTTAGTGTTGGTGTATAAATAACTTGAGTTTATAAGTGGTTTTAGCATTGCCATAGCCATCCTTGCTTTCGTTATTCTGTTACGAACATGAGGATTCCATTTCAGTCTGTGATGGAAGTCCACCCCCAGGTATTTCATTTTTTCTTTTGGGTGTATTATATGACTGTCAATATTAATTTTAATTAGTTTGGACTCTTTGGGCGCGTTTCTATGTCCCCTTCCGGAAGGATTCCTGATGCAGATGAGTTGGGTTTTTGACTGATTGATTTCAATATTCCAGTCTCTAAAGTACTCAACGACTTTATTGACATGGAGTTGTAGAAATTCAGTAGCTTTTAAAGGTGATACGTCATTGGCCCATAACACTGTATCATCAGCATATTGCATACTCTGTGAGTTATTCATTCTGTGGGGGAAATCATGTATGTAGATATTGAAAAGTTTTGGCCCTAGTATGGACCCTTGAGGGACACCAGACGTAATGGAAAAATTTTGTGAATTGCATTCACCAATATTAATCATGGCGTCTCTATCTGTAAGGAAACTCAATAGTAACTTGGTTAGTGAAAAAGGAAAGGCCAGGCTATTTAACTTCAAGATCAGAGCCCCATGCCATACTTTATCAAAGGCCTTTCTTAAGTCCAAAGAGCAAATCACCGAACATCGTTTGTTCCTCAAATTTGTAATAATGCTGTCATGTAGAACCAATAACGCATGTTCAGTAGAGTGGCCTCGCTCAAAGCCGAACTGAAATTTAGGTATGATATTTCTGCTATCACAATGTCTTTCAATATCCGACAGTATTATTTTTTCAAAGATTTTACCAATATTCGATAATAGCGAGATAGGTCTAAAATCTTCAAGGTCTTTTGCATAAGAATGTTTAGGTATGGGAATAATTTTAGCGCTTTTCCAGGTTTTAGGAAAGTAGGAGCTGTTTATGCAATTATTAATAAGTATGGTCATATACTTTATAGTTGAATGTGAACATTTTTTTAAAATAAAATTGGAAATGTTGTCCAAGCCAGCCGACCTTTTGTTTTTTAATTCAGAAATTATTTCTGTTATTCTGAGACCAGTGACAAATCCCGCATCTATTGGTGATGAGGCCCTGTTTGTTGTAGAAAATTCAGTTATTAAGTTGTAATTGGCATTAAACATTGATAGTACTTGCTCCACTCTATCTTTATTTGGGTTTGTGTTCTCAGGACATGCGTTGAAAGTTACTTCGAACGCTTCCTTGAATGCCAAAGTTTTTTCTTCGTTGTCTGAAATCACAACTCCGTCTTTGGTGATACTCATATTTGTAAGATTTCTCACCTTTTTCCTGCCAGTCAATCTGTTTATTTCTTTGAAGGCAAATGGTGATGGCTTGATTTTTATAAGTTCCTTTTTATACCAATTGTTAGCATCAAGTTTAACTTTTTCCCAAATAATTACGCTCAGACACCTTATTCTGGCTTCCATTTCTATGTATTCATCACCACATCTGTTACCCAATCTATGATAAATTCTTTTTAACGTTTGCAACCATCTCTTCCTGACGCTTATGAGATTTTGAGTAACCTTTGAGATGAATTTATATTTATGGTGACCGATTGCAACTAGTTTGGAGTGTGTGGTGGAGCACTCTGCGATTACCAAGGCCAAACGCCCAGCGTAATCTTCAATTTCGGATGGCGACAAACTTCTGGAATCGGGAATCGGCCGAGTCGACAATTTATTATTGATATCTTCGTTTACATTGTCCCAATTAACGTCTTTGTAAGATCTTATCAACACGGGTTGATTCAGTTCCGGTACTAAGTGGGGCTGAAAAACCAACGAGACTCCATAGTGATCTGAAGGATATGCAAATGTTTTACAAGAAATTGTTTGGTTAAATGTTAACGATGTGGAAATCCAAAAAAAATCCAGATAGGATGCTCCTCTTGGGAAAGTGGGTGAATTCGGAACGATTATTTCAGAATAAACAGAAGCTGTATCGTTATACCATTTGTTTAGCTTATTTCCATTTGCATTGTTGACGGAATCACCCCATGCTTGATGTCTTGAATTGAAATCTCCCCCAATAATGAAAGCGCTAAAGCTGCTGGCCAGATTATCCAATCTATCCAGATCAGCTGTCCAATTACCTTTCACATTACATGGCACATATATAGCACCAACCAGTATCTTTAGAGGACTCCCATTCATTGTTACGTGCCATTCAATTAGTGTAATTGTAAAATATTGTGACATGAAGTCTATTTTCTCGAATTTGTATCTTTCTTTAATAGCGATTGCTGTACCCCTGCCTTCATCATTCCTGATTAATTCATATCCCTCAAAATTTGGTTTACTATTCCTTCTCAATCTAGTTTCGGATATTAAAGCAATCTGTGGTTTAGAATTTTGTAATTCTTGTAGGAGTGAAAATGCTCTCGCAAGAGATAGAGCGAGTTAACATTAATATTTAATATTTTCAAGCTGAACATTTTAAACTTGCTGCAAAATTCAAAAGAGCTTCTGCCTTACATTCTTCCTTTAGCACTAAATATTTCGGCCAGAAATTTGACGCTTTTTCAATTAGTGTGGATAGAGCAACTCCGAATATCCTTTTCGACTCATTCATGACTTTGCCCAGACAATTGTCTTCTTCTCTTGCGACCTGCGCAAACGATAAATTCTGTTTAGTGAAATTGTTATAAGACGCCGTCTTTTTTTCCCTGAACGATTGTAATCTTTTTTTATTTTTTTCCCTTTTTTGGAGATATGCTTGTAGGTTGGCGCATCCTCTGAAGTTAGCAGGGTGTTCCCCCCCGCAGTTCGCGCATTTAGGTTTTCTTTCAGGTGAACCTTCACCTTTCTTTGGGCACATATTTTTGCAATCCAACCCACATCTAACGCATTTGGGGTTGTTAGCACAATTGCTGGCAACATGCCCAAATGCCTGACATCTGAAGCATTGGGTAAATGAATTTTTGTATGGCCTTTCAAAACGTACTACGTGGAAAGCTACTATACGGATTTTGGTGAGCTCTCTTCCAGGTACGCCGTGCCCCAGTCTTATAAAGAAGGAAGGCTTTTCTCCTAAAATATGTGATCTTTTCGAAAGTATGGGCTTAACCCATTCTATCTTTAAGTTGTTATTTTGGTGTAATAAGTCGGATTTCACTTCCTCTTCTGAGACGTTATTAGCCTTTCAGGACAAACGTTTCGCCTAACATACTCTTTGGAGTGAAGGTGAACGCTCCAGTTTTTTGGGAATTCTTTGCTACTTCCATAATCGTCGCGTGAAGGAATTCATCGTCTACTAGTATTTTATACCTAGATGTGCTTACTTTAACTACCTTGAAATTAAATTTATCCCTATGTTCCTTACATAGAGCAAATACAGTTGAAGGATTTACCATCGAAATAAAGATCGGAGGGCACCACTTTATTTTTCCATTTTTTTCCGGTATCTTCCCTTGATCCGGGTTCAAATTCTTTTCGGCCCCGCCGTCCGATGATAGAACGCTATACCTGTTTTCACTTATTTTGGCGTGGTTATTTGTACTATTCTCTGTAGTACGCAATTTTGCGCCTTTTTTAACCTTAATGAAACCTTCTGAGTCACTATCAAATTTATTCGAGAAATTATAATTTATTTTTCCATTTAAGTTGTTTGAGACAGAATCTAATTCTAAATCTACATCTGAATTAATCATGTTTGACTTATCTTTATTTATGTCTTCCTCCATATTTGTATCGTCTGTGTTCACCTGAATATGCGACGTCAAAAATTTGCTATTAATACCGCTATTTCGGTCAATTGATTTGCTTGAAGTCTCTGGAACCTGATCCAAGCTGCTGTTGATATTAATTGTCCCTTCGGCGTATTTAAAACTTTTTTTCTTTACAGCTATCTTGTTTATACTTGGACGGGGATCCGAGGGATCCCCGCCGTCAAGCATCACTTGTGCCGCCCTCTTCAGCGCCTGTATGATTAAATTCCGAAATTAATCCAGCAGTATTTCCTTTGTATTAAATGTCAGATAATATTTTGCCACAAAAAATTAACTGCACAATATATACGGAATTGTAAACTTGCTTTGCTTTAACTTAACTAGAATTAAGTAAGCCAGCTAGATCAACACGTCCGACTCCGATCGCAACCACAATCGAACTCCCATACACATTAATTATCACCCCAACTACGAGTGTGTGCAAAATTGGAAGTTGATCGGTTATATTTTCTACTTTTTAGTCTATTATAAGCTTTCCGCAATTTAGTGTTGGCCGCCATTTTGAATTTGGAATGTTTGGATGTTGGAAAGTATGCAAAATTTCAGCTCTATCCGAAACCGGGAAGTGGGTCAAATTTAACTTCAAAGGTTTGATCAGTCAGGATTGAAGTTAAATAAAAGAATTTAAAAAGATCACTTCGTTTAGAAGAGGTCTAATTTCATCGAGTTTATTAGATAGTAGCAAAACTTATTAGCTTAAGGTCTTTCTGATACTTGGCCGAAGTTTTTAAATTTAAGGGGTTGCTCTGAATTTTGGTTTAAAAAAAAACGAAATTTTTTTTGCCTTCTTATATTTATTAATATGTGTAGAATACGTTCCTAAAATATTATGACGAAATTTTTCTTCGTTAAAAAGTTATATGCATTATTTTAAGTGCAAAAAAACTGATTTCCCGCCGGGCGTGAAGCGCGCGGTAGTGCTACTGTTATCTATATAAATGTAATTGGAGTGTCTGTGATTTCAAAATAATTTTTTTTTAATTTGATATGGTTATTTACATAATTTTAAAACAAAATCACGCATTTTTAAAAATTTTGTCTGTCTGTATGTCTGTCTATCTGTTCGGGCTGATCTCGGAAACGGCTAATCCGATTGGGATGGGACTTTCGCTGGAAGATTCAGTATTTTGGCGGGCATGTTTTAGGCTATTTATATGCACTACATATTAGCTCTACCTCTATGTATGTATGTAGACAAATCTTGAAAATTGTTTTTGACCCACTTCCATATAACCGATCAGCTTCAAATTTTGCACACATGTACAGTTCAAGTGACAATGCAATCTGTCCATTTTATAAAAAAAAATCGTATTTCGTAATTGTGCTCGCTGACCGCCGACATGGGTATCAAATGAAAGGGAATGATAAGTACAATATAATTACCTATTTGGTGTCATTCCAAATTCAAAATGGCGATCGGAACAAAATGGCAGCCAACACAGATGGCGGATTACTTTTTTATTTACATCATGATCGGTGTGGGTATCAAATGAAAGGATATGACAAGTAGAATACTATTAGCTGGGTGGCGTTATTCCAAATTCAAAATGGCAGCCAACACAAAATGGCTAACTACCTCTTTTTACAACGCCCTCGGTATGGATACCAAATAAAAGTGTATGATGAGTAGATTACAGTAAGCTGGGTGACCTCATTTTAAATATCGGTCACCACAAAATAACCGAAGACATATAATAATCTAAAAGGTAGAAAACTAAAAATATAGTTTAAAAAACTTAAAAATATTCTTTTGTTTAAAAATGAACTAAAAAGTATAAAATTATGTTGAATGAAAACTTTTTTTGCTCAAGCCAGTATATATAATATATGGGGCGCTAGCGAAAAGTTGCAGTAATAATAAAATAAGAATATAGGTAAAGTCCCACGCTTTTTAACATTTCGAAAGGTAGGTTATATGGCCAATATGAGATCAGGACAATAGAAGAGACTGGGGCAACTTTACTCACATTAGGAAGAACAGCTCATTTTATGCTTAAGATACCCATCGAAGAAGATCATATGGAAAATCCTGCGTAAAACAAATCTAAAAACCTGTGTGGAAAAAATCTAAAGTTTTACAAGACAGCATGATGGCTATCTTGGAATGCGATGAGTGTGCTATGGCAAATAAAGTACATATCTTTTAACATAACACCGCGAGATTAAAGATGTAAAAACCATTTATTTTGGGGAGGAACTGTTTTATTGGCATAGATTCCGGGCAAATGTTGCCGGCTCTCCGGACAAATATGTGGGCCGATGATATTGATGCATGTCTGAAATGATCACTCATTTAGAGACATGTTGGAAAACGTCAAAGCAAAAGATGAGAGCGCAATCGGAAAACTCAGAATTTAGTACTATTCTTCTCAACATAGGATATACAATAGAAAATGTTCTGAGATTAATGAGTGTTTCGGAGAGCTACCTAAAAAGGTTCAATGACCGGATTACAGCAAAATTCGACCAGAAGAAAAACAACCATATCTACATACATACCTTATTTATATGATGATACACGTATAAAAAGTTGTCTCTTCAATAACAAATTGATGATCTAAAATTAAATTAAGTAAATTTAGGGAACATGATTTACTTACCTGATTTAAAGAGAATCCGAAATAAAATTCACTTTTAATTAAGCAAAACAAAAACACTCGAATGCAAAAAACCGGTGACAAATTAAATTGTCAAAAACAGCTGTCTTGGACAACCATATCACCAAAGGTTGCATTATCTACGATATCGTAGCACCCTGTGAACCTAACCGCTAGGCACAGGATCCCGGAGAGGGTCTCCCGAAAAATACAAGGACAAAAAGGTCAACCCGATCTTCCTAAAAAATTCTCATTGGGACGAGTTGGCCGTTTTTCCACTTTCCGTTGACCCACGAAAGAAGGAAGACGTCCACGAAATTTGCAGCTCTTGGTGAGTGAATTGCATTTTACTCTCAGTTTTATTGCAGACGATACAAAAGGGGAAGAAAATCGCGTTCCCTAAACAATTGTTGATTTTTAGTTATTTTTGAGTTTCTTTTTCCGAAATTGTAAATAAAATAATAAATCAAGTGATTAAATGATTAGTGGATACAAATTTTTACATTTTTAATTTTGTGAATTTGAATTGATTAAATTTTAATATTGCATAATTAGAGGCGCATTATACATACAACATTTTTTATAAAAACAGAAGTGAATGTGTTTAACTTATGAATTTGAGACATTCCTTACAAATTCCAAATTGGCATACATAGGAAACCGTCATACCCGAGACGGCGGTAAAACACTTCGGACCCAGAATCGAGACCAAGGACAAAATGGCGTTCCGTTCGTGGCAAAGACTTGCCTTTTTTTACCATTTTTTATATTTTCAGATTTTATTTCTGTTATAAAGATAATTTCCAGGGCAGAACAAACCTGAGCAAACAGCTATCGGAAACAATGAGAATGATGACAGTGAACGGCTGGATGTTGTTTGAAAGTCCGTAATAGACGAGGAAATTTTGATGAGCGACATTTATGACGATTTCGAAAATATCAACTCAACTAAATCGACTCAACTCGGTAATGCCACAAACATTGTAATACTTACAAGTGAAACATCTAACATCGTTTATAAACAAGCGTTACAGTGCCATGCGGGCGGTATGACCGGAAACAACGAAACACGAAAAATGTTGGCAATCTTCGTCTCAAGCCATGTTCGCCATGGGGCAAGTTCAGGGTGCCAATTATCTGAGAACGTCAAAATCTACGCGCACAAGACATATTCTGAATAAAATTGCCTAGGTATCTGTTGTGCACGTAATCTAAAAGTTTTCCGATGATTAACCTCGCATTTTAAAAAAAGTTGTAGGTAACATATTTTTATAGTATATCATCACATTTACAAAAACTAATACCGTTAAAAAATTATTCATTAAAAAACGAAACTAAGCCCAATTCCTGGATCGCACAAATAATGGGACAGAAGAAAACACAAAATAAATTCCTGTTATCATTGACAATTTTGAGAATTTTTTTCCCTTTACTAATACTTAGTAGCATAACCTTTTGATTCAATAACAGCAATTGAACGCGAACACAATGAATTTACTAACTTTTCACAAAAATCTAGCTCAATTCTATTCCATATATTTGTCAATTCTATTTTAATACATTAAGGTTCTTGAAGGACTTGCGGTACACTCTGCGAGCAAGCTCCTCCCTCAGGTGCTCTATGACGTGACGGTTAAGTCCGGTGACTGTGGGGGTGGTGCCAATAATTTGGGGCAACTGTGGATAAGCCATAGCACTGCAACTTCCGATTAATGTTTAGGGTCATTATCTTTATAGTAGGCAAAGTTATTAAGAATCCCTAATTTCTCTGCACTTTGCTTTACGTCCTCCTTTAGAATATTTAAGTAGACAAACCTGTCCATCTGACCTTCAATAAAATTAAGATTACCCACCCCAGCACTAGACATGCAGCCCTAAATCATTAAAGACCCACCCCCATGTTTTACGGTAGCGCGTGTGTTTTTATATTCAAACTCTGTATTTGCCTTTCGTCATACATAACGTCTTCCATCCGAGCCGTGAAGCTTAAATTTACTTTCGTCCGTATATAAAATCTATAATTAATCAATTCAGCACTTCAAACATATCAATATATACCTTTACGGATCCTTACAGTATGCCAAAATTCCCTTGGTTTTAACAAATATTCTTTAGAAAATTTCAAACGAAGTTTTCTGTTTTTCGGACTAATAAATGGCTTATTCCGTGAAACACTGCCATGAAATTCATTTCTTTGTAAGGCCCTTCGAATAGTGTCATCACTCACATTTTTGCCTGTAGTTTACTTCACATAAGAATAAAGTTCTGTAGCTCTTTGAAACGGATCCTCTTTTATTTTTCGCACTAAATTTCTTTCTTCCCGATCAGTTAACAACTTTCCTTGCCATTCTCGAATTTATTTTGACATGAATATGTCTTATCCCTGGAGTCTATTTGAAAGAATGTGCGGAGACGAAAATCGTTACCATGACTCATTATTGTTTAGCATACTTTTAGGATAAATTTTTGTTTTTTGCTGTTTTTGTTGCTTTTGTTGGTTTTGTTGGTTTTGTTGTTTTTGCTGTTTTTGTTGTTTTTGTTGCTTTTGCTGTTTTTGTTGTTTTTGTTGCTTTTGCTGTTTTTGTTGTTTTTGCTGTTTTTGTTGCTTTTGCTGTTTTTGTTGTTTTTGCTGTTTTTGTTGGTTTTGTGTTCTTTGTTGTTTTTGCTGTTTTCTTTGTTTTTGTTGTTTTTGCTGTTTTTGTTGGTTTGGTTGTTTTTGTTGTTTTTATTGGTTTGGTCGTTTTTGTTGATTTTGCTGTTTTTGTTGTTTTTGTTGCTTTTGCTGTTTTTGTTGTTTTTGCTGTTTTTGTTGGTTTTGTTGTTTTTGCTGTTTTTGCTGTTTTCGTTGTTTTTGTTGTTTTTGCTGATTTTGTTGGTTTTGTGTTATTTGTTGTTTTTGCTGTTTTCGTTGTTTTTGTTGTTTTTGCTGTTTTTGTTGGTTTGGTTGTTTTTGTTGTTTTTGCTGTTTTTGCGGTTTTTGTTGTTTTTGTTGTTTTTGTTGTTTTTGTTGCTTTTGCTGTTTTTGTTTTTTTGCTGTTTTTGTTGTTTTTGTTGTTTTTGCTGTTTTTGTTGTTTTTGTTGCTTTTGCTGTTTTTGTTGTTTTTGTTGCTTTTGCTGTTTTCGTTGTTTTTGTTCTTTTTGCTGTTTTTGTTGGTTTGGTTGTTTTTGTTGTTTTTGTTGTTTTTATTGGTTTGGTCGTTTTTGTTGATTTTGCTGTTTTTGTTGTTTTTGTTGCTTTTGCTTTTTTTGTTGTTTTTGCTGTTTTTGTTGGTTTTGTTGTTTTTGTTGTTTTTGCTGTTTTTGCCCTTTTTGCTGTTTTTGTTGTTTTTGTTGGTTTTGTTGTTTTTGTTGTTTTTGCTGTTTTTGTTGGTTTTGTTGTTTTTGTTGTTTTTGCTGTTTTTGTTGGTTTTGTTGTTTTGTTCTTTTTGTTGTTTTTGTTGTTTTTGCTGTTTTTGTTGTTTTTGATGTTTTTGCTGTTTTTGTTGGTTTTGTTGGTTTTGTTGGTTTTGTTGTTTTTGCTGTTTTTGTTGTTTTTGTTGCTTTTGCTGTTTTTGTTGTTTTTGCTGTTTTTGCTGTTTTTGTTGTTTTATTTGTTTTTGTTGTTTTTGGTGTTTTTGTTGTTTTTGTTGTTTTTGCTGTTTTTGATGTTTTTGCTGTTTTTGTTGTTTTTGCTGGTTTGCTGTTTTTGTTGTTTTTGTTGTTTTTGTGGTTTTTGCTGTTTTTGTTGTTTTTGCTGTTTTATTGTTTTTGTTGTTTTTGCTGTTTTTGTTGTTTTTGTTGTTTTTGTTGTTTTTGCTGCTTTTGTTGTTTTTGTTGTTTTTGTTGTTTTTGCTGTTTTTGTTGTTATTATTGTTTTTGTTGTTTTTGGTTTTTGACATGAATATGTCTTATCCTTGGGGTCTATTCATGTCTACTGTGCCATCGAAGCCATGGCACTTTTTTTTTTTTGATTCTATTTTCGTTTCTATAATTTTTTATAATATTGTGGACCGTGGAATGACTTCTACCTACAAGTTTTCCAATTTCCCGAACGTTTTGCCCATTGCCATAACACTTAATTATTAGTTGCCTTTCTTCAAAAGTAGTTTCTTTCCTTTAGGAGCCATATTGATGATTGACTTTACAAATTGATGTGGAATACTCAACTGAGCTTGTCATAAGGCACTCAGAGTCAATTTTGTAGGAAATGATTAGTTATAACAAGAATTTGTTTAATTTTAATACGCTTTTATTAGCTTCACTTGTAACTATGTAATAAAATCTTGGAAGCTAAATTTGACCCAATTCCCGGTTTCCGATTAAGCTGAAATTTTGCATACATGTTTAGTTTGGATGACAATGCAATCTGACCATTTAAAAAAAAATCAAGATGGCGGTTCCAAGATGGCGGCCGAATTTTGCAATTGTGCTCCCCGACCCCCGATATGGGTATCTAATGAAAGGGTATGACAAGTAGAATACTATTATCTATGTGGAGTCACTCCAAATTCAAAACGGCGGCGGAAACAAAATGACGACGAAGCAAAAATGTGGATCACCTTTTTCTTTACAACGCGCTTGGCATGGGTATCAAATAAAAGCCTATGAAGAGTGTAGTATAGTAAGCTGAGTGACATCATTTTTAATCTAATATGGGGGAATACATATAAAAATACCTGGTTGCCTGTAAAGTCCGTATGCGGGAGAAGTTTTTACGTGACAACGTCTTGAGACTTGAGGGTTGAGACTTGAGACTTGGGACTTGAGATTTGAGATTTGAGAGTTGAGAGCTGAGAGTTGAGACTTAAAACTTAAGACTTGAGCCTTGAGACTCGAACAGAGCGATGAGTCATAAGGTAACGGAGAATTTGCTGATAACTTTTTTGCGAATGACTCCCAGGGTATACCGATTTATAAGACGTTGTCACGTCAATAGACTAAAAAGTAGAAAAAAAAAATAGTTTAAAAAAACTAAAAAATACGCTTTTATTTTAAAATGAACTAAAAAGTAAAAAATAATTTTGAATGTAAAGTTTTTATTGCTTCAGCTAGTATATGGAAACAACCTACCTTTCAAAATGTAAAAAAGCGTGGGGCGAAAAGTTCCGATGTAAATAAAATATGTGGCATATATATGAATATAGGTAAAAAGCCCCACGCTTTTTTACATCTTGAAAGGTAGGTTGTTTCCATATACTAGCTGAAGCAATAAAAACTTTACATTCAAAATTATTTTTTACTTTTTAGTTCATTAAAACGTTTTTATTAGCTCGCTTTCCTGTCTGTCTGTTTGTCCGGTACAAATCTTGCAATCGATTTTTTGACTACTTCCGGTTACCCGATCACCCTGAAATTTTGCACACAGCTTCAGCTCCGATGACAATGCAATATGGTATACTCATTATACCGTTAGATCCATGGCGGAGGACTATAGAGGACGGATTACTGTTTTCTTCGCGGAACAAATTTTGCATTCGATTTTTCAAATACTTCCGGATATCCTATCATGGTGAAATTTTGCACACAGCTTTAGCTGTGATGACAATGCAATATGGTACATACCTTTAGTCCATGGAGGCCGTCTCAGGAGGGCGGATTGAAATATTCTTCACAAACCCTTCAACATGGATATCAAATGAAATGGTACGTTAAGTAGAACACCATAAGCAATATAGTATACTCAATTTATCGTTTGGTCCATGGCGGTCATCTCCAGAGGGCGGATTACCATTTTCTTCACAGCCCGCTCTATATGGGTATCAAATGAAAGGGCATCATAAGACGAATGCAATAAGCCATGCCCTTAGATCCATGGCAGACTCCTCAGGAGGGTGGGTTACCATTTTTTTCAGAACCCTTTCGAAATGGGTATCAAATGAAAGGGTCTCGACATGGGTATCAAATGAAAGGGAATCATGTGTCGAATGCAATAAGCTATGTCTTTAGATCCATGGCGACCTCCTCAGGAGGGCCGGTTACCATTCTCTTCAGAACCCTTTCGACATGGGTATCAAATGAAAGGGTATGATAAGTAAAACAACATAAGCAATACAATATACTCAGAACCTCATTGGGTCCATGGCGGCCTACTCAGGAGGGTGGGTTACCATTCTCTTCAGAACCCTTTCGACATGAGTGTCAAATGAAAGGGTATGATAAGTAGAATACCATAAGCAATATATTATCCTCAATATTTCGTTTGGTCCATGGCGGCCATCTCAAGAGAACGGATTAACATTTTCTTCCCACCCCCTCGACATGGGTATCAAACGAAAGGGCATCAAAAGTAATGCAATAAGCTATGTCCTTAGATCCATGGCGACCTCCTCAGGAGGGCCGGTTACCATTCTCTTCAGAACCCTTTCGACATGGGCATCAAATGAAAGGGTATGATAAGTAAAACAACATAAGCAATACAATATACTCAGAACCTCATTGGGTCCATGGCGGCCTACTCAGGAGGGTGGGTTACCATTCTCTTCAGAACCCTTTCGACATGAGTGTCAAATGAAAGGGTATGATAAGTAGAATACCATAAGCAATATATTATCCTCAATATTTCGTTTGGTCCATGGCGGCCATCTCAAGAGAACGGATTAACATTTTCTTCACACCCCCTCGACATGGGTATCAAACGAAAGGGCATCAAAAGTAATGCAATAAGCTATGTCCTTAGATCCATGGCGACCTCCTCAGGAGGGCCGGTTACCATTCTCTTCAGAACCCTTTCGACATGGGTATCAAATGAAAGGGTATGATAAGTAAAACAACATAAGCAATACAATATACTCAGAACCTCATTGGGTCCATGGCGGCCTACTCAGGAGGGTGGGTTACCATACTCTTCAGAACCCTTTCGACTTGAGTGTCAAATAAAAGGGTATGATAAGTAGAATACCATAAGCAATATATTATCCTCAATATTTCGTTTGGTCCATGGCGGCCATCTCAAGAGAACGGATTAACATTTTCTTCACACCCCCTCGACATGGGTATCAAACGAAAGGGCATCAAAAGTAATGCAATAAGCTATGTCCTTAGATCCATGGCGACCTCCTCAGGAGGGCCGGTTACCATTCTCTTCAGAACCCTTTCGACATGGGTATCAAATGAAAGGGTATGATAAGTAAAACACCATAAGCAATACAATATACTCAGAATCTCATTAGGTCCATGGCGGCCTACTCAGGAGGGTGAGTTACCATTCTCTTCAGAACCCTTTCGACATGGGTATCAAATGAAAGGGTATGATAAGTAAAACACCATAAGCAATACAATATACTCAGAACCTCATTAGGTCCATGGCGGCCTACTCAGGATGGTGAGTTACCATTCTCTTCAGAACCCTTTCGACATGGGTGTCAAATGAAAGGGTATGATTAGTAGAATACCATAAGCAATCTATTATCCTCAATATTTCGTTTGGTCCATGGCGGCCATCTCAAGAGAACGGATTAACATTTTCTTCACACCCCCTCGACATGGGTATCAAACGAAAGGGCATCATAAGTAATGCAATAAGCTATGTCTTTAGATCCATGACGACCTCCTCAGGAGGGCCGGTTACCATTCTCTTCAGAACCCTTTCGACATGGGTATCAAATGAAAGGGTATGATAAGTAAAACAACATAAGCAATACAATATACTCAGAACCTCATTAGGTCCATGGCGGCCTACTCAGGAGAGTGGGTTACCATTCTCTTCAGAACCCTTTCGACATGGGTGTCAAATGAAAGGGTATGATAAGTAGAATACCATAAGCAATATATTATCCTCAATATTTCGTTTGGTCCATGGCGCCCATCTCAAGAGGACGGATTAACATTTCCTTCACAACCCACTCGACATGGGTATCAAACGAAAGGGCATCAAAAGTAATGCAATAAGCTATGTCCTTAGATCCATGGCGACCTCCTCAGGAGGGCCGGTTACCATTCTCTTCAGAACCCTTTCGACATGGGTATCAAATGAAAGGGTATGATAAGTAAAACAACATAAGCAATACAATATACTCAGAACATCATTAGGTCCATGGCGACCTCCTCAGGAGGGTGGGTTACCATTCTCTTCAGAGCACGGCTTACCATTTTCATCACAACACCCGCGACGTAGGTACTACAGAAAAGGGTGTGATAAGTAGAATACAATAAGCTATATGAGGTCATTGTAAATTTAACTTGGCGGCTGACATAAACTGGTGGATTGCCTAACTTTACAACAACCTTCACATGTATCAGTTACATAATTTAAATTAATATGGTAAATTATTCAAAGTAAAATGAAAGATAAAAGTTTCAGATAATCACGACTCAAATTTAATTTATAAATGTTTTTATATGAAGAAAGCAGTTAAATACAATCAAAAGTCAGCTAAGCGCTTTTCAGTAAAAGAGTAGTTGCGAGCACTCACGAGTGAAAATAGTAAAAATGATCAAAAAAGAGATGCAGCTAATATTGAAATAAAAATCATATAAAATTAATTTAGCTTACTCCTTCATTTTAATTTTCAGGAATATCAAAATTAAAAAGATTGGTATATTATTAGTAGATTTAGGTAACAATTTTCCACATGTATCCGTCATAATATCATGACCATGTTAAAAAGTGATTGCAAAATGTCGCACACAAGACTAAAAAGCAGATAATAATTATTAGATAAAAAAAACTTTTTAATATAACACGTTTTTATAACGAACTAAAAAGTATAAAATAATGGCACTATCCCCATACAGATTTAGAACCTCAAACATATTTCTAACACCATACAGATAGTCCTGAAAATTTGTGATTGTGAATTTGTAATAGCTATGAAAATATATGTAAAATTTTAAACGAAAAAACGTGGGGCGCATGCTATAGACAATAGTAAGGAATGTAGAGTAGCTGGGTTGAGAAATCTTTCGCATCAATAATATATACGCCCCACGGTTTTTCGTTTAAAATTTTACATATATTTTCATAGCTATTACAAATTCACAATCACAAATTTTCAGGACTATTTGTATGGTGTTAGAAATATGTTTGAGGTTCTAAATCTGTATGGGGATAGTGCCATTATTTTATACTTTTTAGTTCGTTATAAAAACGTGTTATATTAAAAAGTTTTTTTTTATCTAATAATTTTTTAAAATAAAAGCGTATTTTTTAGTTTTTTTAATTTTCTTCTGTCCCATTATTCGTGCGAACTAGGAATTGGACTTAATTTCGTTTTTTAATGAATAATTTGTAAACGGTATTAATTTTTGCAAATGTGATGATAAATTTTAAAAGTACGTTAAATACCAAGAAATTTGATGTGTATCATATTGGGAACAATTTATTATTTTGCTTTATACAACTGTTTTATTAGAGGAGTTTAGCTTGTCCCATTATTCGTGCGAGCCCTATGTATATTTTATCCTCTCTTTTTACCCGTTTTCGGCCAAAAAAATGGATTTTTTTGGTTTTTTTTACTAAAATATGTATGAAATTTTTGCTTGTTGGAATTTTGACCAAAATCGAAATTAGCGGACTAAAGGATATAATTTCTAACAGGAACTTTTTTGATTTTTATGATTCAGACCAAAGGGTCCGGAGCTATCGCTGGAACCATTTATCATGTTATTTTTGAGGTGTCAATTTCAGCGCGCCCTGCACATTGCTTTATGGCAACAACAAAAAAACCCAATAAGTAGGGTTTTCTGAAAATAAGGGTTTTCTGAAAAAGAATTCCAAAAATCGTCAATTGTTTGCCTCAAAAATCAGAGCAACCCCATAAACAAAACAAGGCCCGTCCCAATGTTATGGAATTTTCGTTAATAATACTTCTTTCGGTAGCTCAAAGAAGTCGATATAGTTTTTGCTCGGTATCGCGCAAGTACAAAAATCACTATTGTCGTTTAAACGAAAAAAAAAAAAAAAAAAAAACGCTGTTACTATTACTACAATATTAATTTTTTGACGTGACAAGGTCTTATAAATCGATGAGTATAGGAAGTCATTAGCGCAAATGGACTATCCCCACTACTACTTAGCGACGGGAACGACCGAATTTTATAAAATTCTTTTCAGATCATATTCTCGATAATGTTCTTCGAACGGGACCTCATCTTTAATAGTTCGCGCGATATCGTGCAGGTACAAAAATCACTTATGTCGTTTAAACCAAAAAACTGCTAGACCAAATTTTATAAAATATCTATTCAGTTCATATTTCCGTTAATACGCTTCGAACTACACCTCATCGAAGTCGTTATTTTCTTTGGTTCGCGCTATATCCTGCGGAAAAATATGGCCACATAGGTACACACACTTACATACTACTCAAAATTTTGCTTAAAATGCTATTGGGGCCTTGAAAAATGAAAATACGTTGAAAATTTCGATTTCAATATTCGGTTCGATTACAATAACTTCCCTATACTGGGAAGTTAAAAAACTCGTGAGTGCCTGTCAGCGATATCAACAGACAATTGACAGGTATAGGTTTTGTTCCCTCAAATTTTTTAAATAAACACATACATTTATTCAATGAAAAAACTGCTAGTAAATAAAAAATAATGAAGGAAATTTATTTCTATCAATTAAAACAGACATCTTTGTTTTGGTATCTCTAGTATTGTTGCTCCTAGATATTTTTAAGGCTTTTGACAGAGTATGACAAAATATCGACTTCGCTCTAAAGAACTAGATTGAAAGGTTTTTCTGGCCGCTCAATCAAGGTAATATTGGATGGCGTCGAATCGAACCCTCACACCATCTCATCCGGTGTCCCAAGGGTCAATTCTATCACTCGCTTTTCTTCTAATATGTTTTATTAAAATATCTGCGCTCAAGCCCTCAAACCCACTTCACAGTTTCGCCAAAAACGAAACTTTGCGTTATTCCTACACCTTCAACAACATAAGACGACCACGTGGCAGACCTTAAACTCGTGTCCTCAGAAGGAGATAGATAGGCTCGGTGGCGGCTCACGCAGAGGCAATGCTCAACACCAGGAACTGGAGATATGCTGCAAGGGACCTGTAAAACTTGGCGAGATGCCCTATACATAGGGAACGAAGGCGCAATTTGGTTTATAGCGCTATTTGTTTAGTGCAAAATGAATATATTTGCACTAAAGATAAAATAGGAAATTTATAGGAAAACACACGTGTCAGTTAGAATTCAAAATTGTTCTTTATTTCAAAATATCTACTTATATTCTAACAGGTAATCCTTAACCCTTTAACTTAAACTTATATTCCTAACCAGTAACAGATAATATTGTTTCGGTTAGGTGGTTATTACTATATGTATAATTGAAATATATGAAATTTAGATATATCCAGACAGCAACTCAATAGCTAACATAAAGCTAGTATGTAGACTTGCACTGAATATATTCTAAGTTAAATAAATGAAGATATAGCCAGACAGCAATTTAATACTAACAAGTCAGTATACAAAATTGTACTGAGTATATCGTTATACGTTCTGAAAATAACAAACTTGGTTAGTAAATCAAACATATATCATTTCCCAGAACCACCAATTTGGCCTATAGAAATTAAATGTTTGATGACAAATTACCTTGAACTAATATTAATCTCCTCACTGAATGCTGGAAAAACGCTTGGAATAAATAACTTGTAGTTCTCGCTGGGAAACACTTTCTTTGACTGTTGAAAGACAAGAGAGGCTGATTGCTTCTGGTATCGCGTTTTTATACACCAAAACCAACGGTCCTAGCTTGAACTGCACTGCCATTTTTAGGTGGGGGTAGTTATCCTTTACTACTAAAATAATATACCTGTAAAGTATTACCCTTAATTTATTTAATTCTAATTATTTTTTCCCTTTTAATTTTATCAAATTTCCACCAATTTTATTATAATTTTCTTATTTTTTATTAAATTTTCTTGTGTACTAAAAATATCCTTTTTGACCATTTTCCTTATTTTCTACTGCAATATCATAATTATACTAATTTATATATTCATCCTTTTTCCATATATTTTCTCTTTTTCTCTTATTATCTTTATGTAATTTTTATGTTTACTGAAATATCTTTTTATGCATAAAATATTTCGTTTTTCTGGCATCACCGCTGGATTCTGCGTGAAAATTCACCTCGGTTTCATGTATCATATGTTGCTACATCATAAAGTTTGACGTTTCTGTATAACGTCAACTTTTCGCGAACACGCGCGCGATAATTTTCGCGAAAATAAACTTATCCGTGTGTTTTACAGGTAAGTATAGGTGATGGTGGTGGTGGTTTCCGATTGTGCGGTGTTTGTGCTGTGTTTAGGTGTTATTGTGAGTAATTGTTGGTCAACAATTACGAATTTTCGGAAAGTTGGGTTATATATGAAATACACCCCTTTCTTATCAATTTACCTGTGTTTGATAGTTCTTTTAACTATTTTACATAGGTAAATTGTCTTAAATCATGTATTTTCATTACTTGATAATGTGCTGTGTGGATCATATATGTTATGTGTACTGAGTGTATTTGGGTTTCATGTAATGTATTTGTTGTTGTTTGCTTGCATGTCAGCACATTTGCTTTTCAATTTTTTTTCTTTCTATATTTTTATTGAATATATTTATATGTTTTAATTTATTTGAATTATATTTTTATTATTTTATTTTTAGCCATATTGCAGCAGTATGTCGGCGGTTACAGGCTTTGATACCTTAGCTAGGTAAGTTTCTTGTGCGTGTTTATGTTTATTTGCATTGTTTTGTTTTTTTTTTTGTTTTTGGCGTGTCCTTCTTTAGCTTTTAGTTGGGGATTTTTTTTTTTATTAATTTTAGATCATTAATATTAATCTACCATATTGTTGCCTTTTAGGTATGCTGCTGATAAACAAATAAACAAAAAAAACAAAGGGCGCGGACGAAAAAAACAGAACGCAAAAAAAAAACAACAGTATGTAATGGTTGTTCTAAATATGCGGTGAGTTTTATTTCATTATTATTTTTGTTTATCTTATTTTTATTTATTTGGGGCTGAACATTTTTATTTATTATTTTTTTTTTATTTGTTTTTATTTGGTTGGGCTGAACACTATTGATGGATGGATATAGTTAAACATTAGGCCGCCATACACTGATAGGAAAGAACGCGGGCATTCCCAATTTTCAGATGATTGCGCACAAGTGTGTGGACGATATGACACGCCACGTATACCTTGAGAAATCATATGCATTAAACTGACAGCTTTCTTTCATAATTTACAAATTCCACGCGCCACACAAAATACAGAAAAGTCATCAACTAAAAAATATGCAATAAAATAACCAGCATTACGCCTTTTTATGGCACAGTCTCTTCTTCGCTTAGCTAGCTTACATCCATATTTTTATTTTCATTCTCACGATCATCAGTCTAATTAACGTTTAAATTATATTCTAATTGATTATCATCTTCAAAATTAGGGTCTATTTTGCTTATACTGCAATTATGCAGAAACTGTACATGCGAAAAATTTCAGCTTTCGGCAGTTTAAAGTATGTGTACCAGGCTATCATGTCCTAAAAAATCATTCCCTAATATTGCAAATTAACAGAGGTATAAGTTTTTAAAAAAAGCTGCTTTAAAAAGGGTTTAACTAGCTTTTCTCGGCGAAAATTTGTCCGGTTTTTTAATTGTTTACAAATGTCCCGTTGACAGTAACGCCATTCATCCAGTAATTTTTATGGTATACCCAAAAAACGAAAAAAGTACCCATTTTTGTTGCTAATTATTGTTTAAAGAATTCCACATGAGTAAATTTTGGCTGGTTTTTTGGTTTTAGTAATCTATTAGATACCCCTGAAGTAATAGATACCCCTGAGAGTGCGGGCGGGTGCTGCCGCAAGTCCACTTCGTTGTGAAAATTAAATCCACAATATAAATCCGCAATACAAACAATAGAAAGCAAATCCGGAATTAAATTCACATCCCGGCCTTTTCAATCAGTTTCAATAATTATTAATCATTAAAAACCAAAATATAATCATTAAAAAACGGAAAAACATTAAAAGTGCAATATAACTGTGCGAAGTGAAGTGAAAAAAACGAAGGAAACGTCACCAACACGGAATTCACCAACGCCGTACTGACGGACAGCAAGTAAGTTCCCGTTTCCTCTTCTCCCGCTCCCCCAGCTAGGCAACGCCGGCGCTGCAGCAATATCGGCCAGCTGATGCGAATCGTCTTGCTTAAGCAGGCATAACACTGCAGCAAGGCCGTTCCCATAAGCTCCGATGGTTGCATCGCCGGCTGAGTCAGCCACAAATGAAGTCATGGACCTTGCGCAGGAAAGGCCCCTAAACAATAACAAATATTTTTCCTTTGTTTTTTGTAATATTAGGGGTCTCCTCGCGAACTTTAATTATGTAATGTGCTATCTAGATACGCATGCCCCGGCCATATTCGCACTAAGTGAAACTCAAGTCACTGACACCGATTCAGATCGATTTCAGGTGGCTGGGTATACCTTAGTGCACAATTTCTCCGACCATAGGGGAGTCGCCATATATATTAGGAATGACGTGGCGTTTCAGAAGGTGCACAATAGTACATCTTCTGATTTTAATCATTTATGGATTAAAATTATTCTTCGTAACCACGTCATATTCTTCTGTTTTCTATACAGAAGCCCTAATATCAGTAATGAAGCCTCAACGTTAGCCTTCGATGCTATCTCTGAACAAATCTCCGGATTTTTATCTTCCCACCCGGAGTGTGAAATCATTGTTGCGGGTGATTTCAACGTTCACAATGTCAATTGGCTAAATTACTCTAATGGCACCAGTGTTTCTGGCAAAGACGCCGAGATCTTTGCAGACCTAAATAATCTGCACCAAATAGTGAACTGTCCAACGCGAGTTCCGGACGTTGAAGGTCATGGAGCCCATCTTCTTGACCTGTTTCTTACTTCTCATCCAACTCGATACTCCGTCGAAGTTAGCTCGCCCCTTGGTAACTCGGATCACAATCTAGTCAGCGCTAATTTCCCATATCCATCTTCTACTCCAACCAACACAGTTCCTAAAAAAACTGTCTGGCACTATGGGAACGCCAACTGGTTGGGACTTATACGCTTTTTTCAAGCCACAGACTGGAATTTGTGTTTCCGCAGTGCCAGTGCGAACTATGCCGCTTCCTGTATTACTAAAATAATACGGGCGGGAATGTGTTTGTTCATTCCTTATTCTACCATATCTATAAAGCCTAGGCCAAATAGATGGTTCAATGGGGAATGTAAGAACGCAATTCAAGCTAAGGAAGCCGCTTATAGAGCGTACAAACATTCCCCCAACGAGTCACTTCGGCGTGAGTATATCAAGTCGAGAAACTCCTGTAATTCCATCATCAGGAAGGTCAAAGCATCATTTGACAACAAATTGAGAAGTAAGATCCTCAACACACACGTAGGCAGCAAAAGCTTCTGGTCCTTGGTAACTTCCATCAAGAAGAATTTTACCTCTTCCTCAACCCCTCCATTCATTAATGGAAAGGAGGTGATAACAGAAAGCAAATCCAAGGCCGATTTACTGGCATCTCTGTTCGCCTCAAATTCTTCATTACCTCAAGCTGATACGTCACCACCGGTCCTCGATCGCAACGCCCATTCAATGGACGGAATTTTCTTCAGGACACGAGAGGTGTATAAATGTCTCAAAGAACTCGACGTCAATAAATCCACTGGCCCCGATAATATTCCCCCTATGGTACTCAAAAAGTGTGCCTCACCCTTGGCTAAACCTCTGCGCAAACTTTTTGCCTTGTCATTTTTCTCCGGAGTTTATCCGAACTCTTGGAAACTAGCTCATGTTCAGCCCATTCCCAAAAAAGGTGAGGCCAGCGACCCTTTAAACTACCGCCCAATAGCATTAACTTCTGTTCTCTCCAAAGTTATGGAGACATTAATCAATCGAAGGTTGATGAAATATCTAGAATCTAACCTAATTATTCACGACAGGCAGTATGGCTTTAGACCAAAACGGTCTACTGGCGACCTTCTTGTGTGCCTGACTGAACACATCAACCAAAGCATCCATGGCTTCGGTGAGTCTGGTCTGGTTGCTCTAGATATCTCCAAGGCCTTCGACAGAGTATGGCATCCCGCTCTGCTGTCGAAACTCCAAGCTATTGGTATTGACTCAGTTCTAAGGAACTGGATTGAGAGCTTTCTTTCTGGCCGTTCAATCAAGGTAGTATTGGATGGCGTCGAATCCAACCCTCATTCCATTTCGGCCGGCGTTCCCCAAGGGGCGATTCTCTCACCTACTCTCTTTCTTATATTCATTAATGATCTGCTCTCAATCCCCTCCAATCCACTTCATAGTTTTGCCGATGACGGTACTTTGCGTTACTCATACCCCTCCGACAACACAGGACAAGCAAGTGCCAGACCTTGTCTCTTAGAACGTGAACTCATGTCCGAGTTTCTTAACGCGGACATTAAACTCATTCTTGATTGGGGCCGCAAGAATCGTGTCGAGTTCAATGAAACCAAAACCAAGTACTGTCTATTCTCCACTAAAACCTGCACCAGCCTTCCCTCCATTTCAGTGGGTGAAGATAATATAACAGCTGATCCATATGTTAACATCCTCGGCGTGACTCTATCCAACGATTTGCGATGGAATAATCACATACTCCAAGTCACCAAACAAGCGTACCAATGCCTCGGCTTCCTTAAGAGATGCAAGTTTCTCCTTCATCCAACTGCCTTGGCTACAATCTACAAGTCCTACATTCGGCCACGCCTTGAATACAACTCGTATATCTGGGCTGGCGCCCCTAAAACCACCTTGGCTTGGCTAGACAAGGTGCAAAACCGCGCCATCAAACTCATTGGCGATAGCACCCTTTGCATTGATCCTTTAAGCCACCGTAGGAATGTAGCAGCGCTCAGCAAGTTTTACCGCTATTTTCATAGCGACTGCTCCACTGAAATCAAAAACCTCCTGCCTACACGGCAATCTTTCTCCCGCAACACAAGACTAGCCAACTCGGCTCACCCCTTCACCCTTCAGCCCTCCCCTTCACGCACATTACGTTTTAGCAGTTCGTTTATAAATAGAACAACTCGATTGTGGAACTCTCTTCCGCAGTCGGTGTTTCCGAGCTCATATAACATCTCAGAGTTCAAACGCAAGGTTCATCGACATCTACTCATGCACCCTCCAGACCCCTAACCTATCCTATCTCATTTTTCCTTCAGATCAAGCTTACTACTATACGCTGCACCATGACTTGTAAGACATGACGGACTAGTAGTACAAAGGGTGACTCCTAAGCTTCATCTTGCCACAAAAAAAAAAAAAAAAAAAAAAAAATAGTGCAAGCAGATGCTGTACAATTTTATAGCAGAATCTGCCTTTTTTCGCTCTAATGACTGGGCTATAGTTCCCCCAGCATTCACATGCAAAAACTCCTTTTCGTGTAATAAAAACGAAAAGGCTCGACGGCGTTACAATGAGACAATTTTATCTCGTGTCAGATTTCAATTCATCGATGACTGCCGAAAATGTTCTTTTATCGCATATTTTTTGCTTTGTTTTGCGAAATGGAGAAGATATCCGCATAATCAAAAGTAGTGTCCCTGCGCCGAGAGTGCAGTGAAACAGATAATTAAGGAAATATCAATTGAACACGGTTCGGTGGCCAGACCTCTCACTGAACATCCGATTCGCCGGCCAAAGCCAGATCAAATTATCTCGCAGATAACTTCCGTCGAGAAGCGTCGAAGTACAAAAACCCCTTCGGCTCATTACCGCGATCTTATTACGATTTTTTTGTTGTCTTCTGTCCATCAGCATCGCCGGTGTGTTAGGTGGACGCGCCGGATGTTGTTATTGAAATTGGAATTACCTGCGACGAGATCTCTTGGTTCCGCTGGATAATGATTTTATTCCAGGCTCGCTCATCCAGATTGTCTAATCGCCCATTCCGACGGAGTACACTGTTCAGTCTGAAACTGTCCTACTGACCCGGGCTGGGTGGCAACCAAGAAACCAGCAAGATTTCACGCGATCTCTAGTTACTCACGTAATTAATTTTTTGCGGCGGTCGGATCTGTGGCCGCTTCCTGTCCGTTGTTGCATAAGCAAGAAACGGTCTTTCAGTAAATGACTGTTTGATCTGGCGCAGCACAAGAAAGAATGGATTGGCTGGATTGGTGGTGCCCAACTAATAATTTGCCACACGAAGTTATGGCGTTCAAGTTGTGAAGTAATTTCTAAAAAGTTTTTTAGTATTAATCGTCTTATTAAGACATTATTGTATATCAAGGAAGATTTTCTTTTTAGTTTTTGAAAATCGAGTTTTTCTTGTTGATATGTCAAAAATTGCGGTCACGCAGTTTTAAAAAAGAAAGTTTCGTTTTAATGGTGTAATCCATCAATAGTATTTAGATCATCTCTTAAGCAATGTCGTGCTGGCAAACATCTCTTTGCTTGATTTAACTTGAACCTTTCAAAAAATTCGTTGTATAACTCACATCAAACAATATGATGCCCGGTAGATGTGTATGTCGGAAACAATCTTTCACCGATCTTTTTATCTCGGAGCAACAATTCGTTACGGTTTGCGACAGGTCTATTCTCATTAATTTTAAAGACTAAGGACTTTTACCTTATTATCAAATGCTTTCTACACTAACAAAATTGAAAGATTGTTAAGCGTGTTCATAGTCCGGGAGGCAGTGCTGCTGATTTTTAAACTTAAAAAAGTGAAAAAAAAAAAAAATCAAATCGAAAATCATGTATATTTGCATTTTTTCGCAAATTTTTCATAAATTTTTAGGTTTTAAAAAAAAAGCTTATACAGAGGCTCTGTCCGTCTGTGACCTTCTTTCATCTCTGAAAGTACTGCCGCTACAGACTTGGGCCATATCTCAAAATGTAGCTCTTGGTCAAAAGACCAAAAACTGAGAAAATGGTCTGGAAATTTCAACCAGAAGTATATTTAAACAACAAAAAAGAGATTTCTAATAAAGTCCATATATCGGTAGCCTAGAGGTAAGGCGCTGGAATCCTATCCCCGGGGAACCATGTTCAATCCCCGGCCGCAAAATGGTGAAATACATTTTTTTTACTTCGGTGTAACATGTTTTGATTATATTTCTCACTAAATTATATTATTTAATAATGAGACTCAGGAGAACATAAACATTAAAAGTGCAAAAAATCATTTTCCTGATTTTGTATGGCTCTTCGGCGGCTTTATAAATCATTAAGAAATTTCGCGGAAATAATATAAAGTATTTATTTGTTTATATGCATATTTTATATGCTGCTCATTTTATTAGTTTATAGTCATGTAGGTGGTGCTGTAGACCAAAACAAAAATTCAATTTTATCGAACTTCGCTGTGGATTTGTCATAAAAAATATGTATGATTTAAACGAAATATTTGGTAGGTTTATGAAAAATGGATAATCGCAGTTATTAAAATTATTAGTGAGTGTCAGTAGATATCTAATTTTTACCAGGGCATATAAACGCTTACTTAAATGAATGAAAATTTATAAATTTAATTGCACGAACGGGGTATTTAAGACCATCCTTATAGTCCATCAAAGTGTAGTGATTTTTCTCAGCATTTTTAATATTTTACAAAAGTTAATACATGATTGATGCGAAAGATTTCTCAAATCAGCTACTCTACACTCCTTACTATTGTCTATAGCATGCGCCCCACGTTTTTTCGTTTAAAATCTTACAAATATTTTTATAGCTATTACAAATTCACAATCACAAATTTTCAGGGCTATCTGTATGGTATTAGGAATATGTTTGAGGTTCTTAATCTGTATGGGGCTAGGGGCAATTATTTTATACTTTTTAGTTCGTTATAAAAACGTGTTATATTAAAAAGTTTTTTTTATCTATATCATTATTTTCTGCTTTTTAGTCTTGTATGTGACATTTTGCAATCAATTTTTAACATCTTAATGATATTATGACGGATACATGCGGAAAATTGTTACCTAAATCTACTAATAATATACCAATCGGTTTAATTTTGAAATTCCTGAAAATTAAATGAAGAAGTAAGCTAAATTTATTTTATATGATTTTTATTTCAATAATAGCTGCGTCTCTTTTCTGATCATTTTTACTATTTCCACTCGTGAATACTCGCAACTACTCTTTTACTGAAAAACGTTTAGATGAATTTTGATTGTATTTAACTGCTTTCTTCATATAAAAACATCTATAAATTAAATCTCAATCGTAATTATCTAAAACTTTTATCTTTCATTTTACTTTAAAAAATTTAAAGTAGTAATTTCCATTATGTTACTGGTGTCCATATTAAATTTTGAATTAAGTCACATAGCTTATTTGATTCTACATGGCATGTCCTAACGACATAGCCTATTGTATTCTACTTATCATGCCCTTTCATTTGATATCCATGTCGAAGGGTTCTGAAGAAAATGGTAACCCGCCCTACTGAGGTGACGAGAATAGATCTAACGACATAGCCTATTGTATTCGACTTAAGATGGCCTTTCATTTGATACCCATGTCGAGGGGGATTGTGAAAAATATGGTAATCCACCCACTTGAGATGGCCGCCATGGATCAACCGATATATTGAGTATACTATATTTTTTATGGTGTTCTACTTATCATAATGTTTCATTTGATACCAATGTCTCGAGTGTTGAGAAGAAAATGGTAATCCGCCCTCATGATATGGTCGCCATGGACCAAACGAGATATTGAGTATACTATATTGCTTATGGTGTTCTACTTATCATACTCTTTCATTTGATACCCATGTCGAAGGGGTTGTGAAGTAAATGGTAATCCGGCCTCTTGAGGTGGCCTCCCTGGATCTAACGATATATTGAGTATACTATATTGCTTATGGTCTTCCACTTATAATACGCTTTCATTTGATACTCATGTCGAAAGGGTTCTGAAGAGAATGGTAACTCGCCCTCTTGAGGAGGCCGCCATGGATCTAACGACAGCTTATTATATTCGACTTATGATGCCCTTTCATTTGACACCCATGTCGAGGGGATGCCCTCTCATTTGATACCCATGTGAGGAAAATGGTAGTCCGCCCTCTTGAGATGGTCGCCATGGACCAAACGATATATTGAGTATACTATATTGCTTATGGTGCTCCACTTATCATACTCTTTCATTTGATACCCATCTCGAAGGGGCTGTGAAGAAGATGGTAATCCTCCTTCTTGAGAAAACCGCCATGGACTAAATGATAAATTGAGTAAACTATATTGCTTATGGTGTTCCACTTATACTCTTTCATTTGATACCCATGTCGAGGGAACTGTGAAGGAAATGGTAACTCGCCATCTTGTGATGGCCGCCATGGGTCAAACGATATATTGAGTACACTATCTTGCTTATGGTGTTCCACTTATCATACCCTTTCATTTGATACCCATGTCGAAGGAACTGTGAAGAAAATGGTAATCCGCCCTCTTGAGATGGCCGCCATGGACCAAACGATATATTGAGTATACTATATTGCTTAAGGTATTCCACTTATCATACCCTTTCATTTGATACCCATGTCTCGGGTGTTGTGAAGAAAATAGTAATCCGCCCTCTTGAGATGGCTGCCATGAATATAAAGACATAGCCTACTGCATTCTACTTATAATGCCCTTTAATTTGATACCCATGTCAAGGGAGAGTTGAAGAAAATGGTAATCCGCCCTCTTGAGATGACCGCCATGGACCAAACGATATATTGAATATACTATATTGCTTATGGTGCTCTACTTATCATACTCTTTCATTTGATACCCATCTCGAAGGGGTTGTGAAGAAAATGGTAATCCGCCCTCTTGAGATGGCCGCCATGGACCAAATGATAAATTGAGTATACTATATTGCTTATGGTGTTTCACTTATCATACTCTTTCATTTGATACCCATGTCGAGGGAACTGTGAAGGAAATTGTAACCCGCCCTCTTGAGATGGCCGCCATGGACCAAACGATATATTGAGTACACTATATTCCTTATGGTGTCCCACTTATCATACCCTTTCATTTGATACCCATGTCTCGGGTGTCGTGAAGAAAATAGTAATCCGCCCTGTTGAGATGGCTGCCATGAATATAACGACATAGCCTACTGCATTCTACTTATAATGCCCTTTCATTTGATACCAATGTCGAGGGTGTTGTGAAGAAAATGGTAATCCGCCCTCCTGAGATGGCCGCCATGGACCAAACGATATATTGAGTACACTATATCGTGGGTTAAGAACTAGAGAAGCGTAAGGACAATTTCCAAAAAAAAAAAAATTTTTTTTTGCCATTCGCTTTTTTAATCCCCATATTTTGATGTGCCAAAAAACTGGAACGATGTAGTGTGTAGATTGCTTAGTACAACAAAAACGTATAAAAACAAAAGATATTTGTTTATAACTGTAGGAAAATTTGAATTGTTTTTCGGCTCCCCTGAGAAGTTGTCATTTTGCCCTTGCGCTTCTCTAGTTCTTAACCCACGATATTCCTTATGGTGTCCCACTTATAATACCCTTTCATTTGATACCCATGTCTCGGGTGTTGTGAAGAAAATAGTAATCCGCCCTCTTGAGATCACCGCCATGAATATAAAAACATAGCCTACTGCTACATCTACCGGACAAACAGACAGACAAGAAAGCGAGCTAATAAAAACGTTTTAAAATATGTATGATTTAAACGAAACATTTGGTAGGTTTCTGAAAAATGGATAATCGCAGTTATTAAAATTATTAGTGAGTGTCAGTAGAAATCTAATTTGTACCAGGGCATATAAACACTTACTGAAATGAATGAAAATTTATAAATTTAATTGCACGAACGGGGTATTTAAGACCATCCTTATAGTCCATCAAAGTGAAGTGATTTTTCTCAGAATTTTTAATATTTTACAAAAAATTTACAAACGATTTGCCCCATTTCTACAAATTTTTGCAGCCATTTGTTTAAAAGCATATTTTTAAGTTTTTATTAACTAAATTTGTATGTATCTCTTCAGAATAACAAAACAAAAGTGGGATGTTGTGCCTAGAGACTAGCCACTAATTACGCTTTTTTTTGGTATTCTTTCTGTTGGGAGATTGTGAAGAATCGCGAAAACATTAAAACAAATAACTTGAAAAACTAACGCATCTTTCATGGAGATGCTGCTGAAAGAATTATACAATAATTACCCGCCAAGAATTGGAAAGAATTGATATATTTTAATTGCACCCAATCTATGACAAAGAATAGTGAACACCATCTAAGGCAATATTGTATTACTCTTCGTTTTACCTGTGATTATCAATTTCCATAAAATATACAAAAACATTTCATAAATAATAGAAAATCTGTTGTCATAATTCAGTTGTTTACTTTCTTCGAAACTTTATACATATCTAGCATTGGAATGTACCTTTTTACGTAAGCATGAATAAATATGTACATATGTTTATTGCCACATTCCTACAAGTTAGTGTTTGGAGTAATGGGAAGGCGCTAGATCGGGGTGGGAAAGGACCAGGGACCATTGCCATAGATGGTGTTCACTATTCTTTGTCATAGATGGGGTGCAATTAAAATATATCAATTCTTTCAAATTCTTGGCGGGTAATTATTGTATAATTCTTTCAGCAGCATCTCCATGAAAGATGCGTTAGTTTTTCAAGTTATTTGTTTTAATGTTTTCGCGATTCTTCACAATCTCCACTTAATATATTGTCATCCAGTCTGAAGTGTTATTCAACAGAAAGAATACCATGAAAAAGCGTAATTAGTGGCTAGTCTCTAGGCACAACATCCCACTAGTTTCATAACAGTTTCGCTGCTAAAGGGCGTTCAGATTCTGTTGATAATTAAAACAAGAAGAAAAGCCGTTGAAAAATTGCAACTGCTACTTTGCTCTCATTTACTTTTTCATGCAAATGCATAATTTTGGCATAAAAACTAAAAAATATTGTAATTATAAAACCCTGCATACTTCGCATACAACCCCTACACCCCGCCCAAACATCATTACCCAGCAAACCACATGCAATGCATAGCACAAAGAAATGCCTTCGCCGTGCATTATAAGTAAGCTATCTGAAAGTTATCAATCAGCGACTGCTTACAATTGCCTTGCAAATACATTACAAGCAATGTATAAAACTATGTTTGGATGCTAGGGATTCATACGCGTACTATAACTGAGAGTCAAAATTCCTCAACTGGGCCACTAAAATTAAAATGTTTATAAATTTTTTTGCAAATAGGTGGAATCGGTAGCCTTGGATGAATAAAAATTAATTGCAAAGTTTCATATTTTTTTTTTCAACATTTCAAAAGTTATTAACAATTGAACTTTTTTGACTTCTTTTTTAAAAACATGCATAACTCCGGTTTTAGTCAATCGAATTACATGGAATTGGTCTTGATTTACAGAGGAAATGTTAAACTTAAAGATAGACTACTTTGCGCCAAAAAAATATAAATTGCAACATTTGTTTATTGCAAAAATAAGTTGCAAAATGGAAAAAAACTATGTTCTCAACCTCGGAAAAATGTCAGACAAAAACTACAATGAAGCTTATTTAATAACCTTTCATAATCCGTTTAAAAAATTAGTGGCACTCAATCCCTGCAAAAGTTATTAATGTTTATGTGATGCCGCGCACGAAAAAAACACCGCGGCGCACGGAAAAAACAGCGCGGCGCACGGAAAAAACAGCGCGGCGCGCGGAAAAAACAGCGCAAGCTCGTCGGGCGGGGGGTGGTGCTCGGCGCTCAGCACTGGGTTCCTGGAATCTGACTCGATCTGAATGTTTTTTTTTACAAACCACGCCTTTTTCTTTTCGTTAGTTTGTTAACACGCCGCACAGTGGGCGGAAACGATCAAAATTACGCGCGGGGCAGAAAAAAACGTCCAAATTAAGTCTTTCTTTTTTTTAAATACTCGTTATTATGTCCGCTATCTTGTATCACTGCGGAAATCTAAATTTATAGGGGTAAAAACCACCCCTAAAGGGTTTGTTGAGGAATGCATTTTTGTTAAGAAACCCAGTTGATAGAAGTTGCTCTGCCCAGGGTTAGGTAGGTTAGCCTGCTTGGGGGTTGGTAGGGGTGGTTTTTAAGGGTTGTAAGGGTCTGTGGTAAGGGCCTGTCTGTTCTTAAGGAATGCATATTTGTTAATAAACCAAGTTGATAGAAGTCGCTCTGCCCAGGGTTAGGTAGGTTAGCCTGCTTGGGGGTGGGTTGACCGCTTTAGGGGTGGTTTTTACCCCTATAAATTTGGATTTCCGCAGTGATACAAGATAGCGGACATAATAACGAGTATTTAAAAAAAAGAAAGACTTAATTTGGACGTTTTTTTCTGCCCCGCGCGTAATTTTGATCGTTTCCGCCCACTGTGCGGCGTGTTAACAAACTAACGAAAAGAAAAAGGCGTGGTTTGTAAAAAAAAACATTCAGATCGAGTCAGATTCCAGGAACCCAGTGCTGAGCGCCGAGCACCACCCCCCGCCCGACGAGCTTGCGCTGTTTTTTCCGCGCGCCGCGCTGTTTTTTCCGTGCGCCGCGCTGTTTTTTCCGTGCGCCGCGGTGTTTTTTTCGTGCGCGGCATCACATAAACATTAATAACTTTTGCAGGGATTGAGTGCCACTAATTTTTTAAACGGATTATGAAAGGTTATTAAATAAGCTTCATTGTAGTTTTTGTCTGACATTTTTCCGAGGTTGAGAACATAGTTTTTTTCCATTTTGCAACTTATTTTTGCAATAAACAAATGTTGCAATTTATATTTTTTTGGCGCAAAGTAGTCTATCTTTAAGTTTAACATTTCCTCTGTAAATCAAGACCAATTCCATGTAATTCGATTGACTAAAACCGGAGTTATGCATGTTTTTAAAAAAGAAGTCAAAAAAGTTCAATTGTTAATAACTTTTGAAATGTTGAAAAAAAAAATATGAAACTTTGCAATTAATTTTTATTCATCCAAGGCTACCGATTCCACCTATTTGCAAAAAAATTTATAAACATTTTAATTTTAGTGGCCCAGTTGAGGAATTTTGACTCCTGAATATATCAAATCAGACAGTAGCACCGTTACCGTTACGTAACCTTTCGTACCGTTCGAAGCATTTTCCGCCGTTTTTAGAATTTTTGTTCAGGGTTTTGTGAGGATTTTCAGCAAGTGCAGTGCGCGTTTTAAATTCAATATTGGCTGGTATAAGGTGGTATAATTTCAGAAAATGTGTTCGGTTAGTCTTCATCACGTGAATTCACAATACATTTCAGAAATGAATGAAATGCATTACAAAAAGCATTTTGTAAGTAATACGGAATGCATTAAAAAACATTAGGCATGTCCTAGGATGAAATGCATTGCTTGCAATGCATAAACAATATATTTCATTTAGAAGTATGTAATGCATCCATTATAAATTACAAACACATTTTATAGATGTGGGAAATGCATTACAAGAGGCATTTTATAAAGCTAATAAAACCTATTGTATAGCATAAGCGATGCTCCAGGATGAAATGCATTCATTTTAACCGAGTAAAATTGCATTTAATATGTAAATATCTCAAAATTTTAACAAACGACGAAATATGATCTCTGATTACTGATTCTGATTTTTTATCACATTTTCCTAAGGAACTAATACAGTCACCGGGGTATAACAAATATTCCAGTAATTCTGGAATAATTAAGTTACTAACCGCTTCGAAGGATGGAATTCAATTCTAGAATTTCTTAATAAGGCTTTGATAATTTCGCAATGAATTTATTTCCAATTTTCATTCTGCCATGTGCTCGTATCTTCCCCGCAAATATTCATCGGGAAGACATAATTCATACTAGATTATTCATGAATCTCCCACTGGACGTAATAAAATGTAGTACGCACCTATTAGAACATGCTCCCAGCTTGCCGGAGCCTCCAAGTACCTAGCACCACGCAGGTTTCCTTCTACGCCCACTTCATCAGTTTATCAGTTTCCAGTGCAACTTGTTGCAAAAATGCAAGTGCTGCGGAGTTTAGTTAATAAATCATCGACGGAAATCAATGTGGACGGCTTTGTACCAGCGGAAACTCCTACTGAATGAGCGTTCTCCCTTCTGTTTGCTGTTCTGCGCTGCTGTTTCCCTGCCGCCTCTTCTTCAGCTATCCGCAGTAAATCATGCTTCTTCGAATGACTTTGTGGGATGAATAATTTCCATCTCGCAGACTTGAGAGTAACTTTTTCAAATTATTCTGGAACAATTTCAATTTCTGATTTATTTGGTGGTTTTAAGAGCTACCAAATCGACAAGCAGATTGTGATGTCTTGCCATTTGTTCTTAGATGGTAGAAAGTAAAGCGGCCAGTAGAAAATTCATGTTAACCTATTTAAAATAACAGAGCTGTCATACATACTAGTTTTGTATGTAATAGAATAATCAGTGTAGTGTAAATTCATAGTAATATTATTATGGCAAGGACGATTTCGCTAATTTTTAAATTCAGTTATAATAAATTTAGTGCAAGTTTAATATGGGTTTTAAAGGTTACAAAAAAAATGAAATTTCAACCTAAACGTCCTGTTCATTCTGTTTGAATGCCATTATGTTATGTCAATATATCAAATAAAGACAGAGAAGTCGCGATTTTGTGATCTGATCTTTCTGTTCTGGAAACCATACAAACTCTTTCCCTCGATAATTAATTTTAAATATCCCCTTTCCAAAAATGTGTTTTTTAAAACGCCTTTATTAACTCGCTTTCTTGTCTGTCGGGTTTTCCGGTAATTTCTGTCTGTTTTTCTGAAATTTTGCATACAGCTTTAGCTCCGATGACAATGCAATATGGCGGCGACGTTAGGAGGGCGGATTAACAATTTCTTCTCATCCCTCTCGAGATGGATATCAACCGAAAAGGTATGATAAGTAGAATACAATTTTAAAATACAATAAGCAAAATAGTATATTCAATACAATAGTATTTGGGGGGCCTCGGTAGCCTAGGGAGTAAGGCATCTGGCTACTATCCCAGAGGTCCCGGGTTCGAATCCCGGCCAGCCCCACGGTCCTTCGCCTTTTCCACTTTCCCACCTACATAACTTTCCTTCTTTCTTCTTCCCTCTTTACATTCCTGATTCCTTCTGTCATAGCCTTCCTTAGCCCTTCCCCGCTTCACTAAAGCGCAGGTCATCGGTTGGTTGATGAGATTCAACTCGTTTCAGGAGGCATAACACTCCAGCGAGTTGTTTCTCGATGCCCCGATGACAAAGTCGCCAGTAATGGTTGGGAGTAGGTGGACTGCAAAATATCGCTGGTAGGTTGTAATAGTTCCTTTCTTCCCCGACTAGAGCTGCTGTTCGACGCACTCTATATGAAGAAAATAGATTGTCGACACAGTATAAAGGGCGTTTCCTGTGACTCTAGTCTTTCACATAAAAAAAAACACTGTTAGATCCATGGCTGACATCTCAAGAGAGCGGATTAACATTTTCTTCACAACACCCACAACATGGGTATCAAATGAAAGAATATAATAAAAAGAATTCAATAAGCTATATTACTCGTGTATCGTTAGATCCATGTCGGTCATCTCAAGAGGCCGAATTAACGTTTTCTACACAGCACGCGCAACATGGGTATCAAATGAAAGAGTGCCATAAGAAGAATACAATAAGCAATATAGTATCCTCAATATATCATTAGATCCATGGAGGCCATCTCAAGAGGGCGCATTAGCCCTTTCTGCACCAGACCCGCAACATGGGTTTCAAATGAAAGGGTTTGATAAGTAGAATTCAATAAGCAGTATACGGTACTCCATATATCGTTAGATCCATGGCGGCCATCTCAAATGCGGGTACTATCATTTTCATCACAACCCCTTCGACATGGGTATCAAATGAAAGGGTTTCAAATATAGAATACAATAAGAATACATTAGGCTATGTCATTAGATCCATGGGGGCCATATCAAGGATGCGGATTACCATTTTTTCACACACCCCCGACATGGGTATCAAGTGAAAGTAAGTCATAAGTAGAATACAATAAGCAATATATTATACTCAATATATCGTTAAATCCATGGTAGCCATCTCAAGAGGGCGGATCACCATTTTCTTCACAACCCCTTCGACATGGGTATCAAATGAAAGTGTATGATAAGAATACAATACAGCATACTCAATATACTGTTAGATCAAGGGATTGAATACCGGCATTCCGGGACCCCAAACCCGGGATACCGGACCGATTTTTCTCCGGTATTTATTATAAGGAATGAGGGGGCAACCGGCAACCCATATGGGGAACAGTGCGGCCAAGTTAGGCCTATTGTGTACGTACCCCACTAGCGAAACAGACTATCGGCCTTCCGAATGAAGGCAAGAAGGTCTTTAATTAATGAAGACCGGACTTGGGCAGGGCTCAAGAACTCTCTGATAAACGTTCTTCTTCTAAGCTAGATCAGAGCAGGACATTCACAAAGAATATGTGTGGAAGTTTCATCGCCTTCCAAGCAGAGTCGGCATTCTGTCTCTTGAGACAGTCCTAGGTTGTGGAGGTGGTACCGAAGTCCTACATGGCCAGTGAGATGGAACAATGTCTCAAACCCCTCCCTCGCGAGGCTGTCTGCAGCCTCATTTCCCTCGATACCTTAGTGTCCGGGGACCCAGCAGAGCGAGACCTCGTTTCTTCTGGTCGGGCTCTGGAGTACGTCAAAACACCCTGCTACTGTTTTGGAAGAAAACTTCCACGTTGAGAGTGCCTTGATGGCAGCTTGGCTGTCAGAAAAGATTTTAATGTTGGCGCCTTTCAGACCTTTCTCAAGGTTGAGCCTAGCGCAGGTCGTTGTTCAAATTCTTTCACGGCAAGGAATTTCCTTGGGTTGTCCCTTGAATTATCTGCGTTGAGTCCAATCACCATATCACCTTAGGGCACGTTAACCCCTTTTTTATTTCAGAAAAATAATGCTGCCTCATGAAGTACTGAAATATTCCGGACAATGTTATGGAAAGAAAATTAGGGTCATTCAGCTTTAACGATGAAACATCAAGAACTTACACCATCACTTGACATCATCTTCTTTCAATAATGGACAGTGAAGAGCATCATTTAACATCATTATCAACGATAATAATTTAACTTTAAAAACAAAACAAAAAAAAAACAATTTTCACATCCATTCAAATTTCACTCAAACAAATAATTACTCTGGTAACACTTCTCACCTCAATACATACACCAATAAAATTCTCATTCCCGCTTGCACTATTGAAACAAAGATCACTTCAGTCATCCCGTTATATATTTCGATCCCCACTTGAATCGAATTCAAGTAAGTTAATAAAATTCGTTGCGCCCATGAATCTCTCTCTCTTTGGATACTGATCGCCGCAGAGGTAAGTTGGCTTGGAGTTATTAATTTCCCTTTTCCTTCAGTTCTTGGGTACAGACCATGAACTATTCCTAACAATTTCCCTTTTCCATCAGTTCTTGGGTATAGACCATGAACTGTTTCTAACAATTTTCCTTTTCTAAAGTTCTTGGGTATAGACCATGAACTATTCCTAACAATTTCCCTTTTCCATCAGTTCTTGGGTATAGACCATGAACTGTTTCTAACAATTTCCCTTTTCTTAAGTTCTTGGGTATAGACCATGAACTATAGTTAACAATTTCCCTTTCCTCAAGTTCTTGGGTATAGACCATGAACTATTACTAATAAATTTCTTTCTTTAAACTTCTCTTTTGTTTACTAATAACCATCCAAGGCCAACTTTAGAAATCAGGTGAGTACTTAATTAATACGAAATAATATTTTTCTTTAAAACATAATCTTATATTTTGTGATATGGTGAAATATTTTCTAAACGACTTAGTGAAGTGATCTTAGTTTACAACGTGGAAGAGGATGATAGGTGTTTAATTAGCTTACATCGTTGATGAGGTGTTGTTTAATAGAATCGTGGTTTTTGTAGCTTACACCATTGTTGAGGGTGATTATCAATAAAGTTTGAGTGGATGTTCACATCGGGTGAATTTGCATAAATTTAACTTATAAATTTATACTTTAATTACAATTGAATTTTCCTTTCCATTTGCATATGGAGTTGTTTCTATTTCTTGAATTTATACTTAAATTACAATTGAATTTTCCTTTTCATTTGCATATGGAGCTGTTTCCATTTCTTGAACTGTTTTTCAGAAACTATCTTTGAATTAGTTAATTGCATTACGACTTATTTATAATTTATATATTTTTGTTTGACGAAATGAAATTTAATAATTATATTGTTGATCAAATTTAATTACTAATCTTGAATAAATAAAATTGGATTATTATTTATAAAGTGAACGTTGCCTTTTAATTAGTATGTTCTGCAACTAGAGGCCAAATGGTGAAATAAGAAAATAATTTTCTATTGTTCTTAAAGATTTAAGTGTGATTAAAAAACATATGGTCCTTCGAGCCGGATTTCTTTATTTTCTGAATTTTTTGATACAAAAACATATGGTCCTTCGAGCCGGATGTGCTTCTAAGTGCAGTGCATAGTATTTAAAGGTGTTCAAGTGAAACTAAAGTTCCGATAACATTCAAACATCTATGTGAACCTAGTGCTCAGTGACTTTCTATTTTTAAGACCAGTGTTTCAATTTATTACACTCTCGAGGCAAGTCCCTCACCTGTTGCAAGGTCTTAAGCACCTAAAGTCCCTCATTTGAGATCAAATCAATTGGAAGGTTTTCATACCAACCCAATTTATTACACTCACGAGGCAAGTCCCTCCCCTATAGCAAGGTCTTACACACCAAGTTATTTTTATTTCGAGCCTGGTCTTAAAATTTATAATTTTCTTGAGGCAAGTCCCTCACCCATAGCAAGGTTTTACACGCCAGGTTATTTTTACATGAGCCTAGTTTTACATTTTATTATTGAAATGTTTCTTGAGTTTAGTTTCAAAAATTAATTTAATTTTCTCGAGGCAAGCCCCTCACCCATAGCAGGGTCTTACAAACCAAGCTATTTTTATATGAACATAGTTCTTGCATTTTATTACCGAACATTCGAGCCTAGTCCTCAAATATACTATTTTCCCGAGGCACAGCCCTCACTTCAATCAATTGTAAGGTTTTCATACCGAACAATTATTCGAGCCTAGTCCTCATCTATATTATTCTCCCGAGGCAAAGTCCCTCTTTTCAATCAATTGTAAGGTTTTCATACCGAACAACATTCGAGCCTAGTCCTCAAATATATTAGTTTCCCGAGGCACAGCCCTCACTTCAATCAATTGTAAGGTTCTCATACCGAACAATTATTCGAGCCTAGTCCTCATCTATATTATTCTCCCGAGGCAAAGTCCCTCTTTTCAATCAATTGCAAGGTTCATACCGAACTCGAGCCTAGTTTCCTGACTTTGAATCAATTGTAAGGTTTTCACACCAATTTAATTTATTATTCTTCCGAGGCAAAGCCCCTCACTTCAATTGCAAGGTATTCCACTCCTGATACATTAAATTATAGTTATAAAGTTTGTGAGTGATCAGTTTAACATGGCTACAGTTAACCAATTTACCGAAGCATTAAATTTGCAAAAGATACATATCGACCTTTTGAATAAGTCCTTTTCCAATTATACTAAAACAGCCCTTGTCAAAAGAACTAAGGAACTTATAACTGAACGTATTACTAAATTTCGGGAGCAATGGTCGCGGATAGAACAAAACCACATACAAATTGAATTGCTTTATGCAAATTTAACTGAAAAACCCACTTGTGAATATTTTACAAATGACACATACCTAAAATTAGAAGATAAATATTTTGAGTTTATGGGAAAAATAAAGGCTGCCCTTAGTAACTTTGAGGAACAAACACCTCCACCAAGCCCTTCCGTGCATGAGTCGACACGCTTGAATTCAACAGCAATGTCAACGCAGTTACTGCGACTTCCAAAAATATCACTTCCCACCTTTTCAGGTTCTTATGAATCATGGTGCTCCTTTCATGATTTGTTCAATTCCTTAGTTCATCAAAATCTTTCTCTTTCTAATGCACAAAAATTGCATTATTTAAAATCTGTGTTATCTGGTGAAGCTGAGCATTTAATTCGACAGTTTCAAATAACAGATGCTAATTATGAAAAGGCATGGTCAGTATTACTCCACAGATACAACAATAACAGGGTTCTAGTTAATTCTCAACTTAAAAATTTATTCAATCTTAAACCAGTGTCTAGTGAATCGGTGAATTCTATTAAATCCTTATTGGATAGATCGAACGAGTGTTTGTGTGAGTTGGAGGCTTTAGGTGTTAACACTTCTTATTGGGATCCATTTCTTATTTATCTTATTGTTCAAAAACTTCCTTCTGAAACTCATCGGATGTGGGAAACAGAGCTAAATGGGGAAGCAACACTTCCAAAATTCGAAAGACTCAAGCAATTTCTCGAGAAGCGTTTTCGCATGCTTGAAGCTATTTCTGAATATAAACCTAACACGCAACAACGCCCTTCTATGGGATCAAACTCCAAATTCCTCAGTCACTTTGCTTCATCCTCGACGATCAGTACCTGCCCTTGCTGTAAGGAATCTCATACAATATCCGCATGTTCCAAATTTTCAAGTCTCTCTCATCAACAAAAGTATGACATTGTAAAGTCAAACAAATTGTGTTTTAACTGTCTTTCAAATTCTCACTCCACTTTCAATTGCTCTAGTAAGTTTAGATGCAGAAAATGCGGTAAAGCTCACCACACCTTACTACATAGAACTCCATCAGAAGGTTCAATTCCTAATAGTGAAGGTTCCTCTTCAGGGACATCAGCTCCCAACTTGAATAGTGCGCACAATTTACCTAATAATACCGAAACTACGGTATTTCTCTCTACACAATCATTCTGCTGTACTAAGGAGGAAAATCGTTTCTCTAAAACACTTCTTTCCACTGCCTTGCTAAATGTTCCAACCAAAGCAGGTGTTGTGACTCTACGAGCTCTTGTTGACCCGGGATCACAAGTTTCTTTTGTTACTGAAAGAACAGCGAAACAACTTCAACTGAACGGCTCCCCTGCTTCCGTAACAATTAATGGAGTATGTGAAACGCCAATTACCCAAGCTCATAAACAAATAGAATTTTCTTTTCAGCCAAGAGATCTTTCAACTCAAGAGGAAGTTTCTGTGACGGCCCTAGTTGTTCCTTCAATCACAAATTTCTTGCCACCATCTCCACTTCCGAGAGATGGTTGGATCCATTTAACTAATCTTAATCTTGCTGACCCACAATACTATCTGCCTGGAAAAATTGACTTACTACTTGGAGCCGATGTGTACTCAGATTTGATCTTAGATGGCCTAATTAAAGGCCCTAAAGGTACGCCTACAGCTCAAAATACCTTACTTGGTTGGATTTTATTCGGACCAATAAATTCAAAAAGTGAAAAATCTACCATACATTCACGAATTACTCCAGCTATATCCCCACTTCCAAAACCAGAACAATCTTCATGTTTATCTGCTCTTAACACCGTCACTGCAAATTGCTTTTCAAGTTTTGTTTCAAGATCCACTAAAGAAAATCGAAAACAATCTAATAACTTTAATAAAAATTCTTCCACTAATCCCATTACCACTAAAAACCAAAATGCAATCTCAACCACACTACCTAATTTTGGTCAACCTAATTACAAGGGTTTCTCCAAAAAGTATAAACCATTCTTAAGTGGATCGCACTCACCACGATCAACAGCTCCTGTGTGCACACCTCGTCCATTGGCATTCATTCCCAAGCTACTACCAGTTATTACAGATTCTGAAAATATTTTAAATACTAGTCTTAACAAACCCTTATTTATACCTTTAACAGATGATAAGAAGACCATGGCGTCCTCGAAAAATGTTACACGTACAAAATTCAGCAATAAAATGAACGGCAAAACCAAGTTATCAAATAAAACAAATGCAAATGTGAAAACACATTTCTTGCCGATTACATCAACAGAAACGCTACCTAAATTAAAAATAATTTCATCTCCTAATAATTCTAATGTTTTTATTAGCTCTTCTAAGCCAATGTACTACACAAGTAACTCATTAAATTTTACAAATAATATGTTACCTACAAAACACAAGGATACTGTGAAATACTCAACTGCTACGGAAAAACAGTTAGCAGTGAACGCATCGCAAGCATCTCAATGCAAGGAACGATGTCCAACGTCCACCGCAACACCAGTAGCTCCTAATAAAAATAAACGTAGCATAGGAAACCCAAAATCAAATGTTTCTTCGTATTTTATTTATTCTTCAAAATAACCCTCATGTTCTAACTTTATTCAACTTAAATACTTCATCAAATAACTATTATCCATTTCAAACTCAATAATCCTCAATAAAAATTAATGCAACCACCTGCACAACTGCGCAATCTCAGGGGATGATTTCATATCCTCCTTTAAAATCAGAACAACCATAATTAACCTACATAACAACTGGCTATAATGTATGCCTTGAGATTCAGAAGAATTCAACTTTCTTTACCGCCGTTAACTTTCATATAAATCCGCCGTTAAGTTTTATAACAATCATATAAATCCCACACATATAAAATCTGAAAAAATATATTATTCTATTTCAACATAATTGATAATTTCAACAGGTATCAAACCAATTACACGCCCTTTACATAGGGATTACACATTGCAAGTCTGAAAATTTAATTTGAATCCACTTCCTCATACATACATAACCTAATGTCAGTTAAACGAATCGTATTTGATTTCTTCAGTCCATCCACTCTGCTTCATTTTCAATTTAGTTGTACAAATCTCTTCATTAACAGCCTCAATAGTCACTTAACCTTGAACTTGAAATTAAGTCAGCTGTAACTAAATTCCTTGTAATAAAAATTTTCTAACAGCTGAATATTAACAATTCTGGTATCATAAAAGGTTCGCTCTCTCAAATTCCTTTGTTATCAATTAATTATTTGTCACCGCTATCCTTGAACAACTCATACCGATCATTGCATATATACGAAAACGCAAACAAATAATAAGGTACAAAGTTCAAAACAGTCGAGTCATAGGATCATCGTCTCTTACAAAGACGTAACCGAGATCAATAATGAAATAAAAATAAATTCAGGGAATCACCTTCATTGAGAGAATTAAAATTTATATTTTGGGCCACTCGCTTGGTTTCTCAAGGTCTTAATGAAAATTAGATGTACTGCATATTACATCGAAACCAATTTATTACTTAGAGATGATAAAATTTCAATTTCATGCGTATCTTAAGGAAGATACATTTCTAGCTGGATGGATTAACAAAAATATTCATAATTAATTTGTATAATTTTGCATCCCTTTAGCCAATCCCATTAATCATTTACCAATTCAATTCTAGAATCATTGTTATTGTTTATTTGTTACTTAGTTTTGAAACGACGAGGACAATTATGCAGAAACACAAACATTTTCGTTTTAAATATTTGCTGCAAACATCGCGACGAAAAATGCGTCTTCGTTTTAGTAATGGCGATATTATTAAAATAAAGGTATTAGAGAGTGGTTTAATAAAAGTTACTCGAATTTAAAGCCATTGTTTATTTATTTACTGCTTCTTTATTTCCTCTTCTTTCATTCAATTTTTCAATTCATCAAGGTCGACTTGTGTTAATAAAGGTTACTCGGTCTAACACCATTGTTTCGGTTCACTTATTGCTTTACCTTTCCCCTTCATCTTCCTACTTTGTTTCAGCATCTTAAGGTAATTTGTTAATTTTCAGTTTTGAAACATACCAAAATGTTTCAACGGGGGGGAGTATGTTCAAATTCTTTCACGGCAAGGAATTTCCTTGGGTTGTCCCTTGAATTATCTGCGTTGAGTCCAATCACCATATCACCTTAGGGCACGTTAACCCCTTTTTTATTTCAGAAAAATAATGCTGCCTCATGAAGTACTGAAATATTCCGGACAATGTTATGGAAAGAAAATTAGGGTCATTCAGCTTTAACGATGAAACATCAAGAACTTACACCATCACTTGACATCATCTTCTTTCAATAATGGACAGTGAAGAGCATCATTTAACATCATTATCAACGATAATAATTTAACTTTAAAAACAAAACAAAAAAAAAAACAATTTTCACATCCATTCAAATTTCACTCAAACAAATAATTACTCTGGTAACACTTCTCCCCTCAATACATACACCAATAAAATTCTCATTCCCGCTTGCACTATTGAAACAAAGATCACTTCAGTCATCCCGTTATATATTTCGATCCCCACTTGAATCGAATTCAAGTAAGTTAATAAAATTCGTTGCGCCCATGAATCTCTCTCTCTTTGGATACTGATCGCCGCAGAGGTAAGTTGGCTTGGAGTTATTAATTTCCCTTTTCCTTCAGTTCTTGGGTACAGACCATGAACTATTCCTAACAATTTCCCTTTTCCATCAGTTCTTGGGTATAGACCATGAACTGTTTCTAACAATTTTCCTTTTCTAAAGTTCTTGGGTATAGACCATGAACTATTCCTAACAATTTCCCTTTTCCATCAGTTCTTGGGTATAGACCATGAACTGTTTCTAACAATTTCCCTTTTCTTAAGTTCTTGGGTATAGACCATGAACTATAGTTAACAATTTCCCTTTCCTCAAGTTCTTGGGTATAGACCACGAACTATTACTAATAAATTTCTTTCTTTAAACTTCTCTTTTGTTTACTAATAACCATCCAAGGCCAACTTTAGAAATCAGGTGAGTACTTAATTAATACGAAATAATATTTTTCTTTAAAACATAATCTTATATTTTGTGATATGGTGAAATATTTTCTAAACGACTTAGTGAAGTGATCTTAGTTTACAACGTGGATGAGGATGATAGGTGTTTAATTAGCTTACATCGTTGATGAGGTGTTGTTTAATAGAATCGTGGTTTTTGTAGCTTACACCATTGTTGAGGGTGATTATCAATAAAGTTTGAGTGGATGTTCACATCGGGTGAATTTGCATAAATTTAACTTATAAATTTATACTTTAATTACAATTGAATTTTCCTTTCCATTTGCATATGGAGTTGTTTCTATTTCTTGAATTTATACTTAAATTACAATTGAATTTTCCTTTTCATTTGCATATGGAGCTGTTTCCATTTCTTGAACTGTTTTTCAGAAACTATCTTTGAATTAGTTAATTGCATTACGACTTATTTATAATTTATATATTTTTGTTTGACGAAATGAAATTTAATAATTATATTGTTGATCAAATTTAATTACTAATCTTGAATAAATAAAATTGGATTATTATTTATAAAGTGAACGTTGCCTTTTAATTAGTATGTTCTGCAACTAGAGGCCAAATGGTGAAATAAGAAAATAATTTTCTATTGTTCTTAAAGATTTAAGTGTGATTAAAAAACATATGGTCCTTCGAGCCGGATTTCTTTATTTTCTGAGTTTTTTGATACAAAAACAGTCGTAATGGCATGTATTTCAGTCTGGAAAACAGAGGACCACTTACCCATTGCAGTCGAGACCTTGGAGTTGGGTCCTGCGACACGTTCCATCTCTGACCCGTCCTTGACCCTGTGCCATGTTCCATCTTTGACCCGTCAGTAAACCAGTAGAGATGGTTTGGATCCCTAGGAAGAATAATTTCCTCCCACTCAGAGCGATCCGGGATAATCGCTCGGAATTTCCTTTGGAACCGCAGTTGACTAACCATATGGTCGGATATTTGTTTAAAAGCATATTTTTAAGTTTTTATTAACTAAATTTGTATGTATCTCTTCAGAATAACAAAACAAAAGTGGGATGTTGTGCCTAGAGACTAGCCACTAATTACGCTTTTTCTTGGTATTCTTTCTGGTGAATGACACTTCAGACTGGATGACAATATATTAAGTGGAGATTGTGAAGAATCGCGAAAACATTCAAACAAATAACTTGAAAAACTAACGCATCTTTCATGGAGATGCTGCTGAAAGAATTATACAATAATTACCCGCCAAGAATTTGAAAGAATTGATATATTTTAATTGCATCCAATCTATGACAAAGAATAGTGAAATCATCTATGGCAATATTATATTACTCTTCGTTTTAGCTGTGATTATCAATTTCCATAAAATATACAAAATACATTTCATAAATAATAGAAAATCTGTTGTCATAATTCAGTTGTTTTCTTTCTTCGAAACTTTATGTAGTGTTTTGGGGAAAGTTAATTAAAACTGAGCCTGTAGATGAACATGTCTTTATTGGATGAGTTGCGACTACAGACTGCTTACTGCTAGACTTAGGATTCTAGTGCTAATCCCATATTCTACTCTAGTACAATTTTAGTTGTAATGCTATTTCCTCTACACCTCCCCCTTTTAACTTACTTAAAACTAAGCTATATGCTTACCAACAACAATTCATTAAGTCATACTAAATTCTTCTTATCGACTATTTTTTAACACGATTACTATAATTCTTCAAGTAATTAATTCCAATTTATCTTATTTTATAATAATTTATAATGTAATTCTTAAGTTGCTCAATTCAAAATCTTAATATCTAATCCGTTGTCATTTAGAAGCGTCCAGCGTACATCTTTTACGTTGTGCGGTTTTTACTTTTGTCTTACTAACATTTATTTCCATCTAATCTACTTTCGCGGACGCAACACTCTAGAATTTCTTCTTATTACTTTTCCCTTGCCTGTGCTTACCCAATAGGAGCGCGGAGTTACATGCTTTGCCTGTATCTCTCCCTTTTTCCAGATATTATTCTCTCTAATCCATACGTTTTGGTTTGCTTCAAATTCTTCTGTTTTACTGGCGGCTCTCTTATCGTAGTTTATTTTATTTGCGTTATTGTTTTTGTCTGCAATTAGCTTTCCTTTTATGCTATTGGGCGTTTTATAAAGTTCTGTTTTCATGGGTATTAGTGTTCGCTGTCGTCTACCCATAAGGATTTCGGCTGGAGACTTATTTCCATTTCTCAGAGGCGTATTTCTGTATTCTAATAACGTAATCCATAGTTCTTGATCTCCTTCCCTAGCCTTTTTTATTAATTTTTTAGCTATCTGAACCGACCTTTCTGCCAGCCCATTTGCTTGCGGGTAGCGGGGACTGGTGGTAACTATTTCTATATCATATTGTTGTCCAAAACTTTTGAATAAATACGATCCGAAAGGCATATTGTCCGCAACGATTGTCTTCGGAATTCCATGTGTCGCAAATAATTCTTTCAATTTTTTTATAATCTCTTCGGCAGTTTTTGATCTTAGCTGTGCTATTTCTAAATATTTAGACAAATAGTCTGTAATAACCAAGTAGTTCTTTCCTGATAACTGAAAAATATCCATTCCAATCTTATTAAAAGGTATATCAGGAACTTCATGTGGTAGGTATGGTTCTGTAGTGACCGCGTAAACTTAATTACCAAGTTACGCAAAGTCACACAACAGCCTCCCACACAATAAACACGATCAGTCGGAACACTCCATCGATCACCGAACTTAAAGTTCAGTGATCTTACCGTTCTCCGTTCCGTTCCCCCATCGTGTTTATCGACACAGCCAATTTCCGGCATCTTCACTTTGGTCCTCGCGCTCCATTTCGACAGACCCGTTTTAAAGTCAATGACAAATAAAAACCGAATATATACATATAAATATATACAACCAAATTAAATAATTGTAACAATAAATAAGTGTAAACGTTTTTAATAAAATAACAATAACTTATAACAAGTGTTATCATTAAAAACACCCACATATGGTGACCCCGACGACGCAACACGCGTAATAAATAAAATGGTGGCATAATAAAATAATAATATCAAGTGAATATTAGAGTGCAATAGTGTCTCATACGTCTCCGACAACCGCAAGAGGCATTGAAAGAAATTATTAAACACAAAAAGTGGAAAATAGATAATAAATTTGTGCAACAAAAGAATTCGTTTTGTCTCAATAAAATTCTACTCCACATAATAAGCATAAACACAAAGCTAAGTGAAGCATGTTTTATTTGTAACATTAAACATTTTTTCTACATTCACAGAATACTATTTCTAATAATCAAATATTAACGAACTAGCATGACAAATTTCTAGTGTTGATGCAGGCATTCGCATTCTAAAAGTTGTTGAAAGAATCACAACGAAATACAATAATTCAAACAAACGGTAAAAGAAATTAGCAAATTGGTTAGCAATCGCATCGCAGTTCACATAACCATTTGTTAAATTGTTAGAACATTGAAATAATATCAGCTGGGATCGCAATTGATATTGAGGACAAAAGCAAAATTGTTTTTAGTTTTTTTTTTCCTTCTCGTAAAACAATAAAAGTGAGAATCTGGATTGGATTTCTACATCACCGCATGGAATTTTCTTTTGTTTTAAAAAAAAGATTACATAAGCTTGGATTTAGAGCGACTACAATAAACATAGCAATAAAATAGAAATTTTGTTTTAAATTTTATTATACATTTTATACATATATTTTTTTATTTCATATATTTTTGTTCTTCTTACATACTTATACATACATTTATTTTTTTTTTGACAAATAATTTATTGAATTGAAACTTGAATTTCTTCTATATTTAAATATTTCTAATACGATTACAAATTCATTTATTACAGATACCTATATTATTATTATTATTATTAGCTACATACATAGAGATAGTATTGATTAATTTATATATATATATATATATATATATATATATATATATATATATGTATATATACATATATATAAACTTATTTGAAGTTGAATATCGAATTTAAATTTTTCACCGGGTACTTTACCTGTGTTTCGCATTACGATTACAGAGTCATTTCACCGGGTACTTTACCTGCGTTTCGCATTACGGTTACAGAGTCATTTCACCGGGTACTTTGCCTGTGTTTCGCATTACATACTTTACCGGCGTTTGTAATAATATTTTTTTTTTGTTTTTTTACTTTTCGGGTACGTACATAGTTATGTCAAGAACTGAAGAAAATCTTATGGAGCTTGAGCACTCTAATTCAGAGGGACCAAAGCCCGGAACTTCGGGAGTCGATGCCGTTTCGGTGTCAAAACTAGACATCCCAAAGTTCTGGGCACATCAGCCCGCCTCCTGGTTCTACCAGGCTGAAATCATGTTTCAGATGGCGAGCTGCAAATCCGATAAGATGAAGATCTACAATGTAATGGCCGCATTGCCGGAAGAGGCGGTAACGGCGATGCGGCTCAGCACTGCAGATTATACCGCATCTTACGACACACTCAAACAGCACCTGCTCGAGAAGTACGGCACTTCAGAGAAGCGCCGCCTCGAGCAGCTGCTATCAGTGCAAGAGCCTGGAGACAGAAAACCTTCTGAGTTTCTCCAGGCTCTCAAGGCACTGGCTGGCGGGTCGTCGGCAGTAAATGATGACCTGATCCGGAACCTGTGGGAGCGGAGGCTTCCACAGGCCATCTGGGTCACATTGGCCACCGCTGCCGACCAAACCCTAGCAGGGTTGGCATCCACGGCGGACAAAGTATGGGAGGTGCTTCCACACGGAGGCGCCTCATACGCGTCCGCCGTCCAAGCCAATACGCCAGCAAACGCGGAGCCCACGTTTAGGTCGCTAGAGAGCGCCATTAGGAAACTAACGACCAGGCTAGACAACCTTAACAAAAGCCCGCGCCACTCGAGAAGCCAAACACCTGCCAATCGGCAGGGTGGCTCCCGACAACCCTCGGCCACTCGGCCACAAGGGGCCAACAAACTGCGGGGTAGCCTCTGCTACTTCCACTACCGATATGGTAGTGAAGCACGCCAGTGCAAGCCTCCCTGCAGTTTCGGTGGTGGTAAGGCCAAGTCGGCGAAGAAACCACCCACCCACCCTAAAAAAAACTAAAGGGGCAGGGGGTCGATATGAGCGAGCATATAACCGGCCGCTCATATCGTTTATTCGTCAGAGACACCAACAATCGGATGGACTTTCTGATTGATTCGGGCTCTGACGTTTCAATTGTTCCCGCCAAGGCGTTCCCGGCCCATAACGGTAGCCCGAACGTCCTTCTGTACGCGGCCAACGGATCACTGATCCGAACTTTCGGCACAAAGTTGCTTGAACTTGAACTCGGCTTACGCCGACGATACGTTTACAACTTTATTATAGCCGACACCACTAAAGCCATTATCGGGGCGGACTTCTTAACGAAGTTCAAATTGTCCGTCGATTTTGAATATCGGCATTTATTCGACAAGCGCACGAAGTTTCGAATTAACGCGTGCGCTACCGTCGACTACAACCCCGAAACATTTCCATGCCGAGTTATTGGCATATACAAAGAGCTATTAACGAAGTACGCTTCGTTAACCAAACCGCCCAATTTTAACCTTCCGGTTAAACACAATGTGCAACACCACATTGTAACCAAAGGGCAATTACCTTTTGTCACCGCTCGGCGACTCCATCCGGAGAAACTGAAAGTGGCAAAATTAGAATTCGACCATATGGTCCAATTGGGGATTTGTCGACCTTCGTCGTCCCCCGCAGCATCTCCGCTTCATCTGGTTCCTAAACGGGACTCACATGATTGGAGGCCATGCGGCGACTACCGTCGCCTTAACGCTGTCACTGTGCCGGATAGATATCCGATCCCGCATATACAGAATTTCTCCGTGAATCTTCACGGCTGCACAATTTTTTCGAAGGTTGACTTGGTACGTGCATACCATCACATACCAATCGCCCCAGAGGACGTGCATAAGACTGCACTCATTACGCCATTCGGCCTATATGAGTTTACACGTATGCCATTCGGCTTACGGAATGCAGCACAAACCTTTCAAAGGTTCATAAATGAAGTTACGAGAGATCTCGACTTCGTTTATGTATACTTGGACGATATACTCATCGCCAGTAAAACCGAGGATGAACATATCGTTCACCTCGAGGAGCTCTTTAAACGCCTCGATAGCTTCGGTTTAACCATCAAGCTAGAGAAATGCGTTTTTGGTGCAACAGAGATTAAGTTTCTAAGCCACCGCATCACAAAGGATGGAATACTTCCATCCCCCGATCGGGTTCAGGCTATCGTTGATCTCGCACCTCCAACTTCTGTCAAATCGATCCAGAAGTTTTTGGGAATGGTGAATTTTTATCACCGATTCATCCCAAAATTGGCTGAACAGTTGGTGCCTATAAACGAGCATTTGAGAGACCTTCTCAACCGCTCACGTGCCAATAAAGTTTTTGACTGGCCAGCAGAATGTCAGGCGGCATTCCTCAAGGTGAAAACCTCGATGGCTGAAGCAACTCTGCTGAACCATCCAATCGAGGATGCAAAATACAGTCTTACGACTGACGCCTCTGATTATGCAATCGGAGGCGTTTTGGAACAATTCAACGGTCATCGGTGGCAACCTCTAGCTTTCTATTCCAAAAAGCTGTCACCAACAGAACGGAAGTACTCTGCATTCGATCGCGAACTTCTCGCAATCTATGCAGCGATCAAACAATTCCGTTACTTCGTTGAAGGACGCAATTTCGTGGTCTATACTGATCACAAACCACTGGTTCGCGCCCTTCACACAAAGACCCAACGATCCCCTCGTCAGACCAGACATTTGGGTCTAATCTCTCAGTTTACCACAGACATCAGACATGTGTCGGGTAAACAAAACGTTGTCGCCGACTACTTGTCGCGCTCACTAGCAACCGACAACGTCGACTCGGTCACCTTCGACCTGCCTACACTGGCTCAGGCTCAACAAGGTGACACAGAGTTAAAGTCTCTACAAGAGCACCCCAGCAACGGCTCACGGGTAAAACTAGTTCTCACGCCAATACCATTTACCGCCCATCAAGTGTGGTGTGAAACTAGTACAGGCATTCCTAGGCCTTACATACCCACTTCCTTACGGAGACTAGCGTTCAACTCCGAACATAGTCTCTCTCATCCTGGTATTCGTGCTACAAGACGAGCCGTTACCAAGAAATACTTCTGGCCATCGATCAATAAAGACTGCAATGAGTGGTCTCGATCATGCCTAGGTTGCCAAAAGTCCAAAGTTTCACGGCATACCAAATCTCCATTGGAAGCTTTCAAACTTCCAAATAATAGATTTGACCATATCCATATGGATATAGTGGGACCCCTACCCCCATCTCGTGGATACTCTTATATCTTAACGATAGTCGATAGATTCACGCGATGGCCCGAAGCATACCCAATTCGGGATATCTCAGCTTCAACAGTGGCAAGAAAATTCGCCACTGAATTTGTCCCACGATTCGGCGTACCTCTTGAGATCACAACCGATCAAGGTACGCAGTTCGAATCGAAACTGTTCAATGAAGTTGCCAAATTACTCGGCACTCATCGAATTCGGACTACCGCCTACCACCCGCAAGCAAACGGGATGGTTGAACGGTTCCACAGGCAACTAAAAGCAGCCTTAATGGCAAGGGATAACACTACTCATTGGAGTGAAGACTTGCCCTTTGTCATGTTAGGCATACGCACGGCAATTAAGACCGACTTACAATGCTCACCAGCCGAGCTCGTATACGGTCAGAATCTGAGACTTCCCAATTCGATTTCTATCCCAACGGATGAGAATCCAATTGAAGAATCAGAATTCCTTTCTCGCCTTCGTTTTCATATGCAGAACATTAAGGCAACACATCCTCGGCAACCCGTCCAAAAGGATGTCTACGTGCCAGAAGCCCTGGAGAACGCTGACTACGTTTTCATACGAGTCGACAGAGTTCGAAAACCTTTCGAACCTCCATACGAAGGCCCATATGAAGTAATCAAACGATTACGAAAACACTTCGTTGTCAAATTGAACGGCACAACCAAGTCAATATCCATTGACAGGCTAAAGCCAGCCTTCGGTTGTGACCGCGACAACGAAGCTAAGCCGTCTAAAGCGGTAACATTCCGTTAACGCTACGCTGGGGGTGGAGTATGTAGTGACCGCGTAAACTTAATTACCAAGTTACGCAAAGTCACACAACAGCCTCCCACACAATAAACACGATCAGTCGGAACACTCCATCGATCACCGAACTTAAAGTTCAGTGATCTTACCGTTCTCCGTTCCGTTCCCCCATCGTGTTTATCGACACAGCCAATTTCCGGCATCTTCACTTTGGTCCTCGCGCTCCATTTCGACAGACCCGTTTTAAAGTCAATGACAAATAAAAACCGAATATATACATATAAATATATACAACCAAATTAAATAATTGTAACAATAAATAAGTGTAAACGTTTTTAATAAAATAACAATAACTTATAACAAGTGTTATCATTAAAAACACCCACAGTTCCTTTCGTTTTGCTGATTGGAATTTCTGGCATACTTGGCACGTTCCAATTTTATTCTCAATATCTTGGTTGATTCCCGGCCAGTATACTGATGTGCGCGCTCTGGCTTTTGTTTTGCTTAGCCCTAAATGGGGCTTATGTAATAATTCTAATATTTCTGTATTGAGCGACGGTGGAACTACTATTCTTTCATTTACAAAGATTATTCCATCTGTTAATACAAGATAATTCTTTAGTTTCCAAAAATGCTTGATTTCCTCCGGAATCTGTGACTTCTTGTGTGGCCATCCATCTAATAAAACTTGCTTTAGCTTTTTGAGAACGGGGTCGTCTTCTGTTTCTTTACGGAATTTCTCTTTCTTTCCTTGGCTTAAGGCCCAACTATAATGCACGTAAGAAACGCACGTCAATCGACGTGCGTAAATTTCGTCAAACGCAAAACCGACTAATTGGTTTGCGTATTGGGAAAGACTTCAAAGTTTAAAATTATTAAAATGCTTGAATATTATTCATTGACTATTAAAACTAGGCTATTAATATTTGCATATTATTAATAATCGTGTTTATTTTCAATTATAATAAATTTCTCATCAAAATCGCTATCATGCATTTGAACCACAACATTTTCCATACTCTTTTTTCTTTAAAAACCACAAAACAACAACAAAAAATTAGCTTTCATCGATGTAACTACAAATCATCTCACAAAACGTACGTAGAGCGCGGTTCTTTTCCCATTTTTACGTTTAACGAAACTTAACGAAATAAAATATGACTGACGTACGTCCAATATGGCCGAACACATTAATTTCCATGAGAGCGCCGAGATGACGTGCGTTTCTTACGTGCATTATAGTTGGGCCTTTACGTTGATAGTATGTATTACTACATCTAAGTCTGTAATCTCAGGCATACCTGGTTGTGATTCACAATTTCTCGATAAACAATCTGCAACGTACATCAATTTTCCCGGATTATGTATTGAAGGTTATTGAAGGTTATCGCACCATGCGTTTTTATAAAACTATTAAGTATTCGGTTTTTTATAATAACTTTATTAACACTATATTTATAAGATGTTTTCTTATCACTAGGATTAACGTTAATCGATATATATATTTGTACAATGATTTATAATCGGAATTGTGGTGTTTGGCTCGCGACGGGACTTTTGAGGGTTATTCACTAGGGACCTTCGGACAGTGAGTGAGAGAAATTGGAGATGCCGGAAATTGGTTCTCTCGATATCGAAACGGCAAGATCACTGAACTTTCGTTCGGTGATCGATGGGGTGTTCCGACTGATCGTTTTGATCGTGTCGGAAGTTGTTGTGTGACATTGCGTAAAGTTTGGTAATTAAACTTTACGCGGTCACTACATACTCCCCCCCCAGCGTAGCGTTAACGGAATGTTACCGCTTTAGACGGCTTAGCTTCGTTGTCGCGGTCGCAACCGAAGGCTGGCTTTAGCCTGTCAATGGATATTGACTTGGTTGTGCCGTTCAATTTGACAACGAAGTGTTTTCGTAATCGTTTGATTACTTCATATGGGCCTTCATATGGAGGTTCGAAAGGTTTTCGAACTCTGTCGACTCGTATGAAAACGTAGTCGGCGTTCTCCAGGGCTTCTGGCACGTAGACATCCTTTTGGACGGGTTGCCGAGGATGTATTGCCTTAATGTTCTGCATATGAGAACGAAGGCGAGAGAGGAATTCTGATTCTTCAATTGGATTCTCATCCGTTGGGATAGAAATCGAATTGGGAAGTCTCAGATTCTGACCGTATACGAGCTCGGCTGGTGAGCATTGTAAGTCGGTCTTAATTGCCGTGCGTATGCCTAACATGACAAAGGGCAAGTCCTCACTCCAATGAGTAGTGTTGTCCCTTGCCATTAAGGCTGCTTTTAGTTGCCTGTGGAACCGTTCAACCATCCCGTTTGCTTGCGGGTGGTAGGCGGTAGTCCGAATTCGATGAGTGCCGAGTAATTTGGCAACTTCATTGAACAGTTTCGATTCGAACTGCGTACCTTGATCGGTTGTGATCTCAAGAGGTACGCCGAATCGTGGGACAAATTCAGTGGCGAATTTTCTTGCCACTGTTGAAGCTGAGATATCCCGAATTGGGTATGCTTCAGGCCATCGCGTGAATCTATCGACTATCGTTAAGATATAAGAGTATCCACGAGATGGGGGTAGGGGTCCCACTATATCCATATGGATATGGTCAAATCTATTATTTGGAAGTTTGAAAGCTTCCAATGGAGATTTGGTATGCCTTGAAATTTTGGACTTTTGGCAACCTAGGCATGATCGAGACCACTCATTGCAGTCTTTATTGATCGATGGCCAGAAGTATTTCTTGGTAACGGCTCGTCTTGTAGCGCGAATACCAGGATGAGAGAGACTATGTTCGGAGTTGAACGCTAGTCTGCGTAAGGAAGTGGGTATGTAAGGCTTAGGAATGCCTGTACTAGTCTCACACCACACCTGATGGGCGGTGAATGGTATTGGTGTGAGAACTAATTTTACCCGTGAACCGTTGCTGGGGTGCTCTTGTAGAGACTTCAACTCTGTGTCACCTTGTTGAGCCTGAGCCAGTGTAGGCAGGTCGAAGGTGACCGAGTCGACGTTGTCGGTTGCTAGTGAGCGCGACAAGTAGTCGGCGACAACGTTTTGTTTACCAGACACATGTCTGATGTCTGTGGTAAACTGAGATATTAGACCCAAATGTCTGGTCTGACGAGGGGATCGTTCGGTCTTTGTGTGAAGGGCGCGAACCAGTGGTTTGTGATCAGTATAGACCACGAAATTGCGTCCTTCAACGAAGTAACGGAAGTGTTTGATCGCTGCATAGATTGCAAGAAGTTCGCGATCGAATGCAGAGTACTTCCGTTCTGTTGGTGACAGCTTTTTGGAATAAAAAGCTAGAGGTTGCCACCGATGACCGTTGAATTGTTCCAAAACGCCTCCGATTGCATAATCAGAGGCGTCAGTCGTAAGACTGTATTTTGCATCCTCGATTGGATGGTTCAGCAGAGTTGCTTCAGCCATCGAGGTTTTCACCTTGAGGAATGCCGCCTGACATTCTGCTGGCCAGTCAAAAACTTTATTGGCACGTGAGCGGTTGAGAAGGTCTCTCAAATGCTCGTTTATAGGCACCAACTGTTCAGCCAATTTTGGGATAAATCGGTGATAGAAATTCACCATTCCCAAGAACTTCTGGATCGATTTGACAGAAGTTGGAGGTGCGAGATCAACGATAGCCTGAACCCGATCGGGGGATGGAAGTATTCCATCCTTTGTGATGCGGTGGCTTAGAAACTTAATCTCTGTTGCACCAAAAACGCATTTCTCTAGCTTGATGGTTAAACCGAAGCTATCGAGGCGTTTAAAGAGCTCTTCGAGGTGAACGATATGTTCATCCTCGGTTTTACTGGCGATAAGTATATCGTCCAAGTATACATAAACGAAGTCGAGATCTCTCGTAACTTCATTTATGAACCTTTGAAAGGTTTGTGCTGCATTCCGTAAGCCGAATGGCATACGTGTAAACTCATATAGGCCGAATGGCGTAATGAGTGCAGTCTTATGCACGTCTTCTGGGGCGATTGGTATATGATGGTATGCACGTACCAAATCAACCTTTGAAAATATTGTGCAGCCGTGAAGATTCACGGAGAAATTCTGTATATGCGGGATCGGATATCTATCCGGCACAGTGACAGCATTAAGGCGACGGTAGTCGCCACATGGCCTCCAATCATGAGAGTCCCGTTTAGGAACCAGATGAAGCGGAGATGCTGCGGGGGACGACGAAGGTCGACAAATCCCCAATTGGACCATATGGTCGAATTCTAATTTTGCCACCTTCAGTTTCTCCGGATGGAGTCGCCGAGCGGTGACAAAAGGTAATTGCCCTTTGGTTACAATGTGGTGTTGCACATTGTGTTTAACCGGAAGGTTAAAATTGGGCGGTTTTGTTAACGAAGCGTACTTCGTTAATAGCTCTTTGTATATGCCAATAACTCGGCATGGAAATGTTTCGGGGTTGTAGTCGACGGAAGCGCACACGTTAATGCGAAACTTCGTGCGCTTGTCGACTAAATGCCGATATTCAAAATCGACTGACAATTTGAACTTCGTTAAGAAGTCCGCCCCGATAATGGCTTTAGTGGTGTCGGCTATAATGAAGTTGTAAACGTATCGTCGGCGTAAGCCGAGTTCGAGTTCTAGCAACTTAGTGCCGAAAGTTCGGATCAGTGATCCGTTGGCCGCGTACAGAAGGACGTTCGGGCTACCGTTATGGGCCGGGAACGCCTTGGCGGGAACAATTGAAACGTCAGAGCCCGAATCAATCAGAAAGTCCATCCGATTGTTGGTGTCTCTGACGAATAAACGATATGAGCGGCCGGTTATATGCTCGCTCGAATCGATCCCCCACTTTAGTTTTTTTTATGGGTGGTGTTGGCTGGCTTTTTCGCCGACTTGGCTTGGCCACCACCAAAACTGCAGGGAGGTTTGCATGTCCGTGCTTTACTACCATAACGGTAGTGGAAGTAGCACAAGCTACCTCGCAGTTTGTTGGCCCCTTGTGGCCGATTGGCCGAGGGCTGACGAGAGCCGCCTTGCCGATTGGCAGGTGTTCGGCTTCTCGGTTTACGCGGATTTCGGTCCAGCTTATCCAGCCGGACCGTCAGTCTATTGATAGCGCTTTGCAGCGCCACCAATGTGGGCTCCGCGTTGGCAGGTGTTGCGTGGACGGCGGACGCGTATGAGGCGCCTCCGTGTGGAAGCACCTCCCATACTTTGTCTGCCGTTGCAGCCAGCCCGGCTAGGGTTTGGTCAGCGGAGGTGGCCAACGTGACTTGGATGGCCTGTGGAAGCCTCCGCTCCCACAGGTTCCGGATCAGGTCATCGTTGACTGCCGACGACCCACCAGCTAGTGCCTTCAGAGCCTGGAGAAACTCGGAAGGTTTCCGGTCTCCAGGCTCTTGCACTGAAAGCAACTGCTCGAGCCGGCGCTTCTCAGAAGTGCCGTATTTCTCGAGCAGGTACACTTTTATTTCCTCGTACGAGGAGATAGAGGGGTCTACGGTGCTAAGCCGCATTGCCGTTACCGCCTCTTCCGGCAATGCGGCTATAACATTGTAGACTTTGATTCTATCCGATTTGCAGCCCGCCAGTTGAAACATAATGTCAGCCTGATAGAACCAGGAGGCGGGCTGCTGTACCCAGAATTTCGGGATGTCGTATTTTGACACTTTAACTGCGTCGACACCCGAAGTTCCGGGCTTTGGTCCCTCTAGTCCTTGTGTTTCCATGTGAACGTCCTGTTCCATGGACGAACCCTCTGTCCTTGACATTTTGTGAAAAAAAATGAATATATAAAAAAACAAACAAAGCCAAAAACCAATTAGGGTAATAGAAAATTAGAATCTGTAAACAAAACGACCAAATCTTAATTTTCGCACAAAAAAAATCAAAATGACTCCACTAATATATAGACTTAAAGCAAGTAGATTTAACTTAAATTTAAATGTAAATATAAAGTCGGAAATTTAAACGTTTGTCCCAACTAAATCGCCAATCAAAAGCGTGTAAATTGTTAAATCATGAGTATAAATGTAGCTATATGTTTACCAAAAAAAAAATTCAAAATATTTGTAATATATTTGTATATAAAAAAAATGTTTGTAAATATTGGTAAAATGTAGTTGTTAAAAAAATATAGTTTAAAATATATATATAAAATAAGTATGATAATTGTTATCTGGATGTGCTTGGATTCCTTCTGTTAAGTCGCCTTCTTCGCTTCCTTCTTAGTTTGTTTTTCACTTCGTTTTTATTTTTCTTTCTATATTATTTATTATATTTTTTTTAAATTATTGTTTATTCATTATGTTCTTGGTTTATTTTATTTTTATTAGATATGCAATATATAAATCTATTTTGTAAGTAATCCGTATTTTTTTGTTTTTATCTTCAAATTATTTATGACAAATACACATATCTAAATTGAGCTTATTATCACACTTGATGCTTTTTTATTTTAATAATTCCCACTAAATTTTTTAAGAAGTCGAATTTTGGTTTTTTTGTTGTTTTCTTTAATAACCGTTGATGTATAATTAAGAAAATGTAGCACTATAAAGAATTTTATTTTGTTTCTCAATTTAATAATTATGTATGTATATGTGTATTATTCGGACTCTTAGAATGCACAAAAAAAAAATTCACGTAATATTTTTCACATAGAAAATTTTGAAAGGAGAGATAATTTTATATACATATGTATGTATAAATATATAATATTATATAAAAATATAAGAACACCAGAATTTCAAAATTTTTCTTTTGTTATTTATTCAATTTTTATGAAAGCCTTTTATATTCCATATAATATAGGAATTTCACGACACTTTTTTTATATTGAATTTTAGACTGCTCCGCGTGTAGCGGTCGGGGTCACCATTGAAGGTTATTGAAGGTTATCGCACCATGCGTTTTTATAAAACTATTAAGTATTCGGTTTTTTATAATAACTTTATTAACACTATATTTATAAGATGTTTTCTTATCACTAGGATTAACGTTAATCGATATATATATTTGTACAATGATTTATAATCGGAATTTGTGTGTTTGGCTCGCGACGGGACTTTTGAGGGTTATTCACTAGGGACCTTCGGACAGTGAGTGAGAGAAATTGGAGATGCCGGAAATTGGTTCTCTCGATATCGAAACGGCAAGATCACTGAACTTTCGTTCGGTGATCGATGGGGTGTTCCGACTGATCGTTTTGATCGTGTCGGAAGTTGTTGTGTGACATTGCGTAAAGTTTGGTAATTAAACTTTACGCGGTCACTACAGTATAATTTCAAATTGGTATTTATGTAATGCCAACATCATTCTTTGCAAGCGATGATTTGGTATCTTCCACAAATCTTTCTTGACGATTCCCAATAACGGCTTATGGTCACTTATTATTTTAAAAGTTCTTCCATATCAAATTATGAAATTTTTTGCACCCAAATACAATCGCTAACATTTCCTTCTCTATCTGCGAATATCTTTGTTCTGTACTTGTCATGCTTCGGGATGCAAATTGTATGGGCTTTTCGTTTTGCATTAAACATGCTCCTAACCCATATTTTGATGCATCTACTTGTAGCGTGACTCCAAGATTCGGGTCGAATGATTTCAGAGTTGGTGATTTGATGATTGCTTCTTTGATTTTGTCTAACACTTTCGTGTGCGCTTCTTCCCATTTAAAGACCACATTCTTTTTTAATAGTTCCCTAATTGGTTGGGATATTTCAGCTAAGTTTGGTACAAAGTTGCGTACGTAGTTTATCATACCTAGCAAGCTTTGTAGATTTTTTTTGTCTTTTGGCGCTGTTAATTTGCCAATTGCTTGAGTTCTTTCCGGGTCCACCGTTATGCCATCTTCCGAGATTATGTGTCCTAAAAACTTTATTCTATTTGTTTTATATTGAAGTTTGTCCTTATTAAATTTTACGTTAATTCTCTTCGCTCTTTCCATTACTTGCTCGATTATTTCGTCATGTTGCTGTTCTGAGTCTGCACAAATTAATATATCATCCAGATAGATTAGTACACCAGGTATTCCTTTGAAATTTTCCTCGTTAAATTTTTGGAAAATTTCTGGTGCAATTCGAATACCAAAAGGAAGTCTTTTAAATCGATAGGCTCCTAATGGCGTGCTGAACGTGCATAGTTTGCTGGAGGCTTGGTCCAATTCTATTTGCCAATAGCCATCTTTCAAATCTAGGACGCTAAAAATTTTCTTTTTGGCTAGTTTTGCTGAAAGTTCCTCAAATGTAGGTATAGGATAATTTAAAGTTTTAACTGCTAAATTTAACTCTTTCGGATCCAAGCATAACCTAATCTTTTTGTTAGGCTTCTCCACAATCACTATATTTGATATCCAATCGCACTGTTCCACACTTTTTTCTATAATTTTTCCTTCTTCTAATCTCTGTAATTCTTTGGCTAATGGTTCTTTTAAAGTCAGTGGAATTCTCCTTGCCGGTTTTATTACCGGAGTTATATTTTCTTTTAATTCTATGTGGAAATTTTGTATAAAACTCCCTAAACCTTCAAACTCTTTTTTGTATTTATTTAAAAATTCTTCACGAGTCATTAATTTTTTCACTGCGTGTACTCTTTTCACTAACTTGAGTTCGTCGCACGTTTTCAATCCCAGAAGCGGTTCCGTTCCTTCTTCACTTCCTATAACAAATTTCAGATTTTTACTTTGGTTTCTAATCCTGCATGTGAGTTCCGTTTCACCTTCTATTTTTATAAGTGAGCCCCCATAGGCCTCTAATATAGATTTAGAATTAAATATTTTTAAATTTTCTATGTTTCTCGCGACATCGATGGGTATGACATTTACATCTGACCCGGTGTCGAGTTTAAAATGTATGCATAAATTTTCTATTATAAGTGGTTCGTACCACGAATTATTTTTTAAGATTTGTTTTTTTAAACTATTTATAAAAAGTGTTTCTGTACTACTAGTTAGATTTATTAGTTCTCTTACTTGCTTTCTTTGGTTCTTGCATGCTACCGCATAGTGATTTTTTAATCCGCAATTCAAGCACACCTTACCGTACGCTGGACACTTCTTCATTTCATGTTTTTGTTGACATCGGGTACATTTAATTATTACTTCCTTTCTATAATTATTTCTCTGTTCCTGTTTTTTCCTAAAAAAATTCTTTTTACTATTTACATATGTTTCTATCCTGCTTAGAGTTACTTAAATTAAATTGTTTTGTTACCATATCCAGATTAGACGGTCCTGGTTCGTGATTTAATTGTTTCACTTGTGATGTTGATGCTTCTGCGGCACGGGCTATCTCAATTGCTTTTGTTAAATCCAATTTATCCACTTCTAACAATTTCTTCTGTAGGGCCTTATCGTTTGTCCCTAGGATGATTCGGTCTCTTACCATGCGGTCTACCTGGTCGCCAAAACCACAATTACGCACTAATTTTTTAATTGCCATTAAAAAATTGTCAAAATTTTCTCCATACTCTTGTTTCCGACTGTGGAATTTAAAACTCTCGAACGCTTCATTGTACTTGGGGCGGCAAAATTCTTCAAAGGCCTTTGTGACACTTTGATAATTTTTCTTTTGTTCGTCCGATAGACTGAACGAATTGAAAATTTCAATCGCATCTGGTCCCACTGCATTTAAAAATACTGCTACTTTGACTTCTTCTGATTTTTTATCAAGTTCTGCTGCACAGAAGAAAATCTGGAAGTTTTGCCAGAAAACTCTCCAGTTTTCTGCCAGATTACCACTCTCTAAATTTAACCTGTCTACTTTTTGTAAATAATCCATTGGGATTATGTTTACCAGGTATTTTATATTCTTTGGCGGCCTCCCTCGTGGTTTTTTAATTATTATTTTTAATTCTTTTTGGGCTCTTCCCATCAAACTTTTTCACTTGAACTTTTTTTTTTTTTATATTTTATTTTTGTTTTATTCGTTTTCACTGTTTTTATTTATTTAATTTTAATAGACAACTACTTTTGTTTTAGACCGCGTGGCTACCGGCTGCGCCATGTAGTGTTTTGGGGAAAGTTAATTAAAACTGAGCCTGTAGATGAACATGTCTTTATTGGATGAGTTGCGACTACAGACTGCTTACTGCTAGACTTAGGATTCTAGTGCTAATCCCATATTCTACTCTAGTACAATTTTAGTTGTAATGCTATTTCCTCTACACTTTATTCATATCTAGCATTGGAATGTACCTTTTACGTAAGCGTCTATCTCTCATAGGGTTACAAAAATACAGGGTGATATGTAAACCTCTACCAAAAAATTTCAAAATGATTTGATATTTAACAGTAATTTTAACAGTTTTCAAAAACTATATCAAAAATTCTTCTAGACAGACTAATAGCTATCTAAAAGACGAACATTTTAAAATAACATGAGTACGGAAACTCAAATTTTTGGCCCATTAGAATAAATTGAATAGAAAAAATTGTATTTTTTTTTTAAATTTGACTTTTTGTTAAAAATGTAAAAAAAGAAAATGAAATTTCAAAATCCGGTTAGAGGGATCGATAGGTAAATTCAAGATGAACATTTTAAAAAAAATATTTTGTCAATAACTTAAAAATTACGACCTCTAGAGTAATTTATGTGGAATATCAAATATCTCGCCACTGTGCGTCGGTCCGAGAGCAGGATCTTTAATTAATTTTTCCTGGTGGACCTTGCAGTTGTTACACGGGCTTAACCGTCTCTGGTAACAGCCGTGATACCGCCTGCCACTGCGCCCCGTGAACATATCGTGAAGGTCCATTCAGCTTACCAAAGTTTGCTTTTTCTTTCTTCTCCGGTAAACCATTTTCTTCGTTTTCCCGCCCTCCTGATTGATTTTCCGCGAGGTAGCTCAGATGGGGGTGGACAATGGAATCAATCCAAATTATTATTATTTTGTTTTTTTGAAGAAGTTCCCATTTCGTTGTGATGCGAAGTTTTATTCGGTCTGTCTTTCTTTTGTGTGTAGACCTGAAGGTGTTTTGGCGGTGTGGATGACGCTTGGTGAGGACTGTGGCTCATAGTCATCCCCAACTGACATCGGCACGCGAGAGTCCTGAAGGGGGAATCTTTTCGCGCTCGGCCATCCTGAAGAAGATTTTTTTTTGCTTTTGAATTGACAACAACATTTACACTACACTACTGGTTATCCGCTCCCGGTGTTTACTTTGAATAGTTGCCGTTAATTAGATAACGACGCGTAGGTAATTGGTTCAGTCGAATATTTTTGTCAAACTTTAAACAAAGTGGAACTTCGAAGTGGGAAGAATACCCCAGCACTTGGTGGTAGTGATCTTCCGGGTGGATCCCAAGCCGCCCAAGTTAATGGAACGACCTCCAACGAAAACCCTTCTTCATTAGAGGAGCAAGTCCAACAGTTGCGTCAAGTATTAGATACGCTTATAGCTCAGCACAGCAGCGACCTGTTAATGTTCCGGTGGTCCCTTGCGTCACCAGTGACCAGTTTTCAGTTCAGGCTGAGAAACCGCGTTCCGACAGCAGAATAGTTTCTGCGTCTGCGACCCCTCACCGCAAGTCTCCAGTTACTTTCTGGAATTTAAAGTTCTCCGGCGAGGATAAAATGTTGTCGGCGGAGGAGTTTCTGTTCCAGATGGAGCTGAAGGCTCGCGATGATGGAGTCAGCCACTCAGAGGTCTGCTGTAACCTCTCGTCATTGTTGTCCGGCCTCGCCGCCGATTGGAACTGGTCTCAATTCCGGCGACAACTTTTAGATCCTGATTGGGAAACAGTGAAAGCACTATTAGATATTTTCGAAGTCCGGTATCCGACGAATAACTAATACTACAGATGATGGATACCAAACAACAGAATTAGTCTTTCGATGATTTTACCGCACAGCTGCTGTCGTTGCATAACCGTATGGCCCATCCTATGTCTGAAAACGGGTTACTAGGGATAGTGGTCCGAAACTTGAATTTCACTTTAGGGTCAGTGGTAATAGGGTACAGTTTCACCAGCATGCAACACTTGCGGGAGACTTGCATCCGAGTTGAACCCTGGCAGAAACAGAAACGGTTAGAGCGTAGGCCCGATCGGCAGCTACACGAGGTTGAATACCCCCGGATATCTCTTCACAAGGAGTAGACGAAATGACAGCTCCGCGTCAGTTCCGGACGAATCCACGACCCCTCCGTTGTTGGAATTGCCAGCAACCGGGCTATCCTTTTATGGACTGCCCTTCTGAAACTCGTGGCCTGTTCTCCTACAAGTGTGGCAAGCCAGATGTCGTGACGCCAGTATGTCCCACCTGCCAGGGAAACCGGAGCCGGGGTGCGAGACCGTACGGGAGTCCGCGCCCGAGCTAAGCTCGCCCGTTAACCCTCCGTATACTTCTATTACAAATGCTATGACTACCATCAGCGACTGTACGTCGACTGATGCTCTTCCTGTTTTTCCCTCAGAGGAGGTTAAACTTTTGTTCCTTTCCCTTTGGAAGAGATACCTCTCCACTCGTGCTCGCATCTGGTCGCAGCCCCCTTTTGTGGACTCCCTAAGTTCCCCTCCCGAAATTAGAGTACGAGCAATGGAGAAGCGACACTTTTCTCAGAAAATTGTTTTTGCATTCATCTCGGATTTGTCAGATCCTCGTCCTTTTCCTAAGGTCATGTTGGCTAGTGAAGAGATGGATGGTTTATTGGACACTGGTGACACCGTTAGCTGTCTGGGAAGGGATGCTGAAGCATTTCTGGGCAATCATCCCGAAGTGACAGTCTACACTTTGCACTCTGTGGTGCATACTGCTGATGAGGCTCCGCAAAGAATATGCGTGGTTATATCCGGGTTCCGATATCCTGTGGAGGAAGAACCTGTGAGATGACCATCTATGTGGTGCTCAGTCTCAGCCAGAGACTGTATCTAGGGATCGATTTCTGGAACCCCTTTGGTTTCGCTCCCCGAATAGTCTGCGAGATAAACGCTCCATCCATGTCTGCAAAAATGCACGACTTAACGTCAACGCAATGCGAACGGTTGGAACGCGTCGTTTGAAGTGTTAGGACTAGGAAAGACTAACCTGGAGCAACACATCATTGACACTGGTGACTCAGTTCCCATTAAACAGAGACATTATCCGGTCTAACCCGCCGTACAACAGCTGATGTATGGTGAGTTGGACAGGATGCTGCCGCTGGGGGTGATTGAGCCATAGAATAGTCCCTGGAATTCTCCAGTGGTGTTGGTTCGAAAACCAGGGAAGGTACGCCTGTGTCTTGATTCTCGCAAGGTCAGCAGTGTCACTGTGAAAGACGCCTATCCACTCCCACACATTGATGGTCTTCTTGGTCGTCTTCAAGGCACCAAGTTCATTACGAGTTTAGACCTAAAGTCGCGAGAGCGGACAGCATTTACTGTCCGAGATCGTCCCCTGTACCAGTTTACAGTTATGCCTTTCGGCTTATGTAATGCCCCACAGCGCATGTGTCGCTTCATGGATAAAACCATCCCGGGCCATTTACGTGAGAACGTTTTTGTTTATCTGGACGACCTGAACTTTGACTTCCACCTAGAGCTTTTCGATGAAGTTGCCAGCTGTCTCCGTCGTGCGGGGTTAACACTCAATCTGGCTAAAAGCAAATTCTGCCAAGTCAAGTATCTCGGCTTCATAATTGGTGATGGGACACTGAAAACGGATCCTAACAAGGTGACGGCCATCTCGGAATTCCCGACTCCGAAGTCCCATAAGCAGACCCGGAGGTTCTTGGGTATGGCCGGATGGTATCAGCGTTCCATCCCCAATTATGCTAGCGTGGCTTCTCCAATCACGGACTGTTTGAAGACTAAACCTTTTAGTTGGAATGATAGGCCCATCAGTCGTTGGAGACTTTGAAAAGGCTGATGACAGATGCTCTTCTTTTAGTCACTCCAGATTTTTCTAAACATTTTTATATTCAGTGCAATGCCAGCAGGACTGGTGTAGGTAGTGTGCTCTTTTAAAAGGACATGGATGGAGGAGAATATTAAATTGCTTATATGTCCAAGAAATTGAACGGAGCACAACGGAACTACACCATTACTGAGCTCGAATGCTGCGCAGCCGTGCTGAGTATAAAAAAATTTAGAGCTTATGTGGAGGGACAGGCTTTCACGGTCATTACTGACCATGCAAGTCTGAAATGGCTCATGGGCCAGAAGGAGCTCAACGGTCGTCTAGCATTGTGGAGTCTTAAGCTTCAGGGGTTCGATTTTACGATCGAACACCGTAAAGGCACCCACAATGTGGTTCCCGATGTCTTGTCACGCATGGATTGCGTTGACGATCTGTCCTTTCGTTTTGACGTGGACTTAAATGCCACGTTCTTCAAGTCCCCTGGTTATCTTCGTCTGGTGGAAAGACTCAGGCAAGTTTCACCGCAGTTACCAGACCTGCGGGTTGAAGATGGGTACCTTTTCAAGCGTACATCGCCACGTACTGGAGACTCGGTTGCGGACGACCTAACATTGATGTTGTGGATCCCAACGGAACTGACCGCGCCTCTCATTGAGTTTTCTCACACGCCTCCCCAAGCATGGTGGAATCGGGAAGACCCTATCTCGATTACGATATAAATATTTTTGGCCAGGTATGTCCAAACAAGTGAGGGATTTCATCGCCAACTGTGAGGTTTGCAAGACCACCAAAGCCCCCAGTTCAGTACTTCGACCACCTATGGGAAACCCCATCGAGGCCTTTAAAATTTTTATACGTCGACTTCTTAGGTCCTTACACTAGGTCGAAGAAAGGCCACACTGCAGTATTTGTTGTATTGGATGCTTTCAACAAGTTTGTTTTCCTGCACCCCGCGTCCGCTGAGACCACGGCGGTGTCCGTCGAGTTTCTCGAGCAAACTATCTTTCATACCTTTGGAGTTCCGGAAACCGTCTTCTCCGACAATGGTCGGCAGTTCATCTCCAAAAAGTTTGCTAAATTGATTATGGCGTGCGACATATGCGTACGGCCGTATATTCGCCTCACCCTAACGCTTCTGAGCGGGTGAATAGATTCGTCTTAGCTGCCATTAGGGTGTACTTAAAGGAGGATTATCGTGAGTGGGATAGACATCTTTCGTCCATTGAATGTGCTCTTCGTAGTACCCACCACGAGGCGATCGGCATGTCCCCGTATCAGGCCCTGTTTGGCAGCCACATGATCCTGCACGGATCAGCGTATCCAGTCCTAAAGAAACTGAACGTTTTCCAGGAGGGTGATATCGCTTTCTTGCCCTTGACGGCCTGCTCGACGGACAAAATGCAGATACTTCGTGAGCGGCTTGCGCTAAATTTAGCCACCGCACACTCAAGACATACAGCCCAGTACAACTTGCGTTGCCGTGTGGGCAGTTTTCGTCCAGGGGTGCTGGTTGCTTCAGTGCCAAGTTGGCACCAAGGTTTGTGAAAGCCCGGATACGTGGAAAAATCGGAACTAGCTTGTACGAGCTGGAGGATTTGGCCGGTAAGAACATAGGCGTTTATCACGCAAAAGACTTACGTCCCTGAAGTTTCGTCGAAGCAGGCGCTCCTCAGAGTAGCCCTAAGAAGGCATCTCGCCGGATTCACCGGTTAATAATAGGGTACCAGCAGAGGTCCGCTTAGGTAGCTTCCCTAGCGGCTGGTACACCTCCTTGTTTCTCTTGGCAGTCTGGGGCCAAGTTTCAATGAATTATGCATTAGGATCTGCCAGACCAGACCCACCCACTGAGGCTAATCTCCTCGCATTGTTTTTTTTTATTTTTAGCCTAAAAGGTCAGTTTGGAGAATTATTCTCGCCGAACTTTTTGCCTGGCGTTCCACCGGGGTATGTCAAAGGCAATGAGGTATTGCTGGAGACTGGCCCGAGGGAGCGAAACCAAACTGGGTTTGTGGGTAAATGTCTGTAGGCTTATAGATATCCGGAGGGGGACAATGTGGTATTGTCTTTCGCCTGATCTTTGTAACTCCAGATATTCCTCCGGGATACTCTTCAGACTATCCATCACAAACATTCGTTTACGATCGTTAGCCTAAGCTTTCAGCTAGCTTTTCACCCGTTCCTTATATAACCCGATACTAGGTAGTTCCTATGTGCCTGACTAACTACTAACTCGGTCAGTAGAGCATGAGACTCCTATTCTCAGGGCATTAGTCGAGTCCCACGTTGATTCAAAATACCATATTTTACGTCAGAAAAACCTTTCCGTTTTTTTCGGCTCCTCACTGCCTCGCAAGTCGGCTTTGTGGACCGAGGGTATGTAACGGTCGAGTTTTTATATTCAATAAATAAATCATTACTGGTTTTGAAGCACTGTGGAGAAAAAATAGAAAATATAGGGAAGATAGGAGGCAACGACAAATATTTAAAAAAAAATATTTTTGTCAGTCAGGTCAGGAGTTTTTTTTTTTTTTTTGAGAAAAAGGAGGTTGGAAGAACCCCCTAACCAGCAGTTCGTTTTTTTTTAATTTTTGTTGAACGAGAAGAAAAACCAAAAAGTAATTGGGTTTTGAGGAAAGAGTTGATGGTGTCCAATTAAGGGCAAAAGAAATAGTCAATTTAAGCCCAAATAAAACTCTGCTGGTGGAAAGACAAAGGTTTTGGAGAACCACTTGCATCACTAGTCAGGGGTGTTTAGAAGTGATTCGAGGAACTGGTTACAAGTCTGAAGGACCGGTTTTGGATGAGATAAAGGCGTTCATCTGCAGGCAGTAAGGCCCGCATCACTCAAAGCGGAGAGGTTGGCTGGATTTACTGGTGACTAGATTTGATTTCAATGACTGGATTGTATGTTGAGGTTAACGTAAGTACCTCTTACATTAGTTAGATTCTGAACCAAGAGGTGACAGGAAAGGGCGTGTTTGTCATCGCCGCTCGACTTATATTAAATAAATATATATAAGACACGTTGAGAGGCGAACCATATCAGGCATAGGTGACGCGAGGTGGGCACTATTGACTAGTCCGAATAATTCCCGGAAGAAATGTAGTGGCCGTGTAGAACAGAACCACTATAAGTTCACACAAGCCACTGCAATCGAAAACCGATCAAATATCGAATAGATCGATTGACCGAAAACGGCTAGATCACTGATCGGCGATCTAGACCTGCATGACTTCCGGCATCTTCACTTTTGCTTTGCGTTCTTGAAGTGGTACAAGCACTCTCCGGTTTAAAAATCACATTTTATAATATCCAAAATAATCCTAAAGAAAGTATTGTACATAATAGTAACAACATAGGAATCAATAACGTGTTTTTAATAAATTACATAGTGACATATTTATTTGTTTTATTTTGGGCTTGAAGAAGCCACAAAAGAAATAAAAATATTTAAGTAATCCTTTTTATTATAATAATATTTCTGGATTTGTTTTTGTATTAAAATCTATAATTTTTTTTGCCTAGTACATGGTATAAATTGTTGATACTAGAGTTATCATATAATTATACAAGTGTTATCGTCACCAGCTGGTAACAAATTTGATTATAACATTTAGTTAACATTTTACTTAGTTATAATTTTTTTGTGGGATTGTTTGTAAATTCCACTAGAACTTATGTTGGTATATGTTAAGTACAAAACACAAACGTACTGGTACCAGGACGATGGGTTTTTTTGTTGTCCATTTTAAAAATTAAAGTGTTGTATTGATTGGTGTTGATATAATTTTTCTGAATAATTTCAGTGTAAGACCGAGACTATTATTGTTACTTTTGGGTTAAGTTTTTATTGATTTGTTTTCCCTCTTAAACCATGTAGCGCGGGGAGTTGTTATTAAAGTAAAAAGAACAAACAGAATGTTGGGTTAACCAATAAAGATTTTCTTTTGGGATGGTTGAGCGGATCTACCTTCTCTTCTGGGGTATTAGGTGTTCGCGAATTCCTGTAGTGTGAAGATTTTTATGGATTAATTTCCACCTTACATGGAAGCGAAGATCGATGGCATCATTCGGGGGCTGCCATGAGGATAGACTAGGATGAATGGGAATTCGCATCGACATTCAGGTAAGTGGTGAACCGTGTAAGCACCGGCCCGGCCACACACCCCACTACCCCATCCGGCGAGCTAGCAACTCCGTGTGGCCGGCATCACTCTATTATAATCCGATTTTTTTTTTATGTTTGGTGTTGTGTCCTTGGTCAGGCTTTTCCGGGGTTCAGATTTGGAACCTCATACCAGTTTCTATCACTATACAGATAGTCCTGACAATTTGAGATTGTGAATTTGTAATAGCTATGAAAATGTTTGTAAGATTAAAAACGAAAAAACGTTGTTTTCTTAGATTAATGAATTCTAGATATGGAGTGTAAAGTGCAATTTTATTCATCAAGCGTGGAGCCATGAGACGGAAGGGGATTGCCCTAGCGGCCAATTTGGTAGGCTGCAAATTTCAAATAATCCAGTCGAAATCTAGTGGATAACACTTGATAAAACTTTTAGAAAAAACAAAGAAAACTAATTATTTTCATTTTATCAACATATCGTAAAAAAATTATTAAAATAAAAACCGAAACTCAAGCCCAGGAGAGGAAGATGGAGCCCACTTGCAAAATCATCGCTTGGCTTCACAGTAACTCGATTACACTCCATCTATACAGGGTGCGGGAAGTGTCTGGCAACCGTTAAATATTTCGTGAAGGGTAGGTTTTTGTCAAAAATGTTTCGAACGAAAGTTGCTTAATATCGTTTGCAATATCTAGATGAGGTGTTATAATTACAACACAATAAATTAATAAAAAGCGGAACGAGTGACTGAACTAATAAAAAGTGATAAAAGAAACAAGAGCAAAACAAGTAAAAATTAAAAAGAATGTAGTTGAGGGAATATTACTGGTTTATTAAAAAAATGAAGACGCGTTTCCTAAACACATTTAACGATCCCGCATTTTGTACGTAGTTAGGCAGATTTTTTTTTTTTTATGTGGCAGTGCTAAGCTCAGGAGTCACCCTTTGTACTACTAGTCCGTCATGTCATTTGTCACGTCATGGTGCAATGTCTAGCAGTAAGCTTAGTACGGGGGGATGGAGAGGGGTATAGGTTAAGGGTTAAAAGGTACGGGGGGGTATTGGAGAAGGTGGTGATGAACCCTGCGTTTGAACTCTTGGATGTTGTAGGAGCTCGGAAATGCTGACTGCGAGAGATTATTTCACAGTCGAGTTGTTATGATAGTAGCGATAAAATTTTGTCAGTGCTGCTACATTCCTACGGTGGCTCAAGGGGTCGATGGTGGAGCAGGCGGTGTCGTCATCAATTAACTTGAGTGCCCTTCTTTGCACCTTATCTAACCATGCTAAGGTGGTTATTGGGGCGCCGCCCCAAACTAGGGAGTTACATTCGATAAGAGGCCGAATGTAGGATTTATAAATAACAGCACGGGCCGATGGCTGGAGGAGGAACTTGCACCTCTTAAGAAATCCCAGGCACTGGGATGCTTGTTTGGCAATTTGGAATATGTGGTCATTCCATCGCAAGTCTTTGGCTAATGTCACGCCTAAGATGTGTAAGGATGGGTCGGCCATTAGTTGGACTTTATCCACTTTCAAGGGTGAAGAGGTGTTGAACTTCTTTTTGGAGATAAGACAGTACTTGGTTTTGTCGGGGTTGAATTCAACACGATTCTCTTTCCCCACTCTAGAATGAGTTTAATGTCGTTATTAATCGACTTGGACATTAGTTCGCGATCATCAGGACAGGATCTGGCATGAGTCTGTCTTGTATCGAAGCTGTACGAGTACCGTAGAGTACCGTCGTCAGCGAAGCTGAGAAGTGGGTTGGAGGGGATTGAAAGAAGGTCATTTATAAAGATGAGAAATAGGGCCGGTGATAAGATTGACCCCTGGGGGACCCCCGCAGAGATCGGGTGGGATGCGGATTTGACGCCATCCAATACTACTTTGATTGAACGGCCGGAAAGGAAGTTCTCGATCCAGACAGACTAAAAGATCGCCAGTGGATCTTTTTTGTCGGAAGCCATACTGTCTGTCGTTAATGAGTAGGTTGGATTCTAGATATCCCATAAGCTTTTTGTTGATTATCGTCTCCATGGTTTTGGAGAGAATAGAAGTAATTGCTATCGGGCGGTAATTGGAGGGAAGGCTGCAATCACCCTTTTTCGGTATGGGCTGAACATGGGCAAGTTTCCAAGAGTCGGGATAAACTCCGGAGAAATATGACAGGGAAAATAATTTGCGCAGAGGTTTAGCCAAAGGTGAGGCACATTGTTTTAAGACGATAGGGGGTATATTATCGGGTCCAGTGGATTTGTTGACATCGAGCTCCTTGAGGCACCTGTACACCTCGCGAGTCCTGAAGAAAACCCTGTCCATTAAATGAACGCTGTGCTCGAGGACCGGGGGTAGCCTATCATTTTGGGGTAGAGAAGAATTTGAAGCAAACAGAGATGCTAATAAATTGGCCTTGGATTGGATAGACTATTCCAAACTTGAAGCGAATGAACAAAAAAAAGATCTCTGCCCAACTAACAAAGAGACTCTTGGCAGTAAAATTAAAAACTCTAGAATCGTCGAAAGATATATCAATATATTCAACCTTGATATTATCAAGCAAATCATTTTCTGTAAATTTAGAGGAAATTTAAGGCAACAGAAGGCAAGAAGGCCGTATCGTGCGTTTCCATGATATGGTGCGGTTCTTCTGCAAAATTTTCCTTCAACTGGAAGTTTTTTGGACACAAATTCTGCAGCTTGTCTAAAATTCGCAAATATATTGGAAACATATTTAATGTATAAAAATAAAACTTTTGCTTTAAGTGCTAAAAATTCTTTTATCTGCTTCCTACTATTTCCAAGCTCCCGTTAAATTCCGCCAGTCATCTCCCTTCAGAGGTATGGTTGGAAAAACTGTCGTTTTGAGTGTGATTTTTCACTTTTAATATGGTTTTAGGTGCCATTTTGAACACTGGAAACGTTTCTAATAGACTTTATTTACTTGTACCTGATAGTACCAGCTTTGAATAAGAGTTCAAGCTCTCGAACATTGCTGAAAATAAATCCACGGACCAAGAGAAGCAAGCAACTTTGAAGAGTGTTCAGAATTAGCAATTTAATTTCTGACTCAATAAAAAGGTGCCGGAAGGGTGTGATTCAATAAAAAGATAACCTTTTCCACTAATCAAAATTACTATTTATTCGCAATTAATTCTTAGATTTTCTCAAATATAACCTCAATAAAAATTCAACAAATTGCCAAAATAATTCAATTCAATCTTTAATTTGTTATTTATTACTTGAAATTTCGTATTTGTTTTGTAAATAAAAATTACCAAAATATTGCTTGCTCTGGTAACTTAAATGAATAACGCCACCTATCTGTCAGCGTGATGATTGATGTTTCGACTGATGTGTTCTGCAATTAGAACAGCCAGGAATAACCTTTGTGTTGCTGCACTCTGGTTTCGTTTCTTGTGAATCGCTTGGGATTTGCTTGCTGCTTGCTGCCTGGTTGCTGCTTGCTGCCTGGTTTCTGCTTACTGGACTGCTTTGCCTTGTTTCTTCGCAAATTCGTCCCTCTGTGGTTGGTTAGAGTAACTGCTGAAATCAATTTTGGTGATTAAGTTACTGCTGTATTAAAGACTTCAAAACTGTCTTTAATTCGGGCTTTACTGGGAAAAGACCTCAATTCTGTCTTTCCAGAATGCTAAGTTCGATACTTAGGCTTTGAAATTGCTTTATTGCTAAAACCTCAATACAGATTTTATCTTCTAGTTCAAGACTCTAGAAAGATTAAAAGCAATCTGATTTAATGCCGTCTGTGCGTCGGTATTTATTTCTACTCGAACAATAGCTGCGGCTATCCTTTGGCAGGGGGCTTCGTTCTCGAAGTACATAATTTCGGGTTTATGTACTAGATCGGCGTGCGATGTCCGATCAGCTGTTCTTGTTTATCTCACGGCTGTCAAATGGAGTTTTCTGGTAAGCATTTTTTATCCTGTCTTTTTTTTAATTTATGTATTAATTTTAGTTTATATTTTAGGTTGTTTTTAGTGGGGGATGAAAATGAGGAGGTGGAGCCTGCGACTATTTCGTTGGCGTTGACAGGTAAGTGTTTTTTTGGAACCTATTTTGGATTTTATTAATCTTTGTTTGTTTACAGACTGTCGATTTGCCGACGGCATTTCGGCATCTTTTAAATGGATTTTCTGATGGGTTTTTCTTCATCGACTTGGACTTGGATTTTTCATTCTCGTAGTTTTAAAAAAGGTAAGAACTTGCATAATTTAACATTTATATTTAATTAATTCTTTTTTACTTGCAGGTACGAATTTTTTTTTTGTTTTTTTGTTGTGTAGTGACGTCTTCTTCCGTGTGTGTTTTGTTTTCGTGATTTTGTGTATTAATGTAGGTTTGTTTGTTTATTTTTAATAAAAAATGCAAAAACTGAAAGGAATTTGGTGTTTTCATTTATTAATTTCCTTTTGCTTGGCTATTGTTTTCAGCGTCGCCGGAACAAGCGCCTTTTTTAACATGTAGTGAAATTTATGGAAAGTATTCAATATTTCGATATAAAAAGAAAACTGTTTTACAGCTTGCAAGAAGCAATATTTTTACCAAATAACAAATATCTAAATTGCGTTAAACAAAATTTATTAGCAAATTTAAAAAAAAACTGATTTTGAGCGGTTTTTCTCATTATCTATGATTTGTGCGCTAATCTATAACTTAATATACATCAATCGAAACATAATTTGAATACCTACAACTTATACTTTGATTTTTAGTCGATTCGAGCTCACATTTTGTTTTTATTCGCTAAAAAGCGATCTTGCCGAATCGTGATTATCCCTATAGTTTTATGTTTACGCGTTTTCGAGAAAATGTCATTTAAAAATCCCACTACGAAAAAATATACACTACCACCAACTTTAAGCCCTGTATCTAAAACCAATGAACTTATAACATAATACAAAATTATATAAGAATCAACATACCTTGCTTGATCACCGACATAATACACTTCCATAGATTTTATCGTTAAACGTTAGAAATTAATGTTTTTATATCGCGCATAAACTGGCATTCTCTTTTCGCAGAAGTACTATTTTGCCTAAACTATGAACTTTATGCTCATGCGCTTGATGACTCATAGCAGTCAGCGACTTAATATTTTTACACGTGATCGTAATTTCCACATTTTGAAAATTGAGTTTTGAGCAGAACCTTCTATGAGCGAGCCCCACTGTGTGTCGAAGAAACTATTTTTTTCACATAGAGTACAATATCGAACAGCAGCTCTAGTCGGAAGGAAGGAACTGCCACAACCAGCCGAGATATTTTTTTCCCAGCCATTACTATCATGACTCTGACATCGGGGTATCAAGAAACAACTCGCTCGAGTGTTATGCCTACTGAAACGAGTTGAATCCCATCAACCAACCGATGACATGTGCTTGGGGGGCGGGGAAGGGGTAGGGAGTGCTATAACAGAGGAGTCAGGAATGTGTAGAGGAAAGAAGAAGGAAAGTTATGTAGGCGGGGAAAATGGGAAAGGCGCAGGACCGTGGTGCTGCCAGGATTCGAACTCGACACCTTTGGAATGATAGGCAGGCGCCTTACCCCTAGACAACCAAGGGCCCCCATTTATTGTTATTTAAACCTGACTATCTGGCTTCTCTTTTAATGCATTATATAAGGGCTCTTCTAACTTCTTCTTCTTTCTTCTTTAAACTCCTTTAATCCCATCCCTCATGGGGCATAGGGCGGAAACAGTTGCCCTCCAGCGGACTCTGTTTTGCGCGACAGCTCTTAGCTCCGACCAGGATCTCCCAGTTGTTGCGGCTTCTTCTAGTAGGGTTCTCCTCCACGTTGTTCTAGGTCTTCCTACTCGACGGGATCCTTGCGGATTCCAGTCAATGGCCTGTTTGGCTAGATTTTCGTTTTCGCGTCGCAAGGTGTGGCCAACCCAATGCCATTTCCTTCGCCTGATTTGGTCGTCTATCCTTTCTTGGCCGGCACGGCGCCATAGTTCTTCGTTTGAGGTTCAATCTTGCCAGCGGATTTTTAGGATATGACGCAGGCATCTGTTAATGACGACTTGTAGGCGCCCTGTGATGAATGTTTCGCAACCGTACAAAAGTACCGCCTTAGTACCTTGGAGTTGAACAGCCGCAGTTTGGTGTTAGTTGAGATCTGTGTTGATCTCCATATGCGGAACAGGCATGAATATGCGCCTAGGGTATAGCAGAGGTAGCAGAATTTCTCTACCAGTTCCAGGGCTTTTATCAATTCAATTATTTTATCAGGCAGTCCACGTCGCCTTAGTGCCTGCCAAATGAACCTCCTATTAACCGAGTCTAACGCTTTCTCATAGTCTACGAAAGCAAGTTAAAGGGGGGATCGGAATTCAGTAGACTGCTCTACTATTATTCTCAAGGTGTTAACAAAAATTACTCAGAAAGATACGACAATGTAATCCTTTCTGTGCGAAGAAAAAGGAAAGTAAAAATCTATGATCAACTTCTCTATTCATACACGCGCTCCGGAATGGCGAGAGGGCGGAGCAACGGCAAACTACACAAACACATGCAGAGCAGGAAGTACACGAAAATGGTACATGAATTCACACAAGCAAAATAAAAGTCCAGACGGCACAAAAAATTGCGGAGAAGAGAAATCAGTGCGTCTCTTTCGCACTTCGTGAAATAACATTTCTTTATTTACCATTTCTTTCTTCGATTTTTGTTTTGTTTTTAAATTGAATTTTATCTCGCTTGCACCTTGTCGATTGATATATTCACTCGCAAGGGAGCTTATGGGAAATTTCGAGAGTGTCGTATCTTTGTGGGTAATTTTTGGTGTTAATATGATCAATACAGGAGCGGTCCTTCCTGAATCCGGCCTGCTGCTTTCTAATCGTTCGGTCTACTGCCTCTCTTATCCGATAGTAATATATGGGACAAAATTTTGCCCACTGTAGATAGTAAACAGATGCCTCTCCAGTTGTCGCATATTGTTAGGTCCCCCCTTTTTGGTATTTTGACTATGATACCTTCCATCCAATCCTCCGGAAAGGTACATGTGTTCCATGCTATTTCTAGGATTGGCTAAAGCATCTAACATGAGGCTTGAGTCGGCTTTCAACAATTCTGGCGGGATGTCCCAGCTACTTTACTATTGGCCATCGCATGAAATGCGGTTACTATTTCCGTCTTGGATGGAGCCCGTGTGGCGATTCTTATTGGCTGTGCATTGATGCTGTTTTCCTGAGGTTCCTGTGTAATGGTTCACTTGCGGCAAAGAAGTAATCTCTCCATCTTTGGAGTTGCTCCTCGTCGCTGCACAGCAGCCTTCCATCCGCACTCTTAACTGCAGGCTTTTTAGTAGAGTGCTTTTCCGAGAGCTGTTTAGTGATTTAATCTTCTAACACCAAAGAAATATGATTACCCTTACCAGATGACTAGTTATATCAGTGATCCATCGGTGAATCTACTCTGGCCCAGCCTAAAACAAATCACCTCCTTCTTAACTCTCAATTTTTCCGCTTGGCCGACCTATGCCCCAGCGTTATGGGCTAAGGCCCTTTGCCAAAATACCATTTCGAATTTTTCTTATTTCCCAGGGCACTTCGATATTCCAAAGTGTGCCAATATACCAATTCACACATTTCAATGACAGTTAAAAAATTAAGTAAAAATGTGCGAAGAAACAAACATTTGTTGACATTTTTTTTAAATTTTATTATGTTAGATTAGATTGTTAGATTTTTATTCTTTTTCTTAATGATTGAGCAATTCCAGATTACAATATTTTTTTAGTTTCTTTCTGTAAAACTAAAAAAAATGTATTAAAATGTATGTAAAATTTTAATAATTGGTTTCCGGTTACGTTTTGTTTTTATGTATATTTTTAGTTTTCTTTCGTGTAATTAATAATTAACTTTTTAAGTTAATTAACTGCATATCTATTTCCAGTGGATATTAAAATAATCAGACAAGTGTATTTGGGTGTAAATCATAGCAAGTTTTTGTTTACATATTTTTCTCGAAACATTTGTTAGGCCCATATCTCCATTTAGCTAAGCAAACAACTTATTATTTTAAGTTACGTCTTTCTAGCATTTCCTTTTTTCCATAAGTTATTGTTATTACTTGTTTGCTCTTTTAAATTTATTTAACGGCTAACTTGATTATAGTAAAGATTGAAATGAGTAAAATAATTTACACATTTCCATAGACGCAAACCGTCGAAAACCAAATTTACTAATTGAAATGAGTTTTCCATACAAATTGACATTTGAATTGCTATTTTGGCACAGGACCTAAATCAGCATTTCTTTGCTTTTCTCAATTCCGTTGAGATTCACGTTGCTTAAGCTTATGGTGGATGGCTTTCAGCATGGGTACTTATTTTTACACACTATGCCAGATCTTACAACGAAGCATTGAGCAATGGAAGCGCAGATGCCCTGGCCAGACAGGATCCCCAATCTGCTATTGGTGCATCCAGCAGCCTCATGAAGAGCGCCCTTGACGATCGGACTTTAATGAAATTCAGCGAACTTTGGAGGCCCTCATTTGACTACCGCCTTCTTTCTTCTTCTTTGATCCGTTTGCTGGTGGTCCGAGCGGGACGTTCCCGTGTCTTGTATTGTGCCGGCGTTATCATTCAAATAAATGAGGACATTATTGGATTTCGGCGGTAGTGGCGGCGCCCTATGGTTCCTGGCGCCCCTGGGGGGTGCCGGTGTTCGCCCAACCCTAAAGCCGATACCATCTGTTTGGATGGTTTAATTTGGTACCAGTGGAAAGTCCAATATCAGTTTAAACATTAATATCACAAATCTAGTTGCTGGGTGTTAACTTTCAGAAATATCTCGATTTTTTATTGATACATTCAACTAGCAATAATTACAAAAAGGTCTTATAAAGATCTATTAGTTATGAACTCTATTGCATTTTAGAATTTGTTTGACACAGCACCATATCTCTAAAAAACTCGTAATAACTCAAACCAAACCTATTTATGGTACAATAATTCAATAAGAAAAACAACAGGAACTTTCTTAGTAACAAATGAAAAATTGCCAATAACTTAATTCAAATTGCACACTTAGACGTTCACACAAGAATAAATTAGAAATAAAACGAGCTCTAGGTGCAGGACAGGCGAGCATTCAATTCGATTCTCATTCATTCTAGTCATACATGCAGGTGGCTTAGAACTGAAGATAATCCCATCCGCTGCTTAAAATGTTTCTTTAAGTCTTGATCCTCCTGCAGGTTTCGGTCGTCTGTCATGCACAGCACGGCTTCCCAATGCAATGAAATATTTCCAATTTTGGAAAACGCCCGCTCCCATGCTCCCATGGATGAACTTTCTGGTTTCCCTTTTTGATATTGTTGTTCTCTTCGATCATGGTGAGAGCTGATAAAACCTTAATAAAACTCAGCGCCGTGTGAAATTAATTAGCGGCCAAATCGACATGGTGCACCTAAGGTCAATTTTTGCTTGTTTGCCAAAATTTTTATGGACTTAACCTGTTTTGTTGGGTCAATTAAGGTAAATCACGCGGCACATGATTACAGAGGTAAAATTTGTTTTTAAATTATAAAAATTTTTCAAAAATGTCAAAACCAGAATGACTACCATTAAACCAATAATTCATCGGCTGTGAAAGAAGCCATAAATAAAATTTTATAAGGTGAAATGTCGACGCGTCCACAAGCTTGAAATCGAAACTTTTATTTGGTTACAGGCCTACATTGTTTAATATTAATTAGGTATTGATGCACTGTGGACATGAATAATTTGTGCACAGAGTGCAGCTTCTTAATGCAAGCAAAACTGAGTTTAGATTGAGAACAGAAAGACATGTAGTTGCCGGCTCTACACGATGCTTCCCTGTAAAGATTAAGAGTCGAGATCGAATCAAAAACGAGTCGCGAAATCTTCGAGACGAGAGTCGATGTCGAAACGGGACGAAAACTGATTGCTATAGCAAATCGCTGTGACGACTCGATAGCGACTTGTAGTAACGACTCTGAATCGAAGAGCTCCTTATTAATATTCTTTGGTGGGCGGAAAAAAATTGTAAAAAAATATAATCAAACAAGTGCTTTCAAAGGATATTATAGGTATAAATATAAATATTTTATATTGTAATGGATATTCAAAAAACAAAAAAAAAACATTAATTCTTAACTTTAATAGTTTAAAATATTAAGGGCCGTTTTCACAATATCCAGTTAAACTTTAACTGCAACAATAACCAGCAGTTACTTAAAAATGCCGTTTCACAATCTCTAGTTAGAGTCAATCTGTCAGTTAATTTACAACTGGAAGTTAATTTAACCGGACGAATTTCTCCTGGTTAACTAATTTAACTGAAAGTTTCACATTGGCGTTGACATTTTTCCACTTTACAAGTGTATTTTAATGAAAAGGAACACTTTTGACATTTGATGTACTGTAAATATATGAAAACTAGTACATTTTTACTTTAACTTCAAGTTTGTTAACTCATAGTTGGTGAAAATGAAATTTTTTTACTGGCACTTTACGGTCGCAGTTAAATTAACTATCAGTTTAGAAACTGGAAGTTTACTGACAGTTTAACCGGAGATTGTGAAAACGGCCCTTAGAGTTAAAAAAAATATACGAGTATACAAAAAACTTTAACTTATAAAATAAAGTCTTAAAACTCTCCTGAAAAAGATTAATGTTATAAAAATTGTTGTGCTCATTAAAAGAACCCACTTACAAAAGAAAATCTCATTTGTCAGGTAAAGGCTACCGTTTACGATTACGGGTCCAGAATAAAGCTTTTGTCGAGTGATTCTCGACTCGTAAACAAGTCGTTAAAACGACGAGTCGACAAAATGTTTTCAGGGTATTAATACCTCCCAACGTTTGACGCTTGATGGTAGGACGCATCGTGTAGCCGATGCTCAAACTACGAGAGTCCAATGTGAATTGTTCAAAGTTTGTGTTTGGAGACTTTCGGGTTGTTGACGGTACGGCTCAATCGTTGGAAGCCAACATTCGAATGAAACGTTCACCGCATCGTGTAGAGCCGGGTATGGCTACATGTCAACTGTATATACCCAGGTTTCATAAGGGTTTTCCAAGTTTTTAGCTTACGTAGATCCTAGAAGGCCTAAGCAAGACCTTCTCAACTACAGGCTATGAAGTTCCCGGTCGTACTAATCACACAATAGCTGAAGCCGGTCCTATATACTGACATTTGGTTAGAATTTATATGGCGCCGAATAGGTTTGGGACTGTTTTTGGTACATTTTTGCGGTAAAAGATGGAAAACATTGTATTTTATCACTTTAGAGACTATACTTGGATTACCAGTGAACTAATCACTAGTTTAGTGATTTAATTTAAAAAAAAATAAAAAAAATTTAGTGGTGAAATGTGTTTTAAGTGTGTTAATTGTTAAGGTGAGTATTTTTTTGCATTCACGGTGTTTTTTCGTGTTTATTTAGGAAAAAAAAAATGTTTTGTGTGGTAATGGAATAAAAAGTGATAATTTATACATCTCAATAGTATCTGCTGTGTGAAAACTTTTGTCCACACAAAAAGAGTTCATTGGATATATGTATTTTGTTAAGTTCCACGAATATGTTTTTATTATAAATATTTAATTTAAATGCATATTCAATAACACACTTAAAACACACTTAATCACTAATTTTTTTTTATTTTTTTAATGAAATCACTAAAAAACTAATCACTGATAATCCATGTATAGTTTAAAGTGATAAAATTCAATGTTTTTCCACCTTTTACCGCATAAATAAAGTTAAAATTGGATCGTACGTCTTCTCTGCCATGTTTTTCCGATGACTTTTAGCAGGGCCGGATTTATATATTGCGGGGCCCCAAGCACAACCTCGTGATGGGGCCCCCCAACAATGACTACCGTAGTTACGTTTAGTTTTACATTTATTGTTTTGGTCGCAAAACTATGACGGTTGTATATTTGATCCGCAAAAGAATATTATGAAAACATTATGGCCAAACAATTTGTTTACTTCCCTTTTATCTAAAGATGAACCAAACAAAATATAAGAGGCGCGGGGCCCCCTGAGGGTAGGGGCCTCAAGCAATTGCTTGTTTTGCTTGTTGGTAAATCCGGCACTGACTTTTAGGACCGGCATCAGCACCACGAATATTTTATAAAACTTAACCTAAATAGTAAGACTTACAAACTACCTAGTCTAACCTACGCATTTGAACCCTTCGAACGAGTCTAGTCAGGCGACAGCCATCAGAGTTTCAGGAGATAGAAACTGATGCCTCTAGCCCGACAGCGCATTACTACTCCTAGTCTATTAAGCCAAATCTTAAAACTACCTGTCTATCTGATAACTAAACTTACCTAACCTATTTCTCCTAGTGGGATCCTAACCCTACTTAGGCTAACGCCTGCATTCACACCATGCATACACTCATGCGAACATTAACACACCTTATTCATTTTATTCCTCCAGCCACCAGTACTTCGAACTTGCTCTGGCGGCCTTCCCCTATCTGAAGGGCCGACTCATGTGCTGAATCGCAGGAGCTCTGAGTTCAGTCCATCAGCTCGTTCTTGTAACGCACGTTTATCCTGCGCTCGACGATAAACGTGGTATATTAAAGGTACTCCCCCTCTGGCTTGTATCAGTCCTAATGCATTTAGCCAAGAGAATGCTTCGGCTGGTACATATCCTGTCCGTCTTGTCATGTCATAGGAGTTTGGTCTGGGGTAGTAAGCCCCAAAAATGAGGGGATTGGCGCTCTCTGCCGCAACATAATTTCGGATCAATCAGAGTATGAAATTGTTTATTCTCATGGTTGCTGCTTTTCCGTACAGGGTGTCATTGGCATGGAATTTTTTGAAGTTTGATACATGCTTAAGCATGCCCTTAGGCATTATCTTTCGAGCACCCTTCTCCATATGCATGGGGAAATGTTCCACCATATGAGGCAGCCGTCATGAATGTTCGTTTATGAAAATATCTAATAGGGTTACAAAAATACAGGGTAATATGTAAACCTCTACCAAAAATATTTCAAAACGCCCTAACGACTAAACCGTCATGATTTACCCACACCCGTACGATTTTTTGTTCGCCTATCCAAGACCTATCCACGGCCAGGCGTTTCGAAATTTTCACTGATACACCCTGTATAATGGACTAAAAATAGATGTTAAAGAGTAGCGGCGAATTCACTGCTCCTTGTTGCAAGCCGTTTTTAATTTCTAAGACTTGTGAGGTAAGGTTCCCACTTTTAACGAGGCTTAGGAATCTTGCTTTGTGCAACTAATCCGTCATATCGTTCAAGGCATGGTGCAATGTGTAGAATATGCTTAATTTTAAGAATAGAAGAGAAAGGATGTGTTGGGCGTTGGGGATGCTCGATGTTGATGAACTTTACTTTTAAACTCTAAGATGTTTTACGAGTACTGACTGTGAAAGTCTATTCAGTTGAGTTATTTTATTTTTAAACGAACTTCTAACGATAACATTTGTAGGGCTGCTACAACCTTACGGTGGATTTATGACTCCATGTGTGCGCAAAAGGTGCTATTAGCAATTAGTTTGATGATTCGGTTTTGCACCAAGTCCAAAATGCGGTGGTTTTGGGGACGCCTGCCAAGATAAACGAGTTGTATTCAAGGTGAGGCCGAATGTATCAGTTGTAGATTGTAGACTGGCCAGCTGACTGCAGGAGTTATCGTTATTCCATCGCAGATCTTCGGTTAAAATTATGCCTAGGACTCGCCAGCGGTTAGCTCTACACGGATTATGGAGACAGAAGGAGGGGCAGTGCGTGTTTTATTAGAGGTGGCAGTATTTTGTTTTAGATGCGTTGAAATCAAAACCATTCTCAAGAATGAGTTTCACGTCCCCGTTGATAGTGTGGGACATGAGTTTACGACCTAAGAGACAAATTCTGGCACGTACTTGTCTTATAGTGTCGAAGGCGTAGGAGTAACGCAGAATACTGTCATCGGTGAAACTGTGCACTATGGTGTGAGCAGGCTTTCATACGAGTTTTTGTTCGCCTAAACCAAATCTATCAACAGCCGCCGGTTTGTAAACTTAGCAGGTAAATCCTGTAAAGTTTTAAAAAACTAAAAAATACGCTTGTATTTTTAAATTAACTAAAAAGTAAAAAATAATTTTGAATCTAAAGTTTTCATTGCAATATACTCCAGTAAATAGGTACTTTTTCTTTGCGAAAAATACCGCACGCGATTTTTTTTACCAAATGTTTTTATATATTTTTATGAGCTTAAATTCAAAATGGCGTCATCCCCACCCTTATGCTTCACTTACAATGAAGAGAAACGCGTTTAATTCTATATCTCAGAAACTATGCGTTTTACGACAAAAAGGTATTTGGGTATTTCTCATCAAATTTCGAAATTTGATTCCCGAGCCATTATTGGCGAGTCATATGGTTTAACTACATAGGTATTTTTTTTATTTCAATGCACGCTGTCTATACCACTATTGTTTAAAAAGAAAACCTATTACCTCTAAAGAAAAAAAAGATATGGCTACTTTTTTACCGTGAAAGTCATTCCCTCACCTTGTCCCTTAGTTCAAAAACATAACTAAAATACCTATTCATCTCAAATATATCAATATTCTTAATAATAAAATTATGCTAATATATTAGAAAGATGTTTGTTATTGTCTATAAAAGCCTTCCATCTTACAACAACGAATATATAAAAACGATAATTCGATTTTAAAAATGTCCCGCCAAATAAAATCATTCCCTCACCCTATTACGAATATTCGATTTCTGAACGTATCGAACGATATTTAGGAACGCAACCTTAAGTTTTTAGTGCTTGGCAACACTCTCAATTAGTTCAAGATAACGACTTCTTCTCAACCGTAGGTGAGTTTGTGCAAAAACATATTATGTGAAAAATTGTTAAAGACTTACATTTATGGCGATCATTACCTCACGTTACATGAATATATTAAGCATTTAAATATATGTAAAAGTAATTTGTTGTTTTTATGCGGTTTTGGGAGTAGATTGCATAATCGAAAAGTAACAATCAAATTGAGGTTATGTACCGGTGTTTTTGTAGCTTTAGTTAAAATTCGTCATTCCCTCACAGTCATTCCCTCACTGCATTTAGGAGTGAGGGAATTACAGTCGTATGAGGGAATGATTTATACAGTGTTCTACGGTTCTTTTAGATATTTTATTTATTTCTTGCAACTTTTATTTCATGGTGTTTAATTTAAAACAGGTACATGTACGTGAAAGAAAAATGGTACGACCAAAAAAGTTGAGTAATACGGAAAAAAAATTAAAAAAGAAAGAGTATGATAGAAAAAAGCGAGAAAAAATGAAAAATAATACTGAATCTTTGGAGAAACTGCGGGAAAAAGAAAGATTAAAATATTTAAAGAAAAAATATCCGCCCTCTTGAGATGACCGCCATGGATCTAACCATATTATTGAGTATACTATATCGCTTATGGCATTCTACTTATGATACCCTTTCAATTGAGACTCATGTCGAGGGGGTAGTGAAGAAATGGTAGGCCGCCCTCTTGAGACGGCTGCCGTGGATTTAACGACATAGCTTCTTGTATTCTACTTATCACACCATTTCATTTGATACCCATGTCGAGGGGGTTGTGAAGAAAATGGTAATGCGTCCTCTTGAGATGGCCGCGGTGGATCTAACTATTTATAGAGTATACTATATTGCTTATTGTATTCTATTTATCATTCCCTTTCATTTGATACCGATTTCGAGGCGGTTGTGAAGAAATGGTAAAACCCCCCTTTTGAGACGCGTACCACCTTAATATGAACGCTTTTTGTTAATCATCGAAATGATAAGGAATGCTACCTGACATCAACAGTGCTGGATTCGACTAACTTGTAACGAATATGTCATATTTTTAGAAATAAATTATAATTACGAACTCGGCAAAAGTAGTAATCGGTATTCCAAAATTTTATTGTACATCTGTACTATGAAATACGTAAGTTTTTTTTTATAGTACCTAATGCAATCTGACACCATAGTTGTGACTAACCACTTTTATATGAACACAGTTTGTTAATCATCTAATGCCATCTGGCATCAACAGTGCGAGTAAACACTTTTCGACTAACTATTAGCGCCATCTCATTTATTGAGCAATTGAAATAACTTATAACGATAGAACTATCTTGAGTACCCACTTTTTTAGACTGAAGGAGAAAAAAAAAGTTCGTTTCGAAATGTAAAAAATGTAAAAATAAAGAAATCGAAGAATGATAGGGGAAAAAACTCATGGAATAATAAATTATTTATATTGTGGTTATCGGTTACAATTGAATAATTACTTATATTGCTTATAAAAAGGTGATAAATCGCATAATTTTATAAAAAAAAACACCTTGTTTTCCATGTTTAGGCGAAAATAAGGCTTTACTTCTTTGCCCTTACGAACCACGCAAACTACTGCTTGCCTTGATAAAGATAAAAACATTTGTTACCTCTATAATAATGTATTTGTTAATTTTTTGAGTTTATATATATTTATATTGACTGACTGAAGTACAAGTTTTGAGTTGATTTTCTTTAGTTTAAGTTATTTCATTGTTTGATAGAACCAAAATTACATAATTTCCTTTATTTGTATATGTTTTTTATTACAATATAATAATAAATCATTCCCTCACTCTGTTAATCATTCCCTCATTTCTTTATTTTTTAAAACCTCATTTTTTAAAGATTATATACAAAAATATGGAGGACCAATACTCCAAAATAGATCTCTTAAAGCAACTTTTTTAATTTCTGCAAAAAAAAATTCTAAATTTATAAAAAAAAAGAAATTTCAATAATACCTCAAATTTTGAAATTTCATAAGAAATACCCATTTAATCTTTTTTGAATAAGTGATTTAACTTTTTTGTTCAGAAATTTTTTTTGTAAAGTCAATATGTTCGGAGTTATAAAGCTTCAAACTTTATGTATCACTTTCTTTGCCCTATATTTCGTTAACGGTTAGCTCGCCATAATAAAATCCTAATTAAGACTTATAGAACACACGATTATCTATAACTTTTGCTTTTATCATTTTTGCATAGGGTTAATATTTCACGAGTTATAGCGCTTTAAATGTCGCAAAACGTGAATTCAAAAAAATTTCCCAATATCTATTTCTCTCCACTTGTCATTTCAAAACTGATTATATCGCTCATCATTGCCCACATTTGTTGCCTTTACTTTTTTCTATAAAGTTCATATTTATGGATTTATTACACCTCAAAAGTTTAGTAAAAATGATTTTTTGCATATATCTACGGGGTTAAGGGGGTTTTCATTTACTTATGTCATTTTTGGGCTCTGTCGGCTGCATTATGGCTTGCAGTGGTCTAGAAGATGTCTTTAAAATTGTATACGCTTCCAATAGCGTTGAAAAGATAATGGTCGGCCATGCATATTCCAGAGCAATAAGAGCTCACTTCGTTACTCATTTGGCGCTAGCTAAAAAAAATGAATTGTACTGAGTTCACTGATTGTGAACGTGACGCAATGGATCTCGCCGTTAATAATTTTGATAGGTCTGCCGTTCTTCAGGCAGAGATAGATATAGAGGTGCAACAAGGTTATATGAGATTCGATGAATAATTGAAAGAAATTGAAATTTTTTTTTTTAAAACTGACTTCAGAAAAAACCGCACAAAATGCACAAAAAAGGATGAAATAATTGTTTGTAATTCTTAACATTAATCCAATCAGAATGGGTCTAGAAAGAAGAATCACTTTTGAAGACGGTGCTAACACCTGTGGGTGATGTATTAAGGACATAGGCCTAACAAAGAAATGAAAACAATTCCCGAAGGAAGAGTTAGTGCAATCAAAGTCAATTACTACCTGGCACCGTCAGGGCCTGATTAACCCTTAGGCTAATTAGGCTGCAGCAGCAGCCTAGGGCGAAAGGATCGGGGGGGGGGGGGGGGTCGGCGCTCCGAAATCGTGTCTACGCATGCACTAATCTAGCTTCATTGCATCTACCCTACATATTTCAACTAGACCGAGATAAACGCACTAAAACTAAATGCGCTTCAGACTTGTGTCCCTGATTTTCAAAATAAATTTTGAAATTTTAAAAAGGCGAGTAAAGCAAACACTGACTTGTTACTCGAATCGGTCGGTGGTCGAGCGAGTGGGTGAGCTGGCAACAGAGTGCCTAGGGCGAGTTTTGTTTAATCCGCCTTAAGGTACGGAAGCTATACAATAACAAGCAATATTTACTTATTGTTTTAATGAAATGATTTTTAATATTCTCAAAACAATTGCGCAATCACAAATAGCTTTGAACATATAATACAAAATATTTACAGATATTATCTTGGAACAGGGCCGTGGTTGGCCAGCATTTAATGCGTGCGCAGCACGTAGGCGGCTAAAATAAAAGGCGGCTAAATCCCCAAGCAAAGTGCGTCGAGTACGGATCTAGATCGATCCACACATATACGTAACGGTACGGCACCGATGCTTTCCGTGTCAATAGCTTCCGTGATACATTTTTCACTGACACAGCACCGCCTTTTTCCGAATCAATGTGCAATGTTCAGTGTCATCTGAAATTTCAGTTTTGAAATTTAGACAGTGCATTATGGAATTTCGTGCGCAGATAGTGGGTTCTTTCCAGGTGAACTCTTCGGGAGGTGTATTTCAAATAAACTTTACCTAAATTTCTGTTGAATTCTTATAAAAATACATATTTGTTTCACGTCTGAGATAAATAAAAAAATATCGGTGGCAACATATTTTTTGTGTATTTCAAGGACGCCTGAAGGGTACTAAGAGCTATTGTTTTTTAATTTTTCGTACTGATAAATTTTTGTCATTGATGCTCCTAGTACTGAATTGGAGTCGTCGTCGCGTCACGAATATGTGTGGATCAAGTTTAAGTAAGCAACGCTCATATTTTTATCTAGTGATATTCAAAAAGATCTATTCCTCTAAAAAGTCCAGCTATACATAGGTCCCGCTTACTTTGCAAAGTTGTATGTGTTCAATCATGCCCCCGATTATAATATGCACATGTGATCCTAAAGTAATGCATAAATTTTATTTTCTAATTAAAAATAACTCTTTCCTTTATATGATATTACCGGCACTGGCGCCCAGGCGGCCTTGTACTCAGGCACGTCCCGGCCCTGACAAAACAATAAAAATATATTTTGTTATAATACATATTTTGTTATAATACATATATTGACGGTGGTTCGTCAGGCAAATCTTCTGAAGCTATTGATGACACATTGTACTACCGTATCTTGAAATTATTTTTGTTAAGATTATTTCCTGTAAAGCGCCTATGACTGTCACGTGATAAGTGACACTTCCATTCTTTCGTATTTTTAAGGCATTAAAAAATTTAGAAAAGTATGAATATTTTGCAATGCACGGTGGGCTTGAACCAAGTTTAACCTCGAAAGTCTCGCACTTCCGGTTTCTCACTGGTTTCCTATTCTTACATACCTAAGGAGTATTTTTGTCAAATTTCAGCAAAATCGCCTGAGGGTTTTCAGAATAATCTCACTTTTTCGTTTTTTTCGCAAAAATTGTTCTGTTATTTTAAATAAAAGTTCAGTTTGAATGATTAAACGATATTATTATTAAAAGAACATAGTTATAGTAAATAATTACATCGAACAACAATAAAAATACACAAGCACAATCAAGCTCAACAGCAGTGAAGGCTGTTATACTCGCAAATCGCTCGGTACAATTTATCAGCATAGTAAGGATGATCTTTGGCTACTTTGTATTTATTCCACACATGTTTGAAATCGGAATGTACTGATTCCATCGCTTGTTCACTATAAAATCCTAGTCCAGCTTGCATTTTATCACAAAAGTCAGGAACGTGAAAAAAAACAGCATGAACTTTAGGCGTGATCGAAATTCCCAAATCTAAATAACTCTGTTGGAAATTCGCGATCATTCGTTTGAAGTCAGGATCTAGTTTTATACTGAAACAAGCTTGGACGACAGTGTTGAAATCATCAAAAGTTTTAACGTACTTCAACGAACTTATACAGCAATTTGAGCGAAGGAAATCGACTTTTGACAGTATTTTTTTGCACGAATTTCCGTTGAAACCAGAACTGCCACGATAAACTTCGCGTGTCACACTACATTTTTGCGCCCACTGAAGAGCATCTTGCTCGGACTCTTTCAATAAGTTGTTGTACAACGTGTTGACTACGCCAAGCATCAAATGCAGTTCTGGCGGGGGAATGATCTCCAGAAAAGTTCTGTCCTTGCTAGTATCAAAAACCGGAGGATTGATGCAATTCATAAATTTCCTCGCGTCTTGTTTCTTTTCTCCTGCCTCATGCCACTTTAAATAGTTCTCAAGAGAATTTCCAACTGTTCTGTAAAGACCACACTTGTCCATTTCATTCTTCGAGGAGTAACACCACGTACAAGGATAAAAACTGGCGTGCGACATGATACCAACTAGGATGTTGGCGAGTTTCAGATCTGTCGCAATTGTTCCTTCGAAGTTTTTGATACCAATCGACGACCATAGTTGTACAACATTCGTGGTGCCACGGTCCCAGCCTTTCCCAATTTCCCACCTACATAAATTTCCTTCTTTCTTCTCCCCTCTTTACATTCCTGATTCCTCCTGTCATAGCCTTCGCTGGTCTTTCCCCGCTCCACCAAGCGCATGTCATCGGTTGGCTGATGAGATTCAACTCGTTTCAGGAGGCATAACACTCCAGCGAGTTGTTTCTCAAATGCCCCAATGCCAGAGTCGCGAAATGGTTGGAAGTAGGTGGAATAAAAAAAAAAAAAAAAAAAAAAAAATCGCGGCTAGGTTGTGGCAGCTCCTTCCTACTTCTCTGTCCCTTTCTACTCTCTATCTTCCGGCTAGAGCTGCTGTTCGACATTCTATACGAAAAAATAGGTTGTCGAACAGTACAAAGGGGCTTTCCCTAAGACTCTAGTCTATCACATAAAAAAAAAAAAAAAAAAAAAAAAACAGTCACACGTAGCACTGATGCTTGATCTGGTAGATTTCCGAATGGCCTTGAGATCTGAGAAATTTGGAAGTCTCACACACTTCTCTGAACCATCTTCCACTCGGTACAGATCTCTCTTGCAAGTAGAGCACAAAACACGAGGTAATCGATCATCCAGCGCATCGTACTCCAGATATTTTTCGACTAAATCTTTCAAACCGTCTTTGACGGGAAACATACTTTTAGTTTTCCCAAAGCACAACAGACAGATTTGATTCCGATTTTCATCGTGCGTCTTAGCTTTCGGCATTTTAACGTACGTTGTTGGCCGTAAGGTAACAGAAAAAGTGTCTCTTGATTCGAACAATAAATGCTGTGGCACAAAGAAAGAACCAATTAACTACATACATTTTATGACAAAATTTATATAATCATGCCAAAGTGGTTCGTACTTACCCAAATCAAGAAGTGAGTCTTTTAAAATGAGAAGGTTTTTTTATTTACTATGATACGAAACCTTTGTTCATGTATGCAACATTAGTAATTTCAATATTTGAAAATAATTTATGCCCACGTTTTTACGGTAACAAAGTTTTACTACTAATGAAAAATTGGGTTTTTCTGATATGGAGTAGACTGATTCTTCCGTTGTGCCATAGAATGAATGTGTAGGCATGGCCTGCTGAGTTTGAAAATCAATTTGTTTTGAATTCAAAATTAAAAGTTTTTCCGTCCGCTATGTCAGTTTCCATGTTTATGACGAGTATTATAATCGTATTTATTGTCTTTTAGGTCATGAAAATATGATAAAATTAATAGAAATGTAAAAGGTATCTAATTAAAATTCGAAAAAAACGAAAAAGTGAGATTATTCTGAAAACCCTCAGGCGATTTTGCTAAAATTTGACAAAAATACTCCTTAGGCATGTAAGAATAGGAAACCAGTGAGAAACCGGAAGTGCGAGACTTTCGAGGTTAAACTTGGTTCAAGCCCACCGTGAATGTTATTGTAATTAGTGTAAGTGATTATGTATGTGTTAAAAATTTATAAACTTCATTAAAAATACGAACCGAAGTAAAATTTTTACATTTTGCGGATTATATGCGCTTTTTTGACGATTCTGTATTCTATGTACATCTGATAAATTTTGAGAACTTTGCTTTTTTACGTTTTCGAGTACATTCTACGTTTTTTATGTGTGAGGAATTTAACTAGTAAATATCCGGAAAATTTAGAATTAGAATCAAAGACAACCAGATTGAACTAATTTATTTTCCTTCTCAAAAAATATAGTATAATCCTTTTCTCTCATGACTCGATTTAAGACAGTGATTAGACTGTTCATTCCTAGATACGTTCCTCAAGAGATTTTAGAGGAACGGAAAAGTGGAGATGAAGAAGGGCTCAACCCCGAAACAGAAGGTAATGTAAAAAAGACGACGGCTTCCAATACAGTAAAAGAAGGCATCTAGTGACGTCACCTCTAATGCAGAAACAACAACAACAGTTTTGATGTTAGATGGAAAACGGGCCTCACGTGGCGTCAGCACTAAAATACGGTCTTACGGTATGCAGTCTTTTACATTACCTTGATTTTGAATACACGCAATGTGTAAACATAATAATCTTTGATGAAATGGGTATAATTGGTGCTTAATTATTTACGTAGAGAGACTCAGGATTAAAGCAGATTATGGAAGATTTCCATACTAACTTTTGTGGTATAGATGTTATTTTGATCGGAAATCTACGCTAGTTACCACCAGTTCCAATTTACAAACAACATAAGCAGAGATATGTTGGACCTATTTTGTGGTTTGAATAAAGATGATTGGTTTGACCAACATGACACGAAACCGCCATTTATGTTGTATTTACACGATACCTTAAGGCCTTTAGCGCATAATCCTCGTATCATATTTAAGTTACCTGTTTGTTTGTGCTATGATTTAGAGTGCGTAAGGCGCTATTAATGTGGTCCGCGTTAAATCCGTTTCTGCGCCTATTTTATACACATATTGCACCCAATGTATGATAAGTGCCAAACGGTGCCCGGAAAAGTGCCAACCAAAATCAAGGTACACACCTTATCCAATCTTGACCAGAACCCTTGCTCGGGCACCTTCCGAAACCTACCAGGACGATAATTTTGAAGCACTTCTAGCGGATCTCGAATCCCGGCTCTCTAAGAAAATAGATGAACATTTCACTACCTTTAAAACACCGATCAATTTTTACTCAAAATCTGGAGATGATGTTATCTGAAATAGTATCGATATACAGTTTAAATTATAGTAAAAAACTTGCCTTCCTAAGAACGAAACAACTCAAAAAAATAAAAGGTTAAAAATTTTTTTTTAAATCAATTCTTTTAATTAACTAAAAAATGTACTGAACAGTAAAAAATAACAAATATGTATGTATGTGCACGTGAAATTTCAATTTTAATGAAAAAGTTAATTAAAAGAACGGCGCATTTTACATCATTTCGTTCTTAGAAACTCGAATTTTTCTCGTTCTTTTAAATGAAATTAAAAAAAAAAGGATGAATGAAGATTGTTGTTTATAAAACCCTCTAAAAAACTCGTCTTTTATTTTTGTTTAAATTGAAGGAATAAAAGTTATAGCCTTTAAAAGAAAATATTCCAAGAAACTACATATCTTTTAAATGAAATTAAAATAAAGGATGAATGAAGATTGTTGTTTATAATGTTAGGATCTTAAAATTCCTAAAATGGAAAATAATTAAAGTAATAAAATAGGAATAATTAATTCACCTACCTCACTTCAGGGTTACCTCTATGTCATACCCAGGATCATTGCAAATTATATGTGACGTCCTTAGCGCTTGTCCCCTGTGTGTTTTAATAAAAAAATCTGAGGCTGCTGATCCCAATTCTTTTCAGATGACGAGCAAACCATGGAAAGTAGGGAATTTGTGTTTCAGCAACACGTCCGTCATAGGAAGGCAGCGAGGATGAGCCCGAGGCAACAATTTTAATCCAACAGCAGAACCTACAGTATAGTACATATTGACGGTAGTACTTGGAAATCTCCACAGTGGAGGAAGTCAATATCCATTATTAAATAATTTTAATTTACTGAAATTGCGTAGATATAATATATAAACAAAGCAGTTGTAAGTGCGACGAAGGGCTTCCCCAACGACCCTAACAGGGCAGGGCGAGCTCCCACGGGTATATTTAGAAAATTAATTGTCCACCTCAGGAAATATAGAAATGTGGACGGGGGCTGTCAAGCCCCACTATAATACTCAAAACCTAGGCTAGCCCGGCCTCTAGAATTTTTCCGGGGATGGGAAAGGGAATATCCAGGACCCAGTGCGTCTCCCGGAATAGAAAATATTATAAATAATACTATATTTCCGATTCGAATCGGGTTAAACCCCTGAAGCGGTCGGTCTCTCAGTGCTGGAAAGTATATAGGAGTGTTGATAAGTGAAAGTGTGCCAAGTTGTATTTAAAACTGAAATCATAGGAATTTTTTTTTGGAAAGTTCTGAGGACGGAGGGTCGCTGGAGGAGTCCTTGTGTTGATCCATGGATCAACGGTCACCAGAACATTGCACCATCAATCGATCAACGGTCACCCGAACATTGCACCAGCAACCGTCAGCAACTCGTGGCTCCGGTACATGCGACATCAAGGTATTTAACCTCAATTAACCATAGGCCGGAAACCACCTGCATGCCAACAACTGCCAAGGCCAGGAGTTCAACCCCCAACCAGCCACGGGCCCGAAATTATCTGCAAACATCGCACTAAGTGAGGTCCCTGGTAATGAGGTGATTATCGATCACCGGCTAGTCCATCATTTACCATCGCGGTGCTCGGTCGTCGTAATTATAATTAAATCAAATAATTAATTAAATTCAGTTTGTGTTGTTTAGTATCAAAAATTAATATTTGTTAAATAAAGTTATAGTAATAATCTGTGCGTTTGTTATTAAAATAAACATTTGGTCCTTCGAGCCGGATCTGATTTGATACATTGTGAAATTCGTTTGTTTTTTGTGTCCCGTTTCATTTAAATACCAGTTAATTCCCGTACACCAAGTTCACCGTGAAGTGTTAAAATTAGATCCGTGGATTTTATTAATTGTGCGTCAAGTTACTGTGCCTGTAATTTACATAGTGAAGTGAGAATCAGCACCGAGTCGTTTTCACCATATCGACAACCCCAGACCACTATTTTATTAACTGTGCGTCAAGTTACTGTGCCTGTAAATTACATAATGAAGTTAGAATAAGCACCGAGTCGTGTTCACCATATCGACAACCCCAGACCACTATATCTCCAGCTCCAGCCATAGCACCAGACCACTCCAGCTATTGTTCACCTAGAAACCGACCAACGGCCACAGTTTCAACCCTAATTCATCACCGAATAGACGACCAGCATCTATACCACCATCCGTATATCGCCCAGTAAGTCAAAAATTTTTAATTTAATCTGAATTTATACCTCAATCCCTCACCCCACGAGAATACACCCCTTACTCTACATTTACCCAGTAATCTGTTTACCTATCGATTATTACTCCCATTCACGACTTAAAAAGCTCATCATCGTCGAGCTCAGGCCGAGCTCAAGTTACTAAAAATTTACAACTACCTGAAAAGATCACCGTGTCGCAGGTTATCAACCTGTGCGCAATATATGTAAAGACCGAACTGAAAGCGCGACGACCTCTGTTATATTGTGCTAAGTTAGCATATTACCCCCCACAATCGTCGAAACATTAAAACAACCAAATGGATCAACTAATTAAGTCCCAAGAATTATATGAGTATGAACTGGAAAGGTTCATGACAAATTTGAGAAAAACTCCGAAAGATAGACGGAAGGAATCCTACTTAAGGAAAAGGGCGGAATTGCTAGATAACCTTTGGGCGAGCTGTCAAGCTAAGGACAGGGAAATGCTTGCTCTGTTTCACCCTGAGACTCATGCGAACTTGCCCTATTTTCAATTAGATAAATTCAGTGCTCTTGAAGAAATGTATTTGGAAGCCCATGGGATCATTTCTGAATTTTTACCACAGACCACGGCAACCACTTCGTCAGCGTCAGATGACCAGCGAAATGTCACAGCATGTACAGCGGTGCATGACTCAAATGAAGTTCCACTACCGCGAATGAACATTCCGAAGTTCACGGGGGGATATCAAGATTGGGTCACCTTTAGAGGGATATTTGAAAGTCTTATTCACAATAATAGAAAGCTATCTAAGGTGCAAAAGCTGCATTATTTGATGGCAAATGTGAGTGGTGAAGCTTTGCAATTAATTAAGCATTTACATACAACAGAAGCCAACTATGCACCAGCGTGGGATTTATTGAAAAAACGATATCAGGATGAGCGCGCCTTAACCACTTTTCACATTCAAGCACTGCTCTCATTACCGAATCAAAGAACGGAAACAGCAGCTGGACTAAAACGCTTCGTTGACTCAATTAACGAGTCATTAGAAATTTTGAAAAGATTAGAATTAGAAGTACAATCGTGGGATCCCTTATTAATCGAAATCTTCACGGAAAAATTATGCAAAGATACAATAGAACACTGGGAGTTCACCCTTAATCATAGGACTATACCATCAAGACGACCTACATTAGTTGAATTTACTGATTTCCTTGAAGCAAGGTTTAAAAGTTTAGAGGCCATCACTAGAACAAGGTGTCAACTCCCTCGCAAGGAAAATACTAAAGGGCATATCACTCACGCGTTCACTACATCGGCTTCATCGATGTGTCCAGTATGTAACCATGATCATCGCCTTAGACAATGTACCAAATTCCTTGGTATGACGCCGAAAGGGCGATACGAGTTCATAAAAACCAACTCCCGATGTATAAATTGCTTGTCAAAATCTCATGAACTCAATGTGTGTCCTAATCCGATGAACTGTCAAACATGCGGAAAAAGACACAATTCTCTACTCCATTTTGACCAACCAAAATCACCTAGTAACCGCAACAAAACTAAGAATTTGCGTCAGCCCCGTCAACATAATCAATACCACAGTCACCATGGTGCTTCTACACAATTAGTGAAGAAATCCACTCAAGAATACGAAGATGGTACTTATCAAGGCCCATCTCACCCCCAGAGTTCGGATTTAGTACAACTAACACCAAATAATGTCCACGAGACGTCATATGTAAAATCCTATCTGACAAACAATAAGCAATTGCACACAACCCTATTGGCAACGGCATTAATCGATATCGAGACTCACCACGCAGGTAAACAAACCTTGAGAGTGTTAATAGACCCAGGTTCTCAAGTCTCATTCATCACCGAGGAGGCTGTCCAACGTTTACGTTTGCGTAAAGAGACGGTTTCCGTAACGGTAAACGGCATAGGTGTTATATATCTTTTTTTTGGGGGTTTTTATAGATCTTATTTATATTATGTTTGACTGATTTAGTTTATTTAATTTAATTATTTTATTTAGTTGTTATATATAGCTTTTGCCACTTGTTAAATATCCCGTTTTTTGTGAATAATGATATTCTAAGAGAGCGCCAAGGAAGCTCACGTCACAACTTAATCGAGAACAACACCTTAATCCAATTTTGAGGCTTTTTGTTTTGTTGTTTATTTATATCTAAAAAGTAGGTACTCTGTTTTTACCTACCCGTTATAACTTAAAGAGCACCCTTCATCATTTGTTTTTTGTTTATGTATTGATCCACACTTCTCTCTCATGTATTTTTAATGTTTAACTGATTTTAATAAAACAATCCACTTAGATTTTAACTGATTTTAATAAAGCAATCCACACTAGGATTACAACTTATAAAACATTATATAACTTCGTAGTATTCTTAAATTTTAATTGATTTTAATAAAGCAATCCACTTAAATTTTAACTGATTTTAATAAAGCAATCCACACTAGGTATTTTTCAATTTTAACTGATTTTAATAAAGCAATCCACGCTAGGATTACAACTTATAAAACATTATATAACTTCGTGGTATTCTTAAATTTCATTGATTTTAATAAAGCAATCCACTAAAATTTTAACTTAAATTTTAACTGATTTTAATAAAGCAATCCACACTAGGATTACAACTTAACATACGATTTTAATAAAACAATCCGCACTAAGATTTGTTACGGCGTCACTTTCCTAATACCGATCAAAGACCAGGTATTAGGAGGTGATCGTCGTAATAATTAAAAAATAGATGACGTATAGGATAGGTGCCGGCTGCTCTAAATAAAAGAGGCTCGGTTCGTTTAATACAAATATATTCTCTCCTAAATCTTACAAAATCTAATTAACTTTAACTTATTTTTATATGTCAATCTTTATTTAATTTCTTTACTCCAAATATTCTTAGACCTATTTTCCTTTCCCCTGTTGTTCTCCAGTCGCCTTGTGGATTCTCAGGTGGACTTCCTTCTAAATCCTTTTCGGCCTTGGTCTCCTCAGTATTTATTGTTTAGCCTTGTTGCTCGTGCTGGTTTATTTGCGAAGACGTTATATGTCCCAAATGAAACCTCGTGATTACGCGGGGTAATATCCAACGTAATCAATCTGCCAATTAATTCAATCTACCCTGGGCGAACTTTGATTGAATCTTAATTGACTTTCAACTAGCACGTAAGTTTTTCAGCTACTATAAGGTCAATTTCGTAGTAGAAATTATCTCATATAATTTCTATTGACCTTGCCTGAGTTTCAATGTTGTAAAAGAAATTACCGCGAGTAAAAATCTACTTGAAACTCTATCTGTGGCCGTGTGTGACGTCTATATACTCAAAACAAATTCAATTCCGTAGAAGAAATTATCCCATATAATTTCAATTGAATTTGTTCGAATCTCAATATCGTAGAAGAAATTATCTCGTATAATTTCAATTGAGATTCTAAAAATTTATCTAAATAAATAAGTTCAATTTCGTAAAAGAAATTATCCAATATAATTTCTATTGAACTTATTTGAATTTCAATATTTAAAATAAATAAGCTCAATTTCGTAGTAGAAATTATCCAATATAATTTCTATTGAACTTATTTGAATCCCAGTTTCGTAAAAGAAATTATTTCCTATAATTTCCACTGAAATTCTCTATCTCGTAGAATTAATAAATTTAAACCGTCACCTGAAAAACTAACAACAATTATGTGGCTAAACTAACACAAAAGTCAGCGGCGAAAAACCAACCAACTATCTAAATTCCCTAACAAACGATATTCGGAGAAAATCCTAAATATCGCCAGCTAACCTTCTCGGCGTAAAGTCCAAAGAAGATTAAAAATTCTGACCCATGGTCAATAGCTTTATCCAGCATCTTCTTCCTGGTGCTGGATGGTGGCGCTGGGTGGGAGAATTTTTCTTGCAGTTTTTTGCAAATTATTCATGCTGTTTTCCACATTCCATTTTTGTGGATCGTGTTTATACTGCGTTTACACGCTGTAAATTTTGTCTTTCCGTGGCGAAATTGACATTTCGTTGTTTTTATTTATTTAAATCCCGGAGGTAAGTATGTTTTGTATTTTTTATTATTAATTTTGTATTTTTAGGTATTTCTGTTAATTTAAGGAGCCTGCTTGTGAAACTGGCTAAAAACAGGTAACTTTCTTTCATTTATTTTTTAATTCATTTTTTAACAAGTATTTTGTTTTGCAGGTCAAAACATTCTCCCCCCTTGTTGATGGATCGCATCAACACAATTTATTTTGTGTAATGAAACATATATTTTTATTTTTAGTTCAATTTTTAATGTTCATTTTTATTATATTTCTTCGTGTGTAGATTTGTTTAATTCAATAGATTTATTTTCTAAAATTCATGTTTTTATAGATTTTAACTTAATTACTACCTTTGATATTCAGCTTTGGTCTGAGTAATTGTACCAGAACATCTTAGTGCCTTTTAATTTTAGTTTAACCATTCGATTGGGCCCTAATTTAACCGTATATCGCTGCCTCTTAAAATTACGGATTTTGTCGTAGGGTATTGATTGAAGTTGTGCATATGTAATCGTAAATGGTGTCCCATCCTGCGTCGTCATATGATACTTCTTGTTATCTAAACAAGAGGGTGCAGCGCTGGCGTTTGACACGGATTGCTCTTGTGCGGCTTCTCGCACAGCTGGTGCAAAATACGGGGGATCGTTTTCCGGTGTACAAACTGGAAGGTTTTTCCCAGGTGTGGTAGTAATCTCATTGGTAGATGCCTCCATGTCTGGTTCATTAACTTCTACTGAGTTGTCGTGTCCATCTTCCGGTGGAAAACCTGGAAGGTTTTTCCCAGGTGTGGTAGGAATGCCATTGACGAATGCCTCCAGAGGATCGTCTTCTATATCCGCTATTGGTTCGTCCACCTCAAGTGAACTGGCGGATAGATCATCTTCCGGTGAAAAACCAGGAAGACTTTTCCCGGGTGTGGGAGGTAAGTCCTCGTTGGACGCCGATGTATGTGGCGGAGTCCGTAAGTCCCACTCTCCATGGAAAGGGCTATCCCCTAATACCTCCTCGAGCTGCTCGTCATCGAGTGGGTAGAGCTCCAAATAATCGTCGAGCTCTTTGAACATAATTTCTTCATTAACCGACATAATTGCTTGTTTTTTGTTTTCTTGTTTTTATTAGCGCTGAAATAATAAACTTAGTGTTACTACGAGTTCATATGTCTTAACTTAAACATAGATTTGAACGGACGACATGTACACTTCACTTAACATGCTGACATTGGACAAAGTTTGTTAATAGGTCTTTTGAAGGTGCTCGTGCTAGTTTTGACGGTGGCTACCCTCACTTGTCCATCTGCTCCAGGATGGGTTTCTAGTATCAGACCTAAGGGCCATTGACTAGGTTGCCTGTTGTTATCCATAATGATAACAACTTGCCCAACTTTCAAGTTGGTTTGTTTTGTTTTCCATTTTGTCCGTTGCTGTAATTGTAGTAGGTATTCGTTCGACCATTGCTTCCAAAAACGTTGAAGACTTTGTTGTATTTGTCTCCACCTGTCCGTGTATCCAATACTTTTTCCGGTTTCCTCTGGTTCCGGTATGGCCTTCATATGTCTGCCAATTAAGAAATGTCCAGGGGTAAGTATTTCCAGATTTGATGGATCTGCTGACAAAAGACACAATGGTCGGGAATTCAAACAGGATTCTATTTGGATGAGCAGCGTATTCAACTCCTCAAATGTTAGTATTTTATCACCCACAGCCCTTTTCAGGTGATGTTTTACTCTTTTCACCCCTGCTTCCCAAAGCCCTCCAAAATGTGGGGCTGCAGGGGGATTAAAATGCCAATGTATTTCATTATTGGCTAACTCTGCTGCAGCTTCATTTGCTGCGCTTTTTATAGCCTTCCTTAATTGGCTTTGTATTTGTCTGTTGGCTCCAACGAAATTCGTGCCATTGTCCGAATATATGTTTCGGCACTGACCTCTGCGCCCCATGAATCTCCTCAGAGCCGCAAGAAATGCTTCAGTGGATAAGTCTGATGCTACCTCAATATGCATTGCTTTAGTCGTCATGCATATAAAAATACAAAAGTATCCTTTGTATATCTTTGACCCCTTGTGCTTTGACATCTTTAAATCATACGGTCCTGCGTAGTCTATGCCAACGTTCTCGAAGGGATGAGCTCTAGTCACCCTTGCACTGGGGAGGTCTCCCATTATCTGTTGGGGCTTCGATGCCCGATACCTTGTGCATTTCACACACTTGTAAATGCGTTCCTTCACGGCTGCCATTCCATTTATGATCCAAAATTGGTTACGAATATTCGTTAACACTAACGAAGCTCCACCATGCATCGTTACCTTATGATAATAATCGATGATTATGTTGGTTATATGGTGCCTTCTTTGTAGAATTATCGGATGTCTTTGGTCATATTGTAAGTCGGAATTGTGCAACCTGCCCCCGACTCTCAATGTGCCATCATTGGCCAAAAACGGGTTCAAACCTTTCAGTGGGCTTTGCTTGTTAATGGCTCTCTCGGATTTCAAATCTTTATATTCGCTCGGGAACATGGTTCTTTGTACCATTCGAACCAACTTCGTCCTCGCTTCGTTTATTTCTGCTGCTGAAATCTGCGAATCTCGTCGATGGTCTTTATTTTGCATGTTGTATATAAATCGACAACAATATGCAATGACTCTCAACGTCTTAGTGTATGAAGAAAATTTCATCCACCACTCAATTTCTTCTGGTTCCATCATCATCATTGCCGTGGTCGAGGTTTTTGCTTCCATCTCGGTCTTGAAGTCTGTAGAGGTCTCCTTTGGCCACTTATGTTCCGGTTCCTGTAACCAGCTGGGCCCGTGCCACCATAATTTGGCCTCATTTAATTTCTCTGGCATCATTCCTCTTGATGCTATGTCGGCTGGGTTCTCTTTCGTTCGAATATACCGCCAAGCCGTATTTGACGCATTCTCGTGGATCTCCACTGTGCGATTCGCCACAAAGGTTTTCCACCTTCTTGGCAACCCTTGTAACCATGCAAGGACTACCTTTGAGTCTGTCCAACATTGACTCTGTATTTCTTTCAGATTCATATCTTCCTTAATTTGTTTGATTAAACGACTCAGAAGTACGGCTCCGCATAATTCTAACCGAGGTAGTGTAATCGGTTTGATGGGAGCTACTCGTGTCTTTGCCATGAGCAAAGTTGTGGTGACGTCTCCTCTCTGGTTCGTAGTTCTCATGTACACCACTGCTGCATATGCTCTAGTTGAGGCGTCACAGAACCCAAGGAGTTGACACTCCTGCACGGTATTATCATGGCTGATCCATCGTGGCATCTTGATGGTTTGAATATACCGTAACTGCCCCTTGAATTCGGCCCATTCTTGCAGCGTTTCCTCTTCTACCTTGTCGTCCCAATCGCAGCGGGACATCCATAATTTCTGCATTATTAATTTGCCTAACACCACACATGGTGCTATCCAGCCGAGCGGGTCGAACAGTTTAGCGACCTCAGATAAAATTTCCCTTTTCGTAGCCGCTATCTGCTTAAACTCTGATGGTTTTATCGCGTACGTAAAATAATCCTCTCCTGGATGCCAAAAAATACCTAGAGCTTTTACGCAATTATCTTCCTTTACCTGAAGGGGTAATTGCAGCTCACGATCCTCTGCGGGAATTGTCTTTAACAAGTCTTCATGGTTCGCAGTCCATTTTCTTAAGTGGAACCCTCCTCGTTTTAGCAATCCATTCAACTCTATTTGTAGATCCCTGGCATCTTGTAAGGTGTCTGCCCCTGTTAATACGTCGTCTACGTAAAAATCGGTTAACGCGACTTCCGCTGCCTTAGGGTATTGATGTCGGTCGTCTTTTGCTAGTCGCTGTAGCGTTTTAATGGCGAGGTAAGGAGCGGACGTAGTTCCGAACGTCACGGTCTGCAGCTCGTATTCTTCTATTGGCATCGTTGGATTATCCCTCCACAAGATAGTTTGGTATCGTCGGTCGTTTGGATGAACGAGAATCATCCGGTACATTTTTTCAATATCGGCTGTCATCGCATACCGATATTTTCTCCATTTAAGTAACGTCGAAAATAACTTTGGCTGAAGTGTTGGACCCGTTAACATCTGTTCATTTAGATTTTGCCCATTTGAGCTTTTTGCGGACGCGTCGAACACTACCCGTACCTTTGTCGTGGTACTTTCTTTAACCACGGCATGGTGCGGCATATAATATCTATTCCCTTCATGTGGATTTATAGCCTTCATATGACCCAAGTCCTTATATTCTTGTAGGCATTGCTGATATGGTTTCCTTAAGTCAGGCTTCTGTGCCAACTTATGTTCCACTTGTTTCAGCCTTGACAATGCTTGATTCCTAGAAGTCCCTAGGTTAGGCGGTCTATCGTTCTTGAATGGTATCCTTACTACGTATCGACCATCAGATAGGCGCTTAGTGGTATCGTCGTAGAACCTCTCGCAATATTCTTCCTCGCTCGTCAATACCTTTGCTGGGGGCATTTCTTCTTGCTCCCAAAAGCTTTTGAGTTGTTCATGAAGATCTAATTCATCATTTTTGTGAACTGTGAATGCAGAGAAGCTAACATTTTTTCCCTGCTCTGGAACTGTTGGTACCCTTCCGAAAAGAATCCATCCCAAGCTTGTCTTTAACATCACGAACATTCCTTTGGGTCCTTTGCGCAATCCTTTCTTAAGTATATCTGCATATACATTCACTCCAAGTAATAAGTCAATGCGCCCTGGAGTTGCGAAGTCTGGGTCGGCGAGTTCCAACCCTTTGAGACATGACCAACCTCTACTGTTTATCCGTTTTGGTGGGAACTTGTTGGCTATATTCTTTATTACATACGTTTGTATCTTCCTTTCGTATTTCGCTCGTGACCTAGATACAAGCGTGAGGTGTGCCAGCTTCTTTGATGTCGCTACTGGTACCGACTGCAGCCCTTTGACTTGTAATGCGGTTGGAGTGACTTCTGGTTGCAATGACTGATATGCTGACTCTGTTATAAACGAGCTCTGTGACCCTGGGTCAATGAGAGCTCGCAACACTAGGCCATTTCCGTGTTGGTCCTTCACTGTGACCAGGGCTGTAGCTAGCATTGATTGAGTCTTATGGATGTTACAATTACAATTTGTTACAACCGGCTCTCTTTGATCCACAGGTGTTGATTGTTGCTCACTAACTTCTGGCTCGCTTTCATTATCTGTATGTATTAACAGATGATGCTTTCTTCTGCATATCGGACATCTGTTATTGCTTGTACAGCTTCTGCAGTAATGCTCTTTAAAGCAATTGAAGCATAATCCCTTTGATTTTACCCAACGCCCTCTCTCTGTGTTGGATAATGCTTTGAAGGAGCTGCACTGTGCTAGAAAATGCTCTTTCTTACACATGGGACATTGTAATCTTCTGGATCTTTGATCGTTCGTCTTCGTACAGTCCTTCCTTGAATTGACGCTTTCCTGATGGGTGTGATAGCTGTTGCTCTGATTCCGCACCCTTTCTGGTTTGCGACTTTCCTTATTGAACCTATGACTATTGTCATCTTTGATTGCTTCTAGACTTCTATGTCTTTCTTCTAAAAACTTGGTTAGGTCCTTAAGCGCCGGTAGCTCGTCGGACTTCGCAATCAGTTGTTCCCACATGTGACGAGTTTTTTCTGGTAGCCTCTGTGCCGTCACATAAACAAATATGGGATCCCAATCTAAAATGCTGACCTTGAGTACTTGTAGTGCATGCCTTATGCGATGCAGCTCGTCTATCAAGGCTCGTAACTCCTTATATGACTCTGTTCTTATAGGAGTGCTATTAAATAGCAATTTCAACTGGGCATATATTAATAATCTCCTTTTGTTGTACCGCTTGCATAACAATTGCCATGCTGCTTCATAATTCTCTGAAGTCATGTCAAATGAATCCAAATCTCTCCGGGCCTCTCCCGTGAGACTACTCTTAAGGTAATGCAGCTTATCGACCGGCATCAAGCGGTCTTCATTATGTATCAAGGATACATATCTATCATGGAACGTTCTCCATGATGAGTACTGGCCGTCAAACTTCGGAATCTCCAGCGTTGGAAGTTTAACTATAGCCCTTGGTGAACCTGACTGTTCCCCAATGAATGTACTATGCTGGGTTGGTGTAGTTGGTTGTGGGTTGCAGGCACTCAATGCGTCTTGAAGGTCTCCCAGAAATTCGGAATATGCCTCTTCGAATTCCAGAAACTTTTCACCTGCCAAGTATTCTGTTACAGCAGATTCAAGTTTTGCATCCTTTATGTTGCTTAAATCAGCTGCCCCTATTTCTAGATGGTTGTTGTTGAACCTTTCTGCTATCAATTTGATACTGTCTATCTTGCCCTTGAGATAACCCGGTGTACGCCTGTGTTTCGAAGTCTTTTTATAATTGGAAATTGTCTGTGCCAATTGTGCCTGACAGACATCCTGTTGTTGCAATGTGCTCTTCATATTGCCTCGCGCTATCGTTATTTTAAGTTAAAAGAATATTTGGAGTCTGTACTATATCTAACAACTAATAAGATCTCAGAAAAACTATATTTGTATGACTGCAGCCTATCCGGCTCGAAGGACCAATGTTACGGCGTCACTTTCCTAATACCGATCAAAGACCAGGTATTAGGAGGTGATCGTCGTAATAATTAAAAAATAGATGACGTATAGGATAGGTGCCGGCTGCTCTAAATAAAAGAGGCTCGGTTCGTTTAATACAAATATATTCTCTCCTAAATCTTACAAAATCTAATTAACTTTAACTTATTTTTATATGTCAATCTTTATTTAATTTCTTTACTCCAAATATTCTTAGACCTATTTTCCTTTCCCCTGTTGTTCTCCAGTCGCCTTGTGGATTCTCAGGTGGACTTCCTTCTAAATCCTTTTCGGCCTTGGTCTCCTCAGTATTTATTGTTTAGCCTTGTTGCTCGTGCTGGTTTATTTGCGAAGACGTTATATGTCCCAAATGAAACCTCGTGATTACGCGGGGTAATATCCAACGTAATCAATCTGCCAATTAATTCAATCTACCCTGGGCGAACTTTGATTGAATCTTAATTGACTTTCAACTAGCACGTAAGTTTTTCAGCTACTATAAGGTCAATTTCGTAGTAGAAATTATCTCATATAATTTCTATTGACCTTGCCTGAGTTTCAATGTTGTAAAAGAAATTACCGCGAGTAAAAATCTACTTGAAACTCTATCTGTGGCCGTGTGTGACGTCTATATACTCAAAACAAATTCAATTCCGTAGAAGAAATTATCCCATATAATTTCAATTGAATTTGTTCGAATCTCAATATCGTAGAAGAAATTATCTCGTATAATTTCAATTGAGATTCTAAAAATTTATCTAAATAAATAAGTTCAATTTCGTAAAAGAAATTATCCAATATAATTTCTATTGAACTTATTTGAATTTCAATATTTAAAATAAATAAGCTCAATTTCGTAGTAGAAATTATCCAATATAATTTCTATTGAACTTATTTGAATCCCAGTTTCGTAAAAGAAATTATTTCCTATAATTTCCACTGAAATTCTCTATCTCGTAGAATTAATAAATTTAAACCGTCACCTGAAAAACTAACAACAATTATGTGGCTAAACTAACACAAAAGTCAGCGGCGAAAAACCAACCAACTATCTAAATTCCCTAACAAACGATATTCGGAGAAAATCCTAAATATCGCCAGCTAACCTTCTCGGCGTAAAGTCCAAAGAAGATTAAAAATTCTGACCCATGGTCAATAGCTTTATCCAGCATCTTCTTCCTGGTGCTGGATGGTGGCGCTGGGTGGGAGAATTTTTCTTGCAGTTTTTTGCAAATTATTCATGCTGTTTTCCACATTCCATTTTTGTGGATCGTGTTTATACTGCGTTTACACGCTGTAAATTTTGTCTTTCCGTGGCGAAATTGACATTTCGTTGTTTTTATTTATTTAAATCCCGGAGGTAAGTATGTTTTGTATTTTTTATTATTAATTTTGTATTTTTAGGTATTTCTGTTAATTTAAGGAGCCTGCTTGTGAAACTGGCTAAAAACAGGTAACTTTCTTTCATTTATTTTTTAATTCATTTTTTAACAAGTATTTTGTTTTGCAGGTCAAAACAGATTACAAATTTAACGCCGCGCCGCCGAGAACCGAGAATTTTTCTATCTAAAAAGAATACACCCGCCGGCGATCGTAGTTAAAACAACACTCACCGATCGATCACTCGATCGATCCTCAGTTTTCCGAAACTTTATTCTTAAAAGTCCTTCGATTGCATTTTTCCTCCGGGCCTTCAACCTAGGTGCAAAAGTCACCTGCTGGTGCTTGACCCAAGGTTGAGGTCGCCGGCCGCGGCCGGAAAAACGCACCCGTCGGCTTTTCTACAAGTGGCCTGAAACTGGCGCAATTTGCTTACGAGCTTTTTTTTTCTTTTATTAATATCGCAAGGCAAATTGCGCTAATTATTTGTTGCCAATTTCCTTTGGCGTTTCAGGTTACACTTGGATTTTGTGCACGGGTCATTTACCGGCCCGTGCATTTTTTATGTCAACAAAATTCCGGGTTCAAGGAATTTTGGATTTGGAAATTTAGAAATTATTAGAAATTTTCTTAATTTTGAGGGTTGCTCAAAATTTCTACATAACATTCCTTCCCCCCTGAAGCAAGAGAATCGCTACGGAGTAGAGCGATTCTCGTACTTGAAGATTATAAAGGTGAGGAGGGTGACTGGAAAACCAAAAAGAGTATAAACTTGTATGTAAAGAGAATTCTGATTAGAGGATGAAAGTGGTATGATAGTCGTGAAAGTGAAAATAAAAGCAAATATATTACAAATGAAGGTGTTAACAGGAAGCTAGCTCGAGTTTGCCCGTGTTTGGGATATGGAGACATGAGTTGGGGCCTGCTAGTACGAGGTTCGTTTGGGGGTTGTATTTTGGTAAAGTTTGGTCCTGTGCGATCTATTTAATTTAATGTTCTTACATGTGAACGTTAGGCTTAGGAGTATGTATTGTTGTAAGCGGGACCAGTTTTACTCCGGTTGGGGTTGTGTGTCGTGGAACGGTTTTAGGCGGTTATTGTGAACCGTTACTAGCTTCTTATTTATTTTAATTGTCGTGTTTACTGGGCTTGGGACAGCGGTCACAGTGTAGGGTCCTATCCATATTTGGGACAGTTTGTTCTTACGTGCCTCGTTGTGTAGAAGGACCTTGTCTCCTATGTGTAGTGTTAGAGGTCGTGCCTTCCCATCATAATATCTTTTGGAGTGGTTTTTACTAGCGAGTAGATTCTTACGTGCCAGTGCGTATGATTTTTGCAATTTATACCGAAGTTGATGGTAATAACTTTCGTGATTGTATATAGGTTCTGGCTCTCGTTTTAAATTGGATGGGACGTCGGCTGTAAAGCCGTAGAGGCAATCCATGGGGGTTAGTTTTGTCCCCTCGTGTACACTGTTGTTGTACACGAATGCTGCTGTCCGAAGAAATTTGTCCCAGCTTTGGGGGCTCTCGTCTACGAGGGTGCGCAAGTATTCTATTAAAGGTCTGTGAGCGCGTTCTAGGGCTCCATTGGACTGAGGGTGGTATGCTGAGGTTTGGAGTTTCTTAACCTTTAAGAGCCTACATACGCTTTTGAAAAGGTCACTCAGGAAGTTTGATCCCTGGTCGGTGACTATTTGTTTTGGTATGCGATAGCGCGTGACGATTTCGTCGAAGAAAATTTGTGCTACCGTGTGAGCTTCCCCATTGGGAATGGCATACCAATCGACGAATTTTGTTAGGTTATCCTGGAAGGTTAGGATGTACTTGTTTCCCGAATGGGTTTCTTCCAGGGGGCCTACTATGTCTAAATAGACTTTATCGAAGGGTTTTTCAGCAATGTCCGTGATAACCATGGGCATTCGGAATTGTCTAGAGGCCTTCATGGTTTGACATTTCTTGCACCTTCTTATATAGCGAGAGATATCGCGGAACATACGCCTCCACCAATATTTTTGGCGAATACGGTTATAGGTCTTAACGACTCCCTGGTGTCCACCGAAGGGGGAATCGTGATAATCTTTTAGGATTGTATTTATCTCCTCCTGACTGGTAATGACCTCAACTTTCTTCTTCCCTTTGAGGTTGTTGTCTTTGGGAGGGTCTTCTGGGGTTTCATCTTCGATCTCAGGCGGTTTGGGCCCTTCCTCTGAGTGGGGGGCTTCTAGAGACGTAGTTCTTTTGTCCTTTTCGTCGTCTTTCTGCTTTTGCGCCTGTGCCCTTGTGATGATGTTGCATTGCTTGGGCGTCTCTTCTTGTTTTGTTTGGAGGTGTTTTCCGGGTTGGTGGACTTGAGCTTCTACCGTGAAGGTTTTTGGCTCCTCTACGTAGTGCGGTATACGGCTGAGTGCATCAGCATTTGTGTTATATTTTCCCGGTTTGTACTCGATAGTGTAGTCGTATTCCGACAGCTTGTGGTGGAATCTCACTAGTCGAGTAGTTGGGTCTTTGACGTTGAATACGCCTTTGAGGGGTTTATGGTCCGTGTAGACCGTAAACTTCCGACCCAATAGATAACACCTGAAGTTTTTCACAGCCCAGACTATTGCCAGCAACTCTTTCTCAATGGTGGAGTAGTTGCGTTCTGCCTTGTTTAGGGTGCGGCTTGCGTAGGCAATAGGCTGATCTTTTCCTACTTCTCCCTGGGAGAGCACTGCTCCGAGTGCCTCACTGCTTGCATCCGTTGTCAAGTTGAACGGCTTGTCGAAGTCTGGATAGATTAGCAGTGGAGGGGATACCAAGTTATTTTTTATTTGTTGGAATGCGTCTTCACACTTTGGGGTCCAAGAAAACTTTACGCCTTTGCGTAGAAGGTTCGATAAGGGACGGACTGTTTTTGAAAAATCTGGGACGAATTTTCGGTAGTAATTGGCAAGGCCTAAGAACGATTGCACTTGCCTGATAGTCCGTGGGGCAGGGAACTTCTGGACGCATTCCGTTTTTCGTGGGTCTGGCAGAGCTCCTTTCTCTGAGCAAACGTGACCCAAATAAACAACTTCTTTTCGGAGGAATTGGCACTTTTCTGGTTGTAATTTGAGGTTATTTTCCCTCAACCGGTCGAAGACTCTCCGAAGTTTAGTATTATGGTCCTCAAGGTTTTTACCGTAGATGACGATATCATCCAGGTAGACAAAACATTCGAGGCCTTGCAGGCCCGTGAGGACATAGTTCATGAGCCGTTGGAACGTAGCCGGGGCACCTTTTAGCCCGAACGGCATACGTTTGAACTCGTAGTGGCCGTAGTTTGTGCTGAAGGCTGTTTTAGCGCGATCTTGTGGTTCCACAAGTACTTGGTGGTAACCACTGGCCAAGTCGAGGGTAGTGAAATATCTTGAGTGACCGAGTTGGTCTAGAATATCCTCGATTCGTGGCAGGGGAAATGCGTCGCCTATGGTTTTTTCGTTGACTTTTCGGAAGTCGACAACTACTCGCCACTTCTTCTCTCCATTAGGGCCCGCTTTTTTGGGGACCACTAATAAGGGTGAGTTCCATGGGCTCTTACTGGGTTGGACTATGTCGTTGTCCAACATTTCTTCTAACTGTTCATTGATTACCTGCCTTTGTGTCTCGGGCAGCCTGTACATTTTTTGGTTAATGATTTGGTCGTAGATCATTGGAATTTCGTGGGAGATAGCGTCTGTGTAGGTGAGCTTATCTCCCTTTAAGTGGAATATGTCTGCGTATTCGTGACATAGTTCCTTTATGGACCTCTTCTCTTCGGTCGTTAGTGGATGATCAAGGTTGAGCTCCTCGTCCACTTTTTGAATGCGCTGTGCACGCTCTTGGTCGTCCGGGTCTTCATAGTCCGGGAATATGTGTCTAATGTGTAATAGGTTGGCGGCTTCCTGGTCACTGCTCTTGTGACCCCGTGTTGATTTGACCCCTAGTTTTTTCTGCCATTTGCGGCTTGTTTTGAGCGGTGGGGTGCCGGTTTTGGTAACCGGTCTTCCGCACTCGCCGTTGTCTTTTTTGACAAAGAGCCTTGGGCTAGAACTTGCAGGGTTGGAATTGAGTGGTATTGTAGAGTAGCCATTTGTGGGGACGAGCGTTAGAGTTAGGCTCGTTAGGGCTACTGGATAGTTGTTAGCATTGAGGAGGCCAACAAATACTCTTTGGTTTCCAGAAGGTAAGAGGGCATTCGCGAGGAATACTCCCTCGCAGGGCTCTTGAGCTTTACAGAGCATTTCTTCCTCTAAACTTAATGGTATTGGTACCACCATCTGAGACCGGCCTGGGATACAAATAGATTCCGTTAGGATTACCTTTTGTCTTAGGTCTTCATTGGTCTCGAAACCGTTTAGGTTGTTATCTAACTTTGATCCATCTTGAGATTGGCAGCTTGTACTCCCTTCGGAGGGTACTTGGGAGACACCACCGGGGGTCGTCTCGGCTTCTACGAGCTGAGACTCCCTGGTTTGGGTTTGCTCCTGCTGCTCTCTAGGATTCGGTTTGGTAGTTTTGGTTTGTAAAGGAAAGGTCATTTCTTCCGGATTAATTTCCGTGCGAGGAAATCGTAATGTTTTGTTGGGACCCTCAACGTTGCAGTGCTGGGAGAGGAAGTCGTTTCCTAGAAGGCCATCTTTGGGAATCTCTGGCATGTTCTGCACTATTTGGAAAGTGCAAGGAATTGGAGTTTTCAAATTGAAATTTCCTTGGCAACTTCCGAGAGTATTCCCTTTACCGTATGGCGTTTCTAGCGTGCACTTTTGAGAAGGGTTTATGTGACATTTTGTCGAAGCTTATTCTTTTTTAGTATCGTAACCTCAGAGCCTGTATCCACCACTAGTTGTGTTTTGCCGTTGAGGCTTATGTCGAGCGGAAGAGTTACTAGTGGGCTTGTACCAGTTGAGGCCTGAGGTCCCCCATTTGGTTTTTTGTTAGTGTCTAATGTCGGGCCGGGGGTATTTGGTCCGACTCTGGGAAGTTTCCCGATTGGGAGTTCTCCCATCGCTGCCTTTGTCGACAGTCTTCTGCCTGGTGGCCCCGTCTTCCGCAGAAATCGCATGTGTGGCGTATGTTGAATACTCGGCGATTGTTGTTGCTTACCTGGTTTTGATTATGTGGCGGTTGTGAACGGGGCAGTGATTGTTGTTGATTATTTTGCTGATAACTATTATTATATTGTGATGGTCTACCGCCATTATTGTTACTAGGGCGCTGTTCAGGGAAACGACCGTTATTAGGGAAGTTCGGTCGTGAGCGCTCTGGTGGGCGGCGACAATCCCGTGCATTGTGATTTGCCGTTCTACAAATAGTGCAATAGGGAGTATTTTTCCTTTTAATACAATCGGCGTATGTGTGCCCCCTGTTTCGACAATAGCTACAGGTGACATTTGCCAACGGATTGCCTTGAGGTTTTTGAGGCGTTGGCGTTATTTGCGCCACCTGAGGTACTGTGGTAGTTGCGGTAGGGACAGGTATATTTGGTACACTCGGTTGTTGCGTATTGGGCAGGGGGAGATTGTAGTTCGTTAGTGTTGCTTGGGGTGGAATGTTATGTTCTGGTGATGTGATACTGGGCGGAGTGATGGCGGCGGCGGCGTTATGTTGAGCGGAGTAGAGTGAATGTGTCGTTTGTAGGGGAGTGGGGCCGTTTAGGCCTGACTGTGATGGATACGTATAGGGACCATTATTGTAAGCCAGCGTATAGGGATTATTGTACAGGTTGGGGGTGTTTATATTTGGCCCACCTTGACTGTACATTGGCAGGGCTGATGGACTTTGGTACTGGGCATGGATGTTCAGTGTTGTTTGCTGAAGTCTCTCCATGTCCAGGGCCTTTTGGATTAAATTATCCAGGCCGTCATCGCCTGCTACCAGCAAGTACTGGCATAAGTGTTGGTTGTTAATCCCTCCTTTTAATGCGCTTTTCGCAAAATCTTCTAACTGTACTTTGACTTGGGATGCTGCTTCGCCATATTTAGTCGTGGCGGCTTCTATGCATAAAGACAGTTGTTGTTTTATGCGCGTGGTATACGCTGTGAGGGGTTCCATAGGGTACTGTCGGAGTGTTATTAGTTTATTAACTAACTCCTGATAAGTTTCCCTAGGCAAATAAGTGCGGTTGAGGAGCTTTTCGGCTTCCTCGAAGTTGGCTGGCTGACTTGAGGCTATTAGTTGGTATGCGTCGCCTCGAAGTCTGGTAGGGAGAATCTGAATAAAAGCCTCTTTTTCCGTTTCTGAAAGGCATTGTAGAACTCTACGACAACAGCCTATGAACATTTGCAGCTCGGTCGTCAGGGTCGGACTTTGTCCGCCAGAAAATATTGGGACCAGCTGTGCTGTTATTTTGGCGACTTTTATGTATTCGTCTGCCATGGCTGTGTTTAGTAGGAGTTCTTTCTTTTCCCTTGTTGTATGGCCCTTTTGATCTTTATGTAGGGTAAGGTCCTCCTCGGAATCTGTGAGGGACACGCTTACCCAATTCAGAAGTTCTTCGGTAAAACTGGCGGCAGGCGAACGAGTGTCGTCGGTTTTACAATTCTTATCACTACTTTCTAAATTATCTAAAATAGGCGTTTCGCTTAGAAGAGGGCGCTCGAGAGACTGGAAATTAGCTAATTCCTCTCTAAATTTGAGGGTGCTCTTTTTTAAATTCTCTATTTGTGTCAGGCGGTTTTTGCGAGTTCTATTTGACTCTCGTTCTACTGCCTGACACGCGGTGATATTTATATCACCTGTCTCGAGCGCTCTCTTCAAAATTGTATCTAAACTTAACTTAAAACCTACTTGTTGTTTGTTTGGTCCTCCTAATAGGGTGCCGCTCCTCAGTTTCCTGGGTGATTCTGTTGTTGTGGGTGTGGAAGTGTCGCCTGTCTGGTTGAACTGTGGAGTGTCGTTGGATCTTGATGCGGTTGAAAAGCCTGCTGTTGTTTGATGGTCCCTCGGTGGGGGAGTTTCTAGTTGACTGGAGTCCCCTTGTTGGCCCTCTGACATAGGGCGTATACTGGGCACGGATGAAGCCCGCGAAAGTCCCTCGATGTAAAAACTTTGGGGGGGTAAATGCGTGCTCGCCTGGAGCAGAGGCACCTATAGATGATTACCCCCGAGCGTTGATTCGTGGAGGATCTGGGATATTTTATGCGCCGTAGCTGCAGACGCTAACACTGCCCCCAAGTCAGGCTCGGCCTTGGGTTGATGGTCAAAGGAGCCTAGACCAGCAGTATTAACACCTTTTTTAGTTAGCGCACCCAGATCCTACCGGCTGCGCCCATTGTTATATATCTTTTTTTGGGGGTTTTTATAGATCTTATTTATATTATGTTTGACTGATTTAGTTTATTTAATTTAATTATTTTATTTAGTTGTTATATATAGCTTTTGCCACTTGTTAAATATCCCGTTTTTTGTGAATAATGATATTCTAAGAGAGCGCCAAGGAAGCTCACGTCACAACTTAATCGAGAACAACACCTTAATCCAATTTTGAGGCTTTTTGTTTTGTTGTTTATTTATATCTAAAAAGTACTCTGTTTTTACCTACCCGTTATAACTTAAAGAGCACCCTTCATCATTTGTTTTTTGTTTATGTATTGATCCACACTTCTCTCTCATGTATTTTTAATGTTTAACTGATTTTAATAAAACAATCCACTTAGATTTTAACTGATTTTAATAAAGCAATCCACACTAGGATTACAACTTATAAAACATTATATAACTTCGTAGTATTCTTAAATTTTAATTGATTTTAATAAAGCAATCCACTTAAATTTTAACTGATTTTAATAAAGCAATCCACACTAGGTATTTTTCAATTTTAACTGATTTTAATAAAGCAATCCACGCTAGGATTACAACTTATAAAACATTATATAACTTCGTGGTATTCTTAAATTTCATTGATTTTAATAAAGCAATCCACTAAAATTTTAACTTAAATTTTAACTGATTTTAATAAAGCAATCCACACTAGGATTACAACTTAACATACGATTTTAATAAAACAATCCGCACTAAGATTACAAATTTAACATACGATTTTAATAAAACAATCCGCACTAAGATTACAAATTTAACATACGATTTTAATAAAACAATCCGCACTAAGATTACAAATTTAACGCCGCGCCGCCGAGAACCGAGAATTTGTCTATCTAAAAAGAATACACCCGCCGGCGATCGTAGTTAAAACAACACTCACCGATCGATCACTCGATCGATCCTCAGTTTTCCGAAACTTTATTCTTAAAAGTCCTTCGATTGCATTTTTCCTCCGGGCCTTCAACCTAGGTGCAAAAGTCACCTGCTGGTGCTTGACCCAAGGTTGAGGTCGCCGGCCGCGGCCGGAAAAACGCACCCGTCGGCTTTTCTACAAGTGGCCTGAAACTGGCGCAATTTGCTTACGAGCTTTTTTTTTCTTTTATTAATTTCGCAAGGCAAATTGCGCTATATTTGTTGCCAATTTCCTTTGGCGTTTCAGGTTACACTTGGATTTTGTGCACGGGTCATTTACCGGCCCGTGCATTTTTTATGTCAACAAAATTCCGGGTTCAAGGAATTTTGGATTTGGAAATTTAGAAATTATTAGAAATTTTCTTAATTTTGAGGGTTGCTCAAAATTTCTACATAACATAGGCGACTTACAATGTGGAATGTCTCGTAATGCGGTGACTTGTTTAGTTCAATCTCGATCCGACCCATCGTTTAAGCAACTTGTGGAAGCTTATGTCTTCCCGAAGGTCAGTGGAATCTTGCCAAGTAAACCAATTGACCACCGAGTGCTACCATACCTTAAAAATCTTCCATTGGCCGATCCTAATTATATGAAACCGAGTCAGGTAGATATGCTTGTCATTTTGAATGGGCTCATCAAAGGTCCCAAGGGATATCCAATAGCGTTAAAAACTGCATTGGGCTGGATCATAAGTGGCAAAATGCCTGACGTCAATACCCATACTTACACCACTCCAAAGATCACGCTAGTATGCACCACCACAGACTCCGTGAGTCTGGAAAATGCGATAAAGCGATTCTGGGAACTCGAAGATATTCCAGCTCACAGTTCTGAACCTAACCATGACGAATGTGAAAAAATCTACGCCGAATCATATTATCGAGATCCAACTGGTCGCTATGTAGTACCATTAACCTTCCAAAATAATAAGCGGCCTGATTTAGGATACTCAAGAAATGCGGCACTAAAACGTTTACTCCAGTTGGAAAACAAATTTCAGAAAAATCCCAAATTAGCTGAAGATTATAAGACCTTTATGAAGGAGTATCTAACCCTTGGACATATGGAGAAGATCTCCTCAGCCGAACATGAGCGAGATAATTTCCCTGAATATGTTTTACCGCACCATGCAGTGATAAAAGATTCTAGCACCACCACTAAATTGCGAGTGGTGTTCGATGCGTCCCGGAAAACCACCAATGGACTGTCATTAAATGATACCCTGCTACCCGGACCGGCGCTGCAGAAGGATTTGTGCCTCATCTTACTCCGTTGGAGGAAATTCAAAATCGCTTTTACTGCTGATATTGAGAAGATGTATCGGCAAATATATATCCGACCAGATCAACGCAAATACCAAAAAATATTATGGAGAGAAAATGTGACCCAACCGATAGAGACTTATAGATTACTCACTGTTACCTATGGAACTTCGTGTGCACCTTTCTTGGCCCTTAGAACTTTGCAACAACTCGCTAATGATGAAAAGAAGCGTTTTCCTGCAGCCTCAAAGATATTATTATCCGACTTTTACGTGGATGATTTAATGTCGGGTACAAACACGCTCGAGGAAGCAATAGTACTACAAGAGCAACTTCGACAACTCCTACAGTCAGGGGGATTCAAATTACGTAAATGGGTCTGCAATTCAGAACAATTATTAGAACATGTCCCCCCCAAGGATCGCGAAATTTCTACACCTTTTCCTATAGAATTCACTGAAACTGTGAAAACATTAGGTATCCATTGGAATCCATCGAGTGACAGTTTTGAATTTAAAGTGTCGCTTAAGGAATCTCAGACTCCTGTTACCAAGCGGATTCTTTTATCTGAGGCCGCTAAATTGTTTGATCCCTTAGGATGGCTAGCTCCCACTGTTATTTTAGCAAAAATAATGTTTCAGCGGTTATGGATGGAAGGTGTAACATGGGATGAGGTACTTCCAGACCATTTGCAGACGAAGTGGTGTGAGTTTCGGCAGAATCTACCTCAATTGGAGCTTATAAAAATACCCAGATGGATTCAATTAATCGACACTGAAACCACCTATGAACTACACGCTTTCTGTGATGCATCTTCGGTCGCTTATGCTGCAGTAGTCTATGTAAGATGTGTATCCCCAAAGGGTGATGTCACTATCTCCCTTTTAGCCGCCAAAACTAAGGTTGCTCCCACACGTCAAGTTAGTATACCACGTTTAGAATTATGTGGCGCCGTGTTATTAACTAAATTAATCACGCATGTAAAAGAGGCTATTCCAGCAGAAATGTACCAAATATATGGTTGGACTGATTCACGAAATGTTCTTGCTTGGATCAAGGGTCATCCACGCCAATGGCAAACCTTCGTTGGGAACCGAGTGAGCTACATACAAGAACGATTAGATACCATTCGATGGAGATATGTGAAATCAGTTGATAATCCAGCCGACTGCGCTTCACGAGGTGTCGCCCCAGGTGAATTAAAAGATCACCCACTGTGGTGGACTGGACCTTCCTGGCTACAACAAGATGAAACTCGGTGGCCTAAAATTGAAGAAGTCTCTAAGTATACTGACCTAGAAGTTAAAAAAGTTGTCCTAAGCATTACTAAGGGAACGGAACTACAGCTAGACTTAATGAATCGCTATTCAACCCTAGATCAACTCGTTAGAGTAACTGCCTACTGCAGAAGATTTTACATTAATCTCAAAACTGCTCCACCCAACCGAAAATTTGATCAATTGTCATTGGAGGAGATCAATGATGCAAAATTATGTCTAGAGCGATTAGTCCAACGAACTCATTTCACTATCGAACTAGAACATTTAGAAAAATCTCAACCAGTTCCCAAGAATAGCAAACTATATAGCCTTAATCCAACAATAGATCAGTCAGGCTTATTAAGAGTCGGTGGTCGTCTACGTAATGCAGAAATTCCTGCAGATCAAAAATTCCCAATAGTATTACCGGAACACAGCAAATTTACAGAACTTGTCATTAATAAATGTCATCAAGAAACTTTACATGGAGGCACGCAACTGACTCTTAATCTTATACGCAAAAAATATTGGATTCTAAATGGTCGAAATCGAATCCGTCACCAATTACATGGGTGTGTCACGTGCTTCCGATACAAGACTTCAACGCAAACCCAGCTCATGGGCGACCTTCCCGCACCTCGTGTACGACGACACCGTCCATTTTTGCATACGGGGGTGGACTTCACTGGCCATATTACTATCAGAGAATCAAAATGCAGAGGTCGGCCAAAAACCAGCAAGGGCTACATAAGTGTATTCGTATGTTTATCCACCAAGGCCATTCATCTTGAGCTGGTTAGTGAACTCACCACGGAAGCGTTTTTGGCTGCATTTCGAAGATTCGTTAGTCGTAGGGGATTATGCAGTGATATGTATAGTGATTGCGGGACAAATTTCATCGGAGCTAACCAACAACTTATACAAGCTCGTCTTAAATGCGAATATGGATTATCACCTAACGTGATCACCACATTATCTACCAAGGGTGTTAAGTGGCATTTCATCCCACCTGCCGCACCTCATTTTGGAGGATTGTGGGAGGCGGGCGTGAAATCAGTGAAATATCATTTTAAACGAATAATAGGAAATTCGCTACTCACCTACGAAGAAATTAGCACGCTGTTAGCACAAATTGAGGCATGTTTGAACTCTCGCCCATTGTGTCCAATTAGTAACGATCCTAATGATTTGCAAGCATTAACCCCAGGACATTTTCTAGTTGGGGATGCACTACTTACATCGCCAGAACCAAATCTGCTCGATAATAAATTAAGTACCCTGAGCAGGTGGAAATTATTACAAAGATTACTTCAAGACTTTTGGAAGAGATGGGTCGATGAATATCTTCCAAGACTACAGGCCCGATCCAAGTGGGCAGAGCGTGCACCTGGCGTCAAAAAAGATAATTTAGTGTTAATTAAGGACGAAAGACTACCTCCTGCACGATGGCTCTTAGGGCGTGTCATCGAAGTACACCCCGGAGCAGATGGGCTAACTCGAGCAGTTACCATAAGATGTAAGGACAGCATCCTGCAACGTCCAATCACCAAAATCTGCTTATTGCCCATTATTGATAATCAAATGTCGTAGCACATTTACCAGTTAATTTTATATTTATGTAAGCAACCCTACACACCTTTCGAATCATTATAAATCATCATTATAGCTAAACATACCTTTAGATCACCACCACTAACCACACAAGTAAATTCCAACATTAACTGTACCTCTAAACTACACCTTATAGATTACGAAATTGACCAGTACTCAACCTTGTTAGCAATGAACATCAGCTGTGGAGTTTTGCAACTAGCCATCGTGACAAGTGTGGCCGCAATAATTGCGTATGATTGTGGTCACGAAAGAATCAATTTAACGTCAATTTCACTGCTCTCAGTTGGACCCTGCACCATTGAAAAACAAGAGCTCAAACAAAGACAGCAAGATATTCAACTACTCCAGATAAGTGAAGCTGCATCCATACAAATATATCAATGCAAAATCAATATCATCCAATCAGTACACCATTGTGGAATGTTTAGCCACCTTTCGCTAGTACCCGGTGGCTTGAGTAGCTTCATAGAAGAAATTTCTCGAGAAGACTGCATGCAAATCCACCACCACCATACATTTAAGCTTCCGAACGGTCGTATCATAGCTAACTTAAAGTCAAATGCGTCAACAACCCACGCTGAAATCATTGCAGGATCGGTCGATAATAGTGGAAACTGTCAAGGAGCTCAATATACTTCAGGAGCCAACTCTTGGAACAACGTTATTGTCACCCACGTCCTGGAATTCACGATAACAGACTACCAAAGCGTCGTTCGTTTGGAAGATAATATGGCGGTCTTACGAAGCAACGTTTTATGCCCGTACCTAACTGGAAAATGCACTGATCCTGATTACGGAGTCAGTTTCTGGGATTTAATTCCAGATAATTCCTGTGAAAATCTAAATTATGATGTATTGTGGCAAGGACTCGCCACAAAGATCGATACAATCACACCACACGGTGAGCAAGCCGTATTTAGTACGGTCTACTCAGTTACGTCAGGTGAAATCATATTTGCTTTGGAGGTTAAGAAGGCCGTATCAGTATGCAGATTTGATGGATATCAAACAGAACACCCGCGACTTGTGATCGTACCTCGTGCCTCTAAAGAATATTGGTTCACAAAAAGGGCTATTGATGTGCATAATCTAGATCTTTTTACGTATGTTAACTCGAAATTCGTATATACTGAACGTCACATAAAAAGTCAAGTAGAAAACCTATATTATAATCTGTTACTGAAAAAATGTGAACTCGAACGTGAAACGCTACATACACAATTAATTATAGCTCCACACCATCCTGCAGAATTCGCCTTAATGTATACCAAGGAACCAGGCCATGTTGCCGTCCCACGTGGAGAACTCATATACTTAGTCAAATGCCAACCAGTCGAAGTGACTGTTAGAAAAACCGATAGATGTTATTTAGAACTTCCCACGACATATAACAACAAAAGTTATTTCATAGCACCAATTACACGCCTCATGCTTAACCATGGTACAGAGATTCCCTGTTCTGACCTACTGAGCCCAGGATATTATATAAATAGTCAATGGTACGGATTTAATCCCAGATTACACCGAATGAAGAATCCACTTGAACTTATACCTTCCACGAAGACTGATTGGAAATATGAAGATCCAGGAGAAATCATACAAGCAGGCCTGTACTCAAGCTCGTCACTCGATAATTTACGCCATCAGATAATGTATCCTTCTGAACGCAGAGCCGTGGAAAATATAGTCACTCGGAGCATAATGGGTCATGATACAGATCATCAGAATTTGGAAACAACCAATTTATTCTCCGCCACTGGTTGGAACATGATTGAAGACCTTATGCGTACTCGATTGTGGGGTATTCTCAGCGGACTCGGACAGACATGTTCGATCATACTGGCCATGTATGTGATAATCAAATTAGTCAAGTTCGTGGTCGATCTAATTATCAATGTACGAGCTCTAAGATCACTTTATGGCTGGAGCTGGAGATTAACTGCTGCAACATGGAACTCCGCAACAAACCATATCCTCCGAAATCACCATAGATACCACCGGAGAGGCCGTACTGCAAGAAGTCGTAACTAATATCCCAACGACAGCTAGACCTGCAGCCATATCGCATGAGCAGGACCCCACTACATCCAATGGAGCCCCTACTCCTACAAGTCGACTGGCCTCACTATATCGGAACCTCAATTAAATCAATTAAAGTCTCTCCCCGTTCACCCTCCCATATCTATCCTTACCATATTCCTTAATCACCTTCCTCTTTCCGTTTATTTAGTATCGTTACAGGATCACCTCAGGCGAGTCGAGGCGCCTCAAAACCTCTCGTTCCAGAGCTACCAATTCACCAGTTACGGAGTAAATGCCATTGGTGTTATTCGGTATCATTTTCAACGTCATCATCATGGTTGAACCTCTATTGGTTCAAGGAGGGCAGAATGTTGATCCATGGATCAACGGTCACCAGAACATTGCACCATCAATCGATCAACGGTCACCCGAACATTGCACCAGCAACCGTCAGCAACTCGTGGCTCCGGTACATGCGACATCAAGGTATTTAACCTCAATTAACCATAGGCCGGAAACCACCTGCATGCCAACAACTGCCAAGGCCAGGAGTTCAACCCCCAACCAGCCACGGGCCCGAAATTATCTGCAAACATCGCACTAAGTGAGGTCCCTGGTAATGAGGTGATTATCGATCACCGGCTAGTCCATCATTTACCATCGCGGTGCTCGGTCGTCGTAATTATAATTAAATCAAATAATTAATTAAATTCAGTTTGTGTTGTTTAGTATCAAAAATTAATATTTGTTAAATAAAGTTATAGTAATAATCTGTGCGTTTATTATTAAAATAAACACCTTGCGAGCGAGGAATTGCTATCAAAGTTGAGTACTTTTTTTTGTATACAAAATTATAGGTATTAAAGATTTATATAGATTTTCATTTATATTATTCTCTTTATATAAAAAAATATATGTATATGTTTCTCGAGTGAAGAATCCCCTGTTTTTTTATGAATAAAGCGGTCACGGCAAATCTTTGGTTTTTTTCTTCATGTTTTAATTTTTATAATTAACGAGTGTTAATATTGTAGGTTCAAGGGTTTAGCCTAGTCGCAACAAATTTCGAAGGGGAAATTTGAAAATACATAAGCGCATTTCTTATCAATATGTGCGCAATTTTTATTTGTGTGCAGCTTTAATTTCCCCAGCTGCGCGCTCCGGCATCAACTCTTTTGGCGGAACCTCTATCACAACTTATGCATGGGGACATTACAAAATAAGAGAAAGTAGTAGTAATAATAATATGGAAACAGAATAAAATTTTATATGAAATATAAAATTTTTTTTTTATTATTGTCCAGAAATTTTCGATACGAATTTTTTTTTTGCTTCTAGCGAATTATGAGAAAATTTTAGTTTTTTTTTTTGCAAAGGATATTGCTGTTTCTTAAAAAACAATTGGATCGTAAGTTTTTTTTCGACAACAGGAAATGAATGACGATAATTTGAGGGGTATAAATTGAACTGATCGCTAATTCCATTTAATCAGTTCAATTTTAGAATTTCTACCAAGTGGTTTTGAAACATTACTTCGCTGTGAATAATGGAGTTTAAGAATTTAGTGAATAACACTTTAAGCAATGACTTCGAAATATTAGAGGAGTTAAATTGTTCTTTTAATTTTAAACCTATATTACCGATCAAGGAAATGGAGTTGTATAAGCTTATAAAATTTTAAGTTGCAACAAAATTTCCAAAATTCGGTGAAAAAGTGCGTCTGGAGTTGGAGCAGTACAATTTATTTCTTCCCGACAGATATAATAGGATGTCGATGTCAACAATGGAGAAGATTAACGAAGGAGGATTCTACATTACATATCAAGGCATTAGCTGGAATTTAACCAAATTAATATTTACTAAATCTACTCCAAACCCCGATTTTTATACTTCTTTGTAATAATGTATAAATAAAATGTTATGTTACTGTGAAAAAAGATGTTTTCTTTATTTATTGTTATATAATAAAAATTTTCTAATGACAAATAAATTTTGTAGAGCACACTGGCCTTTATGATTGAGACAAGAGAACTCTTGATGAAGAAATCGTAACCATGATAGTTTGGGACACGCTAATTCTTCTTCTGTAGGGTAAAGGCGGGATAGATGCCCCAGTGGGATAGTTGCCTCATTTTCAAAAAACCTAACTTCCCAAACTCGCGACTAAGAAATAATTGTATAACTAAGAGCCGCAGGCACTCCGCACCTCAGTTAGCCGCGGGCCATCGTGCGGTGAGGACGTGTTTCGTTCGTGTGTGAAATCATCTCCACGGTGAACTTGACAAACACGTCAAAGTTTTAAAGGTTAGTATTTGCTGTTGTATAACTTTATAAGTAGTCATTTATTCCCTTATATTATTTATTACGTCAATAAACTGATTCATCAAGTATGCTTCTAGATGTAAATAGTTGCTCTTTTTGTTTTTTATTTATTCAAAAAATACTTGGGCATCTATCCCTATCAAAAAGGATAGTTGCCCTGATTTTTCTACACCATGTATACCCATATGTGGTTTTAGGGTATATTTTGAACATATTTTTGTGTTCTGTTATATTTTTTATGTGTTTACATCTATTTGTATTTGATAGATTATCTAATAGATTCCGAGATTTTAGAAGATATGTCTTTTTGACATTGATGATTCTACTGCTAAAACACCAATTGTCCTCAAAACCTCATAAAAGTGTGTTTGAGCTTTTCGTTTAGGTATACAGTATGAAGGGTATCTATCACGCGCCAAAGTCATCTATCCTTTTTAGTATTTTCATGGTGGGGCAACTATCCATACGGGTAGGCATCTATCCCCAAAAAAGGAGTTCTACAAAAACCAAAAATTTGCAAAATCTGTAATTTGTAGGGCCAAAAATACAAATCACAGTTAAACATAAAGGATTAAACTAGCTAAATTCATAGACATTACATATTTATATAAAATTGTTTTTTTTTAAATTATGAGGATATTTCAAAAAATGGGGCATCTATCCCGCCTTTACCCTATCTAAAGTGATTGCTCCGTCTCCAAGGAATTCTTTAATTCAAACTTTGTTTTTCCAGCAAGTAAAGGTGCCACAACAGTGTAGAGGTAATGATATGGAACAAATCCGTCATGCCATCCGAACCCATGAAGATTGTGTTTTAACCAAAAGACTTGTCTTTTTACTTTTGGTGTTAAGTCTTCAAATTTAAACGGTGGTTGAATAACAAAATGTTGCAGCTTTTTGTCCGATGAGAGGACTCCCAGCTCCTTAACAATAAATTTATTTTTTTGGTCTTTGAATCCTTGGATGTCAACAATTGCACTCATCGTATTTTAAATAATTTTCTTGACTTCACTCGTCAATGGATTGTATTCGACTATTCGATCGTGGATAAGTAAACAGTAAGCTGTTGTTTTCGGTGGAATATTAACAGAAGTTTTGAATTCTAATTTTATATCTACGGGGCCCGTTTTGATAGCTTCGTTTTGATGAGAACAATCGATAACTGCAATTAGAGCGTTTTCAAGGAATTCTTTAGCTGAGAAGAGAGGTTGTGGTTGACGTTCATAATAAGATTGTCGAAATTTTGCATACATGTTATATAGCAGAGCATATCGTTCTCGATCAAACCTCAAATTTAAATCATCGTACGAGGAATTTAGGTATACTTTAACATTAGTAAGGTTGCAGTGATCAAACTTGCTGGCATTCTTTTTTCGAATATTTTTACGATCAGTTTGTAGAGCTAATATAACATATCTGGGTTTTTCCAGCTGGGCAGATATTTTAACTGACCATGTGTGATCAGTTGCTATAGGTAAAAGTGGAAATTCGTATACATCCTAGCTACGAAATGGGGCTTGAATTGGATGTCCACGGTTTTCAGCAATGATAGCTTCTCATTATCAGCTACAGATATATGTGGTATTTTCCATTGCAATTTAAAGATGATAATAATAGTTTCATCGGTGGGTGCTATGAGAGCATTATCGTCTGTCCTGCTTCGAATTAATATTAGTTCATGTTTGGCGTTTAAAATGATTTTCTTGTAGTCTTCGGCAAATCCTAACAGCATATTAAGTGGAACACAAAAATTGAAGAACAACTTTTCAGGCTTGATGGTTTCTGAAGGTGACCAACTGGCATTGTGAAGCATTTTGCTTTCATTTTCATTTAACGAGATAAAGTTCTTCAACGTGGATACAATTCCGAGGTTTCTTGTTCGATCGATCTCCACTCAATTTAATTCGTAACGAATTTCATCGAAAAGAAATGAGAAAGCATTGTTTGTAAGGCTCGTACCTTTTAATCCTTAACTTATGCCCCCCCCCTCATCCCTCCCCCGTACTAAGCTTACTGCTAGACATTGCACCATGACGTGGCAAATGACATGACGGACTAGTAGTACAAAGGGTGACTCCTGAGCTTAGCACTGCCACATAAAAAAAAAAAAAAAATCAACAGATTTTGTCCCATCAGTCTTAGCTACAGAGCCTTCAATATAAATTATACTCTCACTAGGTAGAATGTACAAATCCTGATGTTGTACTATAATTCGAATCTCATCGCTGTTTTTAAATGCAGTTAAAAATGGTGAATAGCTATTTCTACTTTTGCTACGCTGTTATCATAAGAAACACCTCTGTTAATATTCAATAGTTCACTCATTTTTTTAATTTAAGTCCCAGAGATATTAAAAATTGTCTATTAGCTGAGCTTAATTTCGGTCTTATCCTTGGTAAAGTATCTAAATGACTGGAGGGGTGGACAGGTTTTTCTATCCTTTTATTATCACTGTCTCTGTTATATATCAACATGTTGAGGTTTCAAACGCAATCTGACAGTAATTGTTTCTCCTCTAAAGTTTATTAGGTCGCCGTCTTGATCGACTAATTTCAACACAAGCGAACTTATCCTTTTAACATTGGCAAATAAATAACATTTTTGGGTACCTCAACTATTTTATAGCCTGGGCAGGCTTTGGGAGAAAATTCGTGAAGTGTGTGAACTGGTGTATTATTTATGAATGATCCTGATATAAGGTTGCACTCAACACGAATTACATTAATTTTAATTATATTATCGGGTAAATCTGACACATTTATTATGTTGGGATCCAATTCTCGTTTACTAAACCCTAGCAACGGACAAATATAGTGTGGTTTATTAAAATTTATTTTGTGTGTACTCTTTATTTCAGTGTTAGCTACAATAACAACTGATGGTTTGGTTATAGTTTTAGTCAAATCCCTTTTAATAAGAGCTGCAATATCATCAATTTCATATGAACCATCAGGAATTTGTATAACTCCATCTCCTACATGAAATAAGTTGTTTCTTCCATCTACATTCGGTATTGAATTATAAGTTTGCAAATCAATCAAACCGCAAACATAGTCTGTATTAAGATCTAAAGGTGGGAAATATTCAGCTGTTAGTACAGACGAATTTCCGGTTAAAGTAAGTGTTAACGACATGATCAAATGGTACGTTTAAATGAAATGCTATTGTAATGGGTTTGAATGCTTTATTTATACTTATATGTACAGATCAAATGGATAGTTTAAACTATCTACGATTATATAGGAACTTTAAGCACAGATGTCCACAATTTACAGAATTATAATTTTGATATGCTTCATAGTTGTACACTATGTTATTTCCTAAATACTTTAAAAGTTCTTTTGGTGGTGCAAGTTTCCGAAACTGTCGAAGTATTCAATATTAGTTCCTTTTTTATGGTATGCTACCCAGCGTGTCCCCGGACCTGTGGAAGAATCCAAATTGATGATTCCACATTCATTTCTTCTAGGTCTTTTGGGAAGCTCATCAATCATAAAGACTCCTCTGAAGTGTGGTATGTATTGAGCGTGCTTATATAAATCGTATTCGTTTAATGGACGATTGGGTAGCGTTCTCAGTAGTTTTTTGTCGATGGATTTAAGTAAAGTCCTAACCCCTTTCTATATGGTTTTAAATATAGACCTTTTACACTTTTCCCTAAAGCTATTGGCTCCATTGTCTAATTATGACGTTTATTTTCCTCCAATTGTTGTTTAGCCTTACTTGCATCGTTAACGGCTTTTGCAATTCCCGATACGCCACCTGTCAATGCGCCTAATGCAGAAAGTTCAGCAAAAATGGGGATGAGAGGTAAAACTCCTCCAGTTCTTGGTATAGGAATAATACGAGGTGGTTTTGTGCATTTTCGCTTTCCTCTAAACACATTTCTGGTAGCACCAAGAGCAAGCTGTATAGCTTCCTTTAAAGAGCCTGGCTTCTTTGTTTTCAATATATTTCGTGCTTCGCAAACTCCTTTTTTTAATGTTAATTTAATTTTAGGTTTTTTAGTTGAACGTTTTGCTTTTAAGCCCATCCCAAGTTTAAGTTTTGTCTTCATAGCTTTTGTTACAAGCCAGGCATTAAGTCGTTCACCAAATAATGCGTCACTAGATTTTACTCTCTGCCAATATTCGATCAGCGATATAACGATCTTCAATATTTTTATGTTTGTTATATGCAATATCGTGCTCTTTGCAGGCGGCGTCAAGAGGATTTATACCAGGATCACCTCTAGCTACTCTTTCTAACAGTTTAGTACCAGGAACGCAATACTGATAACCAGGCAAATGCAATTCGAAAGGTAAACAGCTTATTGCTGTGTTCAATAAACCTTTCCCCCTTATTTATGATCTATCATTCAGCGAGACGTTTTGCAAAAATCTACGTGTGTATTCTAGCTGCGATACCTTAAAACTGTTGTAAAAATGTATGGATTCTAGTATATATATTAGTTTTCACTATGAAATTCGTTAAGCAACAAGTGTGTTTACCAATTAGAAATATAGACATAAAATCAGAGGAACTTAAACAAAAACGCGGATCCTTATTACCCCATACTATAAGAGCTGTCGTTGCAGGACCTTCTAATTGCGGTAAAACCAATCTTATGATCAGTCTTATCGAGCAACCGAACGGACTCAAGTTTGAAAATATTTATGTCTATTCGAAGTCATTATATCAACCAAACTATGAGTATTTGAAGCAACTTATAACACCCATATCCGGAATGGGTTTCTATACATTTTGTGAAAATTCTGAAGTAATTTCACCAGAGAAAGCAAAATCAAATTCTATTTTCATCTTTGACGATGTTGCATGCGACAAGCAAAACAACATACGTTCATATTTTTGTATGGGACGACATAATGACATCGATAGTTTTTATCTTTGTCAAACATACACACATATACCTAAGCACTTAATTCGAGATAATGCGAATCTTCTTATTCTATTTAAGCAAGATGAAATGAACTTAAAGCATCTCTATAATGATCATGTAAACACAGACATGCCCTTTAATACTTTCAGAAATGTATGTGCAGAGTGCTGGAAGGATAAATATGACTTTCTTGTCATCGATAAAGAAAGTCCAATCAACAAAGGACGTTACCGTAAAGGATTTGATTTGTATATTATCATATAAATCAATAGCTTACTGAAATACTTATTAGACCAGTTTAAGCAGTTAACAGACCCGTTAAAGCAGTTAACAGACCCGTTAAAGCAGTTAACAGACCCGTTAAAGCAGTTAACAGATCCCGTTAAAGCAATTAACTAAAATGGAACACAAAGGAAGATCTGAAGTGAAAAATAAAGAAGAAATAATAAGGAACATTAAACTAGAAATATCATACGAAAGAAATTTCGGGCTATAAAAAACGGAAGAGTTGAAACAGAAACTCAACTTGAAGAAACATTTAAACCTATAACAATCGCGTTAAAGGAGTTCGTGAAAAAATCGAAACAAGAGTCAGAACATGAAATTAAATTTGAGCCCAAGGCAGAATATAATGAATATGATAATCTAAAGTCAACTCCCAAATCCACTTTTCCAAAAATGGAACCTACAAGTACACCACTAAAGCATAAACGATTTTCTTTAATGTCAGAAGATGAATTTGCAACACCGATTCGCTCAAGAACTTTAGTTGAAAGAGCTGATAGAACTCTTAATTTATCCACTGGATTGGCTGATAAATATTTTCAATGGTATATTGAAAAAAATCCAAAAATTGATAACACTTATGGAGTTTACTTTGATAATAATAATGAATGGAAAATTGGAGATTCAAAGGTTGAATATAATGAAGATAATTTTATTATTAAAGGAAAGCCTTACACAATAACACTAGGTTTACTCACACTTCTTTTTTGAAAAAGCCTTCGAAAAGTCTATATACTAAAGATGATTTGTCAAATTATGAGACTATTCTAAACGATACTAATGCTCATAGAAGAGGATATTCGATGGAAGAACAAATAAAGGGCAATATAGGTTCTAAGTACAGGGAAATTATTAGCAAGTTTTTATATAACAAAGGAATGGGCTTAATGCATTTACGTAAGAATAATATTGACCATATTTATTGGGATGATCCAAATGAACTCGTAGACCGATTGCGCCTTCTTATTGCTTCCCAGCATGCTGGGAACAATAATCATCATAATGAAATCATGTCAATAACTGAAGAATTAGGAGAAGCTAACATTATAGAATAAATACAATGCATCTTTCATTTTCGATTTTAATCAGATCATGAGCGTTGACAAGTTCGGGAGATTTTCTAAGCAAGCAAAATTAGGAACAGTTGGTGAGAGGGGTCCAACAGGTTTACCTGGGGAGCGAGGTCCACAAGGTTCGCCTGGTATAGGATTCCAACTTACTTCTGATGGTGATTATGATCTTAATCATAAAAGCATTAAGAATCTTAAAAATCCTGTGGAAAATGAAGATGATGTAAATAAATTATATGTTGATAAATGGACGGACTTAAATAACACTGCCATACAAGCGTTAAAAGAATAAATTATCAAATAGAACCCTAGTTGAAGAATTGCAGAAGGAAAGAAATAATTTAAAAAAGGAATTGATATAAATAAGAAAAAATATAGAAAAGGAAATAGTAAGCATATATAATATAATAAAAACTACAAATGAAAAAGTAGAAAATCAACAGTTTGCTAAGCAGTCAGTAGAGGATTCCCAAAATGAGTTAAAAGCACATATTTATGAGGGATTACGACAGATTTGGGATACTTTAAAAGGATTAATAGAGGTAGAATCATAAACAATTTCCAAGCACTTCATTATGAAGCACTTCATTATGAGTAAAAGACAAGTTGTAGACGAACTACATAAATCAGCACGTAAAAATTTTAAAAGGCGAACTGTTATTATTAAAGGACTGGACGACCTCTGGCAAGCAGATTTGGTTGAGGCTATAATGACTATAAATTTCCTGTTAATTTTTGCAAAACGTCTCGCTGAATGATAGATTATAAAAAAAGGGGGAAAGGTTTATTGAACACAGCAATAAGCAGTTTACCTTTCGAATTGCATTTGCCTGGTTATCAGTATTGCGGTCCTGGTACTAAACTGTTAGAAAGAGTAGCTAGAGGTGATCCTGGTATAAATCCTCTTAACGGAGCGATAAGAAGTGCTCCATCTTCGAAAGTTTTTTTAAGTTATTTTATATTGATACCACGAGCTGGGCGAGAAAGGACGGTCGCCCATGGCAGAGCTCCATGTCACCAATGGAAGGCTAATTCAAACCGAAGTTCGCCTGGTATCCGCAGTCCATCGTTAGTAGTACATTCTCACGCGGTACCATTCATAACTTTAGCACGAATGTTTACACATTAGGAATGCGGTTTTTATTGAGTGACCGGTATCGTTTCCGGATTTCCACTTCAATATACGGGCAAGATGACGAAACAGATGCATGTGCAACTGTAATTGCAAATCAGTCGACTCGTGTTCGAAGGCCCTATATCTATCCTATTTTGAAATATTTCTCTATTAAGTCGCGGTTCTTATAAGAGGTGCTTCTGCTGCCCAAATCCCGCGGATCCCGCACGTCTAATCCCGCATTCATGCTATTGGTGCCGTTCTCTCACAAGAAGAACATCCAATATGCTATGCGGTCACGGACCCTATATAAGCCTGAAAAGAATTATAGCGTGACCGACAAAGAATTTCTAGCTATAGTTTATTCGGTAAATTGTTTCAGATCATATTTATATTTGTCCATATGGAAATAGTACTTGAGAAATGCAGGACAAGGTTTTATTTTTGTGTTACCTTGGAAAATGTGTGCAAATGGGTTTTTCACTATCTCTCTGTAACAGTACATCTTCAAGAAAATTTGTACATAGAATTTTTGTTTAGAATTAAATTTTTAGCAATTCATTATATAAGCTAGTAGTATGAATATGAGGATTCTGGACCAGAGCACTTTTGGTGTTCTAGGGTGCTATGGGATTTCTGGACCAGAGCAGTTTTGGTGAAAAAGCACCGGAATTCTGGACCAGAGTATTTTTTCACCTAATGAAGTTGTTGATAGGATTCTGACCCAGTGCTTATTTGACTAAAAGCAGCCAGAGTAAAGTTGATATATGGAATGTGGTTGTTTGGGGCTGTGGAGTTTTTTTTTTCTTTTTGATAAGGCGCGAACGTCGCGTCGCCAGACTGCGTGGGTGGATGATAAGAGGTTTGTGTGAATGAATATAATTTCGGCGTGAATGCGAAGGTCGCTATGATTAGCCACATGGGATGAGGTAGGTCGTGGATGGTGAACAATTAAAAAAGTAACTGTATAGCTGAATTGATAACTTTGGAGTTTAGAACTTACGTCTATGAACTTAAATGGTTGGAGATTATATTTGCTTACGTATGACTTAAAGGCAAATTTCGTTCAGATATTTTGCAAGTAGCAGTACAAGTAGGTTTCGAAACTGCATATATTTTCTGTAGGAGGCTTTTTCGCATATGTATTCCTAATCGAGTTACCCATTCGGCTATACAGTTACTTTAGGAATCATCTTTTATTTTTCTTTATATACGAATGTCTATTGTTGAAAAGATGTTTTGGATAGAAAATATTTACGGCGGGCGAAAGTACTGTATTTGTTCAGCAAAATGGCTTTGTTTTAGAATCATAAATATTCGACCATTCAATAAAGTAAAATGACACCAGAAAATGGGAATAGAACTATCATCTATCATTTAAAAAAAGGAGAGTCTTTTCCAGAAAAGTTGGAATGTGATTTTAAATTCGATTCCGTTCAGCATGTTAAAATTGAAGTGACTTCTGGAAATGTAACGCTGATTGGGCAAGTAGTCGCTGCTGTATTTAGAAATGACCGTAAAACTCATGGTTCTTCAGAGAATTGTCCGTTTGTGATAATGATGCTGAATGGTTAGAGAAAAATAAAGAAGGATCAGACCGCGTAGTATAAGTTACTGCGCAAGTACGGAAATATCTCCATTCCTGGATGCGATTTCATTAAATCATCTATTATGTTCTGGACTGAAACTCTCACCCAAGGTCAAAAATATTGCATATGTGCAGCTGGTTGGAAATAGTTTAGAATTATTGGAAGGAAATGGTTTATGAATTGGAAGTAGACGGATCTATATTTAATTTAAGAACGACTCCACAGAATGGAGAATCAACACTTTTGTTAGATCTTAAAAGTGATGAAAACCTTCCGAAGCGATTCAACTATGATTTTAAATTCGAAAATTATGAACATGTGAATATAGAAGTGTTTGTAGGACGTGTGACCATCTTTGGAGAAGCCATAAATTCTAATAATTTAAGCCGGCGGATATTATACTATTTCTTTCCGATAAATTGTCCCTTTGGTAAGAGTAACTGGGATGATCGTGCTAGATTAGAAAAACATATAACATATTATAAAATCACATATAACATATTATAAAATCACTACAGAATAATTCCTTTAGTTATAATTGATGAATCGAGGTGTGCAGACGTGGTCAAAAATAGCAATGATTAAATACATTACACTCTTACTTATTGCTTTATGCAATCATTCCCACTCAATACCAATAGATGTTAATCTAACTGATGAAAATAATAGTAATTTATATTTTGCATTAAATCTTCCAAACAATCAAACAGTACAAATTGCATTGTCTTTTCGCCTTTTAATTCACAGTAATATTAATGAAAATAACAAGGAAATAGCTAACACAACCATTTTGAATTCTGAAAATCAGTATATATTTACATCAGATCCTACTACTACTACTACTATTGCAGCTCGCGATAAAAAGAAGTTTGTGACTGTTGAAGAAGCTATTGAAGGTTTTAGGCAAGAGCTCATAAGAAAAGAAGTAGAAATTGGTGGAATTATAGAAAGTAGAGATATTTTTTATAGACACTTCAAGCTTGAATTTGATGAAGATAAGTCAATTACTATCCGCTGTACATATGACAGCAATTATGAAAGCCGTTCATTGAAAATATCATGTTATGAATACCACGAGTTTGAAACTGAGAGAGTTCTAAGTGGAAGTGTGGTGAAGTGGAGTTAATAAGACAGCATGATCCTAACCATAAAAGTGACATTGAACTTGTTGATTTGAAGCAAAAGAAGCAAACATATAATATGAGCATCTCTTAAGTAACAGAACAATTTAGTTCGGTTTTGGAAGTGAAAGAGTAAAGATGGATATCGATCAAGAAGAATATGCTGACAAACTTTGGGACGAGCATAAAGAAAAAAATGAAAAAATTAATGATTTTTTAAAACCATACAAAAATATGAAACAAAAAGAATCTCAATTTGGGAATCACTACATACATAAGTTGTCCTTGCTCTAATAATAATGCAATAGAGGGACCGGATACGTGTGAATGTTACTTTGTTTGGAGACGTAAACATGAAGTTCAAAAACTTATGAAATTTTATCAGAGATTTACCAAACCTAACTGTGGACTATGCCTAAAAATGTGCGATTTAATTTAACACCAGAAGTACACATCATGTATGCTTGGAGGTATGCTTACCATACTGCTAGAAAGGGACCATGGAAAGAATATGCTGTTGATCGATTTCGCTTCAACCGAAGAATTAGAGAAACTGCTGAAATTTTTAAATCCGATATTAAATAAGACTTTTGACATATAATCTATTAATTTATTTTATTGTACATTTTTTTGTATTATAATACATTTTTTTTATCAATCCATAAATTGTCTTTTGATGGAAAACCTAACCATTTGACATAAACCTTATCTCCACGTCTTTTCAAGATTTTTTCGACTAAGTAAACGTGTGGATTTTTTGTCTTTTGCAATTCTAACTCGTAGAATCCTCCTTTGATGGGGTGCCCGTGATGGTCTTCTAGAAGATATGTTACTGGATTTGTAAGCTGAACTTTGCGAATTTTAAATATTTCAGTGGTCCAATATGGTGTATAACCTTTTTCGAAAACATGTTTATATTTGCTTATTCGAACAAAATCTGCAACTTTGTATTTAGATGGATGAGTAACTTTTATATGATTATATGCTGTTAAAAGTACTTGCTTTTCGTTTGATTTGTTGACATCGATTGGCTTAATTTTTGTTGTACGATGCCTTTTACGATTACAACTTAACACCAAATCATTTATTATATCAATCCACCGATATGTTCCTATCGTGCTAAACTCTTTCCATATATCCCTTTCAATGTTCTACCTATTAAATCGCTCAACTATTGAAGCCTTTAAGGGACTATATGTCGAATAATGATTAACTTTATATTTCTTCATCAAGTTTTGAAAAGGTGAGGTCCATCGTCATTTTCTTTTACACCTTCAGACCCCCTCTAACCTTTTCTATTCTCCTCTATTCTTCAAACCAAGCTTACTACTAGACATTGCACCATGAACTGAACGACATGACGGACTGGTAGTACAAGGGGTTACACCTAAGCTTGGTTTTTTCATATAAAAAAAAAAAAAAAAAATTCTATTAAAGAATTTCTTTCCATCGTCTGTAAATTTCTTGGTATTCGACCGTCTTCAAAAATAGTTTTCATTTCCCCAGGAACTTCATTACCAGTTTTTTTCTTCACAGAAATAACCCACGCATATTTCGATTAGTAGTATCTGAACGAAATTTGTCTTTAAGTCATACGTAAGCAAATATAATCTCCAACCATTTAAGTTCATAGACGTAAGTTCTAAACTCCAAAGTTATCAATTCAGCTATACAGTTACTTTTTTAATTGTTCGCCATCCACGACCTACCTCATCCCATGTGGCTAATCATAGCGACCTTCGCATTCACGCCGAAATTATATTCATTCACACAAACCTCTTATCATCCACCCACGCAGTCTGGCGACGCGACGTTCGCGCCTTATCAAAAAGAAAAAAAAACTCCACAGCCCCAAACAACCACATTCCATATATCAACTTTACTCTGGCTGCTTTTACTCAAATAAGCACTGGGTCAGAATCCTATCAACAACTTCATTAGGTGAAAAAAAATACTCTGGTCCAGAATTCCGGTGCTTTTTCACCAAAACTGCTCTGGTCCAGAAATCCCATAGCACCCTAGAACACCAAAAGTGCTCTGGTCCAGAATCCTCATATTCATACTACTAGCTTATATAATGAATTGCAAAAAATTTAATTCTAAACAAAAATTCTTTGTACAAATTTTCTTGAAGATGTACTGTTACAGAGAGATAGTGGAAAACCCATTTGCACACATTTTCCAAGGTAACCCAAAATAAAACCTTGTCCTGCATTTCTCAAGTACCATTTCCATATGGACAAATATGAATATGATCTGAAACAATTTACCGAATAAACTATAGCTAGAAATTCTTTGTCGGTCACGCTATAATTCTTTTCAGGCTTATTTAGGGTCCGTGACCGCATAGCATATTGGATGTTCTTCTTGTGAGAGAACGGCACCAATAGCATGAATGCGGGACTAGACGTGCGGGATCCGCGGGATTTGGGCAGCAGAAGCACCTCTTATAAGAACCGCGACTTAATAGAGAAATATTTCAAAATAGGATAGATATAGGGCCTTCGAACACGAGTCGACTGATTTGCAATTACAGTTGCACATGCATCTGTTTCGTCATCTTGCCCGTGTATGGAAGTGGAAATCCGGAAACGATACCGGTTTGAAACTAGTTTGAACTGCTAACACGCGACTGTTATCAGCTCCGGCCCTAGGATAGAGCGAGTGAAGCGGTCGCTCTAGGCGCGAAGTGATAAGGGGCGCCAAAATGAATGCGAAAAACAATTTTGATGGCGCTTTTTGAGGGCGTTGTTTGTAGCTAGCCAAGTCTGTGTACTCATCAATATGACTCGAACACGGCAGGAAGCATTGAGTCCAAGACCGATCGTACATGACCTTAGGCCACATTCTGCTCGAGATCCATTGAGCAGACTGAATACGGCGGATCTAAACTCGATAAAAACCGCATTCCTAATGTGTAAACATTCGTGCTAAAGTTATGAATGGTCCCGCGTGAGAATGTACTACTATCGATGGACTGCGGATACGAGGCGAACTTGGGTTTGAATTAGCCTTCCATTGGTGACATGGAGCTCTGCCATGGGCGACCGTCCTTTCTCGCCCAGCTCGAAGATGGAACACTTGTTATCGCTCCAAACATTTCGGGGGCTCCCACAGCTCCTAAAAGAACGACCTACAAGGCCAGTTAGATATTTTTGGATCCATGTTTCAAGGTGTCAAATGTGGTTCCAGTGAACGAAAGTTTTCGGGATTCTTCTTCAAGGAGGGCCCGTAAACGCTCGGATGGAAGACGTTGAGATCACTCCTTCATTGGGAGATCTCCTTAGATCTCCTGCGGAAGTAAGGGCACCTAATCGGAGAGGCGACTTGAAAAAACTTGGGGTGGGGCAGTCCGAAAACCACTTATGCAATATCTGGAAACTGGCTACTCCCGTGTAGAGGCTGGTAGGGTCTGCGTGGCCCCCGACTAACAAAGGGATACCGATTTTCTTAATAAGAGGGTTAGATCATCTGGATGTTCGCTAGGGCTTAATAATCCGGCGAAAAGGGCAAAGGCTTTGGCCATACAGTTTGAAAAGCCTTGAGAAAAGTCGGACGCACACATAATGAAGTCTAGAATGACTCCAAAGCCGACCTTCTGTCAAATAGCGGAAAGTGTCAGAATTGGCGTGCTCGGGACTAACAATCCGGAGACTCTTGTGACCACGAAAAAACTAGTTACCGTGCAAGGAAGTCTTATAGAGGCGGTAGCCGAATTGGCTCAGGGCTCAGAACAGCCCAGGCCAGTGGAGGCTGGTGCGCCCTCTATGATGGGCCGCCTTAAGCCTTTTTGCTGTGGACGGGAACAAGCTGCCGCGCAGCCTTTTTGTAATTGGGTACTTTCCGGTCCAAAAGAAGACCGCCTTAAGCCTTTTTGCTGTGGACGGGAACAAGCTGCCGCGCAGCCTTTTTGTAATTGGGTACTTTCCGGTCCAAAAGAAGACCCTAAGGGTGTAAGAGTGGAGAATACTCCACAAATAGATGACGTTCTCAGGATGCTGCAATTTTGGGCTGATGGCAGGAGAAGCCCTAATGCCCAGCCATGAAATACAAATACTCAAATAGCCTCCAAAGAAGGTGGTGCTGTTTACGAAACATCGGGGAAGCAGCTCTGAGAAAATATACTTCCTAAAACCACCATCGAAATCCTTATGGGGCTCCCACCCCGTAAGAGTTGCTAAAGAGGACATACATATAATCCCGTAAGGAAATGGCAGGCCGGCAGTACTCGAAAAAAGTTTTATCTAGGACAACGGAAATACAATTTATGTGAAGTGAAAGCGTCGCAAAAATTGCGCCGAAAAACAATCTCGCTTTACCCTCAACAAGGGCTACAGCCGAGGCTGACTGTTATTGCCAGTCAGAAACGATATCAGTTACGTGGTTGCACTTGATTTGAACTACTTGAAATTTTGCCATAACCTGTAAAAACTATGTGGACACAGAACACCGATCAATCAAAATACAGTTGTGCTCGTGTGTGGGCAAAGGTTTCATTTTGGTTGCTCATTATTTGTGCGCGTGTGATCATTGTGAAACCAGTTGAAATTGGGATTTCTAATCAGTCAAATCGTGCGCGTAGAGCCTTAAAGCCTCAATTGCACTGGACGCAACGGAATGGAGAGTTAACGGAATGGAATTGTGCTGGTTATATTGACGGAATCGAACGTATGCAAATGTCACTTTTTTCAGAAATTGTTTGTCAAATTTTGGACTTATGCTTAAATATTTCAAATCCGTACAATTTTTTATTATAAAGAATTTCATTATCTTCCATTTCATTTCTAAATTTTTCAACAAACTCTGACTTCATTTTGGGTTAAATAATAAATGACAAAATCAGCTGATTTTAGTGCTGCTTTTGACACTTCAATCCGTCGGTTCCTTCAAGTTCCAAAGTTTTGAAACTATGATCCGGTCCGTTCCGTTGCGTTGCGTCCAGTATAACCACTTCAATACAATTTCTCTGTAATGAAACTCTTTTTGACATTTCAATCCGGTCCGTTCAGTATAATTGAGGCTTAAGTCACACTTATACTGGGCGCAACGGAACGGACTGGATTAAAGTTTCAAAAATTACTTAACTAAAAATTTTAAGCATAAGTCCAACATTTGGAAAAACCTTGCCGAAAAATTAGGAAGTACAAATGATATTTGCATACGTTCGATTCCGTCAGTATAACCAGCAAACTTTCACTCCGTTCAATCTCCGCTTCGTTGCTTTCCGCTGCGTCCAGTATCATTGAGGCTTTATATTCCACAAAATCCTTAAATTCGTTAATTGAAGATATCTGCCTACTAAGCAATACAGGTTTAACTCAAAATGGTGTAAGCGCAGACTTAACTACAGTCAAACCTGGGTGAGTGAGAACTGGTTAAGTGAGAAAACTCTACAAGGGAGAGTAATTGCCAGGTTCCGTCATTTTAACCCTCTAAAACCTCTATTAGTGAGAATTAAAAACCTCTATAAGAGAAAGCCGCTTTTCTCTCGTGGACCTCTATAACTGAGACTTATTTGTTTGTACCTCTATAAGCGACAGTTTAGCGCATGATTTGCTAGTTTTTATTAAATTTCGAGGAACTAAAATGGCTGGGGTGACCGCACACAAGTCGTTTCAAATCATGTGTTTCGAGTTTTCCATTGGTTTTCTGTTATTTTCGTGGTACTACACATTGTTTTTCTATCACATTTTATTCGTACGGCCAAATTGGCGTGTGTTCTGACCTACTTGCCGAACTTATTACAGATTAGTGTATCAATTGCAAGAAAGGTTTAACACGCACTCAAAACAAACACGAAAAATCGAGTGTTGCCGTTAAGTGATAAACCTTGAAATTAAGTGAAGTAAGTGACGTTACTGTCAAAAACTGCATGAGCATGACTGTATCAAAACAGATGAACATGACTTTCTGCTAGAGGAAAATGAGGTTGAAGTTGGACCTAGCAATGAGGATTAAGCCAAGCTTGTGTTTCACGAAACCAGTATGCCAAAGTAACATTTGATCACTTGTGAGAGCACGTGTACTGACGGAATTGACAGTGAAGATGAAGCCGACCAATCGCAGATTTTGAATACAGAGATAAAGAATATTCCAAAAAAGTCGGATTTTCTGTTTTCTTTTTGTTATGTCAAATTATAATGAATAAAACCTATACAATATACATATATTTATTACTACATACATACTTGAATTTGCTGTATTCTTTTAAACCTGTATAAATGAGAAAACCCACTCCTGAACCTGTATAAGTAAAAAACTTGGATTAGTGAAAAACCTCCATAAGCGAAACAGATATTGCGGTCCCTTGAATTCTCGCTTATCCAGGGGCGGGTTCGTGTATGGCGAACGACGATAACCGAACGAAAAGAAATTGAAGTCGAAAAATTTTGTCGACAAACATTTTAGCGTCAGACGCACAGTGGGGCGAACGGCCTGTTTCGGTGAACAAAAGTCGAAAATCGAGGGTCGGAATTTTGCTGTTTGTGGAAAGCAGTCGTGTAGAGGAAGCTTTGGTTCATTAGAATCCCGAAGGACAGGTCACAAATATCGACTTCCTGTTTTTCTACGGCAGTCGAAAGTTATGGTTGTCGAGCAAGCACGCGCGACGCTCCGCTGCCAGTTCGAAAACGAAAAGTTAAAGTGCGCACCAATCGAAGACAAATTGAGGGGCTAAAAAATTTAAGCATGGAAATTGACAATGAAGGTATGTAGAATAAAAATGTATAGATTGTAAGACGAAAAATATTTTCCTTCTTTTCGAAAATAAATGTTGAAAATGGCACTTAAATTTGCACTTTTGCGGTCGAAAAATAGTAATAACATTGTAACAACCTCGAGCAACCCCGATGACTTTCACACGAAACTGTGCGTAATAGTATCTAGTTTAAGCCTTCATTAATGCCGTTTGCCTAAATTCGCCTAATGCATTTGTAGCCACGAAAAAGTAACACGGCGCACGGTGGAAAATGGCAGGCTCGTTCCAATGAAGAGAAAAAAAGTATCAATTCGTAAAGCAGATATTCAAACTGAATTCAAGAGGACTTTAGGGTTGAATATCGATGTTCCAAAACAGGGGTTTGGCAATACAAACGACGGCAATACAGCCAGACGTTTCTTCGATGACGTTTCTTTGACGTCAAAAATACTGAAAATTGACGAGGAATTAATAGCCAATTGAAAGTAATTTTGCAAACAATTTCATGTGGCTTTGCAGTAAAGAAAACTTTAAAATATATTGCTTGAATTTCGCGAAGAAATGCCTAGGCTTGTATTTCTGGTACCCCATGCCAACCTCAGTGCATATTGTACTAATGCACGGAGCAGAAATTATAGAAAGGGCTCCATTACCGATAGGCCAATTATCCGAGGATGCTCAAGAAGCACGAAATAAAGACATTCGTCGTTATCGCGAAAATTTTGCGCGAAAATGTACGCGCGAAAAAACGATGTCAGACATGTTCCATCGGCTTCTGGCATCTTCGGATCCACTAATTACTAGCTTAGAGAAACTCAAAACGAAAGACAGTAAACCCGTACCTTCCGAAGTTACAAACCTTTTACTTCCCTTAGCCGGTTTGGATATTAATGAAAGTGCGATTGAAACAGACACAGATGCATGTAACGAAGACGATTACGATTTTGACATTTGATTATATTATTAAGCTATGTAAATATAATACTTATTAGATATAATTTGTTAGCGTAGAAATAAAATTGACATCGCAAGAAACTGAACGTTCAATGTGAATTTTAATAATCCCATATAAAATTCGTAATCAGCGACCCCGAAAACCTTCCAAAACACATTTTCAGCGCAAGAGCATATTTTTTTCCAAAAGACGTCCGCCATTTTGGATCCGCCATTTTGAATTTTGGAAATTAGACATCAAATTCGTAATCAGCGACTCCGAATACCTTCCAAAACACATTTTCAGCGCAAGAGCATAATTTTTTCCAAAAGATGTCCGCCATTTTGAATTATGGAAATCTGACATCAAATTCGTAATCAGCGACCCCGAAAACCTTAAGGTACCAAGTTTCAGATCGGTAAACTCATTTTTGGACTTTTGTTCACCGAAACAGGCCACTGTGAGACGTTCCAAAATTTTGTCACCAGCAAATTTGCTGAGTATAAATTCCAGCCCGACGCTTTAGTATACACATTCCACAAAAGCTTTCCGCGCATTTCCCCAAGTTCTATGTTGACTTAGGAACTTCGTTCCACACGGACGAAATGTATTGTTCTCCTTCTTAGTCCAAGAGCTAGTGACAGATTTGCAAAGTGATTTTGCAGAGGATGGGCCTTTGATATATGTTAGATTACTTAAAGCACAACTGATTAAGACTAATCGCCAATTCGAGTCTACTTAAGTTTTAATTTTATGACCTTTTGAACTTGTAGATTTTTTGACCATGAAAAAAGTGATATTGCAGTGGATGGGACTTGGTATCTAGGTAAATTGGGTTGCTCCCACCTCATATTCCGATTGCCATCTCGTTTGGAGGTTAGGTTTGAATTTTGGGAATTTTTGAAAATGTCGGTTTGGTCCAGTTGAACAAAGTGATATTGCAGAGGATGGGATTTGGTATAATGGTGAGATAGACCACAAATAGCCCAAATTCGGGTGCCCATCTCATATGTAATCAAGGTTTCCATTTTGGCGGCTTTTGATTTTGTAGCCATTTTGGGTATGACCCAAGTGATTTTGCAGAACCCAAAATTTGGACCATAGGTTCTTGCTTTCTACCAAATGCTACATTTTCAATCCCATCTCCTTTCCATTAATTTTTCAGTTTAATTGAGAAAAATTGGTTGATTGACGTCAGAGCAAAATTCTAATGAAGTCCCCTAACTAAATGTTAACTCCTAAACTAATTATCGTAGACCAACGTTATTAGGTTCATATTTTAGTTAAATTAGTATTATTTTATTTAGCATAAAGAGCAAAAACTTGCGTGATTTCGTTTATAAGATATGTATATTAGGTTCAAAATATGAGCAAAATGCTAAAATATTAGGATTTTCCTCACGCTTTTAACTAAATACCTTCTTAACGGAATTCTTTTCTTAATATCAAATAAAATAATACACATTTATCTAAAATATGAACCTAATTATGTTGGTCTACGTTAATTAGTTTAGGAGTTATTCAAGTTTAAGTAGATTTTAAAAAATATATGTTTTTCTTTCGTAAACACCCTGTATCTAGTGGGTAGTGGGGATAGGTTCCTCTCTAGAGCTTTTTTTTTCTCCAAATACATCCAATCACCCCAAAAAATATTAGCCACGTTGTCTAACAAAGAATTTATTGAACGTCTGAAGACTCATACAACTTGCGAATTAGGGGGTATGAGTATTTGAAATCTTTAAAACGAAATAACTCATGAATGGAAACTCCTATGAAAAATTTGCTGGTTTTAGGGGTACAACCAATTTCCCGACACTTTTAAAAAAAAAAAAACTCTACTTACTGGCTTTAGCATTGCCTGCTTTCCACGCGTTCACTGGATTTGATTTCAACCCGTCCTTTTATAGACGGGGAAAAACAAAGCCATTTGAACTAATGGAGCAGAATGAAAGATATATAAGGGCGTTTATGAACATAAATCTATACCTTTTCAACTTCAAATTGGGACTAAACAATTTCAAATTGAGACTAAACAGTTTCAAATTGGGAGTAAACAGTTTCAAATTGGGACTAAACAATTTCAAATTGGGAATAAACAATTTCAAATTCAGAATAAACAATTTCAAATTGGGATCGAACAATTTGAAGTAATAAATGAACAACTATTAGTAAAGATTAAAGTATTAATTATTTTTAATAAGTCTGGAATAAATATGAACACAGATAAACAACATAAAAACATTATTTAAAAACGAACATCCACCATATTTAATGCATCGCACCTTTGAACATGGGCAGTTTTGTGCAATTCACAACAGTTTGATTTCTTTTATCATTAATTAACATGGTTTGTAACCGTTGTAAACGATATTCGGCTTGAGTCATATTAGCCCTGTCGTCACCGGTTAGAATTTGTAGCGTTTGAATTGCTAATTCTATTTTAACGTTAGCTTTTAAGCTTGAACAAGCGTGCTCGATAGTTAGTCCTTGGACTATATGGTCAAAGTCTAAGTCGGGAATGTTTTCTGCTTGATATTCTAAAAGTTGCTGAGCATAATTACGCCTTTTAATTTTATTTTTCTCGCTGTTCGCTCTTTGTGGTTCCTTATGCATATCTTTTCATGTAAATAACATACCATCTAAAGTTAAAGAAAGAAAATTTTTGGTAATTTTAACTTACTCCCAATTTGAAATTGTTTAGTCCCAATTTGAAATTTTTTATTCCCAATTTGACATTGTTTAGTCCCAATTTGACATTGTTTAGTCCCAATTTGATATTGTTTAGTCCCAATTTGAACTTGAAAAGGTATAGTTGGGCTATCGGATGAAACGTTTAATGTTTTAGAAGAGTTTGTATGTCAAATGTACACCTTAAAAGAGATAAACCGAGTTAACGATGGTAGAATGGCTATTTTTTCTGCGAATTACAAGACATCAAAAGTAACTGAAACTTTTTTAAAGAAAATGAAGAGTTTTGATGGTTCCTCTCTACCACCATGTAAAAGCGAGTTGACACAGCAAATAAAACGTAGTTGCTATATAGCTACTCTCTGGACACACGCCTATTTAAAAGTTCCAACGCGTTACAAACCAGAAGAATGGGGGTGGAAGCTCAGTAATGATGATGATGAGGATCTGAAGCTTCTATTCAACTGGTTTGATGGTGACGAGGTGCCACCTCAAGTGTCAGACGTTATTGTTGAAGAAATTGAGGAAGATGAGATATCAACTACACATGCTATACATACGTACATATATGCGTAACTAGGTTTAACAACTATGACCCTGATATCGATAGTTAATGAGTCTATCATATTTATGTATATAAAAAATAATATTAGTATTTATTATTATGAATATACAAATAAAAAATTTGAAAATTGGAAAAAAGAAAATCAATTTATTTATGATAAAATTATATCAATTATTATTTATCTGAAAATGATATTTTATTTTTATTTCTTCTTCTTCTTTGATCCGTTAGCTGGCGGTCCGAGCGGGACGTGTCCGCAACGGATACGCTGCTGTCGGTGCCGCTTTGAAAAATGCGGTTCCTTACCTAGTTTCTTCGGTCATCATAGTGAACGATTCTGGTCAACTCGGCAGGTCGACCACCCCCCTCCTTTCACACCCTAGGCTTGGGACCATGCGACGGTGGAGTTTTACTTTTATTTAATCACATACAATACCCAACTACTCATTATATCTTAAAAATATACCATAAATATGCTACCAGATGTGTATATACACTCATTTTAACAAAATTTAATATATAAAACTTGATTTTACGATTTTCCAACTTCAACTGGAGATGGCATGGGTTTCTACAAATAGGAAAGAGATGGGCAAGTGGAGAAGTATTATATATGTCGTAACGAATCCTAATGTTCAAATCCCATCTCCTGCAAAATCACTTGGGTCATACCCAAAATCGCCACAAAATCAAAAGCCGCCAAAATGGAAACCTTGATTACATATGAGATGGGCACCCGAATTTGGGCTATTGCTGGTCTATCTCACCATTATATCAAATCCCATCCTCTGCAATATCACTTTGTTTAACTGGACTAAACCGACATTTTCAAAAATTCCCAAAATTCAAACCTAACCTCCAAACGAGATGGCAATTGGAATATGAGGTGGGAGCAACCCAATTTACCTAGATGCCAAGACCCATCCTCTGCAATATCACTTTTTTCATGGTCAAAAAATCTACAAGTTCAAAAGGTCATAAAATTAAAACTTAAGTAGACTCGAATTGGCGATTAGTCTTAATCAGTTGTGCTTTAAGTAATCTAACATATATCAAAGGCCCATCCTCTGCAAAATCACTTTGCAAATCTGTCACTAGCTCTTGGACTATCTCGACCCCTCACTCACTTTGCCCTATCAGCCAGGCAACAGACGACACAATTTTGTGTGAATGGCCAAGCGCCGTGCGCAGGATGGTTTTTTAATTTCCATTGCGGCAGGTCATGATTTTGTTTTTTTCTTCTTGTTTTCAGGAATATGTACAATTTTTCCGATGAACTGAAATATTCTTTTTAGGCAACTTTTCGTGTTCAAGGCTATTTCGCTACATTTCAGGTGCGCGGAAAATAATCGATTTGAATTGTATTTGATTAGCCAAGGGGTCAGGCGTAGTGCACCGAAGTTCCAATTATTGAAGTAAAACTTCTTTAGGGACGTTTGCTTAAAAAAATTTACATGAGAGTGAATCAATTTCATTCGCATAACGCTCTCACACATGAAAAATCGTCAGAACTTTTGTATAACGATGGGAAATGGGGCGGACGAAGAGACAAGAGACGAAGAAACTCGGGGCTGTGTGTGCAACAGTTAAAATACCCCAGCAGGAAATGTAATGGGTTGGTAAGCGAGGTGGTAACGAGATGGACCCATTACCTTTGTGATGAAATCATAGGTTACTTTTACATAGGGATGTCCTAGGGCGGTAAGTACTTAGGTGAATACATAGATTACCATGCAAGGCATGCAAAATAAATTACTGGCTACATCACTTCACTTAACCACGAAAGTTTATGTTTAACCACCGGTTTTTGAACGCACCGTGGTTAACTACGTGGTAAAGAAAATTAAAAAAAAAAAAATCCATAAATGAGGAGTGTCTTTTCAAAAGGGGATATTTACATGTGATTGCTTTTTTCAGAAAATGAAGAAAACTGATTGTGGTACTTCCATAGGTCTGCAGAAAAGTAGATTATCTGTGTAGGTATTATGTAATAACATTGTTATAATAGCATATTTAGATAAAATATCTGACCATGTAGTTTAGAGCTACTGAATTTAAAAAAAATGAAATATCCCCTTTTGATCAGGAATTTTTATAATACCCCCTTTTGTTCTGTACTACATGTAAATATCCCCTTTTGTATTGTACATCTCCACAGATATCCTCTTTTGTTTGGTACATTATAAATTTAAAAAAACAAATGGACATTATTTATTTAGAAAACAACTTTTTTATTATCAAATATCTGTAATGATTTGGTAATTAAGTAAATATTAATTAAACTCTAGTCTCACCGATATCATCCGTTTGACATCCAGAATCAATATGCTGGATTTCTACGTCTTCTGAAGTGCCACAGTTTGGAGCATCTATTAATAGCTCTTTGAACCATTTCAGTTCGTCCAAAGTAAATTACTCCTCGCCAAACTGTTTTGTCAAGAAGTTATTGACATCTTTCTTTTTTTTTCATTTAGTGGACGTTGTACCAATTCTAAATCATCCAAAGATATGGGATGCCTCTTGCCTCTTATTAGGAAGGGGATATATTTTTCTGTAGCCTTGTCAAATCTATATGTTTCATGGACCTTTAAGTCAACAGTGTATGTTCTTCGGACCCGTTTCTTAAAAAAAATTATTCTTTTTAAAGACTGGATACCTTCTAATTTGTGGTAATAAGCTTCCAAGCTTTTTAAATCTTTGAGCATCCAGTCTTTTCCCAGTATTTTTAAATTACCAAATTTTTTGAAAATGTCAAAATATTCATCTTTGGTGGTTATAAAACTTTTTTTTCTAATTTCTTTCTCCAGCCGACCAAATGCCCGGTCAGCTGGGAGGAAACTATGTCCTCTTACAGGAAAGAACAATGTAACATCTTTGAGGTGTGGTGGGGATAGTGTTAACATGGTTGCATTGTTGCCTAATTATTTTTCTATGCCTTTTGGAGTTTTGTTTTAAATTACGTCATTGTCAATTTTCTTCAAATATTAATTCTTGTTAATATTTATCTATGAATGTTGTCAAACAATGAATTTGGTCGACAAAACAAGGTTTTTTTTGTAAATATCCCCTTTTGAAACGTACACGCTATTTTAGGTGCTATTAACTGGAAATTAATCACCTTTTCTTTCAGATTAAGTTAACGAGATTGTATATTTTAGCATAGAGAACAAGACCCCATACTCAGTTCGAAAAAAATAAAAATTGTAAATATCCCCTTTTGAAAAGACACTCCTCAAATAGTGTCGCCTATTTGCCTCAATTATTTCCAATAATTATTTATTTAAAAATCTCACCAATCCCACTTTGATTTGTTCATTATTAACATTAAAACAAATGTCAAAAAATTGGTTTTATTCTTCTTCTTCTTAACTATCGCTGACCATGCTCCCGAGCATGGTTAAAGTTTAACTACACCATGGTTAACCACGGCAGTTTTTGAACGCAAAAAAGTTATGCTCGTGGTTATGTTGTAGTTAACCACGGAGTTTTTGAACGACTAAAGTTTACCATAGTTAACCATGCTTAACCATAGTAAGGTTTTTGAACGCGCTCCTGCTAGGTGCTTACACAAATCATTGAAGAATTCGTGGGTTACCAGGGTAACTCCTCGCTAGTTTTCCCGCTGGGACACTCTGACTTACTGCATAAATTTTCTGGCATGTTAGCTACGTTTGTCGCCCAGACTTTGCTTTATCTCATTATAGGAATACAAATTCACCATGATGTAGAGGTGAATTATTTGAGATTTTTCTTGTGGTTACTGGCCGGGCTTATGCCGCGGACACTTTGGAGTTGACTGACATGTTGGAAGCGGCATATAGAACAAGAATTTTCGGCGCAGCCTGAGCAAGTGGATCTGCTTTTTGGCGTGGCCAAACATGTAGCACTGCCGGGAAGGTTACGGTATAAACACTTGAGACTTTCTTAAAATGCCAAACGATGTAAACAAATATGAAAAAATGAAAGATGAAATGAACAATACATCTTTCTTACGTTTATTTTGCTCTTTTAGTGACTATTATGTAGTCAAGAATTTTCTAAGATATTTATTATTAAATTAAAAATTCATTTATGACAATAAATTTAGCAGATAGTATACATCTCCAAATTGGTATTGAAACAACAATAAGTCTCGAGAAAAGACTAATTGATTCTTGGATAAAAGAGGCACTAACTGTATTTAAGTTTACTCATTAAATGAAAGCAGTTTTGTAATGAAAGAAATATTTCTCTTATCATTAACGTACCCACGCCTTCATTATATGGAACTAGTTTCACACCTATTGTACAAATTTGACAACTAAGTATGAAACGTATAGCTCGCACCGATCTTATGTGACTTGTGCGACTAAAAAAAAAAACATTGGGTTGACATCTATTAAAACTTTTTATCAATTAACCAAACCACATCTATTTTTTTGCGATGGCGCATATCGACATACTTTTACGTTAATGAGAATAATTTAGTCCATAAATTTATTTATTCCAAGGTAATTTCCCGACTTATCCTAAGCGCAAAAACCAATTGTATATTTCCTTCTTGTAGCCTCTGTCTTATCGCTGAAGAACCTAAGTACCGTAATAGGTCATTAAATCAATCAAAACAGAAACTACTCAAATTAGACATTCTAGCGCACCAAACCCACTAAGCGCAGCTCCTTGAGGTCTACACTATCCATAGTCCGACAACAGAGCGAAATTAAATTAAAAACGCTGCATTTCATAAATTCCACCAATAATTGACATATCTTGCCGAGTGTGTGTGCAATTAGCAACTTATCAAAGTGATATGTCTTTCGCGGCCGGCTTTCGATCCGTTGGATCAACAGAAAATGCGTGCCCACATGCCTGGCATCGCTCCTTTGTTCGTCCCTAGTAACGTCGACGGGAGTTCCGAATTACTTATCGTATTGCTTAGTTCCCATTAGTGGCAGCGCGACAGGTAACTAGGAACAAAATAAAATAAAAACTTAATTGCAGCAATAGATTAATTAGAAAATTGATTTACCATGTGCCTGCCGTTGTAATTGGTGGTATTACTCGGCTCTGTTAGGTAACTTGAAGCAATGCGGCTGGATTTCTGACATTTTGCGCAATTTACTGCCGGAGCAGTACCAGAACTCGCCACTCATCGTTTCTATATCGACGTACCTGTCTATTGCTTTTGCTATGCGATATCCTTTGGTATTGAGCTGGGATTCACCTCAGCGAAGGTTTCGTGCATGACATTATCAAGATAATTGCTTAGTTGTTCGGTCGAGACCAATTTTGATGTCACCATTCTTTCTATACGATCAAAAACATTTTTATAGATGTACTTTGAAGGCAGCTTCTCGGCGAGTTAATTTCTTTTAGTCTTCAAAGGTAACATTCAGGAGCAGAAATGTTCCCAAGAAGTTAGTTTGTTTCCGATAGTTGGCTAAATGGTTAGTATTTTATATATGGGTTGAGGAAAAATCAACGGGTCTTTTAATGATGTTCAATTTTTTTGGTATTTAGTTAGATACTACATGTCAACCGATTATATAACATTAAATTTAGGGGGTAAATCCCCTTCAAAGTCTAACTGTAATTATGTGCTTGTTAACAAGCTAAGCGATCTTCAGGATTCTGTAATTTCATTTTGGGAGACTCCGAAAAAGTAAATTTCTGCACGCATATACATATGTATTTCTTCTTCTTAAATGGCACTACCGACCTTATGTACTAGCCAGTGGCGGTTCGTAACGTTCACGATAAGGGAAACAATGCGCAAGGTGAACGATAAAAGTAAAAGTATTGAAACCTTTAACTAAATAAACTGAAAAAAAAAATCGTCTAAAAAATTTCGTTTTGAAACATGTTAGTTATATCGAATACTAAGTATACGAAACGGCTAATTTCTGTACACATACCCTCAACAAAAAAAAAAAACGACTGCTAAATTTTAGTGTTGGATCCGAAGTTATTTTTTCAGTGAACTTATACTTTATAATATAAACACTAACTGGTTAGAATTTTAAGACAAAATATCTTATTGAAATACCAAAATTTGACCTTAAATTTGAAAATTAATTTCCCTTTAATTTTTGTGCATCGCATCGTATAAGTGTTTTCTTTTTTAAAACGTTTTTATTAGCTCGCTTTCCTGTCTGTCTGTTTGTCCGGTACAAATCTTGCAATCGATTTTTTGGCTACTTCCGGTTACCCGATCACCCTGAAATTTTGCACACAGCTTCAGCTCCGATGACAATGCAATATGGTACAGTCATTATACCATTAGATCCATGGCGGAGGACTCTAGAGGACGGATTACTGTTTTCTTCACGGAACAAATTTTGCATTCGATTTTTCAAATACTTCCGGATATCCTATCATGGTGAAATTTTGCACACAGCTTTAACTGTGATGACAATGCAATATGGTACATACCTTTAGTCCATGGAAGCCGTCTCAGGAGGGTGGATTGAAATATTCTTCACAAACCCTTCGACATGGATATCAAATGAAATGGTATGATAAGTAGAACACCATACTCAATTTATCGTTTGGTCCATGGCGTCCAGAGGACGGATTACCATTTTCTTCACAATCCTCTATATGGGTATCAAATGAAAGGGCATCATTAGACGAATGCAATAAGCCATGCCCTTAGATCCATGACAGACTCCTCAGGAGGGCGGGTTACCATTCTCTTCGGAACCCTTTCGACATGGGAATCAAATGAAAGGGTCTCGACATGGGTATCAAATGAAAGGGAATCATAAGTCGAATGCAATAAGCTATGTCTTTAGATCTATGGCGGCTTCCTCAGGAGGGTGGGTTACCATTCTATTCAGACCCTTTTCGATATGGGTATCAAATGAAAGGGTACGATAATTAGAAAACAATAAGCAATATAGTAAACTCAATATTTCGTTTGGTCTATGGCGGCCATCTCAAGAGGACGGATTGACATTTCCTTCACAACCCCCTAGACAAGGGTATCAAACGAAAGGTCATCAAAAGTAATGCAATAAGCTATGTCTTTAGATCCATGGCGACCTCCTCAGTAGGGCCGGTTACCATTCTCTTCAGAACCCTTTCGACATGGGTATCAAATGAAAGGGTATTATAAGTAAAACACCATAGCAATACAATATACTCAGAAAATCATTAGGTCCATGGCGGCCTCCTCAGGAGGGTGGGTTACCATTCTCTTCAGAACCCTTTCGACATGGGTATCAAATTAAAGGGTATGATAAGTAAAACACCATAAGCAATACAATATACTCAGAACATCATTAGGTCCATGGCGACCTCCTCAGGAGGGTGGGTTACCATTCTCTTCAGAATCCTTTCGACATGGGTATCAAATGAAAGGGTGTGATAAGTAAAACACCATAAGCAATACAATTTACTCAGAACATCATTAGGTCCATGGCGGCCTCCTCAGGAGGGTGGGCTACCATTCTCTTCAGAACCCTTTCGACATGGGTATCAAATGAAAGGGTATGATAAGTAAAACACCATAAGCAATACAATATACTCAGAACATCATTAGGTCCATGGCGACCTCCTCAGGAGGGTGGGTTACCATTCTCTTCAGAACCCTTTCGACATGGGTATCAAATGAAAGGGTATGATAAGTAAAACACCATAAGCAATACAATATACTCAGAACATCATTAGGTCCATGGCGACCTCCTCAGTAGGGCCGGTTACCATTCTCTTCAGAACCCTTTCGACATGGGTATCAAATGAAAGGGTATTATAAGTAAAACACCATAGCAATACAATATACTCAGAAAATCATTAGGTCCATGGCGGCCTCCTCAGGAGGGTGGGTTACCATTCTCTTCAGAACCCTTTCGAAATGGGTATCAAATGAAAGGGTATGATAAGTAAAACACCATAAGCAATACAATATACTCAGAACATCATTAGGTCCATGGCGACCTCCTCAGTAGGGCCGGTTACCATTCTCTTCAGAACCCTTTCGACATGGGTATCAAATGAAAGGGTATTATAAGTAAAAAACCATAGCAATACAATATACTCAGAAAATCATTAGGTCCATGGCGGCCTCCTCAGGAGGGTGGGTTACCATTCTCTTCAGAACCCTTTCGACATGGATATCAAATTAAAGGGTATGATAAGTAAAACACCATAAGCAATACAATATACTCAGAACATCATTAGGTCCATGGCGACCTCCTCAGGAGGGTGGGTTACCATTCTCTTCAGAATCCTTTCGACATGGGTATCAAATGAAAGGGTATGATAAGTAGAATACCATAAGCAATATAGTATACTCAATATTTCGTTTGGTCCATGGCGGCCATCTCATGAGGACGGATTACCATTTCCTTCACACCCCCCTTGACATGGGTATTAAACGAAAGGCCATCAAAAGTAAAGCAATAAGCTATGCCTTTAGATCCATGGCGACCTCCTCAGGAGGGCCGGTTACCATTCTCTTCAGAACACTTTCGACATGGGTATCAAATGAAAGGGTGTGATAAGTAAAACACCATAAGCAATACAATTTACTCAGAACATCATTAGGTCCATGGCGGCCTCCTCAGGAGGGTGGGCTACCATTCTCTTCAGAACCCTTTCGACATGGGTATCAAATGAAAGGGTATGATAAGTAAAACACCATAAGCAATACAATATACTCAGAACATCATTAGGTCCATGGCGACCTCCTCAGTAGGGCCGGTTACCATTCTCTTCAGAACCCTTTCGACATGGGTATCAAATGAAAGGGTATTATAAGTAAAACACCATAGCAATACAATATACTCAGAAAATCATTAGGTCCATGGCGGCCTCCTCAGGAGGGTGGGTTACCATTCTCTTCAGAACCCTTTCGACATGGGTATCAAATGAAAGGGTATGATAAGTAAAACACCATAAGCAATACAATATACTCAGAACATCATTAGGTCCATGGCGACCTCCTCAGTAGGGCCGGTTACCATTCTCTTCAGAACCCTTTCGACATGGGTATCAAATGAAAGGGTATTATAAGTAAAACACCATAGCAATACAATATACTCAGAAAATCATTAGGTCCATGGCGGCCTCCTCAGGAGGGTGGGTTACCATTCTCTTCAGAACCCTTTCGACATGGGTATCAAATGAAAGGGTATGATAAGTAAAACACCATAAGCAATACAATATACTCAGAACATCATTAGGTCCATGGCGACCTCCTCAGTAGGGCCGGTTACCATTCTCTTCAGAACCCTTTCGACATGGGTATCAAATGAAAGGGTATTATAAGTAAAACACCATAGCAATACAATATACTCAGAACATCATTAGGTCCATGGCGACCTCCTCAGTAGGGCCGGTTACCATTCTCTTCAGAACCCTTTCGACATGGGTATCAAATTAAAGGGTATGATAAGTAAAACACCATAAGCAATACAATATACTCAGAACATCATTAGGTCCATGGCGACCTCCTCAGGAGGGTGGGTTACCATTCTCTTCAGAACCCTTTCGACATGGGTATCAAATGAAAGGGTATGATAAGTAAAACACCATAAGCAATACAATATACTCAGAACATCATTAGGTCCATGGCGACCTCCTCAGTGGGGTGGGTTACCATTCTGTTCAGAACCCTTTCGACATGGGTATCAAATTAAAGGGTATGATAAGTAAAACACCATAAGCAATACAATATACTCAGAACATCATTAGGTCCATGGCGACCTCCTCAGGAGGGTGGGTTACCATTCTCTTCAGAACCCTTTCGACATGGGTATCAAATGAAAGGGTATGATAAGTAAAACACCATAGCAATACAATATACTCAGAAAATCATTAGGTCCATGGCGGCCTCCTCAGGAGGGTGGGTTACCATTCTCTTCAGAACCCTTTCGACATGGGTATCATATGAAAGGGTATGATAAGTAAAACACCATAAGCAATACAATATACTCAGAACATCATTAGGTCCATGGCGACCTCCTCAGTAGGGCCGGTTACCATTCTCTTCAGAACCCTTTCGACATGGGTATCAAATGAAAGGGTATTATAAGTAAAACACCATAGCAATACAATATACTCAGAAAATCATTAGGTCCATGGCGGCCTCCTCAGGAGGGTGGGTTACCATTCTCTTCAGAACCCTTTCGACATGGGTATCAAATGAAAGGGTATGATAAGTAAAACACCATAAGCAATACAATATACTCAGAACATCATTAGGTCCATGGCGACCTCCTCAGTAGGGCCGGTTACCATTCTCTTCAGAACCCTTTCGACATGGGTATCAAATGAAAGGGTATTATAAGTAAAACACCATAGCAATACAATATACTCAGAACATCATTAGGTCCATGGCGACCTCCTCAGTAGGGCCGGTTACCATTCTCTTCAGAACCCTTTCGACATGGGTATCAAATTAAAGGGTATGATAAGTAAAACACCATAAGCAATACAATATACTCAGAACATCATTAGGTCCATGGCGACCTCTTCAGGAGGGTGGGTTACCATTCTCTTCAGAACCCTTTCGACCTGGGTATCAAATGAAAGGGTATGATAAGTAGAATACCATAAGCAATATAGTATACTCAATATTTCGTTTGGTCCATGGCGGCCATCTCAAGAGGACGGATTAACATTTCCTTCACAGCCCCCTCGACATGGGTATCAAACGAAAGGCCATCAAAAGTAAAGCAATAAGCTATGCCTTTAGATCCATGGTGACCTCCTTAGGAGGGCCGGTTACCATTCTCTTCAGAACACTTTCGACATGGGTATCAAATGAAAGAGTGTGATAAGTAAAACACCATAAGCAATACAATTTACTCAGAACATCATTAGGTCCATGGCGGCCTCCTCAGGAGGGTGGGCTACCATTCTCTTCAGAACCCTTTCGACATGGGTATCAAATGAAAGTGTATGATAAGTAAAACACCATAAGCAATACAATATACTCAGAACATCATTAGGTCCATGGCGACCTCCTCAGGAGGGTGGGTTACCATTCTCTTCAGAACCCTTTCGACATGGGTATCAAATGAAAGGGTATTATAAGTAAAACACCAAAGCAATACAATATACTCAGAAAATCATTAGGTCCATGGCGGCCTCCTCAGGAGGGTGGGTTACCATTCTCTTCAGAACCCTTTCGACATGGGTATCAAATTAAAGGGTATGATAAGTAAAACACCATAAGCAATACAATATACTCAGAACATCATTAGGTCCATGGCGACCTCTTCAGGAGGGTGGGTTACCATTCTCTTCAGAACCCTTTCGACCTGGGTATCAAATGAAAGGGTATGATAAGTAGAATACCATAAGCAATATAGTATACTCAATATTTCGTTTGGTCCATGGCGGCCATCTCAAGAGGACGGATTAACTTTTCCTTCACAGCCCCCTCGACATGGGTATCAAACGAAAGGCCATCAAAAGTAAAGCAATAAGCTATGCCTTTAGATCCATGGTGACCTCCTTAGGAGGGCCGGTTACCATTCTCTTCAGAACACTTTCGACATGGGTATCAAATGAAAGGGTGTGATAAGTAAAACACCATAAGCAATACAATTTACTCAGAACATCATTAGGTCCATGGCGGCCTCCTCAGGAGGGTGGGCTACCATTCTCTTCAGAACCCTTTCGACATGGGTATCAAATGAAAGTGTATGATAAGTAAAACACCATAAGCAATACAATATACTCAGAACATCATTAGGTCCATGGCGACCTCCTCAGGAGGGTGGGTTACCATTCTCTTCAGAACCCTTTCGACATGGGTATCAAATGAAAGGGTATGATAAGTAAAACACCATAAGCAATACAATATACTCAGAACATCATTAGGTCCATGGCGACCTCCTCAGTGGGGTGGGTTACCATTCTCTTCAGAACCCTTTCGACATGGGTATCAAATTAAAGGGTATGATAAGTAAAACACCATAAGCAATACAATATACTCAGAACATCATTAGGTCCATGGCGACCTCCTCAGGAGGGTGGGTTACCATTCTCTTCAGAACCCTTTCGACATGGGTATCAAATGAAAGGGTATGATAAGAAGAATACCATAAGCAATATAGTATACTCAATATTTCGTTTGGTCCATGGTGGCCATCTCAAGAGGACGGATTAACATTTCCTTCACAGCCCCTTCGACATGGGTATCAAACGAAAGGCCATCAAAAGTAAAACAATAAGCTATGCCTTTATATCCATGGCGACCTCCTCAGGAGGGCCGGTTACCATTTTCTTCAGAACACTTGCGACATGGGTATCAAATGAAAGGGTGTGATAAGTAAAACACCATAAGCAATACAATTTACTCAGAACAACATTAGGTCCATGGCGGCCTCCTCAGGAGGGTGGGCTACCATTCTCTTCAGAACCCTTTCGACATGGGTATCAAATGAAAGGGTATGATAAGTAAAACACCATAAGCAATACAATATACTCAGAACATCATTAGGTCCATGGCGACCTCCTCAGGAGGGTGGGTTACCATTCTCTTCAGAACCCTTTCGACATGGGTATCAAATGAAAGGGTATGATAAGTAGAATACCATAAGCAATATAGTATACTCAATATTTTGTTTGGTCCAAGGCGGCCATCTCAAAAGGACGGATTAACATTTCCTTCACAACCCCCTCGACATGGGTATCAAACGAAAAGCCATCAAAAGTAATGCAATAAGCTATGTCTTTAGATCCATGGCGACCTCCTCAGGAGGGCCGGTTACCATTCTCTTCAGAACACTTGCGACCTGGGTATCAAATGAAAGGGTGTGATAAGTAAAACACCATAAGCAATACAATTTACTCAGAACATCATTAGGTCCATGGCGGCCTCCTCAGGAGGGTGGGCTACCATTCTCTTCAGAACCCTTTCGACATGGGTATCAAATGAAAGGGTATGATAAGTAAAACACCATAAGCAATACAATATACTCAGAACATCATTAGGTCCATGGCGGCCTCCTCAGGAGGGTGGGTTACCATTCTCTTCAGAACCCTTTCGACATGGGTATCAAATGAAAGGGTATGATAAGTAGAATACCATAAGCAATATAGTATACTCAATATTTCGTTTGGTCCATGGCGGCCATCTCAAGAGGACGTATTAACATTTTCTTCACAACCCCATGTTTTTATATGAAGAAAGCAGTTAAATACAATCAAAAGTCAGCTGAGCGCTTTTCAGTAAAAAAGTACTTGCGAGCACTCACGAGTGAAAATAGTAAAAATGATCAAAAAAGAGATGCAGCTATTATTGAAATAAAAATCATATAAAATTAATTTAGCTTACTTCTTCATTTTAATTTTCAGGAATTTCAAAATTAAAAATATTGGTATATTATTAATAGGTTTAGGTAACAATTTTCCACATGTATCCGTCATAATATCATGACCATGTTAAAAAGTGATTGCAAAATGTCGCACACAAGACTAAAAAGCAGATAATAATTATTAGATAAAAAAACTTTTTAATATAACACGTTTTTATAACGAACTAAAAAGTATAAAATAATGGCACTAGCCCCATACAGATTTAGAACCTCAAACATATTCCTAACACCATACAGATAGTCCTGAAAATTTGTGATTGTGAATTTGTAATAGCTATGAAAATATTTGTAAGATTTTAAACGAAAAAACGTGGGGCGCCTACATGATTGATGCGAATGATTTCTCAACCCAGCTACTCTACCCTCTTTACTATTGTCTATAGCATGCGCCCCACGTTTTTTCGTTTAAAATCTTACAAATATTTTCATAGCTATTACAAATTCACAATCACAAATTTTCAGGACTATCTGTATGGTGTTAGGAATATGTTTGAGGTTCTAAATCTGTATGGGGCTAGTGCCATTATTTTATACTTTTTAGTTCGTTATAAAAACGTGTTATATTAAAAAGTTTTTTTTATCTAATAATTATTTACTTTGATTTATTTATTGCTCAGCGTTCAAGATTGAACGAGCATAATCATCACGCGGAGGAGCTGACAAATAATATTTTTATAAGTAATTCTCAAATTTATAAGTAATTGCCAATATTAGCCCGCTTGTATGTATATGGGTCCATGCTTTCAATATTTTTAAGCAATTACTTCACTTTTAAAACACCCCGTTTTGATGAAATAATCAAAAAATCCATCACAGCCAGCTAGCGAGTCGCTGGCTATAGACAGATTTTCAAAGCTTAAAATTCCCCTCCATTTGTTAGATCTGACATCCAGAATACCTAATCCTCGCTTTTTCTAACAAAAGCACATAGTCTCCACTGAAGGGCAAGAGCTTTGAGCTTTTTCCCCGTTTTCTGTTTATAGTCAGATTTCTGGGATCTAGAATCGCGGGGATTATTACACGAAAAAATAATCATGAAAAAGCTTGGTATGAACCAATTCGTATTAATAATCAAATCATAAACTTCAAGTTAGATACTGGGGCAGAAGCGAATGTTATACCGCTTAGTGTATATAACAAAATAAAAAATGCATCCCCAATAAATAAAACAGGATTTCGCTTACTGGCATATGGCAGCTTTAAATTAAACACGGTAGGGTAAGTTACATTAGAAATATGCGCAAGAAATAAAGTTAGTGTCCAAAAGTTTGGTATCGTTAAAGGAGATGCAAAACCTCTCTTAGGGTTAGAAACGTGTACACAACTAAAATTAGTAAATAGGGTGAATGAAATTAAAATGCAAACAAAAGACGATATTGTAAATGAATTGAAAGAAAACTTTCAGGGTTTAGGATGTTTTTCAAAAAATTTCAAAATAGAATTAAAAGAAATTGCAACTCCAGTCATAAAGCCTGCAAGAAGGATACCATTATCATTACATAAACCTTTGAAGGCTGAATTAAATAGTTTAGAAAAATTAAATATTATAGAGAAAGTTAATGAACCCAGTGAGTGGGTATCAAACATTGTAGTGGTGGAAAAAGCTGACAAAAAGTTAAGAATTTGCTTAAACCCACAGGAATTAAACAAATGGGTTAAACAAGAACAACATCCAACTCCTACATTCGAGGAAATCATGCTGAAACTGGTAGATAGAAAATATTTTAGTGTTTTGCATTTGAAACATGGATTTTTTCAAATTGCATTATCACCAGAATCGAGTAAATTATGTTGTTTTAACACTAGGTTTACGAAGCGCGTCAATTTGACGCATTCACAATTTCACCTAGAAAAATTTGGAAATCGGTTAGATTTATTTCTTACTACACATACTTACTATTATCTATTTAGCGAGACGAATACTTGTCAAAATTTATATTCTTTCCATTCCAATAAATAAATTATTAATTTATTCTTCAAAATGCTTATTTTTTCAACAAGCGTCAAATTGACGCGTGCCGTAAAGATAGATATATAAGAAATCTCAGTAAACCTAGTGTTAATAGCCTCTTCGGCTGTTCTAGATTTTTGAGGCTTCCATTTGGAATCAAAGTAGCCCCTGAGGCATTCCAAAAATATAATGAAAGAAATTTTAAAGGCATTGAAGGTGTTATCATATAATGACGGAAGAAGAACATGACAGAATTCTTTCTCAGGTCATGCAAAGAGCAAAGCAACTAAATATAAAATTTAATGAGCAAAAATTTCAATTCAAAGTAGAGAAAGTTAAATTTTTAGGACACGTGATTACAGAACAAGGAATTGAATTCGATAAAGACAGAATAAAAGCGATTGATGACATTGGAATACCACAATCAAAGAAAGATGTGCAAAGATTACTAGGCATGATCAATTATATGCAAAGAACTATACCAAATTTAGCAAAGACATCCTCCCCACTACGGGAACTAATAAAAAAAAATAAAATTTTTCAATGGCAATCAATTCACACAAATGCTTAGAAAACATAAAAAAACTGATTATTAACGCACCATAATTAAGACATTTTGATCCCAATAAACACATTACCATACAAGCAGACAGTAGCAAGGAGGAAGTAGGAAGGCTGTTGTCTTTTACAAGAAGGCAAACCGGTCGCTTTTGCGTCAAAAAGTCTTACAGATTGTGAAAAGAGATATGCGCAAATTGAAAAGGAAATGCTTTCAATTTGCTTTGCTTGCAAAAAGTTTCATAACTGGATATATGGAAGGCGGATTACTGTGGAAACTGATCACAAACCTTTACTGGGCATTATGGCCAAAGATTTTAACAAGATTGCTTCAGCTAAGCTTCAAAGATTAAAAATTAAATTATTAAATTACGACATTGAATTAAAATTCATTCCAGGGACCAAGATGTATATTGCAGATTTATTATCCAGACAATACGGCAATAATCGAAATGAGACGATAAAAGGTTTTAGCGAAGTGGTGCACTCAATCAATGTAAAGCAAAAGCTTGAAATATTTAAAATAGAGACGAATAAGGAACCGCAATTATCACATTTAAAGAAAATTATTCTGGAAGGTTGGCCCAAAACCAAAAAACACCTCCCAGAAAATTTAAAACCATATTGGAAATTTCGAGATGACTTACAAGTGGAAAATAACATAATATTCCTGAACGAAAAAATTTGGGTGCCAATTGTACTTAGAAGAGATATGCTAAATTTATTACATAAAACACATATGGGAATCGAAAGAACTAAAAGCAGAGCAAGATAACTTTTTTACTGGCCAGGAGTCAATACTGATATAGAGGAGTTAATTTCAAGATGCAAAATTTGTCAGTCATTTAGAAGTTCGCAAAGAAGAGAATGTTTATTCCCGCATGATATCCCACAATACCCTTTTCTGAAAATTGGAATGGATATTTTTGAATTCAAAAATAAAGATTATTTAGCCATTATCGATTATTACACAAAATACTTAGAAATTAAAAATTTGAACAGTAAAACCGCAAAAGAAATAATATCAAAACTAAAAGAAACATTTGCAGCCCATGGAATACCTAAAGAAATTATCTCTGACAATGTTCCCTTTAACAGTTACGAATTTAAGGAATTTGGTAGAGAATTAGATATAAAAATTACTACAGTAAACCCAAGATATCCAAGATCAAACGGATTAGCGGAAAGAGCCGTACAAATAGCAAAGAATTTAATGAGAAAAGCGGACGATAACAAAGAGGAACTATGGATTTACTTATCAGAATATAGGAACGCACCTCTAAAAGATTTGGACGTATCACCAAACAAGCTTATAATGGGCAGGACCACTAGAACACTACTACCAGCCAAGAACTCACATTTTAAAATAACGAGTACTCCGAATATAGAGACTAACTTCAAACTAAAGCAAGATAAAAACCGATTATACTATAATAGAGGAACAAGAGATGAAAAACATTATTCAGTCGGTGAAAAAATACTGTATAGGAGTGGTAATAGGTGGGTCGAAGCCATAATTTTAGAACATGCAGGAACACCTCGTTCATTCTGGATTAAGATATTAAGCAACAACAAGATTATAAGGCGGAACACCCACTGTTTTCAAAAATCTTATTAAATAATAAACATTTTTTTTTTCTTAAACTGAATATTTTATTATAAAAGAATTCAAATAATAATAATGTTAGACTAGTGTTAAATAGTTTTTTATATATAAAGTAAAATTGTAATCTTTTTATATGAAGTATAATTATAATTTAATAGTTACGACAATAAGAACAAAATACAACAAAATAGTTATATAATTACAATAATCAAAAAGGAAGAGAAGAATAAAGTTAAATACATTAGGTATATTAAATTTTGGCAAATGCAAATAATAGTGTTTGAATAATGTTAAATAACTTTTATAAAGACTGGAGACAAGCTGCGGAGCAGAGAGACGTCTGGAGGAAGAAGCTGAAGGAGGCCAAGGCTCGAATTGGGCCGTAGAGCCATCGAAGAAGAAGAAAAACTTTTATAAAGTATAAATATAATAAATAAGAAAAAATTAATAAATTTAAAAATGAACTTTAGAATTTCCACAAATGAAAAGGAAAAGAAGGATGTAGAAAAAAATATTAATGTTTAAAAATTATGTAAAATAAAAAAAAGGAAGATGTAATATATGTATGTCACTAACACATATACATGAAATGTAATAAGCAATAACAGGTCTCGGTTGAACAAGACCTCAGTTAATAAGCAACTCGGATTCAATAAACATCATGAAGTAAACCAAATTGTTTCATTAAAATAGCACAATGTGTTATGGACTTATCGATGGATCTGTGAACGCTTGTGTGTCGTCACACTGCTTCCTTTTGAACCACGCGTTTATCGTGTTACAAAACTGACCATATAGTAAGACTTGTCGTCTCTCTTTATTACCAGATGAGGTCTTGTGGGGTTTCGTGCCCCGTTCACCCTTATGACCCCGTGGTTGTATGTGTTTAAATACTTTTGTTTGAAAATTTTATTTATTTATTTGTTTATTTGCCAAACAAGGCATAAGGTAAATCTACCATATTCCGGGCTTTTACGGGGTTTTGAAAATTGTATATTATTTTGTAACTGTTGGAGTGAAGGTAGCCATGTGAAAAGTGTTTGATGATAATTATATAACTGTTCTTTTGAGAATTTTATTCATTCCAGGCATATTAAATGGCCCACTATGATTTGTATTGATAAAATTAGAAACCACTTTTTTGTCCCTAATTCCGTCCTACAAAATTCAACTTTGTAGCGAATTCCGTGTTAATAATTTTAAATTACAGTTCTGCAAATAACATGAACGATAAGTGCTTATGTATTTAATTTTTTAAAGATTTAAGTGACTCCGACATCCGACTAATACTAGGATTGCTTTTTGAAAATCTCTCATTCCAGTGCCTGCCTGGACTTTTTAGCTAATTTAAAAAAAAAGAATGAGCAGCTATTCTTTTTATTTTAATGTAGAGGCTCTGTATATTATCATAGTTCCACGCTGGATAGACTCCAAACCTTTGCAAACTGTTCTTCAGTGTATTTTTTTGGTCATTTTTACATGGGAAACAGGTGTCTGAACGAACTTGATGTCAGTAAATGTACTAACTCGAGCAATATACCCTCTATGGTTCAAAGGAAATGTGCGTAACCTCTGCGCAAACTTTTTCTCCTGTAATATTTCTCCGGAATCAATCCAGACCATCGGAAGATAACTCAAGTTTAGTCCATACAGAAAAAATGTGAATCTAACGACCCTACCGCCCAATAGTAATTTACTTCTATTATCTCCAAAATGATGGAGGCAATAATCTAACGATATTATACACGACAAGCGTTTTTCGTCGTTCTGTCGGAGCATCTCAAACAGAATATTCATCGTTTTGTTGGGTTTGGTCTGGTTGCTCTAGTTATCGCCAAGGCTTTCGACAGAGTATGGCTGTTTAGACACTTGCCATAATATGTCCGAAGGCATAGTTGGCACTATGAAAAATATGTCAAGAAAATCCGAGTAGGCGACGCAAAGAAATTTAGGATATAAAAGGCGATCCGGAGCGTCAAAAAATCAGTCAACAACAATTAGTTTCAGCATCAAGTTGTCAAGCCAAGAGTTTTTTTGCAGTCCTTAATAATTTTGTTTATTCTTAGTATATTAAGTCCATTGTTGAAGGTATGTTTTTTGGCACATACATGTCATTCCAATGACATTGTGCCCACACTACACAACTAATCATTATGAGCTGCGGCACATACATGTTAGGTCACCGACATCGTGTGGCAATTTATATAATATCGTTCGAAATGTGATAGTTCCAAACGTGACTACTATGTGTTCCAAGGACCACTATCCAGAGCAAACTCAGAGAAGAAGACGTTATGGAAATGGGAAAGAAATGGATAATTTACTAAAACTCTGTATTGGTTGGTGAACTTAATTTGTTTATTATTTGTCTTGGTTTATTTATTTATTCTTTAACATATCAAAAAAAAAAACGAAACAATAAAAAAAACTGCTGCTCTGGCTCTGAAAGAAAACTAGTTTCCTTGGCACGATGCCGGAGGTCCGACATGTATGTGCCAGGGATCCTAGTGATTAATAAAAGTGTACTGTGTAGGCACGATGTCATATAATGACATGTATGTGCTTAAATCATACAACATACCTTCCAAAGAGTAAATTATTTAATAATAAACTAATAAACAAAAGGAAACGCTTGAACTTCTTGATGTTTTCAATAACTGTGGTTGACTGAAATATTGGGGCTCCGGCTCGCCTTTTATACAAGGGGCATCCCAAACTCTGCCTACTTAAAAGGCTTTCCATGCATTCCTGTGTAAAAGACAGAAGGTACTTGAGTCCATCTCTGACATTGTGTCAACAAGTCAGCAGTCACAACCAACTCGGACAAAACCCACTACAAAGGTTCACCACTCAATCAAGGGGAATCAATGTCCAGCCTGTCGGGAATGTCACTGGCTTCAGAGATGCCCTAAATATATTAATATGGACCCAACGGCAAGACGAAAGGTAGTGAGGACAGCGGGACACTGCTTCAATTGCGTGTCGAAAAACCACACGACGAATCAGTGCAAAAGCAAATTTAGATGTTTGAAGTGCAAGGAAAAACATCATACGACCTTGTATGAAGAGACGAAGAAGTCTTACTCAGATCCAAATTCACAACAACCAAGGGACGTAATCACAACTACGTCACAATCACAACATGATCAAACGAGTCAAAGACCAAACGATGCAACTATATCGTCACATCAACGAACCACCCACCAGGCCCACAGGTGGTTCAAACAATGTGCAAGCCTTCATCGCAAGAGAGGGATCGCACACGTTGCTATCAACAGCCTTGGTACTCACAAGGGGGAGCAACGGACGGCAACATACTATCAGATGCCTATTGGATAATGGCTCGGAATCATCCTTTATTAACCAGAGTACATGCAAGAAACTAGGAGTGACTTGTAGCCCGACAGCGGTCAACATATATGGTCTGGACACAAGGTCAACAGGAAAGTCAACAAAGCAAACTAGGATTATGCTGGAAGCAATAAACGCTAGCAGATTTCAGATGGCCCAAACGTTTCTAGTGGTCAACAGTATAACCGAAAGCCTACCTAAGACAGCGATTTCAGAGCAAGGGTACAACCATTTGCATGGTCTGGAACTGGCGGACCCAGGATAGTGGAAGCCGGGCAACCTCGATGCTTTGCTGGATGCTGATGCATATGCTAGGATAGTTCAAGATGGTGTCCGACAAGGTGCAGAAGCAGAGCCCGTGGCAGTAAACACAAGGTTTGGATGGGTAGTAATTGGACCTACACGCGAGATGTCGAATACTACAGCCAACAATTTTACGATTCAAACCACGAACGAGGATCTCAGCAATCAACTTAAACAATTCTGGGAAGAAGAGGAGATCATTCACCACCAATTCTGAGTCAAGAAGAGCAAGAATGCTCGGACTATTATACAAAAACCCATCGACGGCTAGAGAATGGGCAATACCAAGTCAATCTCCCATTAAGGCAAAACGAGGAGCCCAACTTAGGCAACTCACGTGGGCTGGCCCTCAAGCGGCTGCATTGTGTGGAAAGACGGCTCAATAGCAGCCCTCAACTAAGAAAAGACTATGAAGCCTGTTTACAGGAATACATCCTATCTCCTCCATCAGTGGATGGTTCGAGCCATCAGGCAGTTCAAAAAACAAAACAGAATATCCGAAGGCGTTGCCAGAACAAACCAAATATACGAAGTCGACACTAGAGGAACCGGCTCGGATTAATGGAAGGACCATCTCATCCTTGCAGAAATTAAGAACAACAACCACGCTGAAGGAACTGAGGACGAGGATGACCAACGATTTCCAGCGATTTACGACTCGGGAAGGGAGTAACATTTTCCTTCTAAGCCAAGTAATAGAAAAACTGAACATTGGAAAAATCCAGAAGCGGAAGGGAAGAGAGCAAACTATCAACCTTCCGGGACGATACCAAGTGAAGGTGAAGGTCAAGGTGAATGGTGGCCCCACTACCGGAAACGAGGAATATCAAAAGGAAGAAAATGTTGATCTAATTGATCAAGATTAGAACAACGCGGGGGAGTATGTTTAGACACTTGCCATAATATGTCCGAAGGGGACAAGTAGGAAAAATATGTCAGGAAAATCCGAGTAGGCGACGCAAAGAAATTTAGGATATAAAAGGCGATCCGGAGCGTCAAAAAATCAGTCAACAACAGCATCAAGTTGTCAAGCCAAGAGTTTTTTTTGCAGTCCTTAATAATTTTGTTTATTCTTAGTACGTTAAGTCCATTGTTGAAGGTATGTTTTTTTGGCACATACATGTCATTCCAATGACATCGTGCCCACACTACACCACTAATCATTAGGAGCTGCGGCACATACATGTTGGGTCACCGACATCGTGCCAAGGATCCTAGTTTTTTCCTTTTCAGCAGTTTTTTTGGCTTGCTCATGTGCAGCCAATACCGAAAAAAAGTAACTCCAGCCTTCCCTCCAACTACCGCCTAATAGCAATCACTTCTATCCTCTCCAAAACCATGGAGACGATAATTAACAAAAAGCTAATGGGATACCTAGAATCCAACCAACTTATAAGCGACAAACAATACGGCTTCCGACAAAAAAGATCCACCGGTGATCTTTTAGTCTGCCTTACAGAACGCCTCAACCGAAGTTTGCATGGATCTGGTGAATCTAGTTTGGTTGCTTTAGATATCTCCAAAGCTTTTGATAGAGTATGGCACTCAGCCTTGTTAGCTAAACTCAAAGCAATTGGAATAGACTCGCTTCTGTATAAGTGGGTTGAGAGTTTCCTCTCCGGCCGTTCAATTAAGGTAGTTTTGGATGGCGTCAAATCTGAATCTCACCCCATCTCTGCGGGGGTCACCCAGGGGTCAATTTTATCACCGGCCCTATTTCTCATCTTTATAAATGACCTTCTTTCAATCCCCTCTAACCCACTTCTCAGCTTCGCTGACGACGGTACTTTACGTTACTCGTACAGCTTCGATACAAGACAGACACATGCCAGATCCTGTCTTGATGATCGTGAACTAATGTTCAACTCTATTAAGAACGACATTGAACTTATTAAAGAGTGGGGAAAAAAGAATCGTGTCGAATTCAACCCCTCCAAAACCAAGTACTGTCTTATTTCAAAGAAAAAGATCAACACCTCACCATCCTTGACAGTGGATAACGTGGAAATAAAGGCCGACCCATCCCTACACATCTTAGGCGTGACATTAGCCAAGGACTTGCGATGGAATGACCATATATTCCAAATCGCCAAACAAGCATCCCAGTGCTTGGGATTTCTTAAGAGGTGCAGGTTCCTCCTCCAGCCATCGGCCCGTGCTGTTATTTATAAATCCTACATTCGGCCTCTTCTCGAATACAACTCTCTCATTTGGGGCGGCGCTCCAATAACAACCTTAGCATGGTTAGATAAGGTCCAAAAAAGGCCCTTAAGTTAATTAATGACGATACCGCCTGCTCCACCATCGACCCCCTAAGCCACCGTAGGAATGTAGCAGCACTGACAAAATTTTATCGCTACTATCATAGTGACTGTTCCTTCGAGTTAAACGCTCTTTTGCTTCCACGGCAATCTTATACCCGCAACACCAGATTAGCCCACTCGTCCCATTCCCTGCACCTGCAACTCCCTTTTTCACGCACTCAACAAGATATGAATTCGTTTGTAAATAGAACAACTCGACTGTGGAATAATCTCTCGCAGTCGGTATTTCCGAGCTCCTACAACATCCAAGAGTTCAAAAGCAGGGTTCATCACCACCTTCTTCAATACCCCCCCGTACCTTTATAATCCTTAACCTATTCCCCCCACCCCTCCCCCGTACTAAGCTTACTGCTAGACATTGCACCATGACGTGACAAATGACATGACGGACTAGTAGTACAAAGGGTGACTCCTGAGCTTAGCACTAACACATAAAAAAAAATAAAAAATTTTTGTATCGTTTGTTTGTTCAATTGTACATATTGTACGGATTATTAAACAACTAAGTTCACCAACACAGCGTTTTAATAAATTTTCCAAATCACTTACACTTCCATAACGTCCCCCCTCTGAGTTTTGCTCTGGATAGTTGTCCTAATTCCGGACAACCAGTTTGGATTTCGAGCGGAACATGGCACTATCCATGTATGCGCAAAATTGGTGTCCGACATACACTGGAACCTCAGTAAGAAACAGTGTACCGGAGCATGCCTTGTCGACTTGGAGAAGGCTTTCGGCTCTGTATGGGTCGAGCGCTTACTACTAAAGCTGGCATGGTGTGGAATGAGCAATCCTCTGCTTTTCGTGATCTGTGACATGATAACGGGGAAGAAATTCCTGGTCAAAAGTGGGAATTTTACCTCACTTCTTTGGTCTTTGAAATTAAAAACGGGCTGCAACAAGGAGCAGTTAATTCACCGCTGCTCTTCAACATTTATCTCATTCAGCGATCTAGTTGGATCCCTTCCTAGCGCATTGGCTTTCGCGGACGACCTCGTCATATACAGGACAGGACCGAAGATTGACATGATCCAGACGTTACTACAACACGACTTCGAAGAAATCGAGCGTTACGCTGATGATTGGAAATTGAAAATCAATCATCGAAAATGCGAAACGATCCTCTTCAGGACTCCTCTTAATAAGGCTTCACGCGATGTTAGGAGGAACTGGAAAGAGTTTCATATACGAAGCCATGTGGGACAGACGCTGGTAAAGAAAACCGAGGTTAAGTATCTAGGAATTTGGCTGAATCAGTACGTGTATTACGAGAGTCAAAGCCCGTAAGGGTTTCCAAATGACGAAAAGGCTCTTTTTTAGTAAACATCTCAACTCCAGAGTTAAGGTGGATTGCTACAAGACCTTAGTCAGACCGGTACTTACCTACGGCTGCCCGGTATGGTGGAATATATCACCATCATATATGGAGAAGATGAGGGTGTTCGAAAGACACCGGCGGCTGGAAGAATCAATAGGGTGAAGAGTGTTAATGTGTATGTATTAATGCGTGGTGTGAGTGCAGTCGTTAGCCTAAGGAGGATTAGGATCCCAGTAGGGGAATTAGATATAGTCATAGGATTACCATTGTAATAAGTTTAGTTATAAGGTAGGTAGGTAGTTTTAAGGTTAGGTTTAGCTAGGGGTAGCCTGGAATGCTACCGCCCGCGAACTCTCAGGCTATTATAAAGCCTCAACTCTCGCGGGTAACAAAACTTGGACGAGAGCCACCAGATTCTGTCGCCTGAGTCTCTGGTGACGGTCGCCCAAATAGGCTATTTTCTAGGATTTAGGCGTAGCTTAGAGTAGGTAGTTTGTAGGTTTTTTTTTTGGCTATTTAGCTTAAGTTTTATAAAATAGATTAAGTTAGCTAAGTTTTTGAAAAAATTTTCTTAGCATTAAATTTAGAATTAAGTATGTATTAAAACAATTTAAATAAATAAAGAGGCCGAAAGACAAAATAAACATCACTAATTAAGTTAGATGGGGTTTAGCTTAGAGTGCCCGCGGAGGGCCAGTAAGTTAGTTAAGTTAGCTAGGGAAAATAGGTTTAAGCATTGCCTGTAAGTTCGTTCATTATTATGTATATCATAATAATAAATATGCTTATAAAAAAAAATTATACATGCCAGCTAAGACAAAAACCAACAGATAATAGAAAATGTGCGAAACCAGCTTATCTGTATTTATCTCTGTAAATATACTCATATATAATCCCTTTGGCAGAATTGGAGGAGGACTATAAACTCATCATTAACTAAAAACTTAAAGTTTATAAATTTTAATTAAAATAAAAAAAAAAGATGCAAAATTCCAAAGCTAATTCTTTTTGTATTCTTCTGCCACGATATTCCTGTGTGGTGGGAACAATGGTGTTCGTCATGGTTTCGCATAACTAACGTTGAACATAAAATAGAAAATTTGCATACGAAAACCCATTACCACGCCGATGCCAGTGAATTCGCCTGTTAAGTGGATCCTTAAGAGATCTTCTATCTGTAAATTCCAGCGTGTATATAGAGAAGTGTGAGAAAAACTTAACCATTAAATTCCACACCTTTTGTAATACGTTGGCTCTATCAATCTTCTCTTCCACCCGATGCCATTCGGGATCCTATTATATCCGTAACTATTGGACATTTTCTTTAGCACTTCGGCTATTTACGCCAAACCTTGTGACGTGTACATGCTTTTGTCAACGACTAATAGAAGTTGAATTGGTGATAAAATATTGATACGCGAACTGAACATAAATGAAAAAATGTTCGTGATTGTTTTATTGCTGGTGAATAAGATATCACTGCTCCCTTGCGATTTGTGTGCGATGTTAAACAACATGGACCTGAATTTAACTTTTGCTTGTTTATGTTAAATCGGTATTTTGTGGCAGTTACTGCTATAGCTCAAGTTATAATTATTATCTTACTATAGTGTTTCCAGTTTTTTTCGTTTCAAAAGCTCAATTGCGTAAATACAGGTTGTATCCGTGAAAATGTCGAAACGCCTGGTTGTGGATAGGTCTTGGATAGACGAACAAAAAATCGTATGGGAGAGGGGGGCGGAATCTTAACACTTTAGCCGCTAGGGCGTTTTGAATTTTTTTGGTATAGGTTTACTTATTACCCTGTTACTTTGTAACCCTATTAGATATTTTCATGAATAAGGCAGCAATCTACGCAGAATACTACCACATACCTAAATCTCAAAATGTTGTCTTTTTTTACTGAAATTTTAACTTCAACCACTTTTTTCTCCAAAAAATACGTGATTAACCAATATTTTTTTTTTTTTCAAAATTGGAAAGCTTGGACAATTTCCTATGTATAATAACTATTAAGCTACGGCCTTTACTTTTGAAGTTATAAGCAATTTTAATGTTAAAAGTGGCCTTATTTGGTGCTTATCTGGTACTTTTCGACAAAACGCAGGCGGAAAAGCATACGTATACGTATTAGCACTAGTGGGAAATTTATTTATTTATTTGGTAAGTGCACACAAGATACAAATCTTTTAGAGTACAATATTACAAACTGGAACAGAAAAAAAAGAGAGAGAAAAGACAGGAAAATGCAAATACAAAGAAAGAAAACTATTGCAATGCTATACGAAACTAATTAAAACTAAATAAAACTAAATATGAATAAGACCACTCGCGAGAAGACAACAGACACGAAATTAAAAAAAAAAAAACAAAAAAAAAAAAACAAAAAAAAAAATACGAGTGTGCGTAGGACCACACTTTAGAAGTGTTAACTTCTATGGCTAGTCTAAATGTCCAAATCAATCTTATTACAAGACGATAAGGATTAATATATTTTATTTATGAAGATTCTGTTAAAGTTTATTTAATTGTTACTTATATATGCACTCCCTCCAAAATGTGTTGCAATGTTTGGAAATTAAACAATTTATCTTAAACTTATCACACAAAGATCGGACGATGGATGACTGGGATAATGTAGTTTTTAGTAAAAATAGTAGATAATACATATATAGTAATAAATACATAGTACATAGTTCATAGGAAAAATGTAGTACATAGTACTTGTCGTCGGGTTGATGCAATAGTCACGAAACAGAAATTTTTGCTATTTTAAACATTGTGCAAATATGCAAAAAAGTCATATTATATTCAGCCAAAGTCACGGATCTAAATTTTTATGGGAATCCACTGGATTCAATTTGAATTCTTTCAGAACATAGTACATAATATGCAGTACATTGTATATAGTACGTAATAGATAATATATAATACATAGAAAATAATATAACAGAAGCAGTTCAGTACTTCCACCCAGTACAAAAAAGGCATTACATTAACACGGCGATGGCCTAGGCTGGGAAGTACTTCTTTTTTCCCTTCCATTTGGAAGTACTTATACTACATTTATTACTAAACTCATAATGCAAAGTTATTATACTGTAAATTTTTATAATGTAATTTAGTTGGCGTAGGCGTGAAGGGGTGGGGTAGCTTGAAGTAAAATTAAGCGATTTATATTTATATCATAAACATAAATTCAAATATACATATGTTTATACATTAAAGACATAAAACTTAATGGCTGAGACAACTGTGATGATTAACAAAGAAAACGAGCAGCTACGAAGTTTTTCAACACGCTTTTTGGGCGAAATCAAACGCTTGGTCACCAAACCCATTCTCCTCTGCATTACTTATAAGTCATTACAGAGAACACTAATTAAAGAAGTACTTCCAAATTGACTTCCCACAGTAAATACTTGCGATTTTCCCTACTGGGATACTACCTCAGATATGTACGTAAAATACAGATGCCCAGTCGAATAGGCGAAACGCCGAAACGTATTCCATGTCGCCGAAAGCGATTAATCCAAGCAAAAGATTTAAATATTGCAGCCATTTAGTTGGCTAGAGCATGGCAACTTTTAGTCGAGGTCCAGCAACAGACATCAGCGATGGTGACGCGCATTTTTGGTTCGCACCCGTTTCTGGGCACTTGTGCCTATGCAGCTGGCTAGAGCATGGCAACTTTTGGTTTAGCTCCACATAGAAACAGCAGCGTATAATTCTATGTGTGCGAGGAAAAATAGCCCGCGCTTGGTGAGAGGGATTCAAAATTCATGTCATATTCTCGCACGCCATCGCACACAGCAGCGAATGTATGAATGTATGCAGACCCGCTCTCAAAATCCATGGCATATTCTCGCACCCATTCACTTCATATTTTCGCAATGCAGACGCCGCTCTTAGCATTCATTTCATCCTCTCGCATACATTCGCTGCTGTTTGCGATGGCGTGCGAGAATATGACATGAATTTTGAGAGCGGCGCGAGAATATAAAACGAATGCTGAGAGCAGCCTCTGTATTGCAACATTCAAACACAATCCCTCTCACCAAGCGCGGGCTATTTTGCCTCACACACTTATAATTATACGCTGCTGTTTGTAAGTGGAGCTCAACTAAAAGTTTCCATGCTCTAGCCAGCTGCATAGGCACAAGTGCCCAGAAACGCGTGTAGAAACAAAATGCGCGTGTCGCCATCATTGCAGCAAGTGTCCAGAAACTCGTGTAGCAACAAAATGCGCGTGTCGCGAATTCTTTGTTTTACCCCCAGCGAAAAAGTGCCAAACGCGCCTAAAGAAGTTAACACTTCAAAAAGTATTAAACTTAACCAACAGAAAAATGCTTTATAAGTTTGCTCCTGAAAACCGCCGCTGAAGTGGCTCCCCTTATAGAGGGAGGCAAATTATTCCACAGTCTGATTGTGTGCAAGAAGTAGGATCGACCACCAATCCTGCTCTTGTATGAAGGTATACTGAAGCTTAACAGGCGACGTGACTGTAACGGTACTATAAAATTAGTCAAGTACATGGGATTACTGGTAAGATGTACCTTGTAGAGTAAACATAATGCATGTATGTCAAGATACGACAAGAACTCGCAGGGATGAGAAATTTGCGATAAGTCGAAACATGGGCATTTCGTCGTAAGCCAAAACCAAATCTAATGCAGTCATTAAATGCCACATTCAGACGACTAGTATCAGAACTGGTGACAAAGCCATCCTGAGAGAAGCTAGTTTAAATAACTATAATAGTTGCAAATCCACAAGATTTTTCTAGAGAATTTGTTTTTCCTAAACGTTAGCAAACGTAGTACTTCGATCGCTACACTAAAGCGGGTGTTCGAATTCGTATTGAGCTTGTTGAAGCGTCGGCGCCGTTGATGAACTGTGAAGCGAATGACTTCATTTGCAAACTCCAAAGCTTTCCGGAGATATTAGTAAAACTAATCATTGTAAAGTACTTGTCACACATAAAAAAAAGAAATTTTACGGTACCTACTGGAAATTCCGGGATGAACCGCAATTTCCTGAAACTGTATCACGCGTAGAAAAAAATTCCCCGTCAAAAAGTGCTGATCCAAGAATTGAAAAATTCGTGATGTTTGCAAAGGGTAACGAAATTTTTGCACAGTTTTTAAAGATTGTCGGATTTTGATAAGTGATGTTTTTTTAGAAGGCTATCGCTGTGCAGAACCCCAAAAAGATCACTTCGCTTAGAACGGGTCTCATTCCATCGAGTTTATTAGATACTAGCATAAAACCCGCGTGCCTTGCAACGCCTTTAAATAAAAACTGTTTATTATGTGCATTGTCTTCATAAAAAAACAAAAAAGTCAGCTGTTATTATCCCTAACAAGGATTTATTATAGTGCATTTTTTTAATAAATATGGTAAACAAATTGTTGCGTATATCACCTCTGCTCAACAAATCTGCAAGTTTTGAAGCAGAGATTGGCATGTCTATGTCATCAAGGGAAGTGACATTTTAGGGTATGACGAACGTTCGTTAAGTTTGTTCGCCTATTTACGTAGGTGCAAGAAATTATGAAGCAATCACAAATGAATATTAAGTAAAGTAAATTTCGAGTCATTCATTTCTACGTGATTATAGGGATGCACTGTCAAAATTTCAGCCCTTCAGCTTCAGAGGTTTGGGTTAACCCCATTTCACCCCCTTAGGGGATGAATTTGGAGTAGTCGCCTCTTAGTGAATGTCCACGTCATTATAGAGATGCACTGTCGAAATTTCAGCCGTTTAGCTCCAGCGGTTTGGGTTAACCCCATTTAACCCCTTTAGGGTATGAATTTCAAAAAATCGTTCCTAAGTGGATGTCCACGTCATTACAGGGATGCACTGCCAAAATTTCAGCCCTATAGCTCCAGGGGTTTGGGGTAACCCCATTTCAACCCCTTAGGAGATGAATTCCGAAAAATCGCTTTTTAGTGGATGTCCACGCCATTATAGGGATGCACTGCCAAAATTTCAGCCCTATAGTTAAAGCGGTTTTGGGTTGACCCCATTTCACCCACTTAGGGGATGAATTTCGAAAAATCGCTCCTTAGTGGATGTCCACGTCATTAAAGGGATGCACTGTCAAAATTTCAGCCCTATAGCTCCAGCGGTTTGGGTAACCCCATTTCACCCCCTTAGGGGATGAATTTCGCAAAATCGCTTTATAGTGGATGTCCACGTCATTATAGGGATGCACTGTCAAAATTTCAGCCCTATAGCTCCAGCGGTTTGGGGTAACCCCATTTCACCCCCTTAGGGGATGAATTTCGCAAAATCGCTTTATAGTGGATGTCCACGTCATTATAGGGATGCACTGTCAAAATTTCAGCCCTATAGCTTTAGCGGTTTGGAAAAACCCCATTTCACCCCCTTAGGGTATGAATTTCGAAAAATCGCTTTTTAGTGGATGTCCAAATCATTATAGGGATGCACTGTCAAAATTTCAGCCCTATAGCTCCAGCGGTTTAGGTAAACCCCATTTCCATCCCTTAGGGGAAGAATTTCGAAAAATCGCTTTAATAGTGGATTTCCACGCCATTATAGGGATGCACTGTCAAAATTTCAGCCCTATAGCTTTAGCGGTTTGGAAAAACCCCAATTCACCCCCTTAGGGGATGAATTTCGAAAAATCGCTACGGATGCACTGTCAAAATTTCAGCCCTTTAGCTCTAGCGGTTTAGCTTGTGCGTTGTCTGTCAATCAGTTACAGACAGACAGACAGAGTTACTTTCGCATTTATAATATGTATTAGTAAAGGTGCGTATCCACAAAGAGTTTTGTCTCCGCACTATCTCCATACATTATCCGCCAAAGTGTCTCCACCAAATTCAATGTTCGGAGATAAAAAATGTGTGGAGATTAAAAGTCCGGAGACTACACACGCACACCGATATTCCAGTGGATACACAACGTATCCATTGAAAAATCTTCTGGGTCGGTGCGGAGAACTTGCGCGGAGACTGTGCGCGGACATGTAAATTCAGTGGATACTTGAAAAAAGACTTCGAAAAGTCTTGAAGTAGCTCCTTGAGGCGTATGTTTTGTTTTCCAGTGAATATGGAGAACACGAAATATCTTTAGGACAGACAAGGGGATTATTTTGAAGAAATAGTTTTCGAACGCGGTTTTTTTATGTGGCATGGTCAAACTCAAGAATCACTCTTTGTACCACTAGACCGTCATGTCGTTCAACTCATGGTGCAATGTCTAGCAGTAAGCTTGACTTGAAAATAAAAAAGAATAGGAAAGGTTAAGGGTAGTCTGGTGGATGCATAAGGAGAAGGCGGTGAGCCTCGCATCATCACTGTGTGTTATATGAGTGCATCCTTTTTTTAACAGCCGCGCGGGGTGAAGCCGGGGTATTACTGTCTAACAAATTAATATTGGCGAGTTTCACATGGGCCAACCAACAAAAATTGGATGTATTCGTTAATTCCCTTTTGAATTTTAAATGCGGCATAGCAAACCATTTCGATTTGTACATAGTATCTGCGTAAATAGTATTAATAAATTTTCGTCCTCCAAGCTCATTTTTTTATATCGCCGAACTGAAGCGAGGTAATATATCTAGACTTAAATCGGAAAACATAAAACATTGTGCGCACACAAGAATTTTATCATTGAAGGTCGTATCCACCTAAAGTCTTGTCTCTACAGAGTGCGCGAGTTACGTCCCCAACTCCACAAATCAACATAAATGCACCCTCAACATAAATTTCACTTCAATTGCACTTTCATTTCAATCATGCACTTTATAAAGAAGTAATTGAATATTTTTGTTTTGTCTATCTTAAACATCATTCAAAATTCTAAGAAAGATAATGTAATACTTTTGTTTTGTATCTTAAACCCACATTCAAAATTCTAAGAAAGATAATGTAATTTAATCAAATGACTTAGGGTAAGATGGACTAGCAGCCAGGAATCCAGAGTTAGTCTGGTACGAAGAGTCGAGTCTAAAACATTGAATAAATAAATTTCTAAATTCAAATTAGTACTCTTTTATTTAAAAGTAAATTATTTTTGGTTGAATATTCTCATAAACTTGTAATTCGCGCACAGTCTTTTAAAACATATTTTGAGACTTTTCATATGCTTCCTGCAATATTTTAGTGCATACGCAATGAAAACTTTGTCTCCGCACAGTTTGAAATTTTTCGTTTTTTGCTCTATTTTTGTGGATTTTTATGTGCGCGCACTGTCTCCAGACCGCAGTGGAAACGCACCTTAAGGATTACCAAAACTTATTTATTTAAGTTCTTTCTGACAGCCGAAATTTTTCCATTTAAACAATAAAAGGCTCGACCGAATGTTGTGAAATTTTTTTCAAGACCTTTTTTCGTTAATATTCTTTTCTCGGCACCTCAAAGAAGTCTATATAGTTTTTGGTTCGCGCGGTATCGTGCAGGTACAAAATTCACGAACGTCATTTAAACAAAAAAACGGTTCGACCGAATTTTATGAAAATCTTTTCAGATCATATTTTGGTTAATACCCTTCGAACGGCACGTTTGGGATGTGGGTTTGACCCCTTCGGTCCACACGATTAACTTCCCAGTATGATGAACGAAGATGGAATAAACTGACTTCTTACAAAATAGTTATACGTTTAGCACTAGTGGAAAATTGGCTAGTATCAGTACTGATGACAAAGCAATCCTGAGAGAAGCTAGTTGAAATAACTATAATAGTGGTAAATCAACAAGATTTTTCTAGAGAATTCGTTTTTCCTGAACGTTAGCAAACAAACATTTCCTTCGTATTTCGTTCGCTGCACCAAAGCGGGTATTCAAATTCGTATTGAGCGGGCCGAAGCGCCATTGACAAACTGAGAAGTGAATGACTTCATTTGGAAATTCCAAAGGTTTCCGGAGATATTAGCAAAACTGTAACTGTTAAGTACTTGTCAAAGTTGACCAAAAAGAACCAATTTTGCGGTAACTACTGGAAATCCCGGGGTGAACTGCAATTTTCTGAAACTGTATCACGCGTAGAAAACAATTTCCCGTCAAAAAAGTGCTGATCAAAGGTTTAAAAAATTCGTGGTGATTGTAAAGGGCAACGAAATTTTTGCACGATTTTTAAAGGTTGCCGGATTTTGACAAGTGATGTTTTGTTCGAAGGCTATCGCTGTACAGACCCCAAAAAAGATCAATTCGTTTAGAACGGGTCTCTTTCCATCGAGTTTATGAGATATTAGCAAAACTTGTCAATTTAAGGTCTTTCTGACAACTAGCCGAAGTTTTTCTATTTAAACAAAAAAGGCCCGACCGAATATTATGAAATTTTTGAAGTGTTAACTTCTTTAGGCGCGTTTGGCGCTTTTTCGCTGGGGGTAAAACAAAGAATTCGCGACACGCGCACTTTGTTGCACACCCGTTTCTGGCTACTTGTACTTATGCAGCTTTCTAGAGCATGGAAACTTTTGGTTGAGAATATGACATGAATTTTGAGAGCGGCGTCTGCATTGCGAGAATATGAAACGAATGCTGAGAGCAGCTTCTGCATTGCAACATTCAAACCCAATCCCTCCCATCAAGCGCGGGCTATTTTGCCTCGCACTCATAGAATTACACGCTGCTGTTTGTAAGTGGGGCTCAACGAAAAGTTTCCATGCTCTAGACTAGACAGCTGCATAGGCACAAGTAGCCAGAAACGGGTGCGCAGCAAAGCGCGAGTTAAGAGAAACACAATTTTAGTTAATAAAAACACAATTTCTTTTGATATTTTTAATTATTCTTTAATGTGCTTCTAGTTTGAGATGTAAAATTGAACTGATTTATTTTAGATTAAATTATTACATGAAAGCTTTTGAGTGCAATTTGCATGGGAAAAAGAATGCAGATGGATGCAGGTGTTATTCTGGGAAATTTGGTTGTGGGAAAGGAAATGACTTTTGTTGTGAGAATAAAAATGTTGAGGGATACTTATGGGAATGCAATATGTGCAACATGTTTACATTTAATTAAACGGGGCTCGTAACTCCTCCATCCCCAGAGGTCAGCGTGGGCCAAAGAAATTTTATCCTGGGTTCACTAATAGGTGCCACTGCTGAGATAATCGGTGCGATTCGATCTTGCTGAGCGTTGAGATTTGATTGTAATCTGCGGCGTATGAAGTAGCAAATAATTATCACGATGAGGATTAGAATTATGATGAAACTGGCCGATGGTTTGTAAGGACTTCTTTGAATCAGGAAGGTTTCCGTAACTTCGCTCCTCTCTGCAAATTGGTAAGTGTCCAGGGTTTTCAGGTAAATACAATTATTTGATGTTGTGGTGTAGATTTGGTTAAAGATGGTAGGATAAATGTTAACTTCATCCCAGACGATGTTTTCTGCTGCCATGTAGGTGATTCTGTTGATTGTGATCTCGCAATTGGTGAAGTGGATGAGTACTGTTCCTTCTATTTGTTGATTGGGTCCGCAAGTGGTGAATATAGTTGTCTTCGGGATGTTTATCAGGACTATGTGATTTGGCTCTGGCTGGAAAATTTCTAGAGTGGTTCTTCTTTCTTGTACTTCGCAATTAGCTGGTTTATTATTTATGAGGTTGCTTAAACAATTAGAATCGAGGATTTCTTCCTGTTGTATTGATTCTCGGCAGTAATATATTCCTTCAATTTTAGTGCATTTTGTGTCGTAATACTGAATGTTATTGTTATTAAGGAGAATATAAGGTTTTGTTTGGATGATTTTGGTCTGGTTTATTGGTAATGGTATGACATGGAATAGGGAGAATGTTTCATTGGATAATATAGGTATTTGGATATTGAAGATAATATTGGTGTTGTTGAAGTAAGCCTGTAGTTCTAGTAGTTCGTATATGTGTTCAAAAGATTTAATTTCTATTTTCTGGTTTTTAAAAATCAGGTATAACTGTGATAACTCTGTTGGACTTAAAATTTGTTTGGAGATAATATTTAATTTTGCGAGAACTATAGCTTCGGATATACTGTTTAAATGATTAGAGAGCAAATCTATATTGTAGTTTATCTGATTTAGAAATTGGAAGTATCTGAAATGTATATTTTCATTTTTGATTGTATTTTTAAATTGACTTTGGGTCTTCTTGAGATAGTCTGTAATCGTTTCTTGTTGGGTATTAATATGTTTTGTTATGTTCTCAAATCGTGCAATCATTTGCCTATTAATTTTTACTTGATCATTAATTTCTATTTTTAAAATATTTTCGTTAGCCGTTAGGCTTTCGATTTCTTTATTAATTCGTATGGCATCATTAGCGTCCATATTTCCCGTAATAGTCTTCAGTACTGTACCTGAACCGTCAATTAATCCTCTTTTTACTCTGTTTCTAGGCATTAAAGTTTTAAATCTGTGTTTTAGTTCGTCTAACTTCAGGTTGGTTATCTGTAAGGAGTCTGCCATTTCCACAGCTTCGTTTGAGTCTGAGAAAGTCTTTAGTGAGTCTGTTATCTTTTTTATGTTTTCTTCATATTTGTCCAGTTGTACTATATGTAGTAGGTTATTTTGTCCTTTTATAAGTCTAGCAGTCCCTAGCTTCATTGGGAGAATTCCCTTGCTGTTCGTTAGGTCTTGGATTTCTATTCTCTGTCCTGATGTCAGAGTTATGATCCTGAAATTTACGAGGTCTTTTTAGTTTTGATTTATGAAGTTTTTTGTTTGCACTAGTAATAACAGTTACTTTATTATTTTTATTGATCTTGCGTTTGCTAAACCTATTAGTTAATTTATTTCTTCTACACTCTTTTCTGTAAACTACACTACCTTCATTATATGGTTCTGGGTCTTCCCGATTTTTGTTAATTTTCTCTATATTTTTAATGGCTTGCTTTTCTATTTTAGATTTTATAGCAGGATATATTTGTTCTTGGAATTCATTGAGCTTAGCTAAGTATTCATGCGCATTTCTATTTTCTACATTATTACCAAATTTATATGTTCTGCCGTAAAAGACTTCATAAGGGGTCAATTTTGTTGCAGAATGGATGGCATTGTTATATGTAATAAGGGTTTCGTTGATAATTTCGTCATGATCCCTTTCTTTATGTTTATTATAGATAATTCTATATATTTCTGTTAATGTCGAATGTAGTCTCTCAACAGGTGAGTTACTACTGCTTTGTTGATATGATATAGTGTGAAGGTTAATGCTATATTGTTTGCAAAAATCTTTGAAGATCGTTGCCGTGAATTCAGTACCTTGGTCGGTGATAATTTTTTTTGGAATGCCGTGTAGGCTTAAGAAGTGTTTTAAATTTTTTATGATTGTTAAACTATTTCTAAAGGGTAATGTATATGCAGCTGCAAATTTGGAAAATTTGTCTATAATAGTGAAAATTTGTTTACCGTTTATGGAATATATATCGATGTGCAGGATATCAAGAGGCTTGTTAGGAATTTCCGGTATCATATGTTTTACTTTAGGGGGGTTTCTATCGTATTTAAGAATTTGACAAGTCTCACAATTGTTAATAACTTGAGTAATTTTGTTCTTTAGAAATGGGAAATAGTATTCTCTTTTAAGGTGTTGGAGAGTTTCATTTATACATACCTCTATGGTTGAAATTAAGATGGTATTCATTGATAATCCTGTCTTGTTCGTCATTCTCTTGAACGTCGGTAAGTAGTTCTGTTCATCTGACTATTTTAAAGGTCTTAGATTGCGAGAAGTACTTCGAGTACACTGATTGAACAATTACGAATATGTCGTCACTGGTGTAAATAGCACTTAAACGGTTGGGTGGAAGGTACTTTTTTAGTATTTCGGTAATTGTTTGTTCGGACAGATCAGTTATCTGCAGAATTCTTCTCTGTTTATTTTTAAAGGGCATCTCTAATATTGTTTGGGGTATGCTATTGGAAATCTTTATAATTAATTGTAAGCAAAATTCGTTTAGGGGTCTTTCGGAGATAGGGATCCCGTCATCCATATTTTCTCTCGCAGAGTGAATGGTTGATCCGTTATTGGTCAGTATCGAGGTGTTGATACCTCCAGAATTCGACTCAGAGATATTAACTTCTATTCGATTATGTTCGGTTTCTTTGGGTCTGATTCTACTCAAGGCATCCGCATTTGAGTTTAGTGACCCCTTTTTGTAGGTTATTTCGTAGTCAAACTCTTCTAACTTGAGTCTCCAACGTACTAGCCGGGAGTTTGGATCTTTCAAGCTCATGATCCATGTCAAGGGTTTATGATCCGTGACTATTTGAAATTTCCTTCCGAACAGATACGGTCGAAAGTATTTCGTTGCCCATACTATCGCTAGGAGTTCTTTTTCGATAGTTGAATAATTTATTTCGGAATCCGTCAGTGTCCTGCTTGCATAGCACACAGGTTTGTCACTTCCGATAGGTCCTTGAGAGAGTATTGCGCCAATAGCGTAATTGCTAACGTCTGTTGTAAGGACAAACGGTTTTTGGAAGTCTGGATAGCTAAGAATTGGATCATTCGTTAAAAGATCCTTGCAGCTTTCGAATGCTTTTACATACTCATTATCGAATGTGATTTTCATTCCCTTTTTTAGACACCTTGTGAGCGGTTTTGTAAGTTTCGCGAAGTCTCGAATGAATTTACGATAGTAGCCTAAAAGGCCAAGAAAAGATTTTATTTCTTTAGGTGTTTTGGGAATAGGAAATTCTTTGATAACCCTGATCTTGCTTGGGTTTGGTTTTACCCCTTCTGTGGTTACGATATGTCCTAAAAACTCTATTTCCTTTCGGAGGAATTCTGATTTGTCGATTTGAACTTTTAGGTTTGCTTCCTTAAGTTTTTGGAAGACTTTCTTAAGATTTTCTATATGCTCCTGCAAAGAGGTGGAGAAAACGATAATATCGTCTAGATAAACTAGACAGACAGTTCCTTGCAGTTCTTTTAGGACATTGTCCATAACTCTCTGAAACGTGGGGGGGCATTCTTCAGGCCAAAAGGCATACGAATGTATTCGAAGTGCCCTCCTTCTACGGTAAAAGCTGTTTTTTGTATGTCGTCTTGTTCCATCTCGATTTGATGGAACCCACTGGCTAGGTCTATTGTAGAAAAATACATACATTTTCCAAGTTTATCTAGGATTTCTGTAATATTCGGAATGGGGTACCGATCACTGACGGTTTTCTCATTGAGTTTTCTATAATCAATGACTAATCTCCATTTTTGTTTGCCGCTTGCATCGGGTTTTTTGGGAACAATCCAAACTGGAGAGCTCCAAGGAGAATAACTAGGGCGGATTATATCATGATTGAGCATATCATTGATTTGGCGACGAACTTCGTCCTTATGGACGTATGGGTACCTGTATGATTTAGTAAAAATAGGGGTATCGTCTGAAGTTTTTATTTGGTGTTTGATTTTATTTGTGAAGGAAAGTTTTTGTCCTTCTCTAAAGAAAATCTCGTCGTATTGCTTACAGATTTTAAGAAGTTCTTTAGTTTCTTCTTTATTTAAATGGTCAGTACGAAGTAGCTTTGTAATACCGGTAGTCTCTTCAGTTGTTTGTTCATGTGGACCATTGCTAATATTGAAGTTATTTATTTCTATATAGTTTTCGGGGGAGAATTTCTCAACTTTTATAGGATGTTCTACGAGAAGGGTTTGGTTATTGTTTGAAAGATTAACGACTTCGATTTGGCTGTACCAGTTTTCAGCTTTGTAAAGTCCTTCGGAAATTAATATGTTGGGATATAATTTTAAGGTCGTAATATAAATGTCACCATTCTGTACATCGACTGGTAATGTGACAATTTTTCTCGAGTTAGGAGGAATAATATATTTCTCTGACATTAAATTTGGTTTATAATGCATGGGAATTATGGATTTGGCAGTTATTAATATGTCATTTTCAAGATCGACTTTGCTCTTTAATTTCTTTAATGCATCAAGTCCTAAAAGACCGTCGAAATAGCCGTGAAATCGAAAGACTAGAAATCTAGTTTCTCCTGGTTGATTGAATTCAAAAAAATTTGATAAGACTATTTCCTTGTCTAGATAATGGTTATTCAGAACCGTTGTTATAACGATGGGTTTTATTCTATTGAGGTCATTGGGGTTTACATACTCTGGATTTATAAACGAAGAGGAAGCACCTGTATCGATTAAGAATTTCAAGGGACGTCCGAAAGGTGAAGAAATATTTATGTAAGGAAGGATAAATCCATGTCTATTAACATCTAAATATCCGATTGGTTCGTCGAGGCTAGTGATTGAAAATTTTCGTCTATAGCATTAATCGATTCAAGGTGTTCGGCAATGCTTTGATAAGTTTCATATTCTTCATTGCTATCTTCAAGGTTTTGATATGTTCTAGGGTCAATGTAAAAATTGTGGGGGTTCTCGATGTTTTCTTCTACTGTAAGCGGATTTGAATTGTTACGAACTATATCCTCATTTATATTAAATAATTCCTTGCTAATGAACCTTGGTTGAGGAATCTGTGGGTATCTGTTTTGTGTGTGAGCTTGGAATGCTTTGGTATTTCCTGATGATGTGTCCATCGGCTCAGGTTTTTGAAAAGAATTTTGAAAATTTTGACGAATAGGGAAATGTGGTCTCTGTGGTGTATTAAATTGGGGTGGTTTCGTTTGTGGAAAGTTATAAGCTTGTGGGGGTCTTGATGCAAAATTTGACTGATTAAATCTTGATGTAAAATTTGGTTGGTTAAATCTTGATGTAAAGTTTGATTGATTATATCTTGGTGTGAATACAAAATTGGGAGAAATCCTATTTGGGGACATTATTTTGTTTCGGTTGAGGGATTTGAATCCCATGATTACTGAAGGGATTTTGAAATTTTGGCGTTATTATGTCTTTATTAATAGCCGACTTAGCATAGAATATATTTTCTTCTTTAATGCAGAATGCGAAGGCTTCTGCTAGTGATTGGGGTTTCATTGCTCTAATAGTTGATCCCAAGGGCTCCTTTAATCCCGTCAAAAAAGCGTTTAAACACATTTCCGCATATGTGCCCATAATTATGAAAGTGGTCTAAGTCATATATTTCTTGTTTGAAGATATTTAATGAATTGCATTTGACACACTGAATGAATTCCATATAATGTTGAAATTACAACCACTATCTAATGGTTCATTTTTGACAATTTCGTAAAAATTACATTGAATACATTTAGTTTAAACTAATGTGGTATGAAATAACTGATAAACTCATTTTTTTTAAATTTTGACTTAGACCACTTTCATAATTATGGGCACATATAACGATCTTTTCGCACTTATTACGTTTCTATCTATTTCGTGAATATTAACGTGATTATTCATACTTGCTAAAAGTTCGACTACCTCACTATAAAACTTTTCTAACGAATTATTACTCTGTTTAACTCTATGCAAATCTTTTATTAAGGAAGTTTCGTTCGTTTTATCAGAATAATGTAGTATGAGGTTTTCTTTAATATTATCCCAGACCAACGGGGTGCCGTACATATTGAGGACTTCATTGGCCTGTCCTGTTATTTTATTTCTGATTGCTCTAAGTAATAATTGACCGTAGGGTGTGCCACTAACAATTGAAATTAGTGAAAGGATTTCATCGACATTATCGAGGAAATCGAAAAGCAAACGGGGATTCCCGTCAAATTTCGGTAAGTCTTTGATAGCGTCCGGAACTCTTAAAGAGTTGAAAATGTCTACACTTGTTATGGTCGTACTTTGGGGAGTTTGTTCACTAGGTGACGTCATACTTCGATTTTTATTAAAAATTTCTTCAAGATTTGCACAATTTGAAAAATATGGAAAAATTTTATTTTGAGAGAAACTTGCTAAAATTTTACCGTCTTTTTTCTTAAAATTTTTTATGTTAAAACGATCACTACGATTTGATGTATCTTCAATCTTATTTATATCCGAATCTTCACTATCACTTGAACTAATAAAACTAAGGCTACTTTTTAGTGGGTATGGGTTTGAGGATGATCTTTTTTTGGAAAAGGGCATATGGATTTTAACAATAAATTCAGAAATTACTTACATGCACAACAATTTCAAGATCATCTTAATATTTTTTATCTTCCTTCTATGTATATTCCAACGATGTACTCTCGTTGTGGGTGTGATTGTCCTGACGATGTTCCTTCGTTGCAAAACAATCCTGGTGCTGGTTCTTTTGCTTGTTGCTTTGGATCACTCACTTTCACTTTTCAAATAACCGATAAAACTTCGATTTTCGATCCGTGTTAAAGTTGCAAACCGTACAGCGTTAATTACCGATAAACCTTCGATTTTTCGCTTAAATTAACAACAAACAAAGTTATCCGTCACGACTGCGCCAGTTAAGAGAAACACAATTTTAGTTAATAAAAACACAATTTCTTTTGATATTTTTAATTATTCTTTAATGTGCTTCTAGTTTGAGATGTAAAATTGAACTGATTTATTTTAGATTAAATTTGTTACATGAAAGCTTTTGAGTGCAATTTGCATGGGAAAAAGAATGCAGATGGATGCAGGTGTTATTCTGGGAAATTTGGTTGTGGGAAAGGAAATGACTTTTGTTGTGGGAATAAAAATGTTGAGGGATACTTATGGGAATGCAATTTGTGCAACATGTTTACATTTAATTAAACGGGGTTTGTAACTCGCGCGTGTCACCATCGCTGCTGTCTGTTGCTGGACCTCGACTAAAAGTTGCCATGCTCTGGCCACCTAAATGGCTGCAATATTTAAATATTTTGTTTGGATTAATCACTTTCGGCGACATGGAATACGTTTCGGCGTTTCGCCTATTCGACTGGGCGTCTGTATTTTCCTTACATAACTGGAGTAGTATCTCAGTAGGGAAAATCGCAAGTATGTATTTACTGTGGGAAGTCGATTTGGAAGTACTTCTTTATTTAGTGTTTTCTGTAATGACTTATAAGTAATGGGGCCCATCCACAGGCCAACTGGTTGCCCAAACTGAGTTGTGTTGGCACTGAATCGCAGCGTGTATGGGGCAGTTGGCAAACTGATTTGACAGTTGGGGTTGCAGTTGGGATAAATCAAAATCTTTTAATTTTATGGGGGCGGGGCCTAGAGTTTGGGCAACTAGTCGCGCTGTGTATGTTGCAGTTTGGCAAACTACTTGCATTAATTAAGCCTGAATTCGAAAATTATATATTTTTACAAGTTTATATTTTCATTGTATTGCATAATTTTTAATTTAAATTATGAAAGTTCACATAATATTAAATTATTTTCATAATTTATATGTTTAGGATTTAATTTATATTTTAAAAACATACAAATATTTATATTAATAATTAAAAAATTTATAATTAACATAAAAAATCATTACTACCCATTTTTTATAATCATAAAACTTAATCGCAGGTTTTCTACAATTTTATTTAACGTTCAAATTGCCTATAAAATACTGAATTGACAGTTGAAGTATCAACTCAGTTGAAGCGTTTGTGGCAAAACACCAACTCTTTGCACAACTCAGTTTGGGCAACCAGTTGGCCTGTGGATGGGCCCCATAATGCAGAGGAGAATGGGTTTGGTGACCAAGCGGAGTCTGGACTGGGCTAGCATGTAGTGCGGACGGTTGCAGCCGCCAGTCCTTCATAGCGCATCTCAATCTAATTATCCCGTGCTAAGTTTAACAACCAGTTATATCAAACAAAAAATAGCAATAATCCCACAACAATAATCCCATCTACACAAACCAATAAACAATCTTATATCTTATATATTAATAGGCAAACAAAAAGTTTGTACACGCTAAGGCTTTTTTGTTCGAGGACCGATTTCGTTTAAATTTTCAGAAAATGTTCTTTTTATGGCATAGTTTTGTAATAAGGAATTTCAACGAAATCGATTCACGAATAAAAAAGTTATAGCGATTTTAATTTTTCGGATTTTAAAAAGCCGTTAGAAAATTTGAATTTTTTGTGAGCATCAACGTAGAGCTGAGTAGCCTACGATTGACACAAATGCCGTTTCAGTGAAGCGAATGAGAAACAGAGAAAAACAAGCGTTTGTGTGGATTTTTGGCGGCATAACTGACATAAAAAAAACTCGGTCACTTTGTGCGTGCATTTTTTTATACTCTTTTGCGTATAGTATTTGAGTTGTATGGTGTAAGGGGCGGCCGTTCGTTTTTTGGCGAATGCCTTTAGAAATTTTAATTAATTCATTTTAGTGTGTTTTGAATGTTATTCTGCGTAATTTTTATTCGTTTTCGTATGGTTCTCGGAATCTGAGTTGTATTTTTGTCATTCCAAACAGTTAACTGCGAATTTTGAGTGCAATTTATCGGTGAGTACTTACGTTTTTTCCGCGTTTTCTTTTCAAAATGCCAAGACGACGACGGGGACACTCGAATGTCGATTTTAGATCGCTTCGCGAATATACTAGAAGTCGCGTTAGAAATTTACGTAGTGTTAATGAAATGAATGTTGCAAATAATGAATTGAATAGTGGTGTGAATGAAATGAATGTTGATGCATTTCATAATGAAATGTTTGTTGATGGTGTTGCACCTTTAGAAATTTTGACTGATTCTTTTAAATGTGCTTTGAATGTTATTCCGGTTAATTTTGATTCGTTTTCGTGTGGTTCTTTTATTATGAGTTGTCATTTTTGTCGTGCCAAACATTTTCTGACTGAAGTAGCTTTACGTAATACTGAGGCATTTTCTTTGTGTTGTCATAAAGGCAAAGTTAATCTACCTCCACTTTCTCAAAATTACTTTTTCAATAATTTTTTTGAAGGATTAACTTCGAACGAAAGTGGTATTAAAAATCGTTCTAAATTTTTTTTTGCAAATATTCGTTCGTATAATGCTGCCTTTGCAATGATTAGCTCTGAGTGTAATTTGTCAAATGACACTGTAAATGTCATTTATCATTTTACCACATAGCCAAGCAAGACGTCATGGATGCTATTAAAAAAATCCTGGTAAATTTTAGATGCTCTGGAGCGACAATGGAAATGTTGCGAATAATTTTTTTTTAAATAAAAATATTTAAATTGAATTTAAAATAACAAATCGTGAATTTTATATATTTATTGTTTTTGTGACCGAATTTCGGTAACGGGCATCCCAACTAGTAACCAATCAATAGACGAAAACTTCTAACGCCTGCCTGCCATCGTCGGCGCCGCAACAATATCGGTCAGCTTATGGGAATTGTCTTGTTTAAACAGGCATAACACTGCAACAGGACTCTTCCCGTCAGCCCGATGGTTGCATCGCCGACGCAGACAGCAAAAATCAGGTCATGAACCTTGCACCGGAGAGGCTCCGTAACAAAAATTTTTCTTTTCATTTTTGTAATATTCGGGGCCTCCTCGCGAACTATTCCCCCGTAATGTGCCATTTATCCTCCCATGCCCCGGCCGTCCTTGCGCTAAGTGAAACCCAAGTCACCGATATCGATTTTGATCGATTTCAGGTTGCTGGGTATTCCTTAGTGCACAACTTTTCTGACCATAGGGGAGTCGCCATATACATTAGGAATGACGTGGCTTTTCAGAAAGGATATAATAGCACAACTCCAGACTTTAATTATACCTGGATTAAAATCATTCTTCGCAGCCACGTCATATTCTTCTGTTTTTTATACAGAAGTCCTAATATTAGTAATGAAGCCTCCTCGTTAGCCTTCGATGCTATTTCCGAAAGAATCTACAAATTTTTGTTTTCCCACTCGGAGTGTGAAATCATTGTTGCGGGTGATTTCAACGTACATAATATACATTGGCTGAAATACTCAAATGGCACCAGTGTTTCTGGCAAAGACGCTGAGCTTTTTGCAGATATTAATAATTTGCACCAAATTGTCAACCGGGAAACGCGTGTCCCAGACTTTGAAGGTCACGGAGCCCATCTCCTTGACCTGTTTCTTACATCACACCCATCACTGTACTCCGTCGAATTTGGCTCACCTCTCGGTAACTCGGACCATTGCCTAGTCAGCGCTAATTTCCCATACTCATTTTCTACCCCTACTAACACAGTTCCTAAAAAAACTGTTTGCACTATGGGAAAGCCAACGGGTTGGGGCCAGGGTTGCCACCTTTAGGGGGGAAAAAAACGGGACGATCGGGCATCCATAAGAGACGTTCGGAGTAGTGTTGGGTAGGACACGATTATTAAATGAGTTTGTAAGAGGAGCCTCTTTTTCCTTTTGAACCAGTACAATGTCTCACTTCAAATGAGGCGAGGTGCTATTGTATTGCTAGCACGTCACGTAGTGAATGGCTCAATGGTGGCTGAATGAATGGTTTGCGAAAGACGGGATACGATAAATGATGAATGAATGAAATTTAATTACAAAAATATTTTTTAAAATTTTTGTAAACTGTATAAGGAAAAACATATTTACAGATTTAAAATGAAATTCCCTAAAATTGAAAATAACACGAACATATTCCAGAAATAATATTTCTATTTTACAATCGCACCTTGCCTAAAAAGAAGTAAGAAATGTCTCTCGAGTGCAAAACTTCACTCCTTCGACAAAGGTAAGAATTGTCTCTTCAATACAAAATTTACGTCCCACGAAAAATGTATGAATTGTCTCTTCAGTACAAAATTTACCTCCCTCGAAAAATATAAGAAATATCTCTCGAGTACAAAAATTCATTCCATAGAAAAATGCCTTCTTCGAAAAATGTAAGAATTGCCTCTTCAGTACAAAATTTCCCTCCCTCGAAAAATGTAAGAATTGTCTCTTCGGTACAAAATTTACCTCCCTCGAAAAATGTAAAAATTGCCTCTTCGGTTCAAAATTTACCTCCCTCGAAAAATGTAAGAATTGTCTCTTCGGTTTAAAATTTACCTCCCTCGAAAAATGTAAGAATTGCCTCTTCAATACAAAATTTACTTCCGTCGAAAAATGTAAGAAATGTCTCTCGAGTGCAAAACTTCACTTCCTAAAAAAATGTAAGAATTGTCTCTTTAGTATAAAATTTCACTCCCTCCGAAAATGTAAGAGATTTCTCTCCAGATCGTATAGTATTTACAATCTCACCACGTCTCTATTTAAATTGGATATTTTACTGCGGCAAAAGCTGTAAGAAAATGTCTCGGCAGTTCGTGTTTACAATCTCACCTCGGCGCAAATCAAATTGGATATTTTACTGCCGCAAAAGAAGAAAGAAATGTCTCTCCACTTCGTAATTTACAATCGTACGAAACACGGCCATATCCCAGTAGTACATTATTTTTGAACCGGGACATTTAAAAAAGTTGAGGCCTCAGTACAATTTACTTTCGTGTACGGGATAAATGAACCGCCTCTTGTAAGTCCGGCTCAACTCTAGTTCAGAGTTTGGTGAAAAAAAAAGTACCCATGAGACAGTCAAAGGAAAATTAAACTTTATTTTGTGTTTATATTTGTATTTATTTTATATAATTATTTTTTCCATGTGTATTTCTTATTGTTACGAGCCGCTTTTAGTAAATCTATATCATTTTTGTATTTATTTATGAAGTCTGAACAAGACATGTGCATATTCAAAGAAATTGGCAATTCTGCTTTTATCAAATCTACCGAGCAACGATTTCTGATATTAGACCATTTCATGGTCATTTGTGAAAATACGCGCTCAACATACGCATTTGAAGGAGGTATGCTCAAAGCACGAGATACAACACTAAATAATGCGTTCAACTTCTGCTCCTTTGCGACTTTAAATACTTGGACCCATTTTTTATCAACGCTTTGCTTTTGCTCGATCTGTGGTAGTATATTCTTCACCACACTGTAGTCTTCAAATAATTCGTCCGTAGAAAATCCTTCTTCGGAGACGAATCCCATAATTGAAGCAGCATCACAAAGTTCTGTAAAATTTAAATTCCCATCAAGTGACAATGGTTCCAATTTTTTCAGGGGATTCGATTCATCGAAATCAAAGCGGGTTTGAAGATAATTCAGCGCATTTTGGTAAATTTTTGGTATTGTTTAAACTCCAACGAATGTAATTTTTTCACTCAACTCAATGAAGAAAGAAACTCGCCGCAAAGTACAACCACAGAGTCCACAGATTACTGCGCGCGCGGGAGGAGGCGAAAACGAACGCGGTACATGCGGCGCGCGGTAGATGACGCGGTGGCGCGTGACTGGGTTGGGTACCCGTGAATGAATTGATTGAGCCTGTCGCATATTGTCAAAAATCGGGACAAAATCGATAGGCCGTCGGGACGCGGGACAATGTCTTCGAAATCGGGACTGTCCCGGCAAAATCGGGACGGGTGGCAACTCTGGTTGGGGCTAATTCGCTTTTTTCAAGCCACTGACTGGGGTCTATGTTTCCGGGATGCCAGTTCGAGCTATGCTGCTCTATGTATAACCAAAATTATACGGGCTGGAATGCGTTTATTCATTCCTCATTCTACCATATCTATAAAGCCAAGGCCGAATAGATGGTTTAATGGGGAATGCATGGGCGCAATTAAAACTAAAGAAGCCGCTTATAGAGCGTACAGACACTCCCCAAGTGAGCCCCTTCGTCGTGTATCAAATTAAGAAATTCCTGTAATCCCACCATCAGGAAGGTTAAATCGTCATTTGACGACAAATTAAGAAACAAGATTCTCAACGCAAATGCAGGCAGCAAAAACTTCTGGGCCTTGGTAACTTCCATCAAGAAGAATTTTACCTCTTCCTCAACCCCTCCATTCATCAATAGAAAGGAGGTGATAAAAGAAAGCAAATCGAAGGGCGATTTATTGGCATCTCTGTTCGCTCAAATTCTTCTCTGCCCGAATCTGATACGTCACCACCGGTCCTCGATCGCATCGCCCATTCAATGGGCGGGATCTTCTTCCGAACCCGTGAGGTGTATAAATGTCTCAAGGAGCTTGACGTCAACAAATCCACTGGCCCCGATAATATTCCCCCTATGGTACTCAATAAATGTGCCTCACCTTTGGCTAAACCTCTGCGCAAACTTTTTGCCTTATCATATTTTTCCGGAGTTTATCCAAACTCCTGGAAATTAGCTCATGTTCAGCCTATTCCGAAAAAAGGTGATGCCAGCGACCCTTTAAACTACCGCCCAATAGCAATAACTTCTGTTCTCTCCAAAATCATGGAGACAATAATTAATAGAAAGCTGATGCAATATTTAGAATCTAACCAAATCATACACGACAGGCAGTACGGCTTTAGACCGAAAAGATCTACTGGCGACCTTCTTGTGTGTTTGACCGAGCATCTATACGGAAGCATCCATAGTTCCGGTGAGTCTGGTATGGTTGCTCTAGATATTTCCAAGGCTTTTGACAGAGTATGGCATCCCGCTCTGCTGTCTAAACTCCAAGCTATTGGTATCGACTCAGTTCTTATGAACTGGATTGAGAGCTTTCTTTCTAGCCGTTCAATCAAGGTAGTATTGGATGGCGTCGAATCCAACCCACACTCTATCTCGGCCGGCGTTCCCCAAGGATGGATCCTCTCACCTGCTCTCTTTCTAATATTTATTAACGATCTGCTCTCAATCCCCTCCAACCCACTCCACAGTTTCGCCGACGACAGTACTCTGCGTTACTCTTACGCCAACGCTAGACAAGCGCGTGCTAGACCTTGTCTCTTAGACCGGGAACTCATGTCCAGCTCTCTTAACGCAGACATCGAGCTCATTCTTGACTGGGGCCGCAAGAATCGGGTCGAATTTAACGCATCAAAAACAAAGTACTGCCTTATCTCCACCAAAACCTGTACCGACTTTCCCTCTATTTTAGTGGACGGGGATAGCCTAACACCTGACCCATCTCTTAGCATCCTGGGAATGACTCTATCTAATGATATGCAATGGAATGGTCACATATTCCAAATTGCCAAACAAGCGTATCAATGCCTAGGATTCCTTAAGAGATGCAAGTTCCTCCTTCAGCCAGCTGCTCTAGCCACAATCTACAAGTCCTACATTCGACCCCACCTTGAATACACCTCGTATATCTGGGCGGGCGCTCTTAAAACCACCTTGGCTTGGCTGGATAAGGTGCAAAATCGCGCCATCAAACTCATTGGTGATAGCACTCTTTGCTCCTCCATCGACCCTTTAAGCCACCGTAGGAACGTAGCTGCACTCAGCAAGTTTTATCGCTATTATTACAGCGAATGCTCCACTGAAATAAAGAACCCCCTACACGGCAACTTTTTTCCCGCAACACAAGACTAGCCAACTCGGCTCACCCCTTCACCCTGCAGCCCTCCCCTTCACACACATTACGGTTTAGCTGTTCGTTTATAAATAGAACAACTCGGTTGTGGAACTCTCTTCCGCAGTCGGTGTTTCCGAGCTCATATAACATCTCTGAGTTCAAACGCAAGGTTCATCGACACCTACTCATGCACCCCCCAGACCCCTAACCTATCCTTTCTATTCTATCCTTCAGATCAAGCTTACTATTATACATTGCACCATGACTCGAACGACATGACGAACTAGTAGTACAAAGGGTAACTCCTAAGCCTCATCGTATCACAAAAAAAAGCGTTTGATTACGCGCAAAAAGCGTGTTGATAAACTTCATAGCTGGTGGTTTTCTTTGTTAATCATCTCAGTTATCTCAGCCATTAAGTTTTTTATCTTTAATGTATAAACAAACATATTAGAATTTATGTTTATGATATAAATATAAATCGCTTAATTTTACTTCAAGCTACTCCACCTCTTCACGCCTACCCCAACTAAATTACATTACAAAAATTTACAGTATAATAACTTTTTATTATGAGTTTTATAATAAATGTAGTATAAGTACTTCCAAAACACATTCTATGGAAGGGAAAAAAGAAGTACTTCCCAGCCTAGGCCATCGCCGTGTTAATGTAATGCCTTTTTTTTACTGGGTGGAAGTACTGAACTGCTTCTGTAGAAGTAGTTTTTCCAGTAATTCCATTCTACCAGTAGGGTATATATATTACATAATTTTCTATGTATTATATATTATCTATTGCGTACTATATACAATGTACTGCATATTATGTACTATGTTCTGAAAAAATTCAAATTGAATCCAGTAGGTTCCCATAAAAATTTAGATCCGTGACTTTGGCTTAATAAAATATGACTTTTTTGCAAATTTGCACAATGTTTAAAATAAAAAAAATGTCTGTTTCGTGACTATTGCATCAACCCGACGATAAGTACTGTGTACTATGTACTACATAGTTCCTATGAACTATGTACTATGTATTTATTACTATAGATTATCTACTATTTTTACTAAAAACTACATTATCCCAGACATCCATCGTCCGATCTTTGTGTGATAAGTTTAAGACAAATAGTTTAATTTCCAAAACATTGCAACCATTTTGAAGTGAGTGCATATAAGTAATAATTAAATAAACCTTAACAGAATATTCATAAATAAAATATATTAATCCTTATCGTGCATAAAGATGGATTTGGAAATTTAGACTACCCATAGAAGTTAACACTTCTAAAGTGTGGTCCTACGCACACTCGTTTTTTTTCAGAGCATTTCTTCGTTAATATTCTTTTTTTGGCACCTCAATGAAGTCGATCTAGTTTTTAGTTTGCGCGGTATGGTGCAGGTACAAAAATCATAAACGTCGTTTAAACAAAAAAACGGTTCGACCGAATTTTATGAAAATCTTTTCAGATCATATTTTGGTAAATACTCTTCGAACGGCACGTCAAGTAAGTCGATATCTTTTATAGTTCGCGCGATATTGTGCAGGTACAAAAATCACTTATGGGTCATTCCAGCCATAATCGGCCGGAAAATGCACGACCGCCCAGAAAATTAGTAAAAACATTTTTTTCATGTTTCTCGCGATAAAAAAACATGTACAAAACAATGCGTAATTATCATACAAAAAAGTTAGAAAATAGTGGTTTTGTAGCCTGATATCCACTCTTCCAGAAAATTGTCATATTACAATGTTTGACCTTGAACTTTTTTCAATGACAGCAAAAACAACAAAAAAAATCGGAAAAATTTCAAAAATTAATTTCTCAAAAACACCATCTGAGTAAGAATTCGTGAAGTGGCCCCCCATATTTTCAAGTTTGAAATAAATTATTGAAATTAATGATTTTTGTTAGCCCTAAGTGTCAATAACAACGTGGTAAAATAATTTTTTTATATTGCAAATAATAACAATGTTATTAACAAATTAAGTTTTTTTTACTTTTTTCTTCAAAAAATCATATTTTGGGTTCTTTTTAACAGAAGTGGCTGAAATTTACACTAAGAATGTAAAAAAGGCTGAACTTTGAGATAACAAAAGAAAAACCAAAAAAAAATGATTGTTAATAAAAAATAGGTACATTTTCATAAACAAATTAAAAATTTCTCATGTTCTTGAGCTCGTATCGGCTTCGTTTAAAAACAGTATCAAAGTACATTAATTTATGCTCATGCTAGTGAAATAAAATTTTTGTTACCTCTTAAACTTTTTGTATAAAACGATATTTTGTACGACGCCGCAAGCCTAAACTAAATGAAACACACTTTATCCATTGCAACTAAATGAGAAAAAAGACAAAAATTTCCTGGAATTGAGCAAAATTTCCTGGAATTGAGCAATTCCAGGAAATTTTTGTCTTTTTTCTCATTTAGTTGCAATGGATAAAGTGTGTTTCATTTAGTTTAGGCTTGCGGCGTCGTACAAAATATCGTTTTATACAAAAAGTTTAAGAGGTAACAAAAATTTTATTTCACTAGCATGAGCATAAATTAATGTACTTTGATACTGTTTTTAAACGAAGCCGATACGAGCTCAAGAACATGAGAAATTTTTAATTTGTTTATGAAAATGTACCTATTTTTTATTAACAATCATTTTTTTTTTGGTTTTTCTTTTGTTATCTCAAAGTTCAGCCTTTTTTACATTCTTAGTGTAAATTTCAGCCACTTCTGTTAAAAAGAACCCAAAATATGATTTTTTGAAGAAAAAAGTAAAAAAAACTTAATTTGTTAATAACATTGTTATTATTTGCAATATAAAAAAATTATTTTACCACGTTGTTATTGACACTTAGGGCTAACAAAAATCATTAATTTCAATAATTTATTTCAAACTTGAAAATATGGGGGGCCACTTCACGAATTCTTACTCATCTTCGATTTGGCTGAAATTTTAACACAAAGTTCTTGAGTTTGCGAACTATCATCGTACAAATTTTCAGCGTGGGTTATTGAAACTATTTTAACATACTACATACTACATACAAAAAAACAAAATTTTGATTTAAAAAGTCAGTATGTTAAAATAGTTTCAATAACCCACGCTGAAAATTTGTACGATGATAGTTCGCAAACTCAAGAACTTTGTGTTAAAATTTCAGCCAAATCGAAGATGGTGTTTTTGAGAAATTAATTTTTGAAATTTTTCCGATTTTTTTGTTGTTTTTGCTGTCATTGAAAAAAGTTCAAGGTCAAACATTGTAATATGACAATTTTCTGGAAGAGTGGATATCAGGCTACAAAACCACTATTTTCTAACTTTTTTGTATGATAATTACGCATTGTTTTGTACATGTTTTTTTATCGCGAGAAACATGAAAAAAATGTTTTTACTAATTTTCTGGGCGGTCGTGCATTTTCCGGCCGATTATGGCTGCAATGACCCTTATGTTATTTAAACCAAAAAACCGCTTGACCGAATATTATAAAAATCTTTTCAGATTATATTGTCGCTAGTACGCTTCGAACGGCACCTCAAGTAAGTCAATATCTTTTGTGGTCCGGGCGATATCGTGCAGGTACAAGAATCACTTACGCCGCTTAAACAAAAAAAAACGGGTCGACCGAATTTTCAGATCATATTTCGGTTAATACGCTTCGAACGACACCTCAACGAAGTCGATATCTTTTTTGGTTCGCGCAATATCGTGCAGGAAAAAATGACCACATCCGTACGCACACACACACACACACACACATACTTCCTCCCAATTTTTTTGCTTAAAATGCTCCTGGGACCTTGAAAGATGAAAATACGTCGAAAATTTCGGTTTCGATTTTCGGACCGATTACAATAACTTCCTATACTGGGAAGTTAAAAAATATTATAAAAATTCGCTGGCAAGAATAAGAAGAGCTATGGCACCGCTCCGGCTAATAAAAGATTGATGACGAAATTAGGCAGATTCTCTTCATGTGGTGGTTACTGGAAAAATGTATACAATTTTAAAATTTAATCCAACGCCTCTTTATAGACTTTAAGGCCTATGACAGCCACACAAGAACAGAACTCTCTCGGTATCACAAATATACTATACATATACGATTATGTAGCTTCATTATGAACAAGTCAAGTAAATGAACCCGGAGCAAGAGTCTGATCAATCAACAACTATAATGAACGCTGCCCTGCCTTCTCATCAATCTGTTTTGAGAAAATAATTTGAGATTCGAACATAACAACAAATATTGGCTGATGTAGACACAACATTGGTAAAAAACAAGAGCTGCACGAGCTGCTTTCATGTACAGAGTATACACGACCAGCACTGGTGTCCACAACAATGAAAGCAAAACAAAGTTCATGATGAGACCCTGCCTGCGTAACTATCTAACTTTGATCCCATAATTTAGGTGTGCATTTAAAATAGTGTAAACTCCATCAAACGTGACCCAATAGTAGCACAGCAGCAAGGAGCCAAAAATACATATTCTACTGCAAAAAGCCAAGAAAGCATATAAAACAGTCGCCAAGGCTTTTCAAATACGCTACAGCCCTCCTCTTCGCGCACATTACGGTATAGAAGCTCATTTAAAAATAGAACAACTCGATTATGGAACTGTCTTTCACAGTCGGTGTTTTCGAGCTCATATAACATTCCAGAGTTCAAATGCAAGGTTCATCGGCATCTACTCATGCACCCTCCAAATCACTAACCTATTCTTTACCTTTCTATTCTATCCTTAAGATCAAGCTTACTATTATACATTGCACCATGACTTGAACGACATGGCGGACTAGTAGTACAAAGTCTGACTCCTAAGCTTCATCGCATCAAAAAAATATATTTCGGCACTCAGTAAAAATTGCTTTGATTTCTTAGTCGTGTCGAAAGAAATGTAATTCCAAAAATTGTCTCCGGACCAGAGAGAATAATCTACTATGACGTAGATACATATGTATGTACGTACGATCGTCCTCGTAATATACATAAACAATGAAATTCCCAAAGAAGTTTAGTTAATGACCAGAAATTTGCTGGGAGAATCCTCCGCCTCAACTTTTATGTTGGGTAAAGTTATTTGGGCTAAGCCTCCTTCGGAGGGATGGCATGGATCAGGACAATCAGCGCTTAGGACTGTAAAACTTATGGTTGCCATCAGGACGGGTTGTAAGTAAAGAAAAGTGGGTTGGTTATATTTAAGCATTTTTATATTCATTCTAAAAACCTAATGTGTTTTATTTATGTTATGACCTCCCTGATTACATCCACCATTAGATGCATGTTTGAAAAAAATTTCATGCTAATCTAGTAAATTCACATTCTTAATTACATTTTTTTTATTCACTATTGAAAGTTGGCTCTGCTGCTACTACTTTATAGTAGTAATGATTTCAAACAGAAACCACACTGTGCCACAATTACCACAGGAACAACATAATCGAAAATATGCTACAATAAAAACAATTACGTTATCCTTTTTATATTTATGTTGATCACTGTGAAATTGAATGGATAGCATCTTGTCATCAAACTTTCAATCAGACATAAGTCGAGGCAGTCATCCGATCTCCTTTCATTCACAAATTTATAACTCACTCGATTAGCAGTGGACACAACATATCCAAAAAGATACCGCAAGAGCATAAATATTGGCCCCGTACGAGAGACGACGATGAAGTCAATTAATTCTCCAATTACTTTCCGACAACATTTTCAACAAATTGGATATGGCGGATAAACTTTTTATTTATATACATTTCAGGTTAATTTATAAATCGCGATGACAACAAACCGAAAGGAACGACCGTTCAATATAATATAAAGAATAAAAATAAAAAAAGAATTACACATCGCGCGCATCATCAACTCATTGAGTACACTGCCCATGAGCAAAGAAGTTAAAGAATCGATATGAGTCTATCTCTTTTGCTCATATTAAAAATAGCCAGGAGCTTTTGTCTTGTTCTCAATTAGACACAAATTTCTTAAATGATCCCGGCATTTGCGGCAATGATCAAAAGGATGATCACCAGGCCCATTTGAGACCATTGTATACCTAGTCACGCGGAACCGTCTCTCTAACCAGGCCGCTTATACCTTTATACCAGCCCCTAAACAAGATCCCGGCAACATTCTACAAATGACAAAAACGGTGACAGCAACCTTCCGATCGGCATCAGGTCGATCAAGAGAAGCGTAATTAATTGCAGAAGTTTTCTTATTGAACGGCGAAACTGCCGCTTTGTTGCCATTCAGTTTTCGATTTTCGTCAGATCTCATTACTGGAACCAGTTCAGAGTATTTAAACTCATAATTAGGTCAGCGATTTAGAATTAAATGTGCAACCAATCATTATTCATATGGCGAAAAGGTAAATTAACAAATATTATATTGCAAAGGAGGGACTCAGAGCATTTTTCACTTTTTAAATGGTGCTGCAGTCCTTGTAGAACTCTGGCTCTACGTCTTACTAGTTCTTTCCAGTTTGATCTACGAAGTTTCCGTATCCTTCCTCAAATTTCTTGGTCGTCCTAGTCTTCCTTTTCCTGTTGGTTTGCCATTGCAAATCTTGGCTACCGTTATTTCTTGCTAAGCTCGTGCAACGTATCCGTGCAATTGTAGTCTTAAACGGTAGTTCTTCCTCGCCTAAAACCCTTTTACCGCCGAACCACTCGTTTTAAAAGCACTAAAAGCAAATTTGTAACCTCCCAGTTCATAGGCAAGTTATTGTAATCGGTCTGAAAATTGAAATCGTAATTTTCAACGTATTTTTATTTTTCAAAGTCCCAATAGCATTTAAGCAAAAATTTGAGAAGATGTATATGTGTGTGTGCGTTCGTATGAGGTCATTTTTTTCCGCACGATATCGAGGTTAAAATTTGAAAAGATTTCATTAAATTTTGGCGACTGGTTTTTTTTTGAACGACGTTCGTAATTTTTGAACCTGCAATCGATATCGACTTCGTTGAGGTGACGATGGATATGATCATATGATCTGAAAAGATTTTCACAAAATTCGGTAGGGCCGTTCTTTTTTGTTAAAAGGTCGTAAGGGAATTTTGTACCTGCAGGATATCGCAAAGTTTTGTTTGAAATGGCGATCGAAGCAACTAACAAATTCTCTGTAAAGAATTTTATACCAGAGGCACACTTGTGGTATAGTAATTACAATATGAGCAATATTGCAATATACTTCAGGTGTATCTCTATATACTGAGAAAAAATCTCGGTATACACTTAGTATACTCAGGAGCTGTGCCAAAATACAATTCAAATGTCAATTTGTATGAAAAACGCATTTCGGTTTTACATTTCAATTTTCGGAGGTTTGTGTGTTTGGAAATGTAAGGAAATTTTTGAATTGTAGGGAAATTTTATGCAAACATTCGTTTGACAGTTTGTTGTAATTCAATTTTATTGTGAAAGATAATATTCTAAATGATCTAGGCTGTTGGTATACTAGTTATGCAAATGTGTAGGACATTTAACCCTGAAATGAATGAAATCTAGTATACTAGATTGGTATACTAGTTGGTATACTAGTTATGCAAATGTGTAGGACATTTAACCCTGAAATGAATGAAATCTATGGCCCGATATGGAATCTTGAACTTCTGGGCATATTAGTTGAATCCATTTCCGATTATTGGAGATAAATATGTGTAATTCTTGCAATTTTCAGTGCACGATTCTCCTCACCGTCAATACATTAAGGGCTGATCCTCCTACACGGTAGGGCGTTGCAGCAGACGTACAAAAAAAATAATAAAGTTAATACTAAGTTTCGTAAAAGAATTGAAGAGCTTAGATGCAAAACCCGCCAAGTCCAAAAAAATAAAAAAATCGAATTATAGCAAAAAGAACGAAAAAAAATTTTTCTTTACACGTTTATATACTTTATTTTTAGAAAAAAAAAATTCCTTCATTTTTATCATTTTTTAATAAAATTTTAATTTCAAAATCCGCCAAGTCCACGCTGCTAAGAACCAAAACCCGCCATACTTTTTGTTTCAAAACCCGCTAAGTCCATACTTTTTGTTTCAAAATCCGCCAAGTCCAAAATTAATTTGTTTATATTTCTCACACATACAATGTTAAAATCTGAGCGAACATGCACATTTTAATATTTTTCGATAACTATTCGAGTGGACCTATTTTTACATTTTCTTTCTTAATTTATTATATGAGACTCGTTTTTTGCTTTTTTCTCAAAAACAGAAAATATGGACTTGGCGGGTTTTGCATCTAAGCTCTTCAATTGTCTTTTTTTTTTCAAAGCTTTATATATGTACATAACTGCTACTTGCATTCTACCCGTAGTGGATAGATGCTCATGAAGCTCTTCCGTTTTAATTACTTTAAAACATAAAACAGCGTGGCCCAAGGCTGCTTTAAAATAAATTATTAAAAAAAATACAAATTGCAAATGTTGTTGTCATCCATATTTTCAAATAATAATATCAATTGTCAAATGAAATGCGAGAAATGTATTTTGGCACACTTTGTAATTTCGAAGTGTCCATGGTGAAAGTAGCAAATTCGGAACTGTATTTTGGCACCCACCCTCAACATTGAAACTCAATATCCCAATTGAGAAAAACTTCGTGGTATAGCTCAGTATACCCTAGATGTAAACCGAAGAATAGTCTAGGCATAACCCAAAATGATAATTTCGAACAGAATTTTAATTCTTCAATTTTGGCAGCACTACCTATCAAAGATTTTTATGTCAGTTGAAGGAGTTAGTTGTTTATCCTTTCCTGTTGTAAATGACAACCAAAACAACTCAGTATACTGATGCAAGTGTGTCTTCAAATTGCTATACCACAAGTCTGTCTCCGGTATTATACTCGTAATAATCGGCCAAGCCCAACGCAACTTGATATGTATAAAGTTTCGAAGAAAGTAAACAACTGAATTATGACAACAGATTTTCTATTATTTATGAAATGTATTTTGTATATTTTATGGAAATTGATAATCACAGGTAAAACGAAGAGTAATGTAATATGGCCATAGATGGTGTTCACTATTCTTTGTCATAGATGGGGTGCAATTAAAATATATCAATTCTTTCAAATTATTGGCGGGTAAAATTATTGTATAATTCTTCCAGCAGCATCTCCATGAAAGATGCGTTAGTTTTTCAAGTTATTTGTTTGAATGTTTTCGCGATTCTTCACAATCTCCACTTAATATATTGTCATCCAGTCTGAAGTGTTATTCAACAGAAAGAATACCAAGAAAAAGTGTAATTAGTGGCTAGTCTCTAGGCACAACATCCCACTTTTGTTTTGTTATTCTGAAGAGATACATACAAATTAGTTAATAAAAACTTAAAAATATGCTTTTAAACAAAGATCTAATTTTTGGGTTTCGTGACCATGAACACTTTTGATCAGGGGCCAGTTCACGCAACTCGACGTCGACTGAAAACGACGCGTTAAACGTCGTTTTGGGTTCACGCAAGTCGACGTTTTAAAAGTGTCGTTTTAAAAGTGTCGTTAATCTTCTCGACGCCAAAGTTGGCGTCGAATTCAGTTATTTGTATGTTAGTTTTTTAATATATTCGTTAATTTCTCTAAAATTAATTTATTATCTGTGAAGGAAAATAGTAATAAATGCGAACGCAGCCTATAATTGCCATCTATGATAAAAATTTGCAATTAAAAGTGACAATTTCATCCTTCAAAATTTTGTTTATACCTATGTGCATTTTCATTTAGTCAAATGTGTTAGGGATCCACAGGTCGAAAATGTAAGTATGTATATTACAAATATATTATAATTTTTGAAAAATTGACGATATATTTCAGGGCAAATCAAACTAATAAAAAACAGCTGCAAATTATGGTGGAATGGATGGAGAGGCATCAGACATTAGCAAAAAATTCTTTGCAAACCACTATAAATGGCAAAAAAAAAGAAGAGCGAGCTATGGGGCCAACTAAGCGATATATTAAATTCAAATGGACCGCCAATCAGAAACTCCAATGGATGGCAAAAGGTATTTGAATCAAATAAAGTAAAAAAATTACAATTACATTAAACTTATTTTAGGTATGGCGAGATTTCAAATATAATACCAAGAGAAAATTAGTGGCGAATAAGAAGTCTATTGCCAAGACTGGTGGTGGATTGAACGAAACTATACATTTAACACCACTAGAAGAATCTGTGATATCGGCGGCAGGTTTGGAAGCCTCTGTTTCAGGGCTCCAACATGCCAAAAGTTATGGGCCTGGAAGCAATAATGTGGAACGTAGACCTGCTCCTGCACCTGCACCCTGTGTTGACGATATTGAGGCAAATTTAATAAGCTTGTTGGAAGATTCAACTTCTGATTTTGAAGCTGAAAATGTTCCACCTAGGCCTACAGAAGAAATAAATAATACAAGAACAAATAACTGTTCAATGAGGCAACGGAGTGGTCAAAATTTATCTCCTGAGGCTTACAGTCTCTTTAAAGAAGAACTGCAAGAGCGGAAGGAATTCCACACAAAACTTCTTGCAGTTCTGCAAGAACGAAACTCGATAGAGAGAGATAAACTTCTACTCGAGAAGGAAAAAATTAAACTGCTCCGAGAAGAGAGCTTCGTTAGAAAAACGCTCCTATAAAAAAATAACGCTAGAGTTAAGATTCCGAAATGTGATTTTTTGTTTTGGTTTTTATATTTTATTTTAATCTTGAATTTTTTGACTCCTTGAAATGGAATTTATTTTTTGCTTTTTTTTTGATTTTTTTTTAATGAAGTTTATCTAGTTTTATATATTTATATGACGTGTACAAAGTTAAGACTGAAATATTTGTTTTAGATAGGTATTGAATTCTTTTTATTTTGTTATTTACATTTATGTTTCTTTAGTTTAAAATAAATTATTAAATGAAGTTATAATATGATCGAATTTTTAATATTATTTCTAACCCTTTCCGCTTGTCGCCTTAAAGATGCCATTGAGGAAGAATTAATATTCACATCAATTTCAGGTGACGATTCAGGTTCTTCATTAAATGGTGTAATACTATTGTTCCTGACGTTGTAATGAATGCGAATGTTATGCAAGGCTGCACAAACATAGGCAATGCTGGCTACTTTGCTAGGTGTGTACCTCGCTCTTCTCTCTTCGGAGAGTATTCTCCATACTCCTACAGAAACCTCATTAAAATAAAAATAATGTGATACAATTTATATTACCTTTATAAACTCCAATGCAACGTTCCACCGTGCTTCGTGCTGTTGCATGAACGTTGTTAAAGCTTTGCTCGGATGTATCCTCGGGATTCCGATATGGCGTTATCAGCCATGGCTCAAGTGGGTAGGCACTGTCACCTTTTAAAAGAATTGTTTAACTACCTAACTTTTAGATTTTTGTCAAAAATATGTATACCTAAAATCCATGATTGAGGATTAGTTCTGTGGAGATCATGAAAGTATTTCCGTTCTTCGGATTCTTTCCAAACAAAAGCGTCATGCGCCGCTCCACCATATTTTGCATTTATTGCAATTATCCTCAAATTGTAGTCGCAAATCTGTAAAAAAAAATCGTTTTCAGTGTTACTTTGTAACTTAAAATGATTATACTCACAATCATAACATTCAAGCTATGTTTGCCTTTTCTGTTGAAGAACATAAATTCATCCTCCGTTGGTTTATGTGTCCCGTCTATACAGCCTACAACTGTAAAATTGATTGTAAAACCGTAAACTAAAACTTTCAGCCTTATAAACAAACCTCCGGGAATTTTATATTTTTGTAGGAATAATATTTTAGTGTTTTCCATTTCCTTAACACCTACCCACTCTCTACACAAATTTTCCTCCAAATAGAAAAGGACATCCGAAAATATTGTTGATATGGATCCTTTTGAGATGGGAGTACAAAAGTCATTTCTCACTAAATTTTGGTATCCACCTGTTGCTAATATTACAAGCGTCATGGCAAGTCTTGCAACTGGAGGAATATAGGTACTCCGAGTTCCCTCAGGTAAGTTTAACCTATTTAAAACATAAATAAACGCTTCCTTCGAGAGCCTGTATCTCTGAATAAACCTAAAAGTAAAAATTGTTGTTATTTATTCCTATAAAAGCTTAACAATACTTACGCATTTTCTGGAAGAGACAAGGGATCTAAATAATCTCTTAGGGCTCGCCTAGTTATTCTTTGGGAATATTCCCCTTCTGGCTGCCCTTCTAACATCAAATATCTCCACATTGTCACAAAAAATATTAATAAAAACTTGCACTACTTCCAACTTCAAATAAACGAAACGCAAACAAACTTTGAAATGTCATAAATAACAATGTAATTACAACGGTTACATTGGATATTGCATATTTTTTGGGATCAGTTATTTTGTGAAAACGATATTCGACGCGTCGACTTACGTGAACCCAAATTTAACGTTGAAGAAATTAATGTCGTTTTCATAAAGCGTCGACGTCGACGTCGAGTGTCGAATTGCGTGAACTGGCCCCAGGACGATGTCAGCTACAACATAGTAAAAGTCCAGCCAATTTGACCGAAAGCACGTTTCCATATAATTTGTGCGGGGTCCTTTGATTTGGTTATGACCAAAAAACTAACATTTATTAGATTTTTAAGTTTTTTTTTGAGGTGTTGAATGTACCATGGCACATAATCTATCTATTGAAGCCGTTAACGGAGCAATGCAAGATTTCAGAAGTAAAAACCAATTATTTTGGGGAGTAACTGTTTTATTGGCATAGATTTCGGGCAAACGTTGCCTGTTGTCCCGACAGATTCGCAGGCCGTTGAAATTAATGCACGTCTAAAATGATCACTCATTTAGGGACAGATTGAAAAACCTCATTTAAAAAAATATGAGATCGCAATCGGAAAATTCAAAATACAATACTATTCTCCTGAACATAGGATACAGATTAATGAGAATCAAAAACTTGACATGCTGGCTGCTCTATGAAAGTTCGTAATAGACATGGATATTTTGATGAGCGATATTATTTATGACTATATGCAAATTATCAACTCAACTAAGTCGACTCACTCAGGAATGTCGCAAACGTTGTAATACTTACAAGTGAAACATCGAGCATTGATTATAAACAATCGTTGCAATGAATTGCTTGCATTAATATGCACATTTTTGACGTGCACTACACATTACTGGAATCAGATAATTTACGATTTCTGAGAAAAGTAGACCTCCTATGGAAAAACGTTAAATGTAAAAGTTGTTCGACATAACCTCAAAAAATGGAGAAAAAAGTCAAAAACCATTTTTTCATTTATAATTTTTATCTTTCACCGCGAGTGTAAAAAAAATCGCCTTAACCATTTTTTTTTTTTAATAAAATCACCAAAAAACTATTCACTGACAAATCCAAGCGCAATTAAAATACAATATTTTATCACTTTTTACTACAAAAATATAACAAAAATTGGCCCATACGGCCTGGCCTCTCTGCCATGTCATTCCGGTGACTTTTTGGATACTAATTTCTTATTATTATAAAACTTAATCTCGGGTTTTTTACAATTTCATTTAACTTGAAAATTGCCTATGAAATATTGAATTGACAGTTTGTGTCAAAACACCAACTCTTTACAAAACTCAGTTTGTGCAGCTAGTTGGCCTGTGGATGGGCCCCATTTTGCAACTAGTTCTCCCGTGTCGATAGTTTTGTTAGCATATCCGCCCTTAGATGTACATACATCCAATTTAACCGTGTCTACCGGCCACGTCGTGATCAAGATGAGAGACAGGTGGCAGAAATTTAAAGGAATAGCCCAGTAGGCCTGAAATTGTAGCTGATATTTTCGCTAAAAATCTAATTCTAAAGTCTATAATTATACCTACATAATAAATATTAAATTCTAAAGTGTTATACTTTTCGAAAAGTTTCTTATGAGAATTATTTAGAGCCAATAACTCTCATAAAAATTATTTTATTCTAAATAACATCGCCTTTCCATATATTGCTCCCTTTCTAACAGTTCTGTTAAGGAGAGTGCAAAGAGAGCTAAGGTATTTTTATAAGACTAAAATAACTCTCATAATTGTGCCATTTAATTCTGACAACGCACTCATAAAGCACTTGTTCTTGTAGTGTTTTACAAGTGTAAGTTATAAGATTGGTACTCTCTTAAAAAAGTCGAATATCCTCTCATAAGACACTAGTAGAGTCTTATGAGTTGAAATTTGTTACTTGAGAGTAGACTCAAGAACAGATGGATGAAGTCTGTGACTGCTGACGTAGAGATAATTCTCAACATTCGTACCTGGAGAACTGCCGCAAGGAACCGTCAAACTGGGAGAAATGCCCTATAGGAGGCCAAGGCTCGATTTGGGCTGTAGCGCCATTGGATGGATGAAGTACTTGTGCGTACAATAAGATGGCCACATTGTCTTACAAATTAAGAGGCCCGATTTCACAGTCCTACGCTCGGCACAAATCTGCAATTGTGGTATATATATATAACCTAGTTATTTGCTCATGTTGAGGGTGGGCGACCCTTTGGTTGGACCACCAATTCTGTAGGAAAATCTTTTGAGTTCTTCATTACATTATCTATTAATTTTACTAACAAACAAATATTTACTAATTACAATAAAACCCGACATCTTTAAGGCCCACGCGTTTCGATAGGAACCACTTTCGAGAATTTTCGCAACCAGAGATGTTGAGCGTGTTTAGGGATTGCAATACCGGTATCCGGTATACCGGTATTTGAGGTAAAATAATAAAATTATAATACCGGTATTCAGTCCGTTCAATACTGGTATTGACGGGATTAACTTTTTTTTTATTCAAATAATTTGTATAATTTCTAAAAAAATTTGAAATAATTTTCTATGAAACACATGAATTTTGCAAAAAAAATCTCAAAAAAATAATTATAGTAGGCATAGTGAGTGAATAAGTATAGCATATATAGGAAAGAGATGTAATGAAAAAGAGAGCACATCTGCAAAATTGATTTTGGATATTACCTTAAAAACCCCTAAACATTCACTCTCATTGGAATTGGAAAAAAATTGGAAAATTTCGTCCGCCATATTGGCGCGGAAAATTTGAGGTTATAAGTTCTGATCATATATTCGTTATTAGCGATTTTAAAAACCCCTAAATACCAACTTTCATTGAAATCGGAACACAATTTGCAATTTCATAGTTGAGTGGCCATTTTGAATTTCGGTCATTTTCGGCGGCCGTGTTGAATTTCGAAAATCAGGCTTCGAGGTGTTTCATGGAAGACTCCCACGGACCTTCATGCAAAATTTCGAAGCTCTGCGATAGCTGGTGCGCTCGCTGTAGCGCACAGATACATGCGTATAGCTCTTTCTGTTATTGCATTCCTTTTTATTTATTTATTTATTTTGCCAAACAAGGCACACTTAAATCTAAGTACACTTTTTAACAATAGCTTAAATTAATTATCACATTAGATGCTAAGTCAGGTACAGGTATAATTGGGCTAGGCTATATGTAGGCTAAATCTACTATACTAATTTTATTGCTTAAGCAGTAGCGGGAGTTTGGGGTTTTATCATTAGCATTAACTTTCTTTTATAGGACAATTTGTTAGTGGGATGGGGAAAGCATTGATTATGATCATTGAAGACCATGCAACATCTATTAATGGGCTCGTTCCTTGCGTAGTCGGTGCGATGAGAATATTCCTTAAGTAGTTTCGTGTGCCTAGTACGCCGAACTACTTCATTGAGTATTATCCTATCCGACAAGAACTTCACCTTGAGATCGCCGTTTAGAATATCCAAGGTGAGGCAAGAGATAAGCATTTTTCTCCTTTCTTAGTGCGAACAGGAGAAATTGCTTTTGAATGGATTCAATCCTGTTGCTACTGGCGTGAAATATGGGATCCCAGACAGGGCATGCGTATTCCAGGATTGGGCGAACCAGTGAGCAGAAAAGAGTTTTTGTGACCCAGATGTTATCAAATTCTTTAGCCCTTCTTTTTTTAAACCAAGGAGTTTATTAGCTCTGGCAGTAATACTATCGTAGTGCAGGTTAAAGTTTAACTTATTGTCTAAGACAACGCCTAGGTCTACGATTTGATCAACATGGTTTAATATATTGTTGTCAAGATAGTATTGCTGCAGTTGTACGCTTTTTTCCGGGAGAAGGTTATTGCATGGCATTTGCTAGTGTTAAGTTGCAACTTATTGGTGTTACACCAGACCTGCAATGCATTAAGTTTGGTCTGAAGGAATGATACATCGGTGTCGGACCTTATAACGCTATATATTTTCAGGTCGTCTGCATAAAAGAGATGTGGTACATTATTTAATTTGTGAGACAGATCGGAGATAAAGATGTTGAACAAGAGCGGACCAAGATGACTTCCTTGGGGAACACCGGAAGTAACTTCGATTTCTTTGGATAAAAATCCTTGAAATCTTACGACCTAAGTTCTACCGCTAAGATATGATTTTATCCATTCCAGGGCACGGCCGGTAATTCCGAATTTGAATAACTTATACCCTAAATTGTACTAAGCATATAAAGAACCTGCCCGAAACTTCCTTCCGAATAGGGTTACAAGACCTAGGAAGAGATATAAAGGTGACATAAAAATGAACTTACTCACAATTGGGTTACCAACCAGAACACAGAGATACAGGACCGAGATCATTGAACGAAAGTTCTTGAGGAGGCCTAGGCTCACAGACGGTTGTAGTGCCAATAATGATGGAGATAAAGGACGATTCCAAAAATTTTGCAACGACGAGATCTACGAGAGTCATAGCGACATAGATGTTGTGGAGAAATCAAAGCGCGGTAGGTCCCGGTGGACAGGGTATCTAGCTCTTATGAGTGAAGATGGACAGGATCGGAAAGTTCTCTACAGTAAGATCTATGAGGGCGACAGCGAGGGAAACCCAACGTTCGCTGGAAGGATGGCTGGATAGAATCGGGATTGGTGGCGAGAATAGTTGTGAGAGGGCGGGACGGTAAAGCGATTGTAGAGCCGTTAAATAAGAAGAAGTCATTAATGGATGGATGCATACATCGCATAAACCGTATTTACTTAACGCATCTTGCGGTATATAAAGAAAGTGCCTCCACTCCACGCGAGACAAGCCAGTTCCGGGCACTCGTTCAAGATATATTTCTGAAATTGTGGCAGCTCTCTCACGTTGGACACAATTTAAATTTGTTATAGTTGCCGATATAGTCCCAATGTATCGCCAGGTATTCATACATCCCGATGATATGACCTTTCAAAAGATTGTATGTCGAGAATCTCAGCCAGAGTTTTAGCCATGGTAGCTTTAGGGGTTACTTGCGCTCCATATCTGGCAATTTGCACGATTCAGCAGTAAGCCAACGACGAACGTGATTGTTATGCCCTTGCATCCCGAATAATATTAAACGACTTTTATGTTGATGATTCGCTTACTGGTTCCGATTCTATTGCTGATGCACTCACGATTCATAAGTACGTGGACGAATTACTTTTTCACGATGGATTCATGCTTAAGAAGTGGCTTTCAAATGACAATTCCATCCTACCTATAATCCCCGAATAAGATAAAGCTGGGTCCGATCCCATAGACATCAATTTATATCAAGGTATCAAATCTTTGGGTGTTATGTGGTCTTCTGACACATTTAGTTAAAAAAGAGATGTGGTATATTATTTAATTTGTGAGACAGATCGGAGATAAAGATGTTGAACAAGACCGGACCAAGATGACTTCCTTGGGGAAGACCGGAAGTAACTTCGATTTCTTTGGATAAAAATCCTTGAAATCTTACGACCTGAGTTCTACCGCTAAGATATGATTTTATCCATTCCAGGTCCCGGCCGGTAATTCCGAATAATATGGTAGTCCACACGATCAAAGGCCTTGCTAAAGTCCGTGTAGATAGCATCAATTTGATGGCCGTTCTCCATACCACATAGGAGTTCAGAGATGAGAATCATTAGATTTGAAGTGGTCGAACGCCCCTTTCTGAAACCGTGTTGTTGCTTGTTAATGTTAGGATCTATAAGTGGTGCAATCTTGTCGTGCACAAGCTTTTCGAAGAGTTTAGGAATTGCGGATAGGATGGCAATGCCCCTATAATTCTATCCACTAATTTCTTGTCGGATGATTTATGGATTGGTGTTAAGAAGGATTTCTTCCAGAAGTTAGGGAAACTTCCCAACGAGAGCGATTTGTTAAAGATAAGACGAAGAGGAAATACTGTGAAAGTTAATGTTTAAATAAATCAAAAAGCCCGGGAATTTTAACGAAACAAAATCTTTATTCAATCTAACTGATCAACTTCCTTTGTGAGACTGACTGGTAACAGAGAAAGAACCGATCACCCAAAAACGGTGATCGACGATGACAAATATGAAGTAGACCAAAAAGTATTGTCATATTCGTGTTTTTAATTTTCAACATCCTCCGGCCGGGCCGAGGAAGTCCTTTCGCTTTCGTTGGGTAGCTCCAATGGATACAGCATTTGAATTGCCCTTCTGAGACGGGAACCATCGCTAAGACAAATTTCGCATGATCTGACTTTTCCATCTCGCCCTGGAAACACCTTTCCACTATTGCTAGTTTCCAAAAAAGTCGACGAGCAGCTGCATCATGGACCACGACAACATCTCCTTCGCTAAGTGTAGTCGGATTAGCGCATCCTTTCGAATGGTGAACTCCTCGTAACAAATGAACGTACTCGGTACGCCAGCGACGCCAAAACGAATTTATCACCTTAAATCGAGCTTTCCACAGATCTCTGATAACTGCTCCTGAACTACTTTGGGTTTTCGAAATTGAAGATGAAACAAGTGGCATCGAGGGGTGAAGAAAATGCCCAGGAGTCAAAGGTGTCAAGTCCTTCGGATCGTCACTCATTTAGGTAAGGGGACGATTATTGATTATCGCCTCAGCTTCAGCTAAAGTGGTTTGCATCTCTTCGCAGGTAAGCGTGATTCTACCGATACTTACTTTCAGTGCGTTTTTGATGGTCTTGACTAAGCGCTCCCAGAATCCACCCCACCATGGGGCTCGTTCAACAATAAATTGCCAAATGATTTTCTCGTTCGTCACGTAACCTTGAAACTGGCCAATTTCTTTACCAGCGCGTTTGAAGGTTCGAGCATTATCTGAAATAATTCTCTTAGGAGTTCCTCTCCGAGCTATAAAACGTCTTAATGCAAGTATACAGCTCTCGACAGTTAAATTCGGTACAAGCTCCAAATGCACCGCGCGTACAGTAGAGCAAGTCAAAAGCATTATGTAAGCTCTATTTGTAGTAACAGCGTCAGAATTTAATTTAATATAAAGAGGCCCAGCGAAATCAACTCCAACTGTCTCAAATGCCCGTGCTGCGACTTCTAGGCAAAGGGGCAAAAGGCTGCTCTGCGGGTTTAAAAAAAAGTCGACGGCAGAAAAGGCAGCTTCGTATAATAGTTTTGATGAGTTGTCGAGACCGTGGCACCCAAAACTTTGCCCTTAGCTTCACCAAGACTGCGTTGACTCCTCCATGTAGAGTCCGATGATGAGCATCTAGTACGATCAATTTAGTTATATGATGAGAACTCGGTAAAATGGCTGGATATATTGCTTCGTAATCGCTTTCCATATGTACTATTCGGCTGCCCACACGCAAAATATCATTCTCATCCAGGATAGGATTTAAGGTCAAAATTGTTGAATTAGAAGGAACTTGTTTGTCGCGTTTCAATGCTTCAATTTCCACTCGGTAGAAATAATGTTGTGTTTTGCTAATCCAGTATTTCTCAGCGTCTGCTATTTCTAATCCAGTAAGAAATATGGCAGTCGGACGATTGCTTGGTGCGAGTGAATTCCTTACGAAACGCATAACATAAGCGGTTATTCTTACTAGACGCATATATATGAACTGAAACTGCCTGTATCGAATAGCATATTTTCTTCGGGAGTCTTTTCGGCAACACTTTGAACATAAAGAGATGCAGTAGCATCTTCAAAGTCATCTTTAATTTCCTTAGGCCATTCGTTATCGTTTTGGGACAACCAAGAAGGTCCCTTTATCCAACTATAGGAATTTGCTAAAAACTTTTTGAAGTCTCCTCTTGTTAGGTAGTCAGCAGGATTTGAAGTACCCGGACTGTGATTCCAAAGGTTAACCGTGCTCAGCTCTCGAATTTCACGAACACGGTTGGCAACATACATTTTCCACCGGCTAATGTCTCCTCTTATCCAATGCAGTGTTATTTTTGAATCGGTCCATAAGTATGTTTGTGCAAAACTAAAATTCAAATTGGTTCTTATAAATTGCAGTAGACGAGCAGCCATTAAGGCTGCAGTGAGCTCCAGCTTCGGCAGAGTTAATTGCTTCTCCTTATCCTGTTTCAATGGTGCTATTCGGTTTTTGGAGCAAATGAATCTAGTTTCTATTGACGACCCAGACTGACTACGTAAATACGCCACAGTTCCATAAGCCGATGGGCTGGCGTCTGCGAAAATGTGCAACTGAAATATACTTCCTGCATCTGATGCTAAGAGACGTCGATTGATAGTCAGGCCTTGAAGTTGTTCGAGCTCGCTACAGCACTTATTCCATATTTTTGCATATCTCGGTGGCAGTTCTTCGTCCTATGACAGTTTTAAACGCCATAGTTCCTGAAACAAGATTTTAACCTTGACGATAAAAGGTGAAAACATACCTAGCGGATCGAATATTCCGGCCATAATCTGCAAAACCTTCCGCTTCGATGGTGTGGTTTTAGAACTTATTAAAACTTCTAACACTGGTTGCAAATCTACCGAGATTTCATCAGTCAGGCACAACCATAAAACGCCAAGAACCTTTTGTGTCGCTGGAACATCATTGGAAGCCGCAAATATCTCTCGAAGTTGTGTCTCATTTGAGTTCCATTTCCTAATCGTCATTGAAGCTTTACGCATCAACTCGCAGGCCTCAACATATACCTTTACAGCTGTTTCCTTATCGTTCACACTTGCAACCAAATCGTCCATATAAAAAGAATTTAACATCAGCTTACACACTTCGGGATGATTAGTACTTTCTTCAATTAAATGTTTTTGTAGGACCGACGCCAAGATGAAAGGGCTACACTTCACACCAAACATTACTCTAGTCATACGAAATTCTTGGAGTGAAGGGAGACAATCGACTGATCTTATAGGATCGTTAAACCAGAAATATCTGGTAGCAAGTTTGGTCCAGTGTCTAGATGGTCGTTCAACGAAGTATTGCCTCTCGACTTGGCCGAGGCGTCAAAAACAATGCGCAATTTCGTAGTCGTCTTTTCTTCTCTATAGACTGGTCGGTGTGGCATAAAATAGATCGGTAAATCACCTGGCCCTGAAACCGAAACAGTCTCAACAAAACCTTTAGATATCATTTCCCGCTTGTCAGCGTCATAATCCAATAGCTTCTTAGGTTCTCGAGACAACTTCCTAACTAGGCTTTTAAATCTTTGGTAAGCTCCTTCACGATTGTTGTCTGCAGTAGTGGGGGATGAAGACCACAGAAGCGAAGCTTCGTAATGGGTGTTGTGTCTGCTTACATATTGGTCTATATTCAATTGCTTGTCACCTTCTTCTGGAGGTCTGATACCCAACGACTCCAATCTCCACATATTACGAACGTCTTCCATAAAAGTAATATCATCTTCGAGTGATACACTAAGCATAGTGGCCGCTTCGATATCCGGTATATGGTTTTCATTTTCAGGGCCTTGAATTGCCCATCCGAACTTCGTATGAACTGCTGTTAAAGTTTCTGTGAGTCGTTTAATTTTTCCTGAAACCACCTTCCAGTAAAAGTCGGAGCCCACTAGTACAGAAATGCCATCTGTAGGGCATTCCGCTAGTCGTGCGTCAGCTAAGCGAAATTCTGAAAATAATGTATTACTCGTATTCGGTACAGGCAAAATATCGGCACCAATTTCAGGCACAACCATTGCGGTAGCAACGATTGACTCCTCAGTATATATGCTGCGTAGACAAACCTTCACTCTATTGCAGACCTGGATGGGTGTTCTCTTACTAGACCCAAAAGGCAGGATCCTGATTTTTACTTGGTCGATTATGGGTAAGTCTAACTTTTTTGCTATATCCTCTCGTACATAGGACCTTCGACTACCGCTGTCTATGACTATTCTGCCAAAAACTGCCTTAGTTTGATTTTCAGGAGGACTAATATAAATGCATGCAGTCTGCAAATAAACATTAGAAGAGATTGTATTTGATGAGCAAAGATTAACAGAATCAGGAACGGAAATCTTCTTATCATATGTTGAACCATGCTTCCGGTTGGCAAACTCTGGGTCGCATAAAGCCAGCACATGCCGCCCTCCACACTTTGAACAACGCACATGTTTAGCCGGACAACGTGTAGATATATGACCGCGTTTCGTGCAGCGAAAACATCTTCCTTCCTTCTTTAATACTTCCTTTCGCTCAGCAATACTAAGTTTACCATTACATTTATCTGAAAAATGACTATCGGTTTTACAAAATACACAAAATTTCTTGCCTTCTATGGGGGCTATTAATCCAGCCGCAGTTTTGATTGACTTAAATGATGAACGACTGGAGGACGTTGGCACTGACTTGCTGCTTTCGGCTGCTCTTTCTAGTGATTGGATCTCACGTTTTAAAAATTTCAGCAGGTCCTTAACACCTTTATCTATGGCGAAAGAAATCGTTCCAGAAGCTGACTTCATAGAAATGGACGCAGCTTCATCGGCACAGTCTTCGGGGTATTCATCATCACTTTTTTCGATCAATCTAAAATACTCGACGCGCATATCATACGGCAAACAGCGCACCAGAATAGTCTTCAACATAACATAATAATTGTTTGCTGATACGCCGAGACCAGCAAGTGATCGTGAATTCGTAACTACCGTATTATAAAGCTCTCTTAGACCGACCACGTCATGGCTGGAAGTAACAGTTTTCAGATTCATTAGTGCAGCCATATGCTTATCAACCAATTTTGATACGTCACCGAATTCTTCTTGTAATAAAGCAATAGCGGAATCGTAACACGCACTTGTTGCTGAAAGTCCAACTAATGACGTCGCTGCCCTACCACATAATGAGGATTGTAAATAATTAAATTTATCTGATGTACTCAGAGCAGCATTTTCGTGCACTAGAACTTTAAATTGTTCCCAAAAGGGCAACCAGTCCTTGCAATCACCACTGAATTTTTTTAATTCTAATTTAGGAAGCCTCACCACTTGCCGTTGCACCTGTTGGGGAGACATCGTGTCAGCATTTACGGACGGGATATCTCTATCGCGGAGAGCTTTTAGCCGATCAATCCTATTTTTTAATCGCGAACTAACATCGATGTATTTATCGGAATAATCCGCGATCGCCTCGTATTCTTTGGTTCGGTCTTCATCCTGAATTCCTCTTAGCACATTTTCGTTGGCTTTCTGTATGCTTTCGTGCACCGCTGGTAAGCGTGATAATGCCGAAACCAATTCCTCGATCACCTGGTCAAAATTTTCGGCATTTTCAATAATAGGTTTAGTTTCGTTTGCATTTAAATACTCAAGTGAGCTTTTGCTCAGTTTGGTCAACTGCCCGCGCAATGTACCTGGAGACACTATGTGCATCGCGAAGCTCGATAAAGGTTAATTAGTAGGAAAAAAAGAGATTTTGATACGAATTAATCAAATTCCCGGGTTTCGGCACCAATGTGAAAGTTAATGTTTAAATAAATCAAAAGGCCCGGGAGTTTTAACGAAACAAAATCTTTATTCAATCTAACTGATCAACTTCCTTTGTGAGACTGACTGGTAACAGAGAAAGAACCGATCACCCAAAAACGGTGATCGACGATGACAAATATGACGTAGACGAAAAAGAATTGTCATATTCGTGTTTTTAATTTTCAACAAATACTAATTCATTTGAACAGCGCTGCAGGAAGCTCGCAGGTAGATTGTGGAGGCCGTGACCTTTATTAATATTAAGATTGTTTAAACCTGCTCTTATTTCGTCACCTGACAGAGATAGATTGTTAATGATCGTTGATTCAGTACAAGTGGGGTCAGTGTGCGTTGTGTTAGATTTAGGAGCGAAGACTTCACTAAATTTCACGGCAAACATGTTACATATATCTTGGGGGCACGAGGAGGAAGCTTTCCCATTCGTCATTGTTGCCGGATACCCTGAGGTCTTTCGCTTTGTGTTAACGAAATCGAAGAATTTCTTAGGGTCCTTTAAGATATTTGCTGCGACTTGGTTTATGTACATATGTAGTATTTTTGTCCAACCATGATCTAGTATTTTTGTCCAACCATGACTCCGATCATTTATCCCTTTTTTTAATTTTGGGTACGTGTTTGTCGATGGAACTGAGAATAATGTTGCAGAAGCAAGATACTAACTGGTCTAGATTATCACCCGATAACCTATTTATCAAGTCAATATGGGATAATTCAAAGCAAATAATATTATAGTCTGCTGTAACGGTGTCACCTGACCGTTGCTGAAAACAATGTGGATCAGGTTCTTTTTTTAATTAAAAAAGTTGGTTCGATTTAAATTACTTTATTGCTTATTATTTTCTCTTTTAAATATTGTATAAATTCTATAAATTCTAAATCCTTAATTTTTATATATATACATATATATTTATCCAAATATTTTAGTTTGGGCAAATTCCCTGGTTAGTTTTTTATTATTATTTCAGAAAATAATTATTTAACCTGAGGCAAATGCACTCAAGGAAAAAATAATAAATTTTCCTTATTAACTTATCTATACAATTTCTCAATTGGATAGATAAGTTACTTCAAAAATTTTTTTTATTAAATTTCAAAAATTTTAAAAAATTCGTTTTTTAAACACTCGACCTATTCTATCCTAACAAAGAGAAGACGGTGAATACTCGCCTTCTATATAACCCTACTCTATACGATGTGGGCAACGCCACTGCAAATTCGCGATTAAAATTATGAAAAAAAAACTCTATGGATACTTGAAGGTGGGCAATGCCACAGCTTTTACTTGCACAGATCAAAAGCCCCGCACTGTGCTTGCATCGGGTTTATATTTCCCCCGGCTGTCCCCCCACCTTGCAACAGTGACAACTTTCATCGAAATTTTTACTGAGCTACGCGTTAAAAATATGGCGACGACTGCTTTCGTTTGTTATATTTTTAAATTATTTTAAGTTTTAGTACTTTGAAAAGCTTTTCGTCTGACAAAAGCTTTTTTTGACAGTTCGTGTAATTTTGTGCGCGAGTGCTGTGCGTTTGTTTTATTTTATATTTTTTTATATTTATTATTTTTTAAATTTCGATTCGGGTTTTGTGTTAAAACATTGTTTATCATGGTGAGTATTTTATGCTTATTAATATATGTAGTTTTGTGTTATATGTTCTATTTATTATATGTTTTTATGTTCTGGTTTGTTTACCTTTGTTTTTTTTAATGTTTGTTATGTTGTTATTACATGTATACATGTATGTATGTTTACCATATTATTATTGTTTATTATTATCAATCGATTACTTATGTTTTATTTCTTTTTAGGCTGCATCGCCAAAATATAGGAATTCGAGTTGACTATTGGAGCCCATTTCAGGTTATGAGGTTATGTTTACGTAATTTCTCTTATTGTTTAATTAATTGTTTTTTATTCTTTTTTAGCAATTTTTTATTGGAGGAATATGTACATGTTTCGGACCGAAACATTCTCCCCTCTCTTTGATGCGTCGCATCAAATACATAAAATAGCGTGCGGAGTTCAAGATATATATAGTTTTATTTTATTATTATTATAATTTTTTCATTAGCTTGTTCTACTTCATTTTGTCTTAATACTATTTTCAAATTATCTTATTATTTTTTTATTAACTTGTTCTAATTCATTTTATCTTAACATTATCTTATAAACTACTATAATTCAATTGTTACTCTGTGATGCTGTTAGTACATTATTTTAAATTTCACGTTAAGGGTTTGTTTTTATTGTTTTACAATTAATTTAATTTGGTTTTTGATTTGATCTCAGTATATCCTTGCCAAACTAATTTGTTGTTCCTGATTTTCACGACCACCTTGTGAGTGTCTCCGAGGAACACGGTGTACCGCTTACGTGTTGATTCCCGTATATGTTTAAATGGGATGGAATTGTACTGCCGGTATGTGATGTCGAAATACTTTCCTTCCCTCGTCGGAATTGTATACATTTTATTGTCTAGTCCGCTAGTTGGCTTCGCTTCTACTGGTGGTGGACGACGTTGGGCTCTACTCTGAGCCGACGTACCTGGAATAGCCTCGTGTGGGGGTGGAGGCACTACGTCTCGCGCTTGCACCTTTCTTTTTCGTATTGCCGGTCCTGCATTTTGTATTGGATGAGACTTCTTGCGTGGCGGGGGCGATGACTCTTGAAGAGATCTCTTTTGGGGCGATGATCCTTTTTCTTGGATAGCTCCTTTTCGTTCTGCTGATGAACCTTCCAGCTTGAGATCCCTGCCTGGAGTCCTTGGGATGGTACCTTGCGCTGGTACCGGCGACAATTCTCGAACCTGATTGTCCCTTCCTGGAGTTCGTGCGATGGTGCCTCGGTGTGGTAATGGCGACAACTCTTGGAATTGGATGTCTCTTCCTGGCGTGCGTGGGATGGCGCCTAAGTGTGCTGCTGGTGATGACTCAAGCGTCGGCATGTCTCTCCTAGGAGTGCGAGGACTGGTATCTCGAGGTGCCACTGGCGATAAATCTCGCAGGTCGAGGTTCTTCCCGGGAGTTGTTGGGATGTCGCCTATTTCAGGAAGGAATAAGTCCACTTCCCAGTCTTCCAGTGGAGGAACATCCTTCAGCATTTCGTCGATCTGTGGGTCCCCAAATGGCCACAGTTCTAGGACGTCATCAAGGCCTTCGCTCAGCGGTTGTTGAGACTCCATTATAATTTATAACTCTGTAAATCTAAAATATCACAATTAATTTTAGGTAATTTTTAGGTTTGGACTTCACATTTCAGACGGACACATACACATATTTCCTGTCCCCTTCATGCAGGTAACGGACATATTTTGCTAATGGGACGTTTAATGCGTGTGGTCTTATATTGCAGAGTAACTACTCTGATGTGTCCATCTTCTCCAGGGTGAACTTCTATTATTTTTCCTAATGGCCATTGCGCTGGAGGCCGGTTATCTTCGATCATAATGACCACTTGACCTACGTTTACATCTGGTTGCTTAGTGCGCCATTTTTGCCTTTGTTGCAGCTGTGATAAATACTCACTAGACCATCTTTTCCAAAAATACTGCAACGTTTGTTGTATATATTTCCACCTGTCTACATAGCTGTGGGTTTGTTGAAGTTCTGGATCTGGTATCACTTGCATGTTTCGTCCTACTAAGAAGTGTCCTGGGGTTAACGCATCGACTATAGATGAATCTGCTGACAGTGGCCACAACGGTCTCGAATTTAAACACGATTCTATTTGAATTAATAAAGTATTTAATTCCTCAAAGGTAAATATTCTTCCTTCTGTAGCTCGCTTCAAGTGAAATTTAATACTTTTAATTCCGGCCTCCCATAGGCCTCCAAAATGTGGAGCAGCAGGTGGATTAAAGTGCCATTTAATCCCTAGATGCGCTACCTGCTGTGCTGTTACTGCTGATGCTTTTTCGATGGCTTCTTTAAACTGGTTTCGTAGTATTTTACTAGCACCAACAAAATTGGTTCCATTATCGGAGTAGATATTCTCGCATAAACCTCTTCTTCCCACGAATCTCCTAAACGCAGCCACAAACGCATCAGATGACATGTCGGAGGTTACCTCTATATGTGTCGCCTTAGTCGTCATGCATATAAATATGCAAAAATATCCTTTATAAATTTTTGAGCCTTTGTGTTTTGACATCTTCAAATCTATTGGGCCGGCGAAATCCAGCCCGACGTTCTGAAAGGGATACGTCTGTGCAAGTCTTGCGTCTGGTAAATCTCCCATGATCTGCGTTGGTGGTGCTGCCCGAAATCTGATACACCTTGGACATCCTTGGATCCTCTTTTTTACTGTGGACATACCATTAATAATCCAAAACTGCGTTCTTATGGAATTTAGAACTAACTGGGGTCCACCGTGTAACGAGGTTTTGTGATAATAGTCCACTATGATGTTCGTTATATGATGGTTGGGCAGCAGGATCATCGGGTGTTTTTGGTTATACGAAATCCTTGCATTGCGTAATCTGCCTCCTACTCTTATGGTTCCATCTGCTGCGAGAAATGGGGTTAATTTGATCAACTGGCTATTTCTTCGTAGTGTTTCTCCTCGGTGTAACTGATTATATTCGGATGGAAACATGTACCTTTGCACTAGTCGAATTACCCGTGCTCTGGCATCATTTATTTCTTCTGCAGTTAGCTGTGTGCTGTCCACTTTTTTCTTTCCTTTGCATCGTTGGAAAAATCTCATACAGTAAGCTATTGTTCGTATTGTCCTTGTATATGATGAGAAACGATTCAACCAGTCCTGCTCTTCATCCGCGTTAGTAATCATTGCTGTCGTATTACTCCTTTTCTCCAAATCCGTGGTCCATTCTTTTATGTCACCTTTGGGCCAAGTGTCTTCGAGGTCCTTTAACCACTTCGGTCCTTGCCACCATAGTGAAGCGGTTGCTATCTTCGATGGCATTACTCCTCTGGACGCTAAATCTGCTGGATTTTCCTTGCCGGACACGTATCGCCATGAACTGTTGATGGTGTTTTCTGTGATTTCTACTACCCGATTAGCTACAAATGTCTTCCATCGGTTGGGGAGTCCTCTTAGCCAGGCTAAAACAATCGTTGAGTCGGTCCAACACCAACTCTGCCCGTGCTCAAGTTTCATGTCGACTTGGATCTGCTTCATTAGTCGGCTCAACAGGGCTGCTCCACACAACTCGAGTCGTGGCAATGACGTGGGCTTAATGGGTGCTACTCGTGTCTTAGATGCTATAAGGTTAACATGAACTGTACCATCACTGTTTATCGTGCGTACATATACTACTGCGGCAAATGCTCGCGTGGACGCATCACAGAAACCATGTAATTGATATGTGGGCCTGGCCTGATACATGTTAATCCATCTAGGTAGTTTTAACTCAACAATATGATGTAGCTGATTTTTAAATTCACTCCACTCTTCTATCACTTCTTCACCAGCCGTTTCGTCCCAATCTCGTCCGGCTAACCACAATTTTTGCATAATAATTTTCGCGATCAACACACAGGGAGATATCCATCCGAGAGGGTCAAATAACTTCGCTACCTCGGATAATATCTGTCTTTTAGTCGTCGCTGCCTTAGTAAATTCTGCTTGCTTAATTGCGTACGAGAAGTAATCTTGATTTGGGTGCCACAAAATGCCAAGCGCCTTGATGTGATTTTCCTCTTTCAAGTTAAGAGGAAGTTGTATTTCTCGATCCTCTGCGCGCACCTGTTCTAATAACGCTTGGTGATTAGCTGCCCATTTTCTTATGTGGAATCCACCTCCTCTCAATAGGTTTATGAGCTCATTTTGTATTTCCAATGCTTCCTCGATGGTATCTGCACCAGTCAGGACATCGTCTACATAAAAATCTGAGAAGGCTACCTTGGATGCCTTTGGATATTTTTCTTTATCATCTGTCGCAAGTCGTTGAAGAGTCTTGATTGCTAAGTACGGTGCTGAAGTGGTACCAAACGTCACTGTATTCAGTTGATATTCCTGGATGGGCTCGCAGCTATGTTCCCTCCACAATATCGTTTGATACTTTCTATCTTCTGGGTCGAGAAGGATCATCCTGTACATCTTCTCGATGTCTGCTGTCAACGCATACTTATGTTTCCTCCAGTTGGACAGAGTGGCATATAATTTCGGTTGTAAAGTTGGACCAGTCAACATTTGTTCATTTAGGCTTCGCCCATTTGATGACCTGGCCGATGCATCGAAAACCACTCTGACCTTGGTTGTTGTGCTCTCTTTAAATACTGCATGATGCGGCATATAGTATGCCCGTTCTTCTTTGGTCGTTACTGCATTCATATGTCCCATGGTGATATATTCCTTAAGACATTCCGCATAGGGTGACTGTATGTCTGGCCTTTGATTCAGCTTCTTTTCCAACTGCTTAAATCTTGAAGCTGCCTGCGCCTTGCTTTCTCCTAACTCTGGAGGTGTACCTCTTCTAAATGGTAACTTTACTTGGTACGACCCATTGGACAAACGTTTTGTAGTCCTTTCGTAAAATAGTTCACACTCCCTTTCTTCACTTGTCATCTTCCTTTCTTCTGACACTTCTTCAGATTCCCAGAATTTCCTTATTTGTTGACTAAGTATGTTTAAATCATTACCTTCTGAAATTGTGAACCCTGAAAAACTTGTGTTATGGTTCTGGGCTGGTGCTGTTGCTACCTCTCCGAGTAATATCCATCCCAGGCTAGTCTTCTGAGCGGTTGGTGATTGGTGATGTCCCTTGCGTATTCCATTCTCAATGATGTTCGCGTACACTTTTACACCAAGAAGAATATCGATTCGTCCTTGGTCGGTGAACTTTGGGTCTGCTAGTTCCAATCCATCGATGTAAGACCAGTCCTGCCATTTGGATCGTTTCGGTGGGCATATGTTCGTTATGGCCTTGACGACATATGCTTGTACGGCCGTTTCATAATTAGAGCGTGTAGTGGCTGCTAACGTAAAACAGGCAATTTTTCTAGATGATGCTACTTTTATAGAACCCAACCCGTTTATCTGCATCGTAGTTGGTATTGTTTCTGGCTGTAACGTTTGGAATGCTGCTTCGGTCAAAAACGAACTTTGGGACCCCGGATCGATCACTGCTCGCAGGGTTATACTGTTGCCTTTGTTGTTCCTCACCTTCACTAAAGCTGTAGCTAGCATACTTTGCGTTGCACTTTCATTATAATTACACGTCGTTACTTCACGTTGCTGCGTTTCGTTGGCCATTTCACCTTTAACATCTTCATGTAGTAACGAGTGATGTCCCTTTCCACATTTGTAACATTTATTACTGCTGGGACATACTCTGCTGTGATGCGGTCGCAGGCATCTATAGCATAGTCTGGATTTACTCGTCAGATTACGTCTTTCGGCTATGTCCATTCCTTGGAATTTCTCGCATTGTTGTAAGGAATGCGTTTCCTTGCACACCGGACAGGTTTTGTTCGATTGGCATGGACTGCCATGATGACTTCCTATGCAGTCAAAACAGAGTTTGTTTTCTTTTATTAATCTGCTCCTTTGAGCAGGAGATTTTCGTTGCAGGTACCTACAATACTGCGGCTGATGGTTCCCCTTGCACAACGGACAACCTTTGTTTTCGCTTACATAGCAGTTTGTGGTACGGTTGCGCACTCTCTCTAAACCGTTGTACTGTGTTGTGGGCTTGTGTGTATTGACATCCTTTATTGCTTCCAAAGTTCTGTATCTCTCCTCAAGAAACTTGGTAAAATCTCCTAATGACGGCATCTCATCTGATTTGGATATCAATTCTTCCCACTGGCTTCTTGTTTTGTCTGGCAATCTGTGCGATGTTACGAAGACAACAATATCGTCCCACTCAGATATGTTCACCTTTAACACCTGAAGGGCATGTCGAATGCGCTGTAAATCATCTGCCATCGTTCGTAAATCTTTGTGCGATTCATGCGTGAGCTTGGGTTGATAGAATAGACGTTTTAACTGTGCGTATATCAGCAATCTTCTCTTATTATAACGTTTGCACAATAAGTCCCAGGCAGCCATATAATTCGCGGAGGTCATATCGAATGCGTCGAGATCCCCACGTGCCTCTCCCGTAAGGCTACCTTTCAAGTAGTGCAACTTGTCCACAGGCGTTAAACGAGCATTATTATGTATTAACGATGAAAACCTGTCATGAAACGCTTGCCATGCCGTATATTGCCCGTCAAATTTTGGAATTTCCACCGTCGGCAGCTTCAAAGGAATACTTTGCTGATTTGGCAATTCATTTGATGCAGACGTAGATGCTTGTTGTAGTGCACTAGATGCCAATGCATCTTGCAGCTCTCCGAAGAACACTGAATACGCTTCATCAAATTCTCTGTATCTAGTGCCCTCTGCATATGCGGCTAAAGCGGCTTGAGTTTTTTCATCCTTGATGCTGGTTATGTCCGCGGCCCCTAATTGCAGATGGTTCTCGTCGAAATTTCTCCAGATATTTCTAATTATTTCCAGCCTCCCGTTAATATAACCTGCAGTTCGACGGTGTTTCGACGTTTTATTATAATTTGCAATTGTCTGGTCTAGTTGGGCCTTTAGCGTGGTCTGTTGTAGCAATACGTCCTTCATTTTTCACGTTTAGTTATTAACATATATAAAAACAAACAACCAACAACAAAAATATTTGGATATTCAACGTCAAATTTCAATCAAATTAACTAATACTAAACAATAAAGTAATTTATCTGCAACCAGATCCGGCTCGAAGGACCAATGTAACGGTGTCACCTGACCGTTGCTGAAAACAATGTGGATCAGGTTCTTTTTTTAATTAAAAAAGTTGGTTCGATTTAAATTACTTTATTGCTTATTATTTTCTCTTTTAAATATTGTATAAATTCTATAAATTCTAAATCCTTAATTTTTATATATATATATATATATATATATATTTATCCAAATATTTTAGTTTGGGCAAATTCCCTGGTTAGTTTTTTATTATTATTTCAGAAAATAATTATTTAACCTGAGGCAAATGCACTCAAGGAAAAAATAATAAATTTTCCTTATTAACTTATCTATACAATTTCTCAATTGGATAGATAAGTTACTTCAAAAATTTTTTTTATTAAATTTCAAAAATTTTAAAAAATTCGTTTTTTAAACACTCGACCTATTCTATCCTAACAAAGAGAAGACGGTGAATACTCGCCTTCTATATAACCCTACTCTATACGATGTGGGCAACGCCACTGCAAATTCGCGATTAAAATTATGAAAAAAAAAACTCTATGGATACTTGATGGTGGGCAATGCCACAGCTTTTACTTGCACAGATCAAAAGCCCCGCACTGTGCTTGCATCGGGTTTATATTTCCCCCGGCTGTCCCCCCACCTAGCAACAGTGACAACTTTCATCGAAATTTTTACTGAGCTACGCGTTAAAAATATGGCGACGACTGCTTTCGTTTGTTATATTTTTAAATTATTTTAAGTTTTAGTACTTTGAAAAGCTTTTCGTCTGACAAAAGCTTTTTTTGACAGTTCGTGTAATTTTGTGCGCGAGTGCTGTGCGTTTGTTTTATTTTATATTTTTTTATATTTATTATTTTTTAAATTTCGATTCGGGTTTTGTGTTAAAACATTGTTTATCATGGTGAGTATTTTATGCTTATTAATATATGTAGTTTTGTGTTACATGTTCTATTTATTATATGTTTTTATGTTCTGGTTTGTTTACCTTTGTTTTTTTTAATGTTTGTTATGTTGTTATTACATGTATACATGTATGTATGTTTACCATATTATTATTGTTTATTATTATCAATCGATTACTTATGTTTTATTTCTTTTTAGGCTGCATCGCCAAAATATAGGAATTCGAGTTGACTATTGGAGCCCATTTCAGGTTATGAGGTTATGTTTACGTAATTTCTCTTATTGTTTAATTAATTCTTTTTTATTCTTTTTTAGCAATTTTTTATTGGAGGAATATGTACATGTTTCGGACCGAAAACAATTGCATTGTTATGAGATGCACGATGCAGGGTGACAGTGGAGTTAAGTTCTAATATCAGCGCAGAATTGTGAAGCGTGTTAGAAAAACGGTTCTCCTCATCGCTGGCGGGGAAGACGTTCACCTCGTCATATAGATTAGTGAAAACCAGGTCTAACCAATTTCCACTAGTGTTCGGTTGCCTTATCACTTGCTGCAGATCATTGGCGTAAAAATAGGCAACGCAGGTAGCTATGGCCGCGCCACCTCGCGGATCTTTTTGACATTAGTGTTGGTTCTGTTTTGATTATGAAGCATTAGTCATAATGTAAAAACAACTGATTTTAATCACAAAATTTTGCACTTTCTCGTGTTTTTTGAACAAAAACCATGTCGATTATTATTACTTGTGGTTTCGAAAGTGTGGATTTATCAACTTTTCGCCAACAAAGTTTAAAAAAAGGCTTAAAGTTGTTGGAAAGTAACCACGTTAGCGAAGTATCAGAACAATTCGACCCAAATTGCAATAGCAAATTGCAATGCACTGTTTTGAGACAAACATCCGGTGCTTTTAATTCTAAAAAAAAAAACTAAATTTTACAAACCATCTGTTGAGGTAATTTGTTTTTGGTGGTTTTTAGTTTTGTTATGATGAAAAATATTTTTTTATAATAGGTTAATGATCGTAGATGGGTCGTCGATTGTTATTGCACGTGTAAGGCTGGCTTGGGTTTTTGTAAGCATGTGGCTGCTCTCTGCTTATTCGTGAATCAAGAATGCACCACTTCAAAGACTGACCTTCCTATGACTTTTAATCGACCTTCTGAAGCACAGTTAGAAAAATACAGGAAAGGAGTCGAGTCGTTCTTTTCATCAAACTTCAATCCAAAAAAAGAAGTTTACAGATTTTCTGACATTCAAAATGTCCTCGAAGACGAACTTCATATGTCTCAATCAAGCGATTTTGTTGATATGCTTAAAGCAGAGTTAGAAGTTCAAAATCAGGTTGCGGAAACATCTGCTGTTATTTTAGAGCAAGAGCAATTGTTAAAATCATGTATTGAAAAGTTGTATATTTTACAAGTATCTCGTTCTCTCAGCAATGAGTTTCATCAGTACATAAATGTTTCCAGCCCTCCAGATGATTTAATTATTTGTAAATTGAAATTGTGCACAATGAAATGTCCTGTAAATTTTGAAAAATTTTATGTTGAAAATGTTGCTGTCACACCAGATAAGTGGAAAAAAATTTGCTTTGATTCAAAAAGTCAGTCTCGTTCAATCGTTTGGCACAAGGAGCGATTTGTTAGGATAACTGCAAGTGACAGAGCTCATAGAATCAACACGCGACGGCGAAATTTCGACACTTTGGCGAAAAGTTTTAAAAACAAAAAATATAATGGTTTTGTCTCGAAAGAAATGCAGTATGGTTTAGATATGGAGGATGATGCCAGACAATTTTTTCAGAGTTCGAGAAACCTTATAGTGCATGAAATAGGGTTGGTTATTTGCTTGAGACAACCTTTCTTGGGTTGCAGCCCGGATGGTGTTATTTGCAACGACGGGGCGTGGGAACTCCTTGAAATCAAGTGCCCATTTAAATGTAAAGATGGTCCGATTGTTGATCGCGAAAAATTGCAGACTTTTGTACCGTACTTACAATTCAATGCTAACCAAGAAGTAGAGTTAAAAAAATCAGACAAATACTACACTCAAGTTCAGTTCAGTTTGTATGTTCTAAATATGAAAGTCTGCAATTTTTTAGTTTTGTCAAAGGCCGACAAAGTAGTTTTGCAAATTTACAAAGATGATGAATTTTTGCAAAAACTCATTCCAAAAGTAGAAATTTTTTATTTTCAGAACTTCTTACCCTTAAATGTAAACCACGATTTTTAATTTGTAATTTAATTTGAATATTTATTTTTATAAGTTAACGTTTTTATTAAAAATTATTGTTACTTTTTAACAGAGCAGAACTATCGTTTTCCTCCAACTGTTTTCTTTCGTTTCTGACACTCAACCGGGATGCTCGATCTGATTCCAAGACAGGGTTTTTTTGTAAACTGGCGAGAAAATAGTTGGGTTGAACGCTACATTCCTTGGATCATCTGATTTCCGTCCTCCGACAAAATGTTTGCTACAAATTTTTGAATATTTTGTTGGACTCCAAGGTTTTTTATCAGGTCTAAAAAAAATATTATTTTTTTGATTAAAGTAACTTTTTATTATTTGTATAACTAATCACTTATCATTTCCACTAATAAATAACTGACACTTACGTCAAACGACGAACTGCCACAATCCACTTTTGCCGTCGTTCTTTTTCCCACGGACGATTCGGAAACGAATAAAAAGATATTTTGTCATCACCTCCGTACTTGCTTTTGCAATCCACAACACAACAATTTTGATTGCTCACTTTTTTTTCCTTGTTTGAACTCATTTTGTCACCGTATGCATCAATACGATTGAACAGCTGTTTACCAACACTAATGCGAAATAATCACGCGAGATGGCGCGGCGATAGTTACCTGCGTTGCCTATTATCAATAAGCTTCATGTCAATAGCGTGTGTGACATTAATGGGTACGAAATTATTATCGTCGTCGAGAGTAAAGGATATGTTAGGACGGTTGAAATCTCCCAGCATGAGCACCTCGTCATGCTTGTGGCAGTCAAGTGATTGGAGAACTCCTTTATTTATAAAAATATCATACTTTGATTCGTCAGAATTAGGGGGTATGTAAACAGCGCCCATAACTATGTGTTTTTTTGCCAGATTTGACACGAATGAAAGCATTTTCGAATTGTGATCGATTCGTGGTGATCAATACACTGTTTAGAGCGTCTTTGACGGCTATTAGGACCTCTCCTCCCCCTCTCGAGTGCCCGGTAGAGTGATAGTCTCTATCGCAACGATAGATAGTCCTGTTATTATCCAAGATCTCCTCGTTTAGAAATGTATTATTTAACCACGTTTCGGTGATCACAAGAATATTGAAAAGACATGATTTCGCATCAATGAAAAGATTTCTTATTTTTCCTCTCATACCACTGCAATTGTGGTAAAAAATTCTTATGTCTTCAGGCAAGTCGGGTTTTTGGTTATGGGTGGAAAGGGGAAAGGGTGCGACGGAAGAAACTAGTTATGGACGGTAGAATCTATTCCTTTCGTCGCGGCTTTTTTGGAGCTGCGGCACATGCAGGGATCTGACATGAGAAGCGTATGCGGAGAGGTCCTTGCTTACTTGTTCCGCGGTAATTTGGTAATGCTTATAATACTCCGTGTAAAGTGTTAACAGAGTGTCCCTATCAATAGGTTTCAATTCTAAATTCTTCACAAAAAAATTTCTTTTCCGAGATCGATATCCAAGTTTTCTTTTTGTGGTGCATAAATCGTAAAAAAGTTAAAAATATGTCGTCAAAATCAAATTCAAGGCCAAACACCAGAAAATTTGTTGAAATTACAAATGATCAAAATCCCGCTAGAAACAATACTCCCGGGCCGACGGCCAGCAGGCGCAACGATGGTAGCAGCAGCAAAACACCGAGATCCTCATCAATATCTGCCCCCGAGAATAACCTTGAGCTCTTGGAGAAAAGGCTTGTATTAAGCTTTAACAGAATGCTCAACGAACAGCTTGCCGCTCTCGAGGATCGTTTCGAGGATCGTCTGAAGCAACTTGAGACCCGCCTGACTACACAAATTGACGAGGTATGTAACACTTTTAACACTCAAGTGGGAAAACTAAGAGACGAGTTGGAAACAGCCCAGCATGACCTTGCCGTAGTCTCAAACGAGCTAGAGGACTTACGGCGCCAATCCCGACTCCATGACGTGGTCATTCGTGGTATTCCTACGAATGAAAATGACAACCCGAAGCAGATTTTAAATTCTCTTGCTTCCACCATCGGGCATGAGCTGTCACCCTACGTGAATGTGTTCCGGCCACTGCAGCGACCGCGATTAAAGTCACAGAATGGCAGCGTCATGAAATTAAGCTCGTTGTTAATTGCAAAATTTCCATCAGCCAACGAGCAGCAAGAGTTCCTGCGAAAAACACGCCAGCATGGAGCTATTTCATTAAAAAAATTTAATCTGGGCTTTGTTTCTGACAGTCCAATCTACATAAACGAAAGCCTGACTTCCAAGAACAATGATATTTTCCACACTGCACGCAGACTCCTGAAGCAAAAGCTTGTCACTGCGGTTTCCACTCGTCGGGGCCTTGTTTATGTGCAGATGGAGAGAAATAAACAGCCGCGTCTATTTACATCAGTCTTGGATCTGAACGAAGCCGCCAGCTCTTCTCTCACTCCCAGCTCACTCTAGCGAATTTGGAGAAAACCGTCATTAATGCGGAGATTCATTTTACATGTTCTGTGCTTGTTTTCATTTATGTTTTTATTTTGTGTTGAACTTATTTTGAATTTCTTTTCTTTTTTTCTTAATTTCTTTTCCAATTATTTTTGTATTTTTTTTAGTTTAGGTTTTTACATTTTTTATTTTTATCTTGTAATGTTGGAATATTATTGTTTTTTTTTAGACTTGAAATTTTTAGGCATGCCACGTCCTGCATTCACTTTGTTATCCCGTTTCTGTGAGTTCGGCTAAGAAATAACAAAAATATGAACAAAATTAGAACACTGCTCAACGTTTTCCAAACTAGGGCTCAAGGCTAAAATTTTTGCCACATTAATGCGCGTGGCTTACGCAACAAAATTGATGAACTACAGGAGATTTTCCGTGGTTCTAATATACACGTCATACTGGTGTCTGAATCTTCACTGCGAGATCATGTCCCCACAAAGCTTGTCTCATTAGATGGGTACAATCTACACAGAAATGATCGCAAGAACCGTTCTGGTGGTGGAGTAGCCATATATGTGAAGAATAACCTCAGGTCTTTCAAAGTTAAGGAATCTGCATCTAATCCCTTGGAATTCCTTAGCATTGAAATTACCTGTGGTTATAGAAAATGTCTCGCCACTGTGGTCTACTGCCCTCCACGAATTTTCTCGCTAACTGAAGCCAGTGAACTGGAAGTATGGCTCTCTGATGCCACCCATAACTATGAGAGCATCGTGATTGGTGGTGACTTTAATGTAAACATTTTATCCAACAACGCCCTTTCCAAAAAGTTTCTCAATTTCTTCAAAATGTTTGACTTAAAGCCCATTAACCAACTTCCGACATACCTAAATACCAATAATCCATCGCTGCTAGATATCTTTTTTGTGTCGAACGTTGATAACGTCTTATTCCATAATCAGATTAGCCCACCTAGTTACCTCGATCATGACATCCTGTACCTTTCCCTTAAACTCCCAGTAAAAAACACTCAGCGGAAGTTGTTTTCGTATCGCGACTACAAGTCTATAGATGTCCCGGCTCTATTGCAAGAATGCTCCTTACTACCATGGGATCAAATATACCGCATCTCTGACATAGACAACCAAATAGAACATTTTCGCTTGCTATGTCTTCAACTACACGAATCTTTTGTCCCAGTTAAAACAAAACGCACTCTTTCCTCCACTTCTCCCTGGTTCTCCGCCAAAATCAGCCGTCTTGTCTCCGAGAGAGAATTCTTATTCAAAAAATATAAAATTAACAAAACCGATGCGAACTTAAAAGCCTACAAAAAGGTTAGGAATTTAGTAACTTCCTCCATACGTAAATCGAAAGCCCAGTTCTTTTCGTCTAAGCTTGTAATAGCATAATGGCGCGATAAAATAGTGGGCGCCACTTATGCGAGGTATTACCCCCTTAGCCATAAGCCCGGAAAAGCATGACCAAGGAGCCAACACCATACATAAGAAAGGAAACTAACTTCCGGAACTCCTACGCCGGCCACACGGAGTTATCTAGCTCGCCGGAGGGGTCGTGGGGTGTGTGGCCGGGGCTTAGCGCGGTTGGTTCACCACTTACCTGTGCCAGTGCAATCTTGAATTCCACCTCCATCCTTCGCCGGACATCACCTGAGCCTCGTCAAACCCTGAAAAGAAGTGATCCCCCCTCAACCATTCCACCCAAAGAAAGTTAATACATGGCCATAATAGTTATAATCATTTTAATACATTGCAATAAACTTGTATCTTACAGGCGCAATCAACATGCCAAACAACATAGTGAACAAGGAACAATTTCACTAATGATTATAGGTCTCCTTGGCAGATATTAAAAATATTATTTTATCCTATTAAATGATCAATTTCAAGGAACTTACAATGAAATTTTCTTAGATATACATTAGTCCGAGGATCAAGAAGGAAAAAAACGCGCAGTATTGGCACCAACACTCCTCGTTTTGTACATTCGTTAACACAAACGTTTGGGTCAATTTACGGATGAACAAATTCCCGAAAAAATCAACACAGAAATTAAGAAAGTAAGCAACTCAAGATTAAAGCAAAAAATTCTAACAAGGAGTCACCCAAAACACGACTTCATAAAAACTTAATAAATTGATTCACAAGTTGTCACCTAAGGCTATCAAAATGATGATATATGTATGTACTCTAGGGTGACCGTAGTGATAAGGGAGAATTTTTTTAGCGAATTTTGCCAACGGGAACCCCACAAAATGATCAGCCTTTGCAGATTTTTAGATAGCCAAAATTTTAGCACGATTGGAGCACGTTAAACCGTGCCGCTACTCGCTCAAAGTTGGCAAACTCTCCATTTTTTTGCTGAATGGCGGACTTTCAGAGTCATATCTCCAGAACAGTCCATCCTACACCCACGCGTAATGTCTTAAATTAAAGGAAATACTGTTCTACATAGTTTGTATTCATATATATTTACCGTTACTTGTCGCCAAAAGGAGCTATAACAGCCTTTGTCACCAAAAACGTGTACCTCTAGGAACAAACTTCGAATATTATTTTTGATAACTGATGATGACTAATCTTTATTTTAGTCTTTAATGTTTATTTAAAGAAAACTCTTATATTTAAGTAAGTACATAATTTATTGAGGAAAGTAAAAAATAGGTTCTCTAAGAAGTTAAATATTGCATATAATGATCTATTCTAGAGCTTTGCTTAAAGTGGATTTGGAGACATCAGGATACAGCTGTCGGCACCTGCTGACTAGTTGAAGGACATATTGCTGTTGATCCTCATCTTTGGTCAGAAGATTATTGAAATCAGTTATTAATTTGACTGCTCGTTCGGCCATATCATTTACAACCTTCAATGATTGGACGATCCTGTATCCTTCTTTTGAATGAGCATTTTCCGGCCAGGCACTGGGAGGATCTTTGAGAAAATCTGTATTGATATGAAAACGCTCAAAGAAATTCGTTGTCTCCTTAGTAATTAAATTGGACAATCATGCTTCAACTAGTTGTTTCAATTGTTGTTTTTGAAGCTTTGGATTCATAACTCTAGAATGTTGTGACTCAATCTCGGAGCTCTCATGCAGTTTGTTTGCCATTTCTGATTTTTCTTCATTGGATCAAAGAACGCAAGAACTACCAATTCGGCATTCAAATACCATAAACGGTTAGAAAATTTTGCTAGAGCTTTCTCAGAGTTATCCTTGTCAGTCTCTTGGTAGTCAAAAAAACTTTGCAAAAGATCAAGGTCTTGTTTGGGAGCCAGATGAGCTCTGGGGCCATTGAACCAAGCTTTGCAGTATACTTTGACGAGAAAAATACAAATAGCACCCAAAGAAATCTGTTCCTCGTTACTCATCTTGAATTGACCGCGGAAAAGGAATATTTTCAGACAGTAAATGGCCTTAGCCATCCACCTAGCGTGATGAATGGCACCTGGTGTTCTAAATCCAAATTCATTACCGTCGAGTGCTCCAACAAACACCATAACCAACTGTAATAGCTCTTTATAGTCAAAGCTTTTTTTTGCAACTGAAACAATGTGAATCCCGCGAAAATTATGTAACCTACGGCGTAGTTTTCATAATACTCGAAGTTTGTTCCTAGAGGTACCAGATCACGTTTTTGGCGACAAAGGCTGTTATAGCTCCTTTTGACGACAAGTAACGGTAAATATATATGAATACAAACTATGTAGAACAGTATTTCCTTTAATTTAAGACATTACGCGTGGGTGTAGGATGGACTGTTCTGGAGATATGACTCTGAAAGTCCGCCATTCAGCAAAAAAATGGAGATTTTGCCAACTTTGAGCGAGTAGCGGCACGGTTTAACGTGCTCCAATCGTGCTAAAATTTTGGCTATCTAAAAATCTGCAAAGGCTGATCATTTTGTGGGGTTCCCGTTGATAAAATTCCGACATCGATTTCTTACGGTCACCCTAATGTACTCAATATATGTACTAACTTAACCTGAAAAGTGTATGTTATTACATAAAAAAAACAAACCAAAATGTGTCTATGTAAATGAAATCATTACAAGAAGAACTATAAAAATTAACTATAAAAGTTATGTGTCCAGAAGCAAATACCATCCAAGCTGGAGGAGGCCTAGCCGCTAATCTTCCTGGTCTGGTAGCCGCAATTCGAACTGAGGGTTAACTTCTGGGAGGACCGGGCGGGGTGCAAAATTCTTCCTCTACAAAGCGAGTGGGCAGCGTCGGGCAGCGCTCTTTTAAATACGGCGCCGACCGTCACGATCCAGGCTTGCTACCACTCCTCCTGGTTCTGGCCCTCACGTTTTGCCTAGCAGCCTTCCGTCGGGAATCCTACTTACAAATTATACCCAAGAACTTACGCGCAATCCGACCGGTTGGAATCCGGGGCTTCCGACACTGAAGTCAACAGATCCTGCAGGTTGGGATCTTCTAGTTCTTGTGGCCTGAGATTGGATTCGAAATCTGCATAACTGAGGAATTCTTCTTGCTCATAATAGTCTTCATCGCTGTCTACATCCAGTATTTTTTTAATTAAAACTCGTAATTAATATTTGAAATTAAATCGGACATCGAATGGGGGCTATGGAATACAGATCCAATGTTTTCTTTTTTATTTAATTTTAAATTTTTTCAAACCAAAAACTTTTTCAGTCAATTTTCACATCCCTCAAAATTCGAACTCAATTTTCTTTTCCTTTTTTCTCCGCCTACCTTTTTGTTCCCCACCAACTACTCGATTTTCTTCTACACAGTAATTTTTAGTCAAGTAGATATTTAGGCAAAACTGACCGTTACAAGCTTAACCCGAATTTGCCCCCAAAGAAACTTTGGACCAACATTAAGCAACTTGGTATTCTTGGTAATGAAAGTGAAACACATATCAACCTTAGCGCTAACGAGCTAAATAATTACTTTACGTCTGCACCAAATATACGCGAAGATCCTCATTACTTAAGAGCAGCTAATAGTAATACTGGTGTTTTTTGTTTTCGCAATGTGGATCTTGCAGAAGTCCATAAAGCTTTTTACTCAATTAAATCCGAATCTGTTGGTCTAGACAACCTCCCACCCATATTCCTAAAGTTGATTTTTCCTCTGGTTCTTCCCTATATCACATATATTTTTAATAGTTGCCTCACTAAATCCTACTTTTCGCTTCAATGGAAAAAAGCAAAAGTTATCGCATTACCTAAGTGCAAATCTCCACAAAGCCCCGCTGATTATCGTCCTATAAGTATACTATGTTTCTTAGGTAAAGTACTGGAAAAATTAATGTCGTGGCAAATCGATGGGTACTGCGAAATGTGGTCCCTGTTGTCCCATGCACAGTCTGGTTTCCGCAAGAGCAGTAGCTGTGAAACTGCACTACTGAAAGTTACCACCGATTTGCGAATGGCTCTTGATTCGCATGACATTGCTTTTCTTGTGCTCCTGGACTTTAGTAAGGCATTCGATAGTTTTAGCCATACGCTCCTTGAAACTAAGCTAATTGACTACATGAGGTTTTCATCCTCTGCGTCCTCCTTTATTCGGAGTTACTTGCACAATTGATCTTAAAAAGTATGGCTACAAAATTCAACTTCCGAATCCTTGCCAATCACCCGCGGTGTTCCGCAGGGCTCCATCCTTGGACCGCTGCTTTTCAGCATGTATATAAATGATCTCAGCAGTGTCGTGGAAAAGCCGAACATTATCGAAGACCTTTCCTTCTCTCAGACGAGAGAGTAAATTCGACGATCGGATGAATCTGCCGACATTAGGGTATTTTTTACAACCGGAGGCTGTAATGGATTCAAGAAAGGTGGTTTGATTATGTTAGAGGTAATCCAAGATCGTTATAAGTAAAAATATCTGCTTTTGGTAAAAGAAAATTTATTAATTCATAATAAAAAAATACAAAGCGTCCGTAATTCACAACTTAGCATCTACCGCGTTTTTATAAGAACTCAACATAACCAAACAAAAATGAACAAGAACATACAAGAAAAGAAAAAACTCCGTATACCGGAGCAGACATAAAACTAAATAATAATTAAATATCGAACTCGAAGACTTGACTTCAACACTCCCTCCGTCTGAGACGTTCGTCATTTTATATATTCCCATCCTGTGGCATAAATTGAAAAATTGATTGCGAGGAAGCGCTTTAGTTAGCATGTCAGCTATTTGCTCCTTTGTTGAGACATAAACAACACGTAGATCTCCATTCTTTACTTTTTCTCGTAAGAAATGATATTTTACAGCTACATGCTTGCTGCGTTTATGAACCTCTGCATTCTTTGACAATTTGATGGCACTTTGATTATCGATGAACATTGCGCTAGAGTCTTTGCACTCATATTTTAAATCACTTAACAACAGTCTTAACCAAATAAGCTCCCTGGCAGCGGTTGACGCAGCAACGTATTCAGCCTCAGTAGTACTTAATGTCACAAGTCCTTGACGATGTGATGACCACGTTACTGGTCCCCCAGCTAGTTGAAATATGTAACCAGTTACTGAACGTCGTGTCACCAAATCGTTGGCAAAATCAGCATCTGCATAGCCCTTTAACTCATGTTTATTTCTTCCAAAATTTATTCCTGCATTTGCAGTTCCTTTCAAGTATCTTATAATTTTCTTGACAGCTTCCCAATGATCTTTCGTGTATGCATTCATGAATCTACTTACGGAATACACGGCGTACGCAATGTCTGGACGAGTGACAGCTGACAGAAATAGTAATGAACCTACTGCTTCTCTGTACGGTACATTAATTTTTGAAGCACTCTGTTCTGCTGGTTTTAAAGTAACATTCGGATCTGACGGAACTAGAGCTGGATGAGCATCAGATTGACCGAATCTTTCAATTATTTTTAATACATACGCATGTTGATGCAAAAATACTTGCTTATTTTCACGATCTCTTTCAATTTGGAGTCCTACATATATTTTGGCATCACCAATGGTTACTTCAAAGCATTGCTTCAATTCAGTTATAATAATTTTTAATACATTCAAGCTCTTTGCAGCCATCAGTCCATCATCAACGTATATAGCAAGATAAATTATTTCATCTTCTATTACCCACAAAAACACACTCATCTGCATTGCTCTGTTTGAAGTCAAAGCGTTCTAAAAATGTTTTAAACTTTTCGTTCCAGCACCTTGATGCTTGTTTGAGGCCATACAATGCCTTAACTAGTTTGCACAACACTTTACCTTGCGCATAGTTCACTACTAGACCATCTGGCACTTTCATATATGTATACTTCTTCACTTAACTCACCATATAAAAAGGCAGTTTTTATATCAAATTGCATCAATTCTAAGTCTTTTTCTGCTGTGATGGCCAATAGGAGTCGTACCTTACAACCGGTGAAAAAGTTTCGGTATAGTCCCGTCCCGGTTTCTGTAAGAACCCACGCGCACACAACCTAGCTTTAAATCGATGTATTTCCCCTGATGGTTTGCGTAAAATTTTAAACACCCATTTGGAGTCTATTATTTCTTGATTGTTGTGGTTCGGCACTAACATCCATGTCATGTTTTTCTTATGAGCTTCTAACTCTTCAGCAATTGCAGTTTTCCACTGTCTTGAATTTTCACCTGTCACAGCTTCATCATAGGTAGTTGGTTCATTATACTCAACAATATTCACACAGTATCTCAGTGTAGAATGTTCTTGTTCTTCAAAACCTAAAAATTCTTCATTGCTTTCTTCAGATTCAGCACAAATATTGTTCATTGGCTTTGCAGCAAGTCGTCCATTTTCAACACTAATATCACTGTCATTAGCTGCTAAACCCTGTTCTCCTTCATTATGTGGTATAACTTGATCTGGTTGGCAATTACTGAACTTAAATATCGCACCATCATCATCCGAAGCATCTTGATAAACCTTGTCATGACCTCTTAGACCTTTCTCATGAAAAACTACGTTTCTGCTCTCAAAAACTTGTCTCGTTTGTTTATCATAAAGCCGATAATTTGTAGATTCTTCTTGATATCCCACCAGAGTTAACTTCTTGGCCTTTTTATCTAATTTTGTCCTTTTATGTTTGGCCACATTCATATATGCATCAGATCCAAAAACTTTCATGTGTAAAACAGATGGTTTTCTTCCATTCCATATTTCGTAAGGAGTTCTTCCAGGAGTCCGGCTCGACGGTGTTCGGTTCAGAGAATATACTGCTGTGTTTACAGCCTCAGCCCATAAATATTTAGGTAGCTCAGCAGCATGTAACATAGATCTAGCACTTTCGACGATCGTCCTGTTTTCTCTTTCGGCTTTGCCGTTTTGTTGAGGAGTATCTGGAGCAGTATGTTCAAGTTGAATACCTCGCTCGATGAGATACTGCTTCATATTCTTGTTAATATACTCCCTCCCATTGTCAGCTCTCAGCGTCTTCATCACTTGACCAAATTTATTTCCAACGAAACGTTCAAATTCCTTAAATTTTTCCAAGACATCAGACTTATGCTTGAGAAAATAAACTTTGCGAAATCCCGACGAATTATCTATGAAGGTCAAGAAAAAACGTGCCCCGGCAATTGATGTTTCTGACATTGGGCCGCACACATCAGAAGAAAAGAACTCTCCTACTTTCGTTTCTCTTCTTTCTTTCATTTTTGCATATGGTTTGTTGTGCGATTTCCCCAACTCACACGCTTCACAGAAAAAATTGTCATTTGGAACTTTAACACTTTGTATTAAACCTTGTTCGGCCATTTTCTTGATTGTTCGCTGATTAACATGACCAAGTCTCTCGTGCCATATTTTGATGTCGCTTTCAGAAAGGTGTACTTCTGGAATTATTGAAGGTTGAATAAACATACGATAAATATTATTTTCTTGTTTTACTCCACGTGCAACAACTTTATCCTGACTAAAAATAGTTACACTTTGCCTCTTGAACCTGAGTTCAAAATTTTTATTATCACACACTCCAACGGAAAACAAATTTTTCTTTAGAGACGGTACGTACAACACTTCTTCAATTCGACCATTTTCCCAGATACCATTAGCTAACCTCTTAATTAATACTGTACCAACACCTAGCAGACCTGTTAGCAAGTCCTAATCCCACCTCCCCGCGGTGCCCCCCGGGGTACTTCTTCGGAAGGAGCTAACGGGAGACGGGCGATTGGCGAGCTCTCTGCGCCACAAAACAGAGCTTTAAGTCGGTTGGGCTGAGGGTTAGCAACTCGCTCCCATAAAAAACACCATTGCTACGAATCAGCAAACAATGCCTCGGAACCGGATGGACAACACGACGACGACCTTTGCTTTTCGAACAAGGACACGAATCGGATCATGGAATGTGAGAACACTGCTGGCTGAGGGACGGCTGGATGAAGTCCTCAACGAGATGAATGAGATGAGATCATGGGACTTAGCGAGACCAGATGGCCCGATGCGGGGGAACATATCTGCCCAAATGGTGAGTCCTTTTTGTATTCTGGGAGAAACGAAACTGAAAGCCGTAGGAGTGGCGTTGGTGTAATACTCACCAAAGAAGCCAGGTCCAGCCTCATTAGCTGGTCACCAGTTTCTGAGAGGATTATTACCGTGCGCCTGCGTACCAGACTAAGAAGTACTACGGTAGTCCAATGCTATGCTCCAACTGAAGACGCTGAAGATGACATCAAAGACGAGTTCTATTTGCGGCTGAATGAGGTTTTTCGCTCTACTCCAAGGGGAGACATCATTGTATTAATGGGTGACTTAAACGCACAGATCGGCCGTGACAACACCGGCATTGAACAAACAATTGGAAATCAAGGTCTAAGCCAAGTTACCAATAAAAATGGTGAGCTTTTCGTTGACTTCTGTAGCTCCCACCAACTCATAGTAGGTGGAACTTACTTTTGTCACAAGAAGATACACAAAGAGACCTGGGTATCGCCCGATGGTAGAACGAGAAATCAGATAGATCATGTGGCCGTCAGCCGCAGATGGAGAACTATCCTTGAGGAAGTCAGGAGTTTCAGGGGAGCAGACACTGGAAGCGACCACCATTTGGTAGTAGCAACTATTCGCCTTAAAGTCGCCGCAATCAGAAACGTACAACGCGATGCTATAAGCCGTAGACGGTTCAACGTCGACCATCTGCGGGAGAGCGGTAAAAAGCGGGAATTTGCTGGAAACCTACAACAAATATTAAACCAGCACAACGTTTCTGACGACACAAATATTGAAGAGCTGTGGAGTAGGACAAAGGGCGCAATATTGACGGCTGCGGAAATGAGCATCGGTTATGTCCCAAGAAACCAGCAATACTGGATCTCGGACACAACCTGGCAAAAAATAGAACGCAGGAGAGCCCTAAAAAATAACGTAAACTCTACAAGCGACCCCGAAAGACGTTACCAACTGGAACGGGAGTTCTCCCAATTACACCGGGAGGTAAAGAGAAGTGTCCGGCGTGATAAAAGGCAGCAGATAAACGAGCTCGCAGAAAAAGCGGAAAACGCGGCAAACACAGGCAACAGTAAGGTGCTGTACCAAATTACTAAACAGCTCACGGGAAAGCACTCTACTAAAAAGCATGCCGTTAAGAGTGCGGATGGAAGGCTGCTGTGCAGCGACGAGGAGCAGCTCCAAAGATGGAGAGATTACTTCTTCGCCGCCCTGAATGGTTCATTTATACAGGAACCTCAGGAAACCAGCAACAATGCACAGCCTATAAGAATCACCACCCGAGCCCCATCCAAGACGGAAATAGTAACCGCAATTCATGCGATGGCCAATGGTAAAGCAGCTGGGAAAGATGGCATCCCGCCAGAATTGTTGAAAGCCGATTCAAGCCTCATAGCAGATGCGCTTCAGCCAATCCTGGAAATAGCATGGAACACCTGTACCTTTCCGGAGGATTGGACGGAAGGTATCATAGTCAAAATACCAAAAAAGGGGGACCTAACAACATGCGACAATTGGAGAGGCATCTGTTTACTATCTACAGTGGGCAAAATTTTGTCCCATATATTACTATCTAGGATAAGTGAGGCAGTAGACCGAACGCTTAGGAGGCAGCAGGACGGATTCAGGAAGGGCCGCTCATGTATTGATCATATCAACACCTTACGAATAATAGTGGAGCAGTCTACTGAATTCCGATCCCCCCTTTACCTTGCTTTCGTAGATTATGAGAAAGCGTTCGACTCGGTCAATAGGAGCTTTATACGGCAGGCATTACGGCGACGGGGACTGCCAGATAAAGTAATAGAATTGATAAAAGCCCTATATAACAATTCCAAATGCAGAGTTCTCCATAATGGAAAATTATCCGACAGCTTCGAGGTGAGCTCAGGAGTACGACAAGGATGCCTACTTTCGCCTTTACTATTTCTTATAGTAATAAATGACATCGTTTTCGGCGCTCTAGATAATAGAACAGGCGGCATACAATGGGGTTTGTTAGACCGCCTTAAGGATCTCGACTACGCAGATGATATCTGTTTGCTGGCCCACAGACACCAGGACCTCAAAAACATGATTAACAATTTGGCAACAGAAAATAGTCCAGCAGGCTTAAGGCTAAATCCACCATTGAACGGACTGCGCTGAATAACCGTGACGTGGAACTGGTCGATAAATTCTGCTACCTCGGTAGTATTATTACCGAAAATGGCGGTGCAGAAGAAGATGTCAGTTCCAGAATAAATAAAGCACGAGGCGTATATGCATGCCTGTTCCGCATATGGAAATCAACGGAGATCTCAACTAACACCAAATTGCGGCTGTTCAACTCCAACGTGAAGGCAGTACTTTTGTACGGTTGCGAAACATGGAAAGTCACCCAATTCATCACAGGGCGCCTACAAGTCTTCGTCAACAGATGCCTGCGTCGTATCCTAAAAATCCGCTGGCAAGATAGAATTTCAAACGAAGACCTTTGGCGCCGTGCCGGCCAAGAAAGGATAGACGAGCAAATCAGACGAAGGAAATGGAATTGGGTTGGACACACCTTGCGACGCGAAAACGAAAATCTAGCCAAACAGGCCCTCGACTGGAATCCGCAAGGATCCCGTCGAGTCGGAAGACCTAGGACAACATGGAGGAGAACCCTACTAGCAGAAGCCGCAACAACTGGGAGGTCCTGGTCGGAGCTGAGAGCTGTCGCGCAAAACAGAGTCCGCTGGAGGGCAACTGTTTCCGACCTATGTCCCATGAGGGATTAAAGGAGCACAATGATGATGAACACCTTTTATCTCAAGACTTCCATCATCTCCAAGATGAACTGTTTGCCCTTGCACTGACTGAAAATCGGTAAGCCATTCTCTGCGAAATGTAATGTGTCGCGATGCCCCGCTGTCTGTTATCCAGACATCTTTTATCTCCAGCGATAATAGATAATCTATTTGATTTTGAGAAGGTCCAGTTTCTTGTTTACTGATTGATGTCTGCTTCCTTCCTCCAAACTCAACACTCGAGACAAATGCACAAGTTCTTAAGTTGGTAGGCGGCTTTCCTTCTGCTTTGGACTTGTTCATGTTGGGACAATTCGGCCTAATGTGTCCTTTCTGTTTACACTCATAGCATACTGCATTCTCAAAACTTCGTTTGTTTTTCTTTTTCTTCTTGAATGTATCTTGGCTCACATACTTCTTTCGTTCAAGCGCGTTCGTTGCTTCGTCACTTTGAGTCAGTCGACTCTCTTCCTTCAATAATCGTTCCTGTAACGTTTGGATATTTTGTTTTTCTACTGGAACACTATCCCAAGCTGTAACTAAATTACTGAATTTGCTTGGTAGACTCCCGAGAATTTTAGCCATCAGTGACGCATCTGATACTTTCTCGTCGACATTTTTTAGCTGTACCACCATGTTCTGAAGCCTGGCTACATGTTGGCTTACTGAATCACTCGGATTCATTCTGTAGTCATAATATTTTTGAAGTAATATTATCTTGTTGGACTCGGACGTTTGTTCGTTTACGGCGACAAGCTTGTCCCACATCTCTTTCGAAGATGTACACGTTATGAGACACTTGTTAATATATTCTCAAGAATGTGTGAAACTATGCCGGCTACCGACGCGACCGATACAGAAAGAAAATTTCGTAAACGTTTTCTTTTTACCAAATTCTAAGCAGCACTTATGCGATTCCTGGGCCCATAACCTGTTAGAGGTAATCCAAGATCGTTATAAGTAAAAATATCTGCTTTTGGGAAAAGAAAATTTATTAATTCATAATAAAAAAATACAAAGCGTCCGTAATTCACAACTTAGCGTCTACCGCGATTTTATAAGAACTCAACATAACCAAACAAAAATGAACAAGGTAGCCAACATACAAGAAAAGAAAAAACTCCGTTTACCGGAGCAGACATAAAACTTAATAATAATTAAATCTCGAACTCGAAGACTTGACTTCAACGACTTCAACAGATTATGTGGTTGTTCATTCGGCTCTCAGAAGAAACGGCCGGTATTAGTGTGTTTATACCGACAGTAGGCTGCGGGTTTAGTGGAGACTGATTGCTTGTAAGGGCCCCGCTTACATCGGCAAAGGAACGACCACCGACGACAATGTGGCTGCGTGAAAAATTAGGTGGTTTGAGGTGCATTCATAGTTATTTTTATTAGAATTAATATTATTAGGGTTAGCATAGGAGTAAGGAGCTGAGGACGGAGTTGTGTTAGTTTTAATGTTAGTGTTAAAACTAGGAGGTTTTTTATTTGGCTTATTTTTAGTAGTTAACTTACTTTTAGATCTATTACTTAACCTATCGCTCCAGAGACACAACGCGAGATTATTTCACCTGAAGATGTCTGTTGTGGAGTTTAGGAACAGCCACTCATATTTTGTTGGCATAACTAGCTTGAAATTTCTATATTTTAGCACTTTGGGTTTACGCGGTAGAATTGGTTCACAGTGAAGCAGATTTACCGAGAATTTTTTTTTTTTTTGAAAAAGTTCTGCACCCAGGATGGATCTGCTTGTGCTGGTGCACCTTTGAGGTGATATGTTGACACATCAACTGACGAGGTGCATGGTCCTTCGATTAATACCGGTATACCGATATTCGTGAAAAATCAATACCGTAATACCGGATTTGAAAAATCCGGTAGTTTTGCAAACCCTAGGCGTGTTGTCAAAAAGAAGCTACTCACAAAATTTCCACTTGTTACTAATCATTAAACAAAATGACCCCGGCACTGTGGGCTATTATTTTTATCAAGAACTTTGGAAGAAAAATTAATGGAATTTTATACTGAGTCATATCGTCCCTCGCCACTGACAATGATAAGCCTTTTGTCGATAGTCGTCTCCATGATTTTTGGGAGAATAGAAGTAATGTCCATCTCTCCATAGAATTTTATAACTTCCACGCCTACCCGAACATCTTTGACATAATGCGATAATTTATTATTTAGATGAAACGATGAGCTTTCTTTCTGCAATTAATTTGATTAGTGTGGAATTGGCAAATATTTTCACTATCAACTGTCACTTTCTAGTAAGAATTTAATGTTTTGCTTTCTATTTTACTTTCCGCCAAATTTAGATTTAAGGTATACAAGGTATAAAGGATCACAATGTTTGAACCTAAAATGGTGAACACATTGAACATTAACGTATTCTTAGCTAAAAAAATCCCATCTAAACCCAATTCCTACAAATAATCTGCGAAATCCACATAATCCTACTATATGGACACGTGATTGAATTTTCAACATATTTTAGCGTTCATGGTTGAGAAGTGTCTTCATTACGATCACAATCGGTGTCAGGTCGACCACTGATGCTCACTAATCGGAATTAATTATGCAATTAGTGTTAGACACCGATAAATAGCTGATCGATAGCATTAGACGCGTTAGTTTTTTCTTACACTGCTGTACGGGAACACGGGCTGCTATTGTTGTTGAAATAAAACTAATGCTGTCTGGCGCTTGTCGCACCAGGAGGTACACAAGAGCATACTAATTGGCAAAAGATCGGTTAAACCGTGATAAAGAATTTCAGTTTTGTTTCTGTTTTTTTATTCTTTTTTTTTTTGGATTGTAGAAAAACGTGATTACTTACTTCTTTCGATTTTATTTATCATTTTTAGGGTTTTGTCAGGAAATGAAATAAAATAAATTATGGTACATAGACGGTGTTAGTTATAGATACATACTAGCAAAAACCCGCGTGCGTCGCAACACCTTTTAATAAAACAAAATTATGTGTGCATAGTCCGGAATAAGAAAAGGGTATAATGAAACAAAGATCGGCAAGACATGATTTTGGATATAAAAAAAACTTTAGAGTTGACTTTCAAAATATGTTACGTACCTACAACTTTTTTAAAATTAGAGGTTAATTATCGGAAACCTTTTATACTACGTGCGCTACAGATACCTAGCCAATTTTATTCAGAATATGTCTTGTGCGCGTAGATTTTGACGTTCTCAGATAATTGGAACCCCGAACTTGCCCCATGGCGAACATGGCTTGAGACGAAGATTGCCAACATTGTAAGACAGGGGCGGATCCAGAAACCATTCTTGGGAGGGAAATTAAATTTTATGAGGCCCCTAGACCTAGTGAAATATTTTGTTTTGTTCAATATAATTGACGGTCTGTGGGTGATATTGAAAGTTTGCCTGCGGCAAAGAAACAAACCGTCAATATTTTGCTCAATATTATTGCACAATGTTATTGATAGGTCCCATTTTACTCAAAATCTGGAGATGAAAGTTAAAAATTTTATTAAAAAAATGCATCCCTAAGAATAAAATAACTCGAAAAAAACATTTTTGTATATCATGGGGGGCCTCGGTAGTCTAGGGGTAAGGCGCCTGACTGCTATCCCAGAGGTCCCGGGTTCGATTCGCGGCCAGCCCCACGGTCCTTTGCCTTTTCCACTTTCCCACCCACATAACTTTCCTTATTTCTTCTCCCCTCTTTAGCCTTCGCTAGTCTTTCCCCGCTCCACCAAGCGCATGTCATCGGTTGGCTGATGAGATTCAACTCGTTTCAGGAGGCATAACACTCCAGCTAGTTGTTTCTCAGAATGCCCCGATGATCGCGAAATGGTAGGAGTAAAATATCGCGGCTAGGTTGTGGCAGCTCCTTCCTAATTCTATCTCTTTCTACTCTCTATCTTCCGGCTAGAGCTGCTGTTAAAAAAAAATATGAGTGTGCTTATGACCACACGACTGAAGTGAAACTTCTTTCGCTCCATCTGCCTGTGTATATATATATGGGTGTGTGTACAATATATACATACATGTATGAACATATAGGGGAGAGTGGGGTGAACCGGGACACATTTTGTTCAAGGCCTTATAAAACCTAAATAAACAATTTTTTCTTCTTATTTGGACATTCTATCCTGTAGATGGTTTCAATACCTTTCATTATTTGTCATTTTTAATATTATAACTTTATATTTTCAATAATTTCTAATCGTTTAAAAAAAAAGTGTCAAATCGGCAGTTCCGAAAAATCGTGGGGTGAACCGGGACACGATAGAAAGAGCAGGTGAAAGTGGCGTTTATGTTGTAACTAATAGTCTTATTTGCTTTTATGTCAAAAATATGTTATGATATTATTATAAACACTGCTTGAACATATTTTGTTTTTACTTTTTTATTATAAACAATATAAAATGTGCATTTTGGTTTAAACTATAAATAAACGTAAAAATCATTAATAAAAAATTGTTAACAATCATTTTTGTTAATAACTAATGAATTTAAGTCGATTTTGCAGCTAAAACGTGGGCCGAAACATTTCTCGGTCAACTCAGAAACCGTGTCCCGGCTCACCCCACGGTGCTGTTTTTTAAACAATCGCGTGGTTATCACATATTTTTGAGGTTATCACAAATTCCATTTGAACTTTAAAAGATAACATACTAACGATTACTTTTTATTATATTACCTTTGTTGTAGTCTTAAAAACCATAACATTAGGCTTCCTTAAACTCCGAGAAAATAAAACTTTGTGGAGTGTCGATTTTTATTAACAATCCTTACTAATAAAGTGATGCAGGTGCTGACCTTCAATTCTCATAAAATAATGTAGGGGGCCAATACAAACATAATTCACAAAAAAAAACCAACATAAAAACATTAACAACAATTAAAAAAGCACTGTCCCGGTTCACCCAACCGTCCCGGTTCACCCCACTCTCCCCTACATATATTAATTTCCTACAAATATTATAATTTATTTCATGTTTTCATTGGTAAATAAATATTTTTGCAAAGATCCTTTTTTTTATTCATTATTTTCATTATTGGACACATCAGTAATTACTGTGGTTAATGGAAAAACCGAGACAATAGGCTTATGGTACGAGAAATAAGACACATATATTTTCGAATTAAAATTAGACAGATATCTAGAAAAAACTGCATCGATTGTTGTTCCATGTCTTGTAGTTGGCTCATTACGGTTATTATTCATTTGCAGTTCTAATTTATCTCGTAGAAAGTTTACCAAGAGTTGTCCATCTTCGGACGCGAAATTAATATTGAAATCTCCTGCTAAAATTAGTGGCAACGTATGATAGTTTTCTCCTAATTCTTCAGAACCTACTCGACCGTAAATCATAAGTCTTTTGTATATAAACTTTATGATATTTTTAACTACGTTATTGGGCGAAATGTAAACAACTGCCATTATGATGTGTGTTCCATCGTCCAAAACACAGTGAGCAGCACATATATCACCAATTGATGATTGACCAATACATAAAATACATAAAATACATAAAATACATAAAATACATAAAATACATAAAATACATAAAATACATAAAATACATAAAATACATAAAATACATAAAATACATAAAATACATAAAATACATAAAATACATAAAATACATAAAATACATAAAATACATAAAATACATAAAATACATAAAATACATAAAATACATAAAATACATAAAATACATAAAATACATAAAATACATAAAATACATAAAATACATAAAATACATAAAATACATAAAATACATATAATACATATAATACATAAAATACATAAAATACATAAAATACATAAAATACATATAATACATAAAATACATAAAATACATAAAATACATAAAATACATAAAATACATAAAATACATAAAATACATAAAATACATAAAATACATAAAATACATAAAATACATAAAATACATAAAATACATAAAATACATAAAATACATAAAATACATAAAATACATAAAATACATAAAATACATAAAATACATAAAATACATAAAATACATAAAATACATAAAATACATAAAATACATAAAATACATAAAATACATAAAATACATAAAATACATAAAATACATAAAATACATAAAATACATAAAATACATAAAATACATAAAATACATAAAATACATAAAATACATAAAATACATAAAATACATAAAATACATAAAATACATAAAATACATAAAATACATAAAATACATAAAATACATAAAATACATAAAATACATAAAATACATAAAATACATAAAATACATAAAATACATAAAATACATAAAATACATAAAATACATAAAATACATAAAATACATAAAATACATAAAATACATAAAATACATAAAATACTTAAAATACATAAAATACATAAAATACATAAAATACATAAAATACATAATACATAATACATAATACATAATACATAATACATAATACATAATACATAATACATAATACATAATACATAATACATAATACATAATACATAATACATAATACATAATACATAATACATAATACATAATACATAATACATAATACATAATACATAATACATAATACATAATACATAATACATAATACATAATACATAATACAAAATACATAATACATAATACATAACACATAATACATAATATGTACATAATACATAATACGTAATACATAGTACATAGTACATAGTACATAGTACATAGTACATAGTACATAGTACATAGTGCATAGTACATAATACATAATACGTAATACATAATAGGTAATACATAATACATAATACATAATACATAATACATAATACATAATACATAATACATAATACATAATACATAATACATAATACATAATACATAATACATAATACATAATACATAATACATAATACATAATACATAATACATAATACATAATACATAATACATAATACATAATACATAATACATAATACATAATACATAATACATAATACATAATACATAATACATAATACATAATACATAATACATAATACATAATACATAATACATAATACATAATACATAATACATAATACATAATACATAATACATAATACATAATACATAATACATAATACATAATACATAATACATAATACATAATACATAATACATAATACATAATACATAATACATAATACATAATACATAATACATAATACATAATACATAATACATAATACATAATACATAATACATAATACATAATACATAATACATAATACATAATACATAATACATAATACATAATACATAATACATAATACATAATACATAATACATAATACATAATACATAATACATAATACATAATACATAATACATAATACATAATACATAATACATAATACATAATACATAATACATAATACATAATACATAATACATAATACATAATACATAATACATAATACATAATACATAATACATAATACATAATACATAATACATAATACATAATACATAATACATAATACATAATACATAATACATAATACATAATACATAATACATAATACATAATACATAATACATAATACATAATACATAATACATAATACATAATACATAATACATAATACATAATACATAATACATAATACATAATACATAATACATAATACATAATACATAATACATAATACATAATACATAATACATAATACATAATACATAATACATAATACATAATACATAATACATAATACATAATACATAATACATAATACATAATACATAATACATAATACATAATACATAATACATAATACATAATACATAATACATAATACATAATACATAATACATAATACATAATACATAATACATAATACATAATACATAATACATAATACATAATACATAATACATAATACATAATACATAATACATAATACATAATACATAATACATAATACATAATACATAATACATAATACATAATACATAATACATAATACATAATACATAATACATAATACATAATACATAATACATAATACATAATACATAATACATAATACATAATACATAATACATAATACATAATACATAATACATAATACATAATACATAATACATAATACATAATACATAATACATAATACATAATACATAATACATAATACATAATACATAATACATAATACATAATACATAATACATAATACATAATACATAATACATAATACATAATACATAATACATAATACATAATACATAATACATAATACATAATACATAATACATAATACATAATACATAATACATAATACATAATACATAATACATAATACATAATACATAATACATAATACATAATACATAATACATAATACATAATACATAATACACAATACATAGTAAATAATACATAATACATAATACATAATACATAATACACAATACACAATACATAATACATAATACATAATACATAATACATAATACATAATACATAATACATAATACATAATACATAATACATAATACATAATACATAATACATAATACATAATACATAATACATAATACATAATACATAATACATAATACATAATACATAATACATAATACATAATACATAATACATAATACATAATACATAATACATAATACATAATACATAATACATAATACATAATACATAATACATAATACATAATACATAATACATAATACATAATACATAATACATAATACATAATACATAATACATAATACATAATACATAATACATAATACATAATACATAATACATAATACATAATACATAATACATAATACATAATACATAATACATAATACATAATACATAATACATAATACATAATACATAATACATAATACATAATACATAATACATAATACATAATACATAATACATAATACATAATACATAATACATAATACATAATACATAATACATAATACATAATACATAATACATAATACATAATACATAATACATAATACATAATACATAATACATAATACATAATACATAATACATAATACATAATACATAATACATAATACATAATACATAATACATAATACATAATACATAATACATAATACATAATACATAATACATAATACATAATACATAATACATAATACATAATACATAATACATAATACATAATACATAATACATAATACATAATACATAATACATAATACATAATACATAATACATAATACATAATACATAATACATAATACATAATACATAATACATAATACATAATACATAATACATAATACATAATACATAATACATAATACATAATACATAATACATAATACATAATACATAATACATAATACATAATACATAATACATAATACATAATACATAATACATAATACATAATACATAATACATAATACATAATACATAATACATAATACATAATACATAATACATAATACATAATACATAATACATAATACATAATACATAATACATAATACATAATACATAATACATAATACATAATACATAATACATAATACATAATACATAATACATAATACATAATACATAATACATAATACATAATACATAATACATAATACATAATACATAATACATAATACATAATACATAATACATAATACATAATACATAATACATAATACATAATACATAATACATAATACATAATACATAATACATAATACATAATACATAATACATAATACATAATACATAATACATAATACATAATACATAATACATAATACATAATACATAATACATAATACATAATACATAATACATAATACATAATACATAATACATAATACATAATACATAATACATAATACATAATACATAATACATAATACATAATACATAATACATAATACATAATACATAATACATAATACATAATACATAATACATAATACATAATACATAATACATAATACATAATACATAATACATAATACATAATACATAATACATAATACATAATACATAATACATAATACATAATACATAATACATAATACATAATACATAATACATAATACATAATACATAATACATAATACATAATACATAATACATAATACATAATACATAATACATAATACATAATACATAATACATAATACATAATACATAATACATAATACATAATACATAATACATAATACATAATACATAATACATAATACATAATACATAATACATAATACATAATACATAATACATAATACATAATACATATTACATAATACATAATACATAATACATAATACATAATACATAATACATAATACATAATACATAATACATAATACATAATACATATTACATAATACATAATACATAATACATAATACATAATACATAATACATAATACATAATACATAATACATAATACATAATACATAATACATAATACATAATACATAATACATAATACATAATACATAATACATAAAAATACATAATACATAATACGTTGCCCGATCACACATTTTCGTAACGTTTTCGTTACACTTTCGTTACACTTTCGCCAGTTTACCCCCCAAGTCAAGCGTTCGTAAAGAAGGTTCCCAAGTCAAGCGTGCGTAAAGAAGTTTCACTTCAAAAAACAGAGTCAAGTGATATTTTATTGCACTGGAAAATACACTTGTATATTTACATGTTAAGTATGTTGATTGTGTTTTTATACAGTACATACATAGTTCATTTACATGTGGGGAAAGATTTCATAGAACAAAACGGTGCCTCCCAAGTTTCGCAAATCTTTCGATGACCTCTTCAGCAGTGACGTCAATGTCATGATGTGTGTGTAACAATGCCAAACCAATCAATCTTTCTTGTAGCATAGTCGTCCGGAGCCATGTTTTTAAGCGGCGAAGAGTAGAAAAAGAGCGTTCAGAGCTCGCGTTTGTTACGGGAAGTGCGTAGAATATGCGAAAATAAGTGTGAATTATCGGGTAAATGTCAACATCGCAGTGCTTTAATACGTCTAATGCGGTGGTTGGTAATACATTGATTCCAAATCTTCGCTGCTGTTCCCAATGACTTCGCCAGGAATTCAATTCTCCTTTTAGCCTCAAACGTTGCACGATCTTGTCATTATTCTGAAGGCCCCCAAATCTGTTATCAAACAATCCATAAGAATTTCCATTTCATTTGTTTTGAGTGTACATACTTTCGCTGGAAGCAGCAAACTTAGTTGGAAACCATCTAAAACTTCTTTGGAAAAACCATTTTTCAGATCTTCACTGACAGTATCCAACAGAGGAATGTACACCGAGACCCTATAATACTCTATACAAGTTCCCACGCTGTAATTTTCGCGTTTTGTTTGTCGGCCACATGTTCTGGGTTTTTCTTCATTCACGTCAAGCTCTTCCGCCATTTTTGTGGCATTCGAATAAATGAGACGAAAGTTTTCATCGGCGTTCTGCACAGAGCTGCAATGAGAACCGTTGCTCTTCCTGCTGTTTCCTTGTTCCTCCACTCACTTATTTTTGTTAGAGCTTCGACGATCAACGGCAATTTCGCAGCAAATTGAATGACCGCATCATGCCGTTGCAACCATCTTGTTTCACATAATTGAACAAGATGCTCACCAAGTACCTTGGCCAATGCAGTCGTACGCTTGGGATATGAATTCTTGAAAAACTTGTCTACCTCTCGTATGGTACTGCAAACCATCTCGATTGTTCTTATTTTTACGCATTTCGAAATACTGCTGTTCAGTTAGTGCGAAAAACAGGGAGTCAGCACAGCATTTTCCGATTCTTTCCGAATTTCATTTACTGCTCCACAATCCGACAGCTTGACGGCACAGGCATCAGTCCCTATGGAAGTGCATAATTTTAAGTCTAGCTTCATTTTCTTCATTTCTTCCAAAACGATTCGTCCAAGTGCAACTCCCGTGAGAGATAATTCCTTATCAATTTGGCTGTCTTCTATTGCAGTCTTTGAGGACGAAGTTTCATCTTCTACTTCCGAGTCTTCAGAGTCAGTATCGTTTGCAATAAGATCCTCTGACAATTCACCAAAAGCATCCAAAAACGTCACAAAATCTTCTCTTATGGAAGGTCCAGCAGGAGAAACATCTACATAACGAAGTGTGAGGCTAACCTGTGAAATTGAAAACCAACATTTTACTTCAATAAAATTAATAAGGAAATCAATCCACATCAGTAATCGGGCACATGCGTAATATATGTATATCTGTCTGATAAATATTGATTTGCGATCAAGAAAATTGATCAAATTTTCCTGCATAATTTATATGGACATATCTGGTGATTCATCAAAAACGAGTGTGTAGAATTCAGCTCGGGCAACTCTTTGCAAAATTTTGTCCAGTATCTCAGCTCTGCAGCATTCAATGAGTTGATTTTGGGTGCTTTTACTGATGTAAGTTGCTCTCGAAGACGCCGTCTTGAAATGAGACTCCAAAATTTTGTCACCCGAATCGATTCTGAACCTAAGCAATGCCCTGAAATTTCCTTCATTCTGTATAGGAGTTGTGTTCAATAGTATTGTCCCATCATCTCTGTGTCCACGGAGTGCAATGTTTTGTCTACCCGAAAATATTATTTTCTTCGCGATAGGGATGAGTCTTCTTCTATTTTCTTGTTTTTCCAAGGCATTGCTTTTATCGAGAAGAAATTCATATTGAGGATTGCGATAATTTCTCAGAAAGTCTTTCCCCGCAGCCATCGCGTTTTTATGATAAGCATTTCGGGAGTATAGTTCTAAAACGCTTTTCGTTCTCACTAAATTCTTAAAATTTGTCAATGGCTGAGTGACGAGTATTCCGGGAGGAACATTTTCCTGATAACCTCCTTCATTTCTCGATGTAAACCATGGGCAATATTTACAAAAGAGGCCCTTTTTCACATCGGATAAGACAAGCCATTCTTTATGAGAATTTAAATGTTTGAACGAAACATAATTCTTTATTTCTTTACCAGACACAACTCTCGTGGAGAAGGGAAAAGTATAATCATTTGGGGGAATCCATGGATTTTCCAGAAGATTTTTCTTCAAGTGATTATCAATTCTTTGCCCCAAATATTTTCCCACGTCGTTGGAAACGCCTACTTGAAGATTAGTATCTTGCAAATGGGTTAAGGTTTTTGAGGTAGATGGCATCCCAATACGCAAATTTTCCATCTCCTCAGGTGAAGAAGAACTGTCTGCCGCAGTGATGGAACTCGCATTTTCCAGCTGTATGAGGTGAAACATTCGAAACACCTTCTTCTTCCTTTCTTTTGTTTGCAGGTATGAAGTACGAAGATATAGACTTTTGCCGGGATGACTGAAAGTCATTAGTAAAAAAAAAAATAATTATGTTTTCAGTCGTTAAATATTTGATATCTAAGCCTAGTTACTTTGATGTTTGGATCAGCTCATTTCAAATCGATCACGCAGTGGGGAATTGGTTTTTAAATTCCACATGAAACTTTTTTTACAGTTTCTCTGTCGCAATCAATTAGACACGCATTAATCCTTTTGTCTGATTTTTTATTGTTTACCCGTGGGAAATTTCGAAAAATCTTCTGAAAAGTCAGTTTTTCTATATTCACGCGGTTCAATTCGATTTTCATAATGTTTTTCACCTCTAAAAACGAAATTTTTTTATTGCGACAGAGAAGCTGCTGTAAACAATTTTACTTGCAGGAAAATAAACAAACTCCTCAAAGCCGCCCTGTTGATTTAAAATGGAGTGACCCGTTTATAAAAAAACTTCTCGAAAACTTTCGGAAAATCACATTTGTACTTACATGGCAGTGTTCTTTTTTTAAACAGTTGTTTTTCAATAATAAACTCTCACAAATGTTTTTCAATCAGTGTTTTTTAAAAGTTGTTTCTCCACAATAAGCTTTCACGATACACAATATGTCGAAAACGCACAATGTTTTTCAATTATTTGTCGGATTTTCAATGTTAGAAAACGCAGAAAAATTTGACGACCAACCGCAGGTAGTGTTGTATAACACGATCTTGTAACAGGGGCATTTTTTTTCGCGAGGGTTGCCAGTAAGTTTGGGTGGAAATATCCCCAATCGTGGCTGAAAATCGCAAAAGGCCAAGCAGAGCCGGACCATCGTGCTGCCTTTCCTCTCATCTCATATCTTCAATTTGCAGCCGCCTTTCGGCCTTTAGTACCCACACTGAAGTAACCCAAATTGTGACTTACAGCTCAACTCATATTTAGTAGAGATGGGGTATGACAAGAACCCCAATTTGCTATAAGTAACCCAATCTGGAAAGCCAAAGTCAAAATTTGAGCCAGCCAGTGCAAGAAAATAATGCCAATTAAGAGCGTTTTTTACTAGTTTGACCCTAATATGCATTAGGTGTGGGGGTAGTTTTACCCCCTTAAGAGTTGAAAAAATTAATTTGCTGATAATACCTTTTGAACTAAATTTCAAACAAAAGGCAAAAAAAAACATTTTGCAATTTATTTTTGCCTGACAGTACGCCCACAATCGAATTTGAAGCAAAAACTTAAAAAAAAAAAACAGTAATGTACACGCATTAGAAGTTATACTTCTTTGGCGTGATTTTAAGACTAATTTTTAATTTCTACACAAATATTTTATTGGATTCTTTTTATTTTCGTGCGTTGGAAAGTGCAAGCATTATGATGCCGACACGCTCAAGGCTGTCGGTTATACCGTATTCTAATCCTAACTAAAATCACCGACTAGTTGGGTCATTAGGCCTAATTACAATTATCTTAAGATGGGCTTAAGATGCCTCATGAAATTCTCTTAAGACTGGCTAATTTTCTACCAAAACGTAATGAATGTTAAGTTTAATATGCGTCGCAAAGCTGGATCAGCATTTATTTACCTGATAATACTACTGGTACTTCTAAGCCCAACTCACTTCTTTTTTGTTCATTTCCGCCTTAGCTTCTGGTTGAGGAATTTAGCTTCTCCTCCACTTTAGTCAGTAGATCAAACGATCGTACCATTACAGTCTAAGACGTTCGTTGCTCTTAGCCGTGCCTTTAGCTGTAGGTTACAGTGCAGCAGTTTGCTCGGCTAATCTCCGGCAATCCAAAAGGACATCGTCTGTGTCTTCTATCACAATGAGGAATTCCAGGCGTTGCGTAGACTCATTTTGCCGGTATGCTCTCGTAACTCACCTGTGGGTTCATCGACCTTGGGTAGATTCATTACGTCACTTCCAAATTCTGTTCACTTCCCCAGCTTCGGCGGCGCCCCAATAACCACCTTGGCATGGTTAGATAAGGTGCAAAAAAGGGCGCTCAAGTTAATTGATGACGACACCGCCTGCTCCACCATCGACCCCTTAAGCCACCGTAGGAATGTAGCAGCACTGACAAAATTTTATCGCTACTATCATAGTGACTGTTCCTCCGAGCTAAACGCTCTCCTGCCTCCACGGCAATCTTATACCCGCAACACCAGATTAGCCCACTCGTCTCATTCCCTTCACTTGGAACTACCCTCTTCACGCACTCAACAAAATATGAATTCGTTTGTTAATAGAACAACTCGGCTGTGGAATAATCTCTCGCAGTCAGTATTTCCGAACTCCTACAACACCCAAGAGTTCAAACGCAGGGTTCATCACCACCTTCTTCAATATCCCCCCGTACCTTTTAATCCTTAACCTATACCCCCCCTCATCCCTCCCCCGTACTAAGCTTACTGCTAGACATTGCACCATGACGTGACAAATGACATGACGGACTAGTAGTACAAAGGGTGACTCCTAAGCTTAGCACTGCCACATAAAAAAAAAAAAGTTGTTACTCAATTAAATTGAGTGGGTTAGGGTAATTGAAATATGATACGAAGAGTTTCATACTAAGGACATTAATGAATCGGCAAATACAGCATCAACGCTTCCAAAGTTTGAGTGACAACACTCCGAACCTGTCCAAACACCATCGTTGGACGCTTGACATTGGACATTCGGCCACACGATGCGTTCTACCATCAAACGTCCATCGTTGGAAAGTGCTCATAGCATCGTTTAGAGCCGGCTTTAGCTGAAAACTAGGATATGTAATTTATTTCCCTCCATAGCCTCTGGGTAAAAACCTCCTCACCCATGGACATCGTGAACGGACTTTGGCTACGAATTTTCATATGCCCATATAATAATAAACTTAATAGCTAAAGGATTGGATTGCAATGCTTCCCTCCTCTACCCCTTCGCCTATATAGTTCGCAGGCCGTATCAGAACATCAAAATTGGCAGCGTGCAGTAAATTAGGGCATGAGATAAAAATGCAGCACGCTGCAATCAAAAGTATTTCAATCGGCTGAGGCTGGTAAAATGACAAGCAAAGCAGCGTGCTGCATGTTCATATCATGTCTTAAATTTGCAGTACGCTGCATATTTGAGGTTCTGATAGGCCTCCAGCAAACCCATCGTAGCTACAGGCCTGGAAGCAGCCGGTGCCGATCCTACATTTGCTTGAATGGAGGACATTTCTCGTGTAATAACATAGTGGAGCCAAGTTTTTAAGTTTATTTTTGCAATAAAAAGTTGTAAAATATTGTATTTTATCACTTTTTTCTGCACCTGGATTACCAGTGATTAGTGTTTCAGTGACTGAATTATAAAACAATTTCAAAAAATTGAGTGAACCAATATGTTTTAATGGTTTAATTGTGAAGGTGGACAATTTTGTTTACATTCGCTGTGGTTTTGTCGAGTTATTTTAGGGCAAAAATGTTGAATTTGTGTGGTTATTGAGTTAAAAGTGAATTTAAAGTGATTAAAGCTTGTTAAAGAATAATTTTTAAAAATATTAAAGCAGAAAATGTGTAGGAAAAAGTTTAAATTTTTTGTTATTAATGTATTGTGATGGTACTTGCACTCATGTTTTAATAACTATTCCGTAATAATTTTTAACCATTTTAAATTCACTTTTAATTTCATTACCACATAAATCCAACATTTTTTCCCTAAATTAACACGAAAAAACCACCATGAATGTAAACAAAACTGGTCACCTTATCAATTTCATTCAATTTATTCACTCGGATCACTAACTACCCAGTAGGAAATAGTGCAAGCGCTTATGGGGTAATCAGAGAATTCATGCATGAAAAATCAAATAAAGTAAGTTCTTCTATTTGTAATAACTAAGAAGCGAATAGGTAATAACTACACTTTAGTCGGGCGAGAATGAAACATGTCAGAACGTGCTGAAGGTACCTTTTACAAATGTAATGTCTGGTAAGTGTGCTTACCACCCTAGGACATCTACGTGTAAAAGTAATCGATTCTGTAATTGGTAATGTAACCTATTGACATTACTAATCGACACTACTCAATCGATTCGGTAATGCTTACATTTCCTACTGGGTAACTTATCACCGGTAATACACGTGCAGTAAAAAATGTTAAAATACAATATTTTGCCACTTTTTACGAGTTAAAAACTTGGCGAGTCTATGATATTACACTACGAGTTAGAGAAATTACCTTCCATTCAGTAAAACCCCTCACCCACAAACAGCACACAATAAACACTACGAATCTTCCTTTCCTATGCCCACGAAAAAACAAACATACGCTTAGCTGATGACTCGAGCATGAAATTTATTTCCCTCCATAGCCTCAGCATAAAAACCCCCTCACCCATCGACATCGTGAACCGGCATCGGCTGCGAGTTTTCATATGCCCATAGTAATCAATGAACGTCAAGCTAGCGGCGAAGCAAGCGGCGGTTGCACTGAAAGGGGCCGTGACTTTGTAATCAAGCTCAAAAACGCTGGCTGGAAAATTTTAATCCTATTTCCTTCAGAACCATGGAACTATCCTGAAATTTTTACACAATCTTCCTCACACATACAGATACATAAAACAAATAATTTAAATGAGGGACATTAGCATTTTTATTTTTAAATAGAGTTGAGTTTTAACTTCGCCGCTTTTCAGTGCAACCGCCGCTAGCTTGACGTTCATTAGTAATCACGGTATTCAGAAACAAGGTAATGTAAAAGACTGTATACCGTATACGGTATTTTAGTGCTGATGTCACGTGGGGGACACTTCCCATATAAAATCGAAGCTGTTGTTGTTGTTTCAACATTACGGCTGACGTCACCAGGCGCCCATTTTTTACGGTATTCGAAGCTGGCGTCGCTTTTACATTACCTTCGTTTGCTGTATACCGTGCAAAATAATGATAATGCCAGTGCGCATGAAGAATGGAAGTTGAAATGCTTGCCCTCCATTGCCTCCACCCCTTCGCCCATATCCTCAAGTTGCGTTGCGTTGCGAATTCGTCAAAATTCACTCTCATAATATTTTTCAAAACGCGCCTAAAGAAGTATAACTTCAAAAAAATGTTTACAATTTTTGCCATTTTTGGCCGATTTAGGGGTAGTTTCAACCCTTTAGGACTACCCCTTACCATAAAGTTAGCCTCAATTTAGTATAAATCAACCACCTTCGCAAATAAATATTAAAAAACGTGCATTTCATAGCATTAGTTTTCATTATTACTGAAATAATCGCGAAAACCCCCTAAAAAGGAGTGTTTTTTGCATTTTTAGGGGTGACGCCCTAATTTTAGGACCGCGGGACCTCGATTTTCGTCATCAGCGACCCCAAAAACCATTAAAAATATTTCAGTAATATATCGCAAACTTTACTTCGTTTTTAGGTTTTAATGTTCATAATGTAATGGACTTCATAAATATCGATATTTTCAAATTGTACTTGTATCAAGTCTCTCAGTAGGCTCCTCACAATACTTGCATCCTAGTCCATTCAAAACGCGGGGGGGTGTTCCAAAATAACACCGTTAAGAAAATCGAACCCTAAAGGTTTTTGAGGTCGCTGATCACGAAAATCGAGCTCCCGCGGTCCTAAAACTAGGGCGTCACCCCTAAAAATGCAAAAAACACCCCTTTTTAGGGGGTTTTCGCGATTATTTCAGTAATAATGAAAACTAATATTTATTTGCGAAGGTGGTTCATTTATACTAAATTAAGGCGAACTTTATGGTAAGAGGAAGTCCTAAAGGGTTGAAACTACCCCTAAATCGGCCAAAAATGGCAAAAGTTTAAACATTTTTTTTTTCAAGTTTATGTTTCAAATTCGATTGTGGGCGTACTGTCAGGCAAAAATAAATTATTTTCAACTCTTAAGAGGTTAGAACTACCCCTACTATAATAAAAACAACTTTATATAAAAAAAATTGCCAACAATTTTTTTTGCTTTTTGTTTGAAATTTGGTTCAAAAGGTATTGCCAGCACAAAAATTAATTTTTTCAACTCTTAGGGGTACAACTACCCTCTCATTAAAATTGTAATTGAAACAAATTAAAATTTATTGTTTTACAATTTAATTTAGGGGTAGTTTCAACCCTTTAGGACTACCCCTTATCATAAAGTTCGCCTTAATTTAGTACAAATCAACCACCTTCGCTAATAAATATTAAAAAAAGTGCATTTCATCGCATTAGTTTTCATCATTATTGAAATAATCGCGAAAACCCCCTAAAAAGGAGTGTTTTTTAATTTTTAGGGGGGACGCCCATGTTTTAGGACCGCGGGACCTCGATTTTCGTGATCAGCGACCCCAAAAACGTTTAGGGTTCGATTTTAACGGTGTTATTTTGGAACGCCCCCACCTAGTTTTCAATGAACTATATTGTAGGGGTAGTTTTAACCCCTTAAGGGTTGAAAATAATTTATTTTTGCCTGACAGTACGCCCACAATCGAATTTGAAGCATAAACTTAAAAAAAAATGTTTTTACAATTTTTGCCATTTCTCGCCAATTTAGGGGTAGTTTCAACCCTTCAGAACTACCCCTTATCATAAAGTTCGCCTTAATTTAGTACAAATCAACCACCTTTGCAAATAAATATTAAAAAAAGTGCATTTCATCGCATTAGTTTTCATTATTACTGAAATAATCGCGAAAACCCCCTAAAAAGGGGTGTTTTTTGCATTTTTAGGGGTGACGCCCTAATTTTAGGACCGCGGGACCTCGATTTTCGTGATCAGCGACCCCAAAAACGTTTAGGGTTCGATTTTCTTAACGGTGTTATTTTGGAACACCATAACGCGCGTTTTGAATGGACTATCCGTTGTTGAGCAGACTTTTCTCAAAGCGTTCTATATATCCGACACACCTTCCACTATATCTATTGCATAGTACTAGGTGTTGGGCAAAAAAGTTTTATTTCTAATGTGTGGTCATATTTTTTGTCTTCACCAGAAAGAGATCCGTTTCCATGTTCAAACTTCTTGTTATTGAACCTAACTTTCACACTCTTGTTTTGTTTCTTCATTTCTTATTATTATTCTGGGCCATGAACAACTAGACAACTAGATAGTCATCTGTGTACATATTTACACGTCTTTGATTCCTTGCCTCCATTATACAAATGTTGAATATTGAGTTTCTAGGGCAGGCTGTATTTGACACGTTGTAGATACAGTGTTCTACAGTGACGTAATAATAACTCACAATTAAAACATGTTAACGAGTAGGCCAGTCATTTGAGCGAAAAAAACGGCAGATTTTGTTATAAAATTGTATACAATTGTATAAATTGTACACAATTGTACTGCTTGCACTACTACTTCAGGGGTATCTCATAGATTACTTAAACCAAAAAACCAGCCAAAATTTACTCATGTGGAATTGTTTAAACAATAATTAGCAACAAAAATGGGTACTTTTTCCGTTTTTGGCTTATACAATAAAAAGTATTGGATGAATCACGTTACTCTCAACAGGATATTTGTAGAGAATTGAAACCCCTACAAAATGTAGTTTTCTAGACCTCGATCGGATAATTTTTCGCCGAGAAAAGCTAAAAGACCCCTTAAAAAGGCCATTTTTTTTAAAAACTCATACCTCTGTTACTTTGCAATATTAGGGTATGATTTTTTGGGACATAATACCCTGGTACATATACTTTAAACTGCCAAAAGATGAAATTTGTCGCATGTATAGTTTCTGCATAATTGCAGTATAAACAAAATAGACCCTAATCTTGCACGTTGCGCCAATATTAGCAGAGTGGCTCGATTGAAATTTCCAAAACGGTTTCTGAAAGTATAGGCTAGGGGCTACAATTTGTCTATCTCACATTTTAATATAAGTTTGGAGAACAATGCTAAAAATGCTTTTGAAAATGGTACATAAGGCGAACATTCTAATTCGAAACGTATCGGGCCTACGACTGGCGTTTGGTTTCCGGGTCGTATTGAAAAACCAGCTCTCATCGCCTGTAATAACTCGATCAAGCAGCGCGGGATCGTTTTCCACTTGTTCCAAACAGTCTTCTGCGGTGGTCATTCGATGCTGCTTTTGCTCCTCGGAAAGGATCCTTGGAACCATCTTCGCGCACAACTTTCTCATACCTAAATCGTCGGTTAAAATTTGTCTGACTGTTTCACGGTTCATACCCAGTTCCGACGCCAACATTCGAACTGTTAAACGCCGATCTTCATGGATCAGGGCGCGCACACGCTGCGCATTCGTGTCAGTCCGCACCTCGACTGGTCTCCCGCTCCGCGCCTTGTCTTAAACGCCTTCACGCCCCTCACACCCGGGCACGACTAAGAGCACTATCACCATGCACTTTTACAATTTTAGCGTACGTTTCCTAAGCTGTTTCGCCCAATTTGATGCAAAATTTTATCGCGACGCGTTGTTCTTTTTTCCATTTTCGTGACGAGCACCATGAATACACATTTACTCAACACGAAAGAGCAGGCAAACTAAACAAGCTAGAGCGATGGCAAATATATCAATGGAGAGGGGAAGCATGAAGCATGCCGAGAGAAGGGAAAGGGAATTTCAAGGTCGCAGGGTTACCACAATCGCGGCAATATAATCAGTCTCATTACTTAATTGTCACACCTCGTATATACATATGTATGTTGTGGGTGTGAGTACACTTCTTGTACGTGCAGGAAGCATGGTTTACAATGCTCAAATTTGTGCGCAAACTGTACCAAAATAATGTGCTCTAACATATCTATAGAAGATATTGCATAGAAGAAGATGAAAATCAATTATAAAATAATTTATACGAATTAAGCTACAAATAGAATGATGATCGCGAGAATGAAAATAAAAGTATGTATAGATGTAAGGTAGCTAAGCGAAGAAGAGACTGTTGCACAAAAAAGCATGATGCTTAAGCTGGTTATTTTATTGCATATTTCTTAGTTGATGCCTTTTATTTTTTTCCATTGAATAAACTGTAAAATGTTCATTTATTAATAATTATTTATTTTCAATCAAATTAAGCATTGATTCCAAATAACGTATGTTCGCAATATATAATACAAAAATGTAACGTACCTGTTACCATTATAAAAAAATACGATAGTGTATTTTGTTAAATAACACTTTCCCTTAATAAGTATCTGTTCAATTAAATATATGTAGATTCCGACAGCATATACTTATTACTTTAAGGAAAGAAGGTTTACTCCAATAAGACTTAGATAGAGTATTTTCCATTTAATTTATAAAAAAATTAAATTATTCTTCATGCATTTAGCTTTCATGAAGTTCATTTACCATGAAGTTGTCAGTACTAGTACTGGGCTCCATGCTAAAAGGCAACTCAAATGCAAAAATGCATGAAGCTTCACATGAAAAAATGCATGAAGCTTCACATGCTTATTAGCTACATATTACACTTTTTTTTATATGTAACAAATCGTCACATGCTGCTTTACTACATTTATCTTCAAGCAATAGTGACGAAAAGCTGCATATGAAGCTTTGGTATGCGGCCGGCCTAACGCCTCCTTCGTTGCTTTATACCCCGCCACCGCTACCTAGAAACTTCTCGAATTAGAATGTTCGCCCTATGTACCATTTTCAAAAGCATTTTTAGCATTGTTCTCTAAACTTATATTAAAATGTGAGATAGACAAATTGTAGCCCCTAGCCTATACTTTCAGAAACCGTTTTGGAAATTTCAATCGAGCCACTCTGCTAATATTGGCGCAACGTGCACGATTAGGGTCTATTTTGTTTATACTGCAATTATGCAGAAACTATACATGCGACAAATTTCATCTTTTGGCAGTTTTTAAAGTATATGTACCAGGGTATTATGTCCCAAAAAATCATACCCTAATATTGCAAAGTAACAGAGGTATGAGTTTTTTAAAAAAAATGGCCTTTTTAAGGGGTCTTCTAGCTTTTCTCGGCGAAAAATTATCCGATCGAGGTCTAGAAAACTACATTTTGTAGGGTTTTCAATTCTCTACAAATATCCTGTTGAGAGTAACGTGAATCATCCAGTACTTTTTATTGTATAAGCCAAAAACGGAAAAAGTACCCATTTTTGTTGCTAATTATTGTTTAAACAATTCCACATGAGTAAATTTTGGCTGGTTTTTTGGTTTTAGTAATCTATGAGATACCCCTGAAGTAGTAGTGCAAGCAGTTTGCTGTACAATTTTATAACACGAAAAAATCTCTAATGACTGGTCTAGAGTTCAGCACTAAGTTTACAAATAAACGAAGCAGCAGAATGATCATTCGCTATATGTAAAAACTCTAAAAGAATACAAGACTGTGGATTCTCTCTGTTGGGGTTGACAGCTTTATTAATATTCATGCGTCCTTCATTCATATTTATACCCAGTCGTAAATCTAAAAAGTGTTTCGAGCGAAATGGAAACATTTTAAAGGTTAAAAACAAAATAAAACAATCAAAATTAAACATAAGCTAGTTTTAGCCTCTACAAGCATCCTTTAATTCTGTAAGAATCTTCCAAAGAAATATCTAAAAATTTCCTGCAATTCCTTGAGGCAGTCTACAACCTCAGTTTTATTTCTAATAACAGAGCTCGTACCTCATAAAACATTCATTAATGGCTTACCAAAGTGTCATTAATAACTCAAAAAATCTTCATGAGTATACCTCCTCCACTCCAATTAGACTTCTAAGCTGTCCTACCTAACCGTCGGCCTTAATTGCTGTGCATCGCCAGTTGAGGATTCACGCAAAGGAATCCAGAATGTCCCAGAGCGTAGTAATTGAATACCAGACTTGTCGGTTTCAAATTCCAGACGGACGCCTACACAATGGTTTCCAATCCGCAGGCTGTAATCGAGACGTGATCTCATTTTAGAATAATTTCCCGCATACAAATTGAGGCACCGTCGACGCCGCCGACAATGCCACAGGCAAAACAGTCTTAACTTCTTTGCTGGATTCAAGAGTCGTTGTTATCCCAAAACGATTTAAAGTTTCAAATTCGCTATCATGAACTTTTTTACATAAAATGCCGATGAACTTTTGGTTTATATTTTTAAAAGGGTTTATTCTTGTCCAAACTACATGGCACACCCTTCAGGAATATTTGATTAATAATAATTATAAGGCAGCAGGGCGAAAGTGAAGAGAAGATTCTAAAAAAATATGTTAAACTGAAAAAGGCGCCGCTTTTTGATTTTTATGATGCGTTAACCCAAGAACACTGACATCACATACTATAAGACCAAGTCTAGCTTTAATAGGCCAAATTTTGTAACATCTTAAATTGAATTAAAATTTTTTGATTCGTTGTATTTTAAAATTTTGTAGTTTGTAATGTGGTTATAAATGTAGCAAATGTTTTATTTTAATTATATCTACTATGCATTACTAAAACCTCTCTCGTTTGCTGCTTTTTATGCACCCAGGACCTCTATCGAGGACGTGAGAGTAGGCACGCTGATTTATTCTGTAGCGTTTTGGCCCCCATATTACCATATTAAAACTATTGTCAATTATAAAAATCAATCAAATTATTATAAAAATAAATCAAGCTCAAATAATAGGTATACTATTAAATTTAAAAGACAAATATTTTCGGAACCATCTACTGAACATCGTGGGCGCTTCCGTTGTGGTGTTAATTCACATATTAAGGTAGTTTCATTCCAAACATTGGTGAAATTGTTTTTTTGATTTTGAAGCTTGGTCTGAAAATCTCTAATTTTTTTAGTGCAAAAGCTTATGTCGCTTTGTTTGGATAGGAAAATTTCGAAAAGGATATCGGTTTGGGGGGAAATTTTTGAAAACTTTTTCAGCGGAAATACAAACTGAAAATCATTTAGATGTACGGAGAGACCTCGAGCACTGTTAACCGTTTCAGCGTCCCAATTATCTTCCTCATTATCCGTTATGAATTCAAAAAGAGTATTACGATTATCTTAATTATCATGAATAGTTAAAATAAGTCTACCATTAGAATTCCAGCGAGTGTAAACTACTTTTGGAAGTCTTCGCTTTAAAAACTTGTCGAGAACAGCGGTTTTTTTTAGTTGAGTGACTAAAGAAATTTGAGAAACCTGTGATTGATTGAAAAAAGATTCGGCACTCACGAACCTTGTCACATGATTTCGATAAAACAAGATTTAACCGATGAGCAAAGCAGTGTACAATAAAAAAATTTAAAAACCGACTTCAGAAAAAAACCGAACAAAATGCACAAAAAAGGATGAAATAATTGTTTGTAATTCTTAACAACATTAATCCAATCAGAATGGATCTAGAAAGAAGAATCACTTTTGAAGACGGTGCTAACACCTGTGGGTGATGTATTAAGGGCATAAGCCTAACAAAGAAATGGAAACAATTCCCGAAGCAAGAGTCAGTGCAATAAAAGTCAACTACTACCTGGCACCGTCTTCAAAAGCGATTCTTCTTTCTAGATCCATTCTGATTGGATGAATCTTGTTAAGAATTACAAACAATTATTTCATCCTTTTTTGTGCAGTTTGTTCGGTTTTTTTCTGAAGTCGGTTTTAAAATTTTTTTTTATTACGTACTTTTTAGTCCATTCATTTTTTTCGGGGGCACAATATAAAAAGAATGATTAAGGTAGGTCTACACGTCACAAATAGATCGTTGCGTGTGAACTCAATTGTTCGGCTTGCACCATCAAAAATGTTTGGATTGTACCAAATAGGTCTCGGTGATGTTTGAGCACCTGCTCCGCCGACCTTATCATAAACCAATGTAAGATAATATAACGCGTAGATAAATATAAATATAATGCGCAATAACTAATGGAGGTAATTTTCACTCGTCATTTGCACTCAGTTTATTTACACAATTCGACTTGCGCCAGACAATTTAAAAAATTAAATCGTTGCGTATGAACCTACCTTTAGCATAAGTATGACACGCTGCCGCAGTATCGTTTAACCGACGATGCAGCGTACGTATTGCGAGAATGATTCTTCTTTTTAAATCCATTCTGAGAAGTATAACACGCCGCCGCGCCATCGAAAAAATCGAAGCAGTAACTAAATAGTTTTTGCAGTAATGTATTTGCACATTTTCGGACGAATTTAAAAAAAAAAACTTGTTTAATGTGAAACAAAATTCTCCGGGGGAAATTATAAGAAATATTTATTGTGAAGTCGATAGCTTACTGTACTATACTCGTCATACACTTTCAATCGATACCCATAACAAGGACGTTGTAAAGAAAAAGTAAGCCGCCATTTTGGGTTTTGAATGACGCCACATAGCGAAGTGTGTTCTACTTGTCACACCCTTCCATTTGATATCCATTTCCGGGTTCGGGGAGCCCAATTGCAAAATTCGACTGCCATCTTGGAACCGCCATCTTGATTTTTATCCACAATGATCAGATTATATTGTCATCCCAACAAACAATTTCTCTCTTACAAAGCCCTTCAAGAATTTTATAAGAACTAAATAGGCTTTAGCTAAGATATATAACTTTGACAAATTATTCTTCAAGAATTTTTGAAGAGCATTACTAGCCAGAAAGTAACGTATGAAATTAATCTTGTGACAGCCTGGAAGATTTCTGGAAGAGTTGTTGAAGATACTTATAAGTTAGTGGTAAAAACAGATATAAGTACTAACGCCTATAATAGACTTAGCGAGATGTGTTATGAGAGCTCGATCTCCTATGATAGCTTTAAGTAAGGATATTACACAACACTTAAATTTCTCTTGGCCTTGGTTTACAAGATTATTATCAGAATTTATTTTTATAATATTCTTGGATAAGAACATTACAGGACACTGTGGAAGCATATGTTCAAGTTCAAATAAGATTGTGTGTGTATTGTAACTATCGTTATATTCGTTTTCATTTATGTATAAATAATTTGTACTTATAAAATTCTCTGAAAATATTTAAAAAAAAGTTAAAGAAAATAAAATAATGTCTCCATTATATTCATTATTAATTAGTTTCGACTTGAATTTAATCGATTGATAATGGGAATTTTGGTGCGAAAGAAATGGCATTGATAAAATATGGTATGATACCTCCAAAAAATACTTATCGCCCTCAAAATTTTGCGGATGAAACAATACAATAATTTTTTGAACATGAAACAATACGTAAGGAAAATAATTTTTTATTTACTCGTTAGAAAAACATAGGAATATGTTCAAAAATTTGTCCGTGGCAGATAATGTTTTAATAAAAGAATAAATTATTTAAAATCACAGAGTAGCGAAAAAAAAACTTTATACTGGGTGATTTTTTTCTTTTCTAATTGTAATAGGAAAATATGGCAGAATTTTTTTGTTTTGGTTAAAGTCTTTACAAGTCTATTTCACGAACTCATTCTTAATTATAATCCTTATCAGCCGACGAAAATAGCATATTCTTATTAAATTCTATATCAAGGCTATTATAGAAAGAACTACTTCGCTTTTACCTAAATTCAACTTTTTTAAGAATTTGCTCTTGCATTGTTCTTGGGTAAGGTTATTACTGGAGTAGTATCAATATTAACCATATAGAGTTCTTAAATGAAGCTATTATACGCGTTTAACTGAAATGTATTCTTGGCTAAAGTTGCTTGAGGAGCATTATAGGAATTGATCAAGTTTACTCTTAATAAATATTATTATAAGAGTTTCATAAGAACAGTTGATAAAGAGTTCCTAAGTGAAACTATTACAAGTGTATGATTCAAGTGTATGAAACTATTACAAGTGTATGATGTATGGTTTTTTTCTGAAGTCGGTTTTTAAAATTTTTTTTTATAAAGTATCATTTTTAATGTAAAATAAAGAAAGCTTAGTTCTGATTTAAACTCACAAGAATAAAGTCGATTTTAATTATGAAAATATCAATAAAGAGAATTTGTAACGTTTAAATTTAGTATTTTTTTATCTCGTCGTGTCTCGAGTTTTATTACTGGCGCAGTCGGTAGGATCCGAAAGGATCCAGTAGTGACGTTACTGCTTAAATCGTGATATTACTACTGCCGACGGTTTATCGGTTTTCATAGTAGTTCGCGGATTCTAAGTACAATTCTAAAATTCGAATAAGTGCAAGAAAATCTGTGTGAGACCGCCGAACTTCGAACTGAATTGATCATCGAGGGAATATCGATACGAAGTGGAAACCCATCTCATCGAGGGAACATCGAAGTGAAGGGTCCACTATCCGAGCGATGAAACTGGATACTTTAGCAAAAGCTTTCTCATATTGTATTCAGGAACAAAACATATCGTACTCTAGACATGACAGTTCTATTACCAAATATTCCAATGGAACAAAATTAAGTAGTTTTTCCAAAACTCCATCAAACCCAACCCACTTTAGAGGACCAACAGCAAACACTACCGCGTATCAAAATAATCGCACACTCCTCCTTATTACCCCAACAAATAACCGGCTATCTTACCCTACACTCCGCCCTATGTTCAACAATAGACCAATAACGAGCAATCCCAATAACTATACTCAAAGACCTCAACAGCATCAAAATAGCTTTGTCCAACATAGATCGCAATTTAACCAAGGAACCAGCAACAAAATCTACCTGAACCCATGGATGTAGGTTCAAGCAATATCCGACAAAATCGATATCCACAGAACCAGCAAAATACTAACCCACAAAACAATTTCTTCCGTCCAACCGGTCCACCTAAATTTACTAGGAAGGAACTATTCCACGTAGCCTCAGCAACAGACACAGATCCTCATTTCGAACCAAACCACCAACAATTAGATTATTATTACGACCAACAAATTGCTAACCAAGTTCACGACTATGAGTGGAGAGACGAAACCCCAGAAGTTACAAGTGAACAAGAGCAAAATTATGAAATAGATGACTCAAATTTTTCTCCGAAAGCCTCTCAGAACCCACCGGATAGCCATAAACACGCATAGATCTGTTCTACCCTATGTTGACATCTCCTCTCCATCTGGCCGACCACTCAAATTTTTAATAGATACGGGAGCTTCAGACTCATTTTTAAACCCAGAATACGTCCACCCGGATGATTAAGAAAGCGTAAAACCTACAGTTATTCTTATTATCACCGTATTAAACCAATATACATTAGACAAACAAATCACATTACCAAATTTTTGCGAATTCAAACAACCTGGAACAAGTACGTTCCTAATATTCAAGTTTCACGGTTATTTTGATGGATTGCTAGGACTCGACACACTTAGGTCTTTAGGCGCTAAAGTAAACCTAGTAAACAATACACTGGTAACAAAGAATACTTTCATTCCCCTTAGATTCAAGCCAAATTACATGTCGCAAAAATTTATAATTCCCCCGTTATCCAAATTAATAGCAAAAATTCCAGTTGATAGTGAAAACGGAGATATTCTCATTAAAAACGCCTTAGTAAAACCAGGTGTCTATACCCCTGAAGGAATCTACCGATCCACAGCCTGGTACAGCCTTGTTGAATTAGTTAATTCATCGAACCTGGAAAAAGAGGTGTTCTTAGAACAACCGTTAAAGGTAGAACCTATAACAAATAAATATGTTGAAGTCAATTCTTTTAATATAGATTGTCCAGATAACAAAAATCCTGTAACTCCCGAAGATGTCACCCATAAACTTCGTTCTTCTCATCTAAACAAAGAGGATCGAGATCTTCTTTTCAACATATGTTAAGAATACGACGATATATTCTTCCGCGAGAACCAAAAACTGACTTTCACTAACCAAATTAAACACCGGATATTAACCACCGACGACATTCCTATCTATACGAAATTCTATAGATATCCATACGTCCACAAAGAGGAAGTGCGACGACAAATTAGTGACATGCTGGACCAAGGGATCATAAAACCAAGTTATTCTCCTTGGAGTTCTCCAGTATGGATAGTCCCAAAGAAAAATGACGCGAGTGGGAAACAAAAATGGAGACTGGTTATTGATTGCCGCAAGCTTAATGAAAAAACGATTAACGATCGTTACCCTATTCCTATTATTACAGAAATATTAGACAAGCTAGGCAAAAGTTTATACTTCAGTACTCTCGATCTTACGAGTGGATTCCGCCAGATGGAGATGGATCCACGGGACGTGCAGAAAACAGCCTTCACTGTAGAAGGTGGTCATTATGAATACGCACGTATGCCCTTCGGGTTGAAAAATGCCCCGTCCACCTTCCAACGCGTCATGGACAACATCCTCAAAGAGCTACAGGGCAAAATTTGTCTAGTATATTTAGATGATATCATCATCTTTTCCACTTCGCTCCAAGAGCACGGAGAAAACCTAAGAAAAGTCTTCCACAAACTTCGAGAAGCAAACCTCAAGGTCCAGATGGAAAAATCCGAATTCTTGCACAAAGAAATCGCCTTTCTCGGGCATTTTGTGTTCACTGATGGTGTTAAACCAAACCCCGAGAAAATCAGAGCCATAAAGGAATTCCCACTTCCAAAAACACAAAGAGAGATTAAAAGCTTCCTCGGACTACTTGGTTATTACCGCAAATTTATTAAAGATTTTCCGAATATAACTAAACCCCTTACCCAATGTTTGAAGAAGGGAAGGAAAATAAACGTCGACCAACACTATCTCAGGGCATTTCAAGCCAGCAAACACCTCTTAATGAATGATCCAATATTACAATATCCGGATTTTTCGAAGCCATTCATCTTAACAACTGACACAAGCAACGTTGCAATTGGAGCCGTTCTATCACAGGGCCCAATTGGAAGCGACAAACCAATCTGTTACGCGAGCCGAACGTTGACTGACTCGGAAGTAAACTATTCAACAGTGGAAAAGGAACTTCTGGCCATTGTGTGGGCTATAAAGTATTTCAGGCCTTATCTGTACGGCCGAAAATTTAAAATCGTAACAGACCATGAACCCTTAACCTACCTCATGAGTTTTAAAGAACAAAAATCAAAACTGATCAGATGGCGACTCAAACTGGAAGAGTTTAACTACGAGGTAGTATATAAAAAGGGCAACCAAAACTCCAAAGCAGATGCGCTTAGCAGGATGCAACCAAATTCTAGCAGCAACAAAGCTGCAGAAGTTAATATTGGAGAGATCAAACAACCTTCAGAAGACGATACAGATGCCACGATTCAAACTGCTACGGAAAACATGAACGATGACATTCCAATCTCCGAACGACCCTTGAATGAGTTTATCCTCAGATAATATTGATCAAAACAGACGCAAAACCCCCAGTGTCCCTAGGAGTATTATTTCGAAACAAACAACGTCGTACATTTCGCGCTGCGGAATTCACAGAGGAAAAGATCACCCAAATTCTTAAAGAATACCTAGCACCTAATAAATTATCAGCAATCTACTCAGACGATAATACCTTCAAGATCATTCAAACCATATATTCCAAATATTTCTCAAACAGTAAGATCTTCAAGTTAGTACGATATACGGGGACATTAACTGTCATTACGGACAATGACGAACAAGAACGACTTATAAATGAATACCATATTAACAATAACCACCAAGGTATTAACGAAACTTTGAGACATTTGAAGAGACAGTACTTTTTCCCGTTCATGAAAAACAAGATAGCTCAAATAATAAACAACTGTGAAACCTGCCACAGACTCAAATACGATCGACATCCACCAAAATTGAAATTTCAAAAGACCGAACAGCCCCTAAAGCCTTTGGACATCATCCACATCGACATTTATACTATCAACGGTAATCAAATCCTCACCCTAATAGATAAATTTTCAAAGTTCGCGGCAGCTTATACATTAGCAGCTCGAACAAGTCTTAACGTACTCAAGAGTATCAAACACTTCGGAAGTCTTCATGCATACATACCTTCAAAATTAGTAGCAGATCAAGGATCTGAATTTACTTCGAACATTTTTAAAGATTTCTGCATCCAATATAATATAATACTACACCTTACATCCTTCCAACAAACTTCTAGTAACTCTCCAGTCGCAAGACTTCACTCCACACTCACAGAAATCTACCGAATAATTCTCGAGAAGTACAAAGAAAAACGGCATGAATACGACCGTGAAGAGATTCTAACAGAAACTCTAACTATACCTACAACAACGCTATTCATTCAACCACTCAGTACACTCCCTACGAATTATTCTACGGAAGAACCTCCAAATTCAATGAAAAAACTAGTTGGGATGTAGGTTTGACCCCTTCGGTCCACCCGATTAACTTCCCAGTATGAAGAACGAAGATGAAATAACTTCTTACATAATTAGTTATACGTTTAGCACTATTGAAAAATTGACTAGTATCAGAACTGATGACAAAGCAATCCCGAGAGAAGCTAGTTCAAATAACTATGATAGTAGTAAATCCACAAATCTTTCTCTAGGAAAATAAATTTTTTTTTCCTGAACGTTAGCAAACAAACATTTCCTCCGTATTCCGTTCGTTGCACTAAAGCGGGTGTTCAAATTCGTATTGAGCGTGCTGAAGCGCCGTTGACAAACTGAGAAGCGAATGACTTCATTTGGAAATTCCAAAGCTTTCCGGAGATATTAGCAAAACTGCAACTGTTAAGTACTTGTCAGACTTGACCAAAAAGAACAAATTTTGCGGTAACTACTGGAAATCCCGGGATGAACGCAATTTCCAGAGACTGTATCACGCGTAGAAAACAATTCCCCGTCAAATAGTGCTAATCCAAGGTTTGAAAAATTCGCGCTGTTTGTAAAGGGTAATGAAATTTTTGCACGATTTTGAAAGGTTGTCGGATTTTGACAAGCGATGTTTTGTGTTTTTGATGGCTATCGCTGTGCAAAACCCAAAAAGATCACTTCGTTAAGAACGGGTCTCATTCCATCGAGTTTATTATATATTAGCAAAACTTGTCAATTTAAGGTCTTTCGGACAATTAGCCGAAGTTTTTCTATTTAAACAAAAAATGCCCAACCGAATATTATGAAATTTTTTTCAGAGCATTTCTTCGTTAATATTCTTTTTTTGGCACCTCAATGAAGTCGATATAGTTTTTAGTTCGCGCGGTATCGTGCAGGTACAAAAATCATAAACGTCGATTAAACAAAAAAAAAACGGTTCGACCGAATTTTATGAAAATATTTTCAGATCATATTCTGGTTAATACTCTTCGAACGGCTCGTCAACTAAGTCGATAGCTTTTATAGTTCGCGCGATATCGTGCAGGTGCAAAAATCACTTACATATGTCATTTAAACCAAAAAACCGCTCGACCGAATATTATAAAAATCTTTTCAGATTATATTGTCGCTAATACGCTTCGAATGGCACTTCAAGTAAGTCAATATCTTTTGTGGTTCGGGCGATATCGCGCAGGTACAAAAATCACTTACGCCGCTTAAGCAAAAAACGGCTCGACCGAATTTTATGAAAATATTTTCAGATCATATTTCGGTTAATACGCTTCAAACGACACCTCAACGAAGTCGATATCTTTTTTGGTTCGCGCGATATCGTGCAGGAAAAAATGACCACATCCGTACGCACACACACACGCATACTTCCTCCCAATTTTTTGCTTAAAATGCTCCAGGGACCTTGAAAGATGAAAATAAGTCGAAAATTTCGATTTCGATTTTCGGACCGATTACAATAACTTCTTATACTGGGAAGTTAATAAATTTCAACTCTGAACATGAATATCTTTAAAAACTAAATCTGTTTCAAAACTAATTATACCCATTAGTTAAAGAACACGTAGAAAGACTAGTTAATAAAAATATTGAAAAATTGAACAAATCCAGGGTAGACCCAATTGAGTTTAAACAAATATTAATGGTCTTGGATGTGAAGTATCACGTCCGTATTTTAACGTGACAACGTCTATTAATTTGAACGTGACGTCTGTTATTACGTTTTGTATTATTTTCTTAATTAATAAATTATATATTTCGAAGCAAAATTTTTTGTGTGCAGGACATTTTCACACGCGCGTCCTATCTTAAACCGATTTAATAGACGTTGTCACGTCAATAAGGTGAATGAATGTATTTTTCCCGTGTAGAGGATAAATTAACGACAATTTTGAGCCATTAACCACCCCCTAACATGTATGGGGGCGGAGATATGATTTTTTTTTGTGTGCGGGACATTTTTACACGCCCGTCCTATCTTAAACCGATTTAATAGACGTTGTCACGTCAAAATGAGTTAGTCTACAGAAAAGAATGTAGAAGAAATAAAATTACACCTAGATTTAGCAAACAGAAAATTAAAACTAGTTGGGATGTGGGTTCGACCCTTTCGGTCCACACGATCAACTTCCCAGTATGATGGATGTTGAATATTATGATTGGATATTTTAATAATAAATGAACAATAGGCAATATAGAATATATGCATAATACCGAGAATTTGTCACAATTGTTTATAGATATTTTCGCTAAAATGTCAAACTAAATGTGCGCACTTACAAGATTAGGATGACGAAAATGTATATAAAATTGATGTATTAATGTTTTTCGGCACCTCAATGAAGTCGATATAGTTTTTAGTTCGCGCGAGATCGTGCAGGTACAAAAATCACTTAAGCCATTTAAACCAAAAAACCGCTGGACCGAATATTATAAAAATCTTTTCAGATAATATTGTCGCTAATACGCTTCGAACGGCACCTCAAGTAAATCAATATCTTTCGTGGTTCGGGCGATATCGTGCAGGTACAAAAATCACTTACATCGCTCAAACAAAAAAACGGCTGGACCGAATTTCATGAAATTCTTTTCAGACCATATTTCGGTTAATACGCTTCGAACAACACCACAACGAAGCCGATATCAGTTTTGGTTCGCGCGATATCGTGCAGGAAAAAATGACCACATCCGTACGCACATACACACACACACACGCACATACTTCCTCTCAATTTTTTGCTTAAAATGCTCCTGGGACCTTGAAAGATGAAAATACGTTGAAATTTTCGATTTCGATTTTCGGACCGATTACAATAACTTCCTATATTGGGAAGTTAAAAATAACAAAGTAACAATAGTAACACATAAGAATCAAAAAATCCATAAGACAAAACGTAAATTTCAGGTTAACAATGACAACCCACGGACAGAAACTTGAAATACATGACCTGTTCAAATTCTTTCACGGCAAGGAATTTCCTTGGGTTGTCCCTTGAATTATTTGCGTTGAGTCCAATCACCATATCACCTTAGGACACGTTAACCCCCTTTTTTATTTCAGAAAAATAATGCTGCCTCATGAAACTAGGTACTGAAATATTCTGGACAATGTTATGGAAAGAAAATTAGGGTCATTCAGCTTTAACGATGAAACATCAAGAACTTATCAACACTTGACATCATCTTCTTTCAATAGTGGACATTGAAGAGCATCGTTTAACATCATTATCAACGATACTAATTTAACTTTAAAAACAAAAAAAAACCCAATTTTTACATCCATTCAAATTTCACTCAACCAAATTACTCTGGTAACACTTCTCATCTCAATACATACACCAATAAAATTCTCATTCCCGCTTGCACCATTGAAACAAAGATCACTTCAGTCATCCCGTTATATATTTCGATCCCCACTTGAATCGAATTCAAGTAAGTTAATAAAATTCGCTGCGCCCATGAATTTCTCTCTCTTTGGATACTGATCGCCGCAGAGGTAAGTTGGTCTTGGAATTTTCAATTTCCTTATTTTCCTTAAAGTTCTTGGGTACAGACCATGAACTATTCCTAACAATTTCCCTTTTCCTTAAGTTCTTGGGTATAGACCATGAACTGTTTCTAACAATTTCCCTTTTCTAAAGTTCTTGGGTACAGACCATGAACTGTTTCTAACAATTTCCCATTTCTAAATTTCTTGGGTACAGACCATGAACTGTGTCTAACAATTTCCCTTTTCTTTAAGTTCTTGGGTATAGACCATGAACTGTTTCTAACAATTTCCCTTTTATTAAGTTCTTGGGTATAGACCATGAACTATTTCTAACAATTTCCCTTTTCTTAAGTTCTTGGGTATAGACCATGAACTATAATTAACAATTTCCCTTTCCTCAAGTTCTTGGGTATAGACCATGAACTATTAATAACAAATGTCCCTTTTTTTCTTAAGTTCTTGGGTACAGACCATGAACTACTACTAATAAATTTCTTTCTTTAAACTTCCCTTTGTTTACTAATAATTAAAGTCCAAGGCCAACTTTAGAAATCAGGTGAGTACTTAATTAATACGAAATAATATTTTTCTTTTAAAACATATTCTTATATTCTGTGATATGGTGAAATATTTTTCTAACGACTTAGTGAAGTGATCTTAGTTAACAACGTGGATGAGGATTATAGATGTTTAATTAGCTTACATCGTTGATGAGGTGTTTTTTAATAGAATCGTGTTTTTTTGTAGCTTACACCATTGTTGAGGGTGATTACCAATAAAGTTTGAGTGGATGTTCACATCGGGTGAATTTGCATAAATCTAACTCATAAATTTATACTTAAATTACAATTGAATTTTCCTTTCCATTTGCATATGGAGCTGTTTCCATTTCTTGAACTGTTTTTCAGAAATTATCTTTGAATTAGTTAATTGCATTACGACTTATTTATAATTTATATATTTTTGTTTGACGAAATGAAATTTAATAATTATATTGTTGATCAAATTTAATTACTAATCTTGAATAAATAAAATTGGATTATTATTTATAAAGTGAACGTTGCCTTTTAATTAGTATGTTCTGCAACTAGAGGCCAAATGGTGAAATAAGAAAATAATTTTCTATTGTTTTAAAGATTTTAAGTGTGAACAAAAAACATGACCTACGAAACAACCTAGTACTTTTACCTCTAAAACTAGGCAACGCAAGACTAATAGAAGGATACAGTAACTTTATTCATATTGTAGGACTGCAGACTTATGAACAGACAATAGCGACAATACAAGACGCAATAAATCACTTTAACAATACAGACGAACTACAGAGCACAGTGACGACAACCAAAACTTAAGAGAGATGAATTAAAACTTAAGTTATATGCACTACTCCCTAAGACTAGATCTAGAAGAGGGATAATAAATGGATTAGGTACAGCAATAAAGTTCATAACAGGTAACATGGATGCTTCCGATGCCGTACGCTTAAATAATCTAATTGAAGCTATAACATCTAATCAATCGAAATTACAAAGCGAAATTAATCAACAAGTTGTAATTAATAATAGTATGAACGAGAGATTTGAAAACATAACCAATCATATTAATGCACAACAAAACAGAATAAGTGATTATTTAAAACAAAACCAAAATTCCATTAATAATCACATAAAGAAAGAACACTTTCTCCTTCAACAATTTAAATATCTACAACATAGGAATTTTACATAATCATCTAACAAATCTAGCCGAAGCGATACTATTCGCAAAACTTAACATAATTTCAAAGCAAATCCTAAGCCCGCACGAGCTTATAGAAATATTTAAATTACTTAAAAACGAAATGATTAAACCAATAGAATACATAATGAATTACTAAGCTTACAGGAATACCTTAACGGCAAAAACCTCATATTTAACATCCGAATTCCTATCGTGCAAAATAAAACTTATTCATTCTTTAGTTTGATCCCGATCCCAATACAAAATTCCGAAGAAATCCTAAGCAAACCTTATATCACCCTAAACCATCAAGATATTCAATTTTTCCATGAAAAATGCCCAGAATCAGAAGAGGTATTCTACTGCACAGGGCCGCCCTACCAGAGGAACTCCAGGAACTCCAAAAGCGTTCTTGATTTAATTCAGAACATTCCAGCCGAGTGCGAACTAACAGAAATTGACCAGTTACCCGAAATCTATCAACCGGAACCCAATTACATTCTTCTTATTAATGTTACAGAAATTGATATAAAATGTACTTGTTATTTTAGCCCCAAAACCATCATAGGAAACGGTCTTTTACACTTCGAAAACGGCGAGGTCCAAATAAACGGGATCTCTTATGGAAGCCATCCAAAAAAACATTGAGACGAAAAGACAATCCACCCTATCCTGTTCAACCAAATCAACTTCACCACAACCCAAAGGAACATAACCCTGCAAAAACTACAAACGTACAACATCCAAAATATGAAACAGATCGAGTTCCTCGAAGCCAAGACGGAGTCAAAAACCTTCATCATCTTTACTCTAATAGCCGTCCAAGTCATCCTGTTGATCAATGTTTTAGCCTACGTCGCCTATAAGCTAAGAAAACGCACCTTTAGCATACCACCAGCCGCTCCAGGACCAGAAACTACAAAATTGCAGTTCCTGTACCCGTCGCTCTCCTCTTAGGGGGGAAGAGTTACATGTTCTACATGTAACACGTGCCGGAAATCAACCAGACATGCTGACCAAATCAATTAATAACACTTTTCTTGAATTTCCCAACTTTTAAATTTGCAATTAATTTGCCGAATAAGCAATCCCATAGCCCAATTGTAATTTATTCACCGTAAGCAATTTTGATCAATTTTTAAAGTATCATTTTTAATGTAAAATAAAGAAAGCTTAGTTCTGATTTAAACTCGCAAGAATAAAGTCGATTTTAATTGTGAAAATATCAATAAAGAGAATTTGTAACGTTTAAATTTAGTATTTTTTTTTATCTCGTCGTGTCTCGAGTTTTATTACTCGCGCCGCTGGGTCGATGATCCAACGCGCTACATACGATCTCTCCCATCGGCCTTCTACCAGTTTTGCAACAATAAAGTAATATGTTCGGTGCCTATGAAATGTTTAGGTTGAACTAATTTTAACAGTTTTTTATGCCTAACTTCGAACTCCCTTATCAGAATTTTGAAAAAAATTTAACCAAATTAACCAAAAAAAAAAGCAAAAAAGTTATTGGGTTATAAAGTTATGCGTGAACAGGACTATTTTAATTTTTGAAATTGGGGATGTACACTAATTTATTTCGGGAGGATCGCAATGAGACGTCTCAATCTGTAACCATTGTAGCTTCGGTTTTATTGATCTCAAAGTGAAAAACCAATTTTGTTTTTATTTATTAATGTCATAATTTCTAGATGAACCTAAAAATGAGTGAAAAATAATTTTTTTTTTGTGAAATTGAGCACTCGAAAAAAAAATTAATTTTTTGTAGAATTTTTCGACTGTTTTTACTTAGAAAAAATTATTTATTTAACAAATTTTCAAAAACATGTAGGTTCATATGGAAAATAATACTATTGAAAAGATATGTGCAAAATTTCAGGAAGATCGATCGATAACTTTTTGAGTTATCGTGGTTACAAATTCTAAAAATATGATTTTGAAAAAAAAAACGCGTTTGAAGTACTGGAAGATTGAATGATTACAGTGACTTACCAATTAATCAGCAATTCCAGCGCCGTATACTGGCCTTCTGTAGCTCCGTAGAACTCATTTTGTGCAGCAAGACATATTCTTAAAGGATTAACTAACATTTTATGAAAAAAAAAATTACAGGTATCGCCCCCCTTAACTCGGGTTTGAAGACCACTAACTTCACCAGCCATATACTGAAGCTCCGTCATAGCTTTGGCAAATTAACTTAGGACCACATGCGAAATTCTGCATAATAGAAACTACATATTCATGCAAACGAACTGCTCTTCTATCATCGGAGATATTTTTAAAACTAATGAATGCTTCTTTTGTCTCAGCAGAGGAAGAAATGTATCTCAAAGTGGTTGACAACATAAATCCCCGATTAAAAATAATTTCATGGTTAATTTCCTTACTAGCACGCACGCGCCCGCAGCTAGCACGCATAGCGAACAAACAGGCACGCCACAAAAGTACGTACTCTCCCGCCACAGGCACGCACGCTCCCGCCACAGGGATACACGCTCCCGCCACTGGCACGAAAATCTAAAAATTTGTTCGCTAGAGGGATGCACTCTCCCGCCACAGGTATCCACTCTCCCGCCACACGCACGAAAATCTCAAAATGTGCCTGATGACGACTTTACATACATATATAATACTCTTCTCCATCTTTTTTAAGAGGCGTAGAATTTTTATTCTAGGAAAAAAAAATTTTTTCTTTCATTTTAAATTTGAGTTTCGTGCGTACCAGCTGCATGCTAGCTGCGGGCTAGTGTTATTTTCACTCAGGCGTGCATGCTAGCTGCGTGCTAGCTGCGGGCGAATTTCATTTTTACTCGTGATTTATAATATTCGTGCGTACCAGCTGCATGCTAGCTGCGGGCGCCGTGCGGGCTAGTGCATGCCAGCTGTGTGCTAGCTGCGGGCGAATTTCATTTTTAATCGGGTCAACATGGCTTGTCATGTTGATCATGGTCAACTTACACAGCCGTGTCAGCTTATTGTGGATGCAGAGTTTTCTTATGGCTTTGTAGAGTTCTACTTGGCTGTGCCTTCAAATGTGCTGAAAAGTCTATGAAGAGGTGTTGGATTCAGCTTCGTAACTCTAGACTCTTTCGCCTGCTTTAAGGCGAACATCAGATTGTTTGTGTAACCTAACGTATTAGCCGCAAGGCGATTTGGAATTTTTTGGTAGATTTTTACAGATCACGTTGTATTTTTGTAACCCTTTGACCTATTTTCATGAAGGAGGATGTCCCTGAAAACTCCCACCTATCTAAAACTGTAAAATCAAATTTCCAACCTACCAACTTACAGAGTTATGAGTTATTAACTTCGCAGTTTATAAGGAAGATATTGCAATCGGTCCGAAAATAAAAATCATAATTTTCAACGTATTTCATTTTCGAAGGTCCCAATAGCATTTTAAGCATAAAATTGAGAAGAGGTATATTTATATGTAATGTGCGTGTGCCCACTAATGTGGTCAATTTTTCCTGTATAATATCGCGCAAACCAAAAAATATATTGACTTGGTTCAGGTGTCTTTCCAAGTGTTTTAACGAAAATATGATCTAAAAACATTTTCAAGAAATTTGTTCGAGCCGTTTTTAATACGCTTTTATTAGCTTCACTTGTAACTATGTAATAAAATCTTGTAAGTTAAATTTGACCCACTTCCCGGTTTCCGATTGAGCTGAAATTTTGCACACACGTTTAGTTTGGATGACAATGCAATCTGACTATTTTGTAAAAAAATCAAGATGACGGGTCCAGGATGGCGGCTGAATTTTGCAATTGTGTTCGGCGACCCCCCGACATGGGTATCAAATGGATGGGTATGCCAAATAAAATCCTAAAGAGGGCAGATTACCATTTTCTTCACTACCCCCTCGACATGGGTATCAAATGAAAGGGCATTATAAGTAGAATGCCATATAGTATGTCTTTACATTCATGGCGGCCATCTCAAGAGGGCGGGTTACCATTTTCTTCACAACCCCTTCGAGATGGGTATCAAATGAGAGAGTATGATAAGTAGAACACCATAACCAATATAGTATACTAAATATATCGTTTGGTCCATGGGGGCCATCTCACGAGGACGGATTACCATTTTCTTCACAACCCCTTCGAGATGGGTATCAAATGAAATGGTATGATAAATAGAACAATATAAGCAATATAGTATACTCAATATATCGTTTGGTCCATAGCGGTCATCTCAAGAGGGCGGATTACCATTTTCTTCAAAAAACCTTCGAGATGGGTATCAAATGAGAGAGTATGATAAGTAGAACACCAAAAGCAATATGCTATACTCAATATATCGTGTGGTTAATGGCGGCCATCTCAAGAGGGCGGATTACCATTTTCTTCATAACCCCTCGACATTGATATTAAATGAAAGGGTATGATAAGTAGAATACCATAAGCAATATAGTATACTCAAAATATCGTTTGGTCCATGGGGGCCATCTCAAGAGAGCGGATTACTATTTTCTTCACAACCCCTTCGAGATGGGTATCAAATGAAAAAGTATGAGCGGCCATCTCGAGAGTCCGGGTAACCATTTTCTTCACTACCCCCTCGACATGAGCATCAAATGAAAGGGCATTATAAGTAGAATGCCATAGAGTATGTCTTTAGATTCACGGCGGCCATCTCAAGAGGGCGGATTACCTTTTTCTTCCCAACCCCTTTGAGATGGATATCAAATGAAAGAGTATGATAAGTAGAACACCATAAGCAATATAGTATACTCAATATATCGTTTGGTCCATAGCGGCCATCTCAAGAGGGCGGATTACCATGGGTATCATGGGTATCAAATGAAAGGCTATGAAAAGTAGAACACCATACAATATAGTATACTCAATTTATAATTTGGTCCATGGCGGCCATCTCAAGAGGGCGGATTACCATCTTCTTTACAACCCCTTCAAGATGGGTATCAAATGAAAGAGTATGATAAGTAGAACACCATAAGCAATATAGTATGCTCAATATATCGTTAGGTTCATGTCGGTCATCTCAAGAGGGCGGATTATCGTTTTCGTTACAACCCCCTCGGCATGGACATCAGATGAAAGGGCATCATTAGTAGAATACAATAGGCTATGTTGTTAGGATATGCCATGTACAATAAAATAAGCTATGTATCGTAATTAAAAATTTAATATGGACACCAGTTACATAATGGAAACTAATACGGTAAATTTTTTAAAGTAAAATGAAAGATAAAAGTTTTAGATAATTACGTCTGAAATTTAATTTATAGATGTTTTTATATGAAGAAAGCAGTTAAAATTTAACTATTAAATACAATCAAAAGCCATCTAAAAGCTTTTCAGTAAAAGAGTCGAAATAGTAAAATAGATCAGAAAAGAGACGCAGCTGTTATTGAAATAAAAATAAAACTAGTTGGGATGTGGGTTCGACCCTTTCGGTCCACACGATCAACATCCCAGTATGATGGATGTTGAATATTATGATTGGATATTTTAATAATAAATGAACAATAGGCAATATAGAATATATGCATAATACTGAGAATTTGTCACAATCGTTAATCAATATTTTCGCCTAAATGTCAAACTTAATGTGCGCACTTACAAGATTAAAATGACGAAAATGTATATAAAATTGATGTATTAATGTTTTTCGGCACCTCAATGAAGTCGATATAGTTTTTAGTTCGCGCGGTATCGTGCAGGTACAAAAATCACTTAAGTCAGTTAAACCAAAAACCCGCTGGACCGAATATTATAAAAATATTTTCAGATTATATTGTCGCTAATACGCTTCGAACGGCACCTCAAGTAAGTCAACATCTTTTGTGGTTCGGGTCATATCGTGCAGGTACAAAAATCACTTACGCTGCTTAAACAAAAAAAACGGCTCGACCGAATTTTATGAAAATCTTTTCAGATCATATTTTGGTTAATACTCTTCGAACGGCACGTCAACTAAGCCGATATCTTTTATAGTTCGCGCGATATCGTGCAGGTACAAAAATCACTTAAGTCATTTAAACCAAAAAACCGCTGGACCGAATATTATAAAAATCTTTTCAGGTAATATTGTCGCTAATACGCTTCGAACGGCACCTCAAGTAAGTCAATATCTTTCGTGGTTCGGGCGATATCGTGCAGGTACAAAAATCAGTTACGTCGCTCAAACAAAAAAACGGCTGGACCGATTTTCATGAAAATCTTTTCAGATCATATTTCGGTTAATACGCTTCGAACAACACCTCAACGAAGCCGATATCAGTTCTGGTTCGCGCGATATCGTGCAGGAAAAAATGACCACATCTGTACGCACATACACACACACACACACACATACTTCCTCCCAATTTTTTGCTTAAAATGCTCCTGGGACCTTGAAAGACGAAAATACGTTGAAATTTTCGATTTTGATTTTCGGACCGATTACAATAACTTCCTATACTGGGAAGTTAATAAATAAATTTAGCTTACTTCTTCATTTTAATTTTCAGGAATTTCAAAATTAAACAGATTGTTATATTATTAGGTAACAATTTTCCGCATGTATCCGTCATAATATCAAGATGTTAAAAATTGATTGCAAAATGTCACACAAAAGACTAAAAAGCAGAAAATAATTATTGAGATAAAAAAAACTTTTTAATATAGCACGTTTTTATAACGAACTATAATGTATAAAATAATTTCTCCTAGCCCCATACAGATTTAGAACCTCAAACATATTCCTAACACCATACAGATAGTCCTGAAAATTTGTGATTGTGAATTTGTATTAGCTATGAAAATATTTGTAAGATTTTAAACAAAAAAACGTGAGGCGCATGATATATACAACAGTAGGAGTGGAGAGTAGCTGGGTTGAGAAATCATTCGCATCAATCATGTATGCGACTGTTCGCACCGGGTTCCAACTAGTATATGCTACGGGTGTTCGCAGTTACACGTTCTCGCAAGCGTCAATCAATTGCATCACTCGTGATTGATGGAAATCAAAATATTCAGATAATTACATTAATCATCACCTTAGACGTTAGTTTTTCCCAAAATCATAGGATTAACTGTGGTAAACTGCCAGCAACACCTATCGTGTGGTAACTGCCAGAAACACCTACTCCTAACGAAAGATCTGCGTTGGAATGATCACATATCCCAAAACACCAAACAAGCCGCCCTGGCTACAACTTACAAATCTTATATTCGGCCCCGCCTTTAATACAATTCGTACGAGCGTCAACTTATTTTGTTTTAAATTTTGAACAGGAGGATATTTTGATCTGAAAATTTACAGAAAACTGCCTTAAGTATTCGACTACAATGTACAATAGTTAAAAAAAAGAATTTCAAAAATCTATAACACAACTCTTTGATTGGAAAAACAATTCTCACGAATCTGTTGGAAATTTTTTAAATGAGACGTAAACAGTTCGGTTAAAGTTTTATATTTATAAAATTAGTAAAACTAGATTATGTTAAAATTTTAAATCGATATCTGCAATTTTAACTGAGATATGGCGAAATAAAGTGAAAATTTCGTTTAGACAGCGCATACGAAAAAATGATTTTTTTATATATATTGGCAATGTCCAACCTTCGGCCAAAATCAACTGTAGATTCATTGTTGCATCCTCTGCCGATTGCAATTAGTTTCAACCGGTTGTAACGGCACGCTATTTTTTTTAATGAAAATAGGGGAGCGTGGGGTATTGAGAGCCATCATGTAATGGGAGCTATGGTGATTGGGGGTATACAGACGCTGCCATAAGTGTGCTGAGCAAAACCGGTTTTATTCAACCCTTCGGAACACACACGGGGCTTAAATTGTGCGTAGTAAATTTGAATGCTACACAGGAACGTTTTCATGTATTGTAAATAAAATTCACTTGTCAGACAAAAACAGAGCTAAAGAAAACAAGAGATAGAAATAACATTTCATATGTGTGTAAGTTTTCACGCGTTTGCTTTTGCGTGAAAAATGTTTCGTTAAGTTCTTCCGCTCCCTTCCCTCTCTCATCTATAAAACCGGTTTTACTTGCCATGAATGTGCACCGTCTGTATACCCCCATTGAACGGAACGCATGCACTTTAGCGCGATCGTGTGAGCTTGTCTGCTTCCGCCGACCATCGGCAACTTCACTTGAGGCGCCACAAGCCTTTTAGTGCCATGCGTTGGGGCACAAGAAACGGTTGTGTGTTTTTCGCTCCGAGCTTATAGTAAACTGTCGATTTCGATCCCCAAGGTAAGTGCGAAGTTGTGTTCTCATTTTATTTAGTTTATGCTTATTACATACCTAGATTGATTCACTAACTAGTTCAATTGGTTAAAATGTCATTGAAAGTAGGATTACGTATTTTGTTTTTACTTTTCAAAATGGTGGGCAGTGGGTAATAGGAGCCTAGAGTTGAAAACTTTATTTTGTTTGATATGTTGTTTTTTTATTTGTTTATTTTATAGACAGGCTTTGTACTGTTAACTGTTTAATTTAAAGTACGTTTCATTGGTATGTTTAGTTTAACTTTCGGACAAAAATAATCATTTAGGCTCCCATTTCCAGTATGAGCGTAAATAGGCTCTCATTACCCATATGTGTCGGGTAATGGGAGCGACTGACTTTTTTTTGTAAAATCGATATTGTACCTTAATACAAAACTGAAATTGATTAAAGATGTGATTAGATGAGAGTTTAATAATCAAAGTGAGAGTTCCTAATAAAAAATTATAAGATTCTTAATAAATGTGGTTTTAATCTAAAGTTTTCCTTAGTAGGCTCCCATTACCCTATTCTCCCCTACACCCTGTAGCCACTATAAAATTTGAGGCAAGAAATTGAAAAGAGTTAGCGGAGAAAAAAACAAGGGAAGAGAAAGAAAATTTGGGTTCAGTTTTTGATTGGAGTGTGCCACAAAAAGAGTTGTGCAAAAAAATACAGAAAAATGTTGTTCGGTTTTGATTATCAACAGTTATGTTTAAACAAAAATAATTAAGGTAGTTATAAAAAAAAGTTATTATTGGAAAGTTATAAAAAAATCTAGTATTGGAAAGTTATAAAAACATATATTATTGGAAAGTTCCGTTAAAAAAGAAAACGACAATCAAAATTTATCGAGACGGAAAAAAATAGCCTAAAAGAAGAAAGAACAGGAAATTTGTAGACCAGGAATCGTGCTTCATTGTAAGGTTTTTCCCAACTAATAGAAGAAGAGAAATACATGTTCATTGGCGGATCACCGGCAGGCAGCTTATTGACGACTCAAGAGGAAACGCGAGGCTTATATGCCTATGAAACAGAAAGGACCTGAAACGTAACATTTTGGGATCAGATAAGTACTATTAGACTTTAGATTTTTAAATTTGATAATGCTTGGCGTGGAATGGCAGCTCTAGTCTGTCGCGGTAATTGATTCGAAAAGAAGCAACCAAGATATAAACTGCCTATGTTAAGAGGATTCTTTAACAAAAACCAACGCTATCCTTTCCATATTGCAGGATAAGAACGCAGAGGAAGTTAGGCAAACGTATCCAGTTATCCCTAGTCTAGCTGGACAGATCCTGAAATTTTTTATATACATACATATATGTATATTAGGGTGGCCCTCTCTTGTATGGAGAGAAAAAAAATTGCTAAGATTCTAAGTCTCACCCCCTAGAAATATGCGAATAGGCAAAAAACTAAGAAATTTAAAATTTTAGGCAAATCGGAAAAGATTTAGAGGTCGCTCATGGCGAACGAAATCTTAAAAAATGATGATTTTTTACCTTTTTTCACTTTGTTCAACCCTTATTACCATTTTATCAGCCCTAAAAGGGTCAATTAATATTTTTTACTCATTCTACAGATTATTACCTTTCTAAAATGATCAAAATCATAAAGATCAGTTTACAAATAATAAAGCTATGAAATAAAAAGCACAGTATTTATAAGGAAAAAAAATCAGTTCAAAGAGAAACTGCACTAGGGCCCACTAATTACCGCAGCCTTCGCATTGTGCTTTTCTGTTAATCTTTGATCGTGCATAGGTACGTGTACGATCAGTGATCCTCACTTAGCAAACAATCTACACGGGACTCTATAACATCCATGCGTGTTATGAAAAAGCGTGTTTTTATCATATTATATAATATTTAACAATAATATCAGTTGAAACAACAATATAAATTTACGAAAGCTAATTTAACATAGTTAACTTATTCAACGTAAATTTACCAGTTCAAATCGGGTTATAACGTGTTTGTACGATGAATATTACAGCTAATAAAAGGCATAAACTGTACTTCAATAGTGTAATATACAAAATACAAACAAAATTATTAAAATTGAAATTACTCAGGCAGTAGTTGCTTTAATAACGCATTTTTTTTTTGTAATCAATTAGAATTTGTAATAAGTTTTGTTTATTGTGTTCGTCTTTACTCAATACTTTATTATATTCTTCGAATAACTTCACACTTCTTTCAGCTGTGTCGTTAACAGTTCTTCTCATGAAGAAGGGTGAATGCTTGATTATAATTAATATTATAACTCCATTTATCTGGTGGGAGATATAGGAAGTCCGTTGAAATGTTAAACCGTTGAAAAAAATCGAATGTGTTCATCGTAGTGATTGAGTATTTTACGGGTTTCTTATAAATTCCTGCATTTCTTCAAGTTTTAATGGAATACGTTTAACTAATTCCCTAGATATTTTATCTGGCTCAACATCATTATCTGCATAGACATCATGATCTTCCTTTTTTTCATCAGTGGTAATAAAATGCTTTAATCTGTTACTCATTTTATGTTTGATTTCCAATGGAATATTTTCATCGAAAAATGCTACACCAACGTTTTCGTCTGCTAAATACCACAAATTCATTTTCTTAATAGCAATTTGTGAAAATTAACATTTCGATATTCCTACATATTTTGTAAGAAGCAATAGTCCTGGTATGCTGCTGCTGGCGCTATGGGACATTTAAACCAAGCCCTCACGTAAAAGCGAATGATAAAAGCACAAACATTAGCTTTTTATTCTCCTCTTCTAAAACAGTTAATTTAAACTCATCTCTGAATTAATATATTTTTATACAATATAGTGCTTTTGAGATCCAACGAGCATGATGCATTGGACCTGGAGAACGAAATTTAACTATTAGAGCATGAGCCCGAAGCAATTGTGGTTAACTCTAATAATTATCGATTGTCATCTCTGCAAATTAGTTTCTTTAATTGTTCGTTGCAAAAATCTGTGAACTCATCTTTCAATTAGAATTTCTTTCAATTTGGCATTTTCTAGCAATGTTTTATACTCATTTTTGCTTATGTCGTTCCAATATAATTCCAATCTCTTGAATAAAGGAACATCTTTACCATAGGTACCAGGAAATTCTATTTCAAACACACCTCGCAGGACTAGTTCATAAATATGATGGCGACATGGTAAATACAGTAAAGATTTTACAATTTTTGTTCTAATAACGTGCACACTCCATTTAGTTTTCCAGTATTTGACCCAGTGATATCAAAACAAAAACAACAATATTTTCATCTACATTCCAATCTATTAATAATTCATAAATAGCATCAGCTATTTCTATTCCTGTTGAAGATGATAATTTTGGAACACCAAGTAATTGCTCACCATTTATATCACTAACGTAAAAAGGTAGGTAACCTATCCACTTCAACTTTTCCTGTTATATGAGCGCAGTCAGAACTAATGAAAATGCATCTGTCACACATCATTCGCTTTAGCTGCATTCGAAAATTAGCCAGCTACGCAGAATAAGCAGAATTGCAGTATCGGCTGCAGGGCATATATTCTCGGCTGCAGCGGCTTGATTTTTGGAATGATGTGCTGCCAATTCTGAGCAGCTGGTAAATTTTCGAATGCAGTCAAAGCGAATGATGTTTGACAGATGCATTTTCAAACTTCATAAATTTTTAAAACATTTACCATTTATGTTAAACAATATTATGTAATAACAGTTATACAAAAGTTATATTGCTGTTTGAAATGATATTATTGTTAAATACATATATGAAAAATAATGAAAACCCGTTTTTTTCATAACACGGATGGATGGAATAGACTCCCGTGTAGTATATTTGTTCAGTGAGAATCACTGATCGGACACGTAACTTTGCAGAGTCAAAGATGAACAGAAAAGCACAACGCTTTATGCGAAGGTTGCGGTGATTAGTGGACCCTAGTACAGTTTCTCTTTGAACTGATAGTTTTTTTTTATTTCCTTATAAAGACTTCACTGTGCTTTTTATTTCATAGCTTTATTATTTGTAAACTGATCTTTATGATTTTGATCATTTTAGAAAGGTATCAATCTGTAGAATGGATAAAAAATATTAATTGACCCTTTGAGGGCCGATAAAATGGTAATTAGGGTTGAACAAAGTGGAAAAAGGTAAAAAATCATCATTTTTTAAGATTTCGTTCACCATGAGCGACCTCTAAATCTTTTCCGATTTGCCTAAAATTTTAAATTTCTTAGTTTTTTGCCTATTCGCATATTTCTAGGGGGTGAGACCCAAAATTGAAGCACTTTTGCAAATAAGGGCCACCCTAATGTATATAGTATACCAGATTTACTTTAGTATTTTTAGATTTTCATAAGTTTTGTTTAAATATATTAATATGTAAATTTCGCATTTTTGTTTTTTCTTCTTAATTTATTTATGGAATAGATAATTTTTTTGTTGGATTACATGAATTATGCTCAATTTTCGTTCTCTGATTGTTTACGTGTATCTACTTATATTTGATGTGACGCAATGACAATAAGTAATGGTGTTAGGTAATTAAATATTCAATTAAAAAAATATATATTATATACATAAAGCGGACTGGTACCAGGGCGTTTTGTTGGGGTTAAGTAATTTTCATATCATATGAGTGTATTGGTATAATTGATCTGTACGGAATACATTACGATTATCTCATTCGGTTATCTGATTTTGTTCATTTTGAAATGATTTTGTTGTGTTAGGAGGTATAGCCTGTAGTACCGCTAGATTGAAGTTTAAGAAATATGTATGTTTTTATAGCGCGGCATCCTGTGTTTTAATTGTTGGTTTTTTGTTTGTTTGTTTGTTTACGAATGCTTTTAGTAGGAACCAGTAAGGATTACTAGAAATAAATATATGTATTGTTTATATTAGAGCTGTTTAATAATTTGGTATAGTACCTTAGCTCATTTATCTGCCGCAGTTTATCCCCTTGGAACTGCTCTTTACCTCCCGATGTAATTGGAAGTATTTCCGTTCAAGCTGATGACGTTTGTCCGGGTCGCTTGTACAGTTCACGTTATTTTTGAGGACCCTTATGCGTTCTATTTTTTGCCAGGTCGTGTCCAAGATCCAGTGCTGCTGAGGTCTTTGGATATAACCGATGCTTGTTTCCGCTGCTGTTATTATAGCGCCTGTTGATGTATAGATTTTTTCAAACGTCGTGACATTCCGCGCATCTACCCCGGCCAAGCTCTTAAAATTGTTTAAAAGCTCGGACAAAGCTCCATTTAACTCCTCCTATCAAATCACTTGCTGCCATTTAATCAGTCGCGACTGCGTATTGCTATAGGGAGGTGTATTTTTCTGGGACATCAATAATTATTTAAAAAATTTACAAATTATGAATGAAAAACGCCCCTTTTTAAACATTTTTTTTTTATTTTGAGGTTTTTGTATTTCACACATTTGCTACAGAAATAGTTTGCAGCAATTTCTACAAAAAAAATACGAAATTTGTAAATTACTAGATTGTTGACGGTTTGCTCCAGTCGCATGAGCGCTTCTGCTTGGGGAGGTTGTGCTGTTTGTTCAATTCTTTCACGGCAAGGAATTTTCCTTGGTTATCCGTTGAATTTGTCTGCTCAAGGTCCAATCACCGAATCACCGTTAGGGTATTTAATGCCTTTTTTATTTCAGATGGTTAACATTAATTCACAAAGAAAAGGTCCAATTACACATGTCTTGGAACCACGTAAGAGGGGAAGCATGGTCATTCGGGTACAGTGGACATTAATCAACATGAAACATTATCATATCTGGCGTTCTTGGAAATTAATCAGCACCTCATCACATCCTAAACGATATTGACTAATCTAATTTTAAGTTTATTATAATCGAACATTCACTTAAAATTTACGATATTCCTTCAAATTTTACTCTGGTAACACCTATCACCTCAACACATGCCTACGTATAAAAACTCTTCCCTACTTCTATCAGCGAAGCAAGATCACTTCACGTTACGGTTTTCTTTTGTATCCCCACTTGAATTGAATTCAAGCAAATTGATAAAAACTGTTGCCCACGAAGCGATCGCTCTCTTGGTACCAGATCATCAACGAGGTAAGTTGGCTTTGAGCTTAAGCATTCTTTTTTTCTTCTTTTTTCCTAAATTCCGTTTGTTGTTCTGGCTCGACCATCAACAAACTATTAACACCTTTTACTTAGTTTTTGAGATTTGACCATTAACAAAGTACTAACCTTCTTTTTATTGTTGGGACTCGACCATCAACAAATCAATCCTTGTTCCGTTATCTCCCTATTATTATACCAAGTTCAAGACCAACTCTAGAAATTAGGTGAGTAGAGGTTTCTATGCAATTCGATGATTGCTTAATTGATAACGGTAGCTTACATCGTTGATAAGGTGGTGAATCAGGTGAACACTGATAAATTCAAATTATAGTTTACAACGTTGTTGAGGGTGTTATAATAAATTTTGGGTGGATGTTCACTTGCGTTATACTTTGAGTTGAACTCATAACATGTTATATATTTTTCTTTCATTGAACTTTTTTGTTGAATTTTTAAACTAACTAACTGAATTAATTAACTAATCATAACAATAATTATATCATATAACAATTTAATTTAAACAATTATTATTGAGAATTTTGAGTTTCACATTTAATATTATTACGAATTTATTGAATTGAATTTACGAAATAAAATTGAAGTGTTATAAATTGAACTTGTACTTTTATTCAGATGTTCGGCAATCAGAAGCCAAAGGCGGCAAATAAATGTTTTTTATTTTCTGAGGTTTTTGATACAAAAACACTGTTTGCGACTACGGAAAACTATCGTTTTATGAATGAAAAAGCCCATTTATTCAAAAGGAATTTTGGCAGAATTTTTATTAAATTATTTTAAATTTAGGGATGACAAAAAATCTCACACAATTAAAGTAAAATTATGCTTATTATGATGAATACTGGCTTGGTTGAGCAAGAGTTTTATATGTATTTAAAAGCGCTGCTCAACAGATATAAAGAAAAATTAACTTTATTCATTTCTCATGTGCGCATCCCTTCCCCATTTATTTTGTTGAGTTTTTTCTGTGTTTGTTGCCATTTTAACTAAAAATAGGGGAAATGATAGAACAATATTTATAAAATTTGGCAACGAGGTGCGGAGAACTGCTCAAATTTTTTGTGTCACGGAGTTTGAAAAAATCTATACTACACAACTCTTCAATATTATTTTCATCTGAAACGCTTTGCTATTTTATAGTTTTTTGTAGTTTGCTAGCGAATTCTCGCCTTTTAATGCTGCCCAGTAGGAGGTCTACGTTAAACCGTCTACAGTTTATAAAATCGCGGTGGACGTTCCTGATTGTGGAGATTTGTTCTCTTTGAATGTCTTGCTCTGATTTGGAAGGTGAATGTTTAAAATGGGGCGACGCGAGTCTAAAGGTGTTAATTGACAAGAATTTCTAAGAATAAAACGCTACATTATAATCTTCATCTTAACCTATGCTAAATTAAGAATAGTTATCTAATAGTCCAGTGAAATAAGGCAAAAAGAAGCTTATCTTCGGAATTCCTTGTAACAGGTCGTATCATCTTCGAACTTTTTTTAAGTTATTCTAAAAGCTCTACGTATAAAATCCCACCCAATGAAAAATGCCGCTACTTTCTTATTGTTGGAATTATAAACAGTTATTGTGAAATATAAACAATTTAAATGCGAAATGATGAAATATTTTATTGATATAACGTTTCTTGATGGAAGATTTCGACGAAGCAAGGACGAGTTAATAGTTATTGGTCGAATAGCAGTCAAAATAGTATAAGCTAAATATCAGAGCAAACCTACATTAAAAGACTTAGGCCTCAGTGATAATTTTTTACGTGTTTTAGTATAAATTCTGCATGATCTGCAAAGAAATTGAAATCCCCATTTTTTACAATACAATGTTGTAAACAATGGTTGAGAAATTATTTAAATTTTAAAAAAAAATTATTGTGTATTAAAGAACACAAGGCAGAAGCGAAACATCGCGTACATACTTATGTCTATATGTTCTTTATTATTGTATTTTTTTTCTTCATTTGCTCGTGTCTTGTATTATAATCTAAAATATGCATGAAGCCATAATATTTTAACTCAATTGATAAATCATAGTATAATGAATATTTTGAAAGTAATGCTGTACAGTGTATAAAAAGCAACAAGCCATCTATTTTTAAGTAGCTAAAGCTTGAATTTCTGGCGGAAATTTTATGTGTATCGCCCAACGGAACTTCAGCTAGTTTCAAGTTGTAACCCTTTCATGTACACTGCTGTTATGCACAGCGTAAGCACTTAAATTTACCCTTTTTCACTGGTTAGTATGCTGCTTGTTATTATGGAACACGGCCATGATCTCAAATCTGGCAATATACGTTGTTTTAATACAATTCAAATATTATCATATGAAAATTGGAGATAATACATACATGTAAAGAATTTTTGCGATCCAATATCACTGAGCAAATATCACTTGTCTAAATAGAAAAAAATCCTGTTTGTAAGCCAAAGAAAACCACTAAATGTGACAGCGGATCACCTGAAATACAAGTTAAATATGATATTCAAAATTTATTTTAAAAATATTTTTCAAAAATGATCTCTAATGTCAAACTTTAATTTAACTAGCTGTCGATAATGACAGTTCGAAATTATTATTCCCTAATGTAATTGTGAGCCCACGAGATGACAATACTCAAGTTATTACATATGTACTCAAATATATATTACCAAAAACACTTTTAGTATTAATTGACAAAAAATCAAAAACATTTAGCTGGTTTTACAAAAACTTTATCTTTAATAGCTTATACACAATCTTAATTTTTTAAATAACCGACTCCTCATATTTACTTTACCGATGCCTGCGCCATCTATGTACAAATTTAAATAAATTGTAAATATTTTCCTGCTGGTTTGGTAGAATTTGTTTATATGGCATCACTTAATGTAATGTAAATGAGTGAGATGGCAACTTCCGTTTCGTACAACTGTCCTTGTTTTCGTTTCAGTTTTCTGAATTCACTCGTACTGGCTCGAATCAATTCAAAATCCCCGGAACGAGAGCAAGGAAGTTTCACTTCAAAATCAAAAATATTTCGCTGCTTTTACAAAAATTTTATATTTAATAATTTATACACAATCTCATTTTTTTAAATAACCGACTCCCCATTTTACTTTACCGATGCCTGAGCCATCTATGACCAATTTAAATAAATTGTAAATATTATCCTGCTGGTGCGGTGTGTGTCATCACTAAATTTCCGATTATGTAAATGAGTGAGAAGGCAACTTCCGTTTCGTACACCTGTCCTTGTTTTCGTTTCAGTTTTCTGAATTCACTCGTACTTGAGCGAATTAATTCAAAATCCTCAGAACGAGAGCAAGGAAGTTTGACTTCAAAAAGCATATTTTTAAAGGTGCAGATCTCAGCCACAACCTCTTTATATTTAGAACAGTACTAAAAGTATTTTCGCTTAATAACGGATGGTAAAATGTACCTACTAAAAAACTCTATATGTAATAAAAACTCTAGGGGTATTCATGTAAACCCTCGTAAATTGCGTAAACGTAGTAAACGGCGTAACTAATGTCACATTTACGGCATTAGTGTCATTTTTTAAATTACGAAGCTCAAAAAAATTACGCTAGTAAAAAGCAGCGTATTTGTCGTAATTTTAATTTGCGTAAATCAAAAGAATTGACTTTTCGACAACTTGTTGTTTGTGTTCTTTTTTGGATTGTGAAAGATGGATAAATTGGCAAATATTTTTTAAAAGAAACCATGAAATATTTATCCATAAAACTTTCTAAATAGGTTAAACGAAATAGAGGAAATACTCATCGTTGGAGTAAGAACGAAACTACTGAACTATTGGAAGTGATTGTGGAGATGGTGAAAGACCATCCAGAAAAACTAGAAGTTGAATTACTTTGTATTTCTTATCAATTTCTCTTTTTCATTTAGGTTCTGCATTTACAGAAACCAACAGCACAAACATTTTATAGCCTAGTATTGTCCAAATGTAAATATCCTGGAATTTCCTCTCTGGGCGTTATTGCCGCAAAAAATAAAATACGCAATTTGAAGGAGTCATTTATTCGCGCAAATAGTTGGAAAAACCAAACAGGTGCTGGCTTAATAGAAAACAAAGAAGAGCAAACTGTTCGAGGTACATAAAGAAGAGACATTTAAAAAGTATTTAACAGCATTTCTCGGATATTTTAGATTATATATTGAAACTTTGTCCATATTGGGATTTACTACAAGAAATATTTGCGAGAAGGAAAAGTATCAATCCGAACCAAGTCTTTGATAGCGGTGTTGACGATGAGAATTTTAATAGTGGCATCGTTGAAGAGGTCTCCGATTTATTTGGTTCTGAGGATGAAGACTTTTTAAAAAAAATAATGAGGATATACTTCCATCGAATGAAGGGGTTTCGTCCCATGACCCAAGTTTTAAACCAAGTGCAAATGTGTCTGCTGATAGTTTCACCTCATTCAAAGAACAGTTGCAAAAGGAACCAAAACGAATTAAAAAACGTTGTGCAAATTCATCCATTGAATACATTGCTCAAATTCAAGAAAAAAGAAATAAAATTAGTGAAAAGCAATTGGAAATTGAAAATGAGAAATTAAAGTTAAATAGAGAGCAAATGGAAGAAGAAATGAAATTTAAAAGATATGAATTAGAAAGACAAATTGAGCTAAAAAAAATGCAGTTGGGACAAGACGAAAGACTATCTAAAGAAAAAATGAAGCTAGAAATAGAAAAGGAGGAAAGGCTTCAGCGCTATGAATTGCTTTTAAAATACAAAATAAACGAATAAGCTGTCTTTTATTTTGTTTTGAAGAACTATGAACTTTTTATTTGCTCATTTATTAATTATATAAAGAAATGTTATTATTAAATCAAGTTTTTATTATTTCCATGATTGCTCTTCTTTTCATTTCGGCTTCGGCATTAAATGATGTTTCCTGAAGAGATACGTTGTCGCTATCTTCCTCATCAGAATAGGGTTCGACTGCAGAATGTTCTTCTAAAAAATTAGTTGTTATAATATTATGTAAAATGCAGCAAACTAAAATCCAGTTATTGATAAAAATGTTGCTTTTTGCATTTTTAAGTGGCAATTTTAGTTCTTTTAAACTACAAAACCGTTCTTTAAGGATACCGAAACAATGTTCAATTCTAACTCGATAACGACTCAAACGTTTATTGAAAGCATTACGGTCGGTTAACGTTCCTTGCACTGCATTTGAGCGATAGGGTGTAATTACTGTTGTACTCAATTTATACGCGCTATCTGCTGCTATCCATTGACATCCTGAAAAGAAATCTCCTGCGTTTGTATTTAGTGAGCAATTAGTGTAAATTCGACTGTCATGGAAACTTCCTGGAGCACCGATTACTACATGAAGGATTCTTTTCTTGTAATCACACACTGCTTGGACTTTGATGGAATATTGATGCTTCCTAGAAAAATATGATGTAGGATCTTCAGATGGTGTTTCTGCTAACTTGATCTCCGTAGCATCAACATAGCCTAAGCAATATGGTAATTCAAAGTGCGTTGTGGAAATTATTTCTTGCCTTTGTTCTGCGTTTGGCCAAAACAAGTACTGATTTTTCAATTTCAAAATTGCTTTAAAAACTCTATTAGTAATTGATTGTATTGTACCCCCACCGCCTATTCCAAATAGCTTTGCAGTTTTTCTAATGGACGCTCCTTCGCCTGAGTTTCCAAGTCGATACAAAACTAGTAGAAGTTGAATTTCTGTAGGAAATTGTTTTGAACTATTTACACCTGTAAAAACTTCGTTGTTTTTAATCAGATTTAATAGAAAATCAAAAGTTTTTCTATTGACTCTAGATACGACAGAGAATCTGTTTTCATCCAAAGTAGGAATAACATCGCATATAAATCCACGACACTTATTTACAGAGCCTCTTTCAAATGGAACGCTGTAACGGGAGGCTAATACGATCATCATATTATTCAAAAAACCATCCAAAATTTCTTCTTCATTCTGATCTAAAGACAACAAATTTAACTAAAACTATTTGTAATTAAACTTACAAAAAATAATTACCTGAATACTCTGGCATAATAAAATCAAATTCAAATTTCTTTATCAAGAATTTGATTAATTTACGTTTTTCGCTTACTCTTGGCATTATGAAATATTTAAAGATAATATAACCTATTTAACCGGTTGACAGTTTGTTTTCATATTTTTACGTAAATGTAAAAAGGGTTGTTCATGAGAATTTGCATACGAAACAATTTTATTTACAAAATTTACGCATTTACGAATGACTTGAATACCCCTTCTATATTTTTGTTTGTTACTATTTCTTAAATAAATCATTAAAATTTAAATATTTTGATTAAACAATTTATTCTATCTTAAAGTATGGGCTTTCAGCTATAAATTGGCCACTTACTAAATGTCAATGGTGCAAGTTACACTATCCATCACTCGATACTCACATCAAATCGGCTATGCGGGTATTTCACTAAGCATTCATTTTTCTGCCTCTTTTGCGTGTGACGATTGTGATGCTTTTGATGTTGTGCAATATACGTGAATGAGAAGGGGGAGTTCTAATAAATTTCGCAAACCCCGAGAGCGATGCTATATTTGTGTTATTGTAATGGACGGGTGAGTCTGGCTAATTTTCTGGCTCAAAAGTGAGGAGACATATGTATGTATACTCCCTCGCGGCCCCTTGCCAAAAAAACGGTTTTGTGTATGGTGGTAATAAACGAAACTATGGAGAGTGTAACTTACACCAATAGGTATTTTGCACCTATTATTGATTGAAGTTGAGTTCCGACGTGACTGCCAACGAGTTCAGACGTGTTTATCCTGGAGTGCGAAGTTTTTGTCGTAAACAAATTACAGGCGAGTCGCAACCTACGCAGGCTACTTGAGAATTTCAATAATATTCTTGTGGAAATATTAAAGTAGTGAGAAATTTCTAAATTCTTCAGGAGTCTAGAAAGCTTTCTAGACGCTGAAGAGAAACGTGGCAGATATGCCGAAGGATGGGAGCGCTTCGGGCCTCCAGCCTAGCAGACGCACAGCTATGAAGCCCCATAAAGTGGCTAACTAAGAACTTGCCGGAAAGCGACTTAAAGGCTTTGGCCCTTGACTCTAAACTCATGAAGGAGGTGCAAGATGGCATTGAAAATCGTGGTGTTAAAAAGAAGAGGAAGAAGAAGAATGACGCAGTGGAACCGGTGTCAGGCTTATACAAATATACCGCAACAGCATGAAAAAAACGCAGCAGCGGTATCATCGCATATTCCCAGTGGAAAAAGGTGTGCTCCAAGAGCCATCTTGGAGCGCACCAAAACGAGCATAGAGTGCTCCCGTTGCCATACCCGTTCTATATTTTTTTTTAACATTGCATGTCTTTGCGAGGGAGCATACGTTTTTATGCTCCCAAAAACGCGTTGTTGGAGCATTATAAAAAAGCTTTTTAAAAAAGAAATATTCATGGGCGCCTGTGGGTATGTGATCCGGTATCGAAATCGTATCGGTATTTCGGCGAAATCGGTATTTTGTTAATCTTTTGCAATTGCCTTTTTCTTTCCAAGACCGAGAGTGGCTTTACCAAAGCAGTCCCCCAACTAAACTCTATCAACTTCCAAAGCTTCTTGTCCTCCGTATCGAACGAGAGCCGGGCTGGGGCTATTGAGTTTGCTAATGTCACATTTTATGGGCATGAAGATAATTGCCCGTTTTCTTTTTTTATATTAAATTTATGAAAACTCCAAGAAAGCTCCCTTGAGAGTGCTCCAAGTGCACTCCCCTGTGCATCGCTCCCAATTTTTCCCACTGGGTTGCAGTATAAGCAACAGTGACTAACGTAATTATAAGTAAAGATAAGTCTTTTTCATTTAACGATGATTGTAATATTTAGAGTTTCACGAGAGCGAGACAAGACAACAGTCGGCCGCGGTCTCGATCTCCCTGCGCGAGAGTGAGATCACTGTTGTCTTGTCTCGCACCACAGTGCAACAATGATATTTTAGTGTTGTGTCGCGATAGTATCGCGTTACTCTCGCTAGAGTTAGTGTTGCACTCTCGACCTCCCCCACCCTACGTGTTTGCCCTGCGGAGAATTTAAATGTATGGGAAATTCCTTCGCAGGCGGCTGCCGCCACGACCTCTGTGACAATGTGTTTGTTCCTTTAAGGGGGTAAAATTAAAGTTGAATATGAAAAAAGATTTAAAAATTTAGGAAATTTATTTTAATCCCACCCCTAAATCTAACAGAATAAAAAACACATTAAAAAATAATGTCTTTTCGTAGATAGAAAAAAAATAAATACAAAAAAAAAATTAACATAAAATTAACATTTAAGTGAATTTTTATTCCCTCCTAATTAGTGTTCACTCTATACGACATACCCTTCTCAAGAGAATCCACTCAGAGTATTCACTTAGTTTTTATTCACACCACCCTGTGCCTCCAGAGAGTAGTGTGACTAGATTAGGGACACTTCTCTCGATGAGACAATGGGATGTTTTGAAGGGTGCACTTGCGCTTTCGCCGAAGCGTTGGGGATTTACTGGTATCTTTAAACTCTGGAAGACTGGGTTTGTCCAGCTCATAAAAATATTACAGACGAAAATATAAAACTCTACTTTCTATATAATCGGGATATCCCGCAACAATCCGGGAAAAAAATAACCTACTGGGAAATCCCGCGAGATCGAGCGAGAGCGCGACAGTCTCGCATTCGATAGTGTTGTCTCGGCGAGACTATGATTTTTTTTACTGTCGCGCTACTCTCGCCATGGGCCAGAAGCTGTTGTCTCGCGTGTTGTCTTGTCTCGCATGCGATAGTGCGAGAGTTGCAACACTAGTTTTGCCTCTACTAATATGTAGATAACATTGTTAATACCTTAATGCAAGAAAGCAGCTCTAATAATATTGATATGGATATTAATATTAATTTAGATGTTGACTCGGAATATTTGCATAAACTTAATAGCGAGGCAGAATTCACAGTTGTTAAAAAGGGCGCTAGAGTCCATAATAAGGATAAGATGGTTAGCTCCACTGAAAATCCTGCTAATAGGTTCAGTCCCCTTCAGGAGGAGGATGTCCAACCGTCTAAGGAAATACCTCAACCTAAGTCCTCCTCAGCTTCAGGTAATTCGGGTAAAATTAAGTGGTGTCCTCCAATATTATTCTCAAGTGGTAAGCCCTCGACTATTTTAGAGTACTGCAAGGCACAAAATTGTGCATTTAATTTCAGGATTCACAAACTTAGCCAGACAAAGACCAAGATTTATGTGGATCAGCCATTGCTACATGCAATTTAGAGAATCCAAAGTAGGTGGGTTTTCATTCACACCAAAAGAAGCTAAAGGTGAGACCTGGGTCCTTAAGGGATTAACAGGAAACCTCTCAGCTGATGAAGTCCGAGATGAACTTTTAATCTCTAAGGCCTAGCGCGCACGGGTGACTTTTGTCTCCGTGACAGTTTCGTCTCTTGTATCAAGTCCAAGTAGATGTATGGAGATGCGCGCATGTTACGACGTGACAACCGGGTGACATTTTTGTCCGCCGACCTGCGAACAAGCCCGTGACAAAACTTTCGCACTCTGTCACCGCGCCCCTAGGTTTCCATAGCCGTGCGCGCACGGGTGACAAAATTGTCACTCTCCGCGGCTATGACGGTTGTAAAATATTTTTATCGTGTTCTACAAATCTCACTACAAATATTTTCACCATTAAATTTTTTAGAAAAAATATATTATAACCGACTGTAGTTCAGTGAATACTAGAATCTCACTACAAATATTTTTGCCATAAATTTTTTTTGAAAAAATGTATTGCAACTGACTGTACTTTTAACTGTCATTCACGTTAATAAATTTAACGTTTCAGCCTTTCATTTTTATTAAAAATTAAGGAATCTAAACAAATTAATCTTATTATTTGATTATAAGACTATAGTTCAATAAATTCAATAGATAACGTGCAGGTTATCAATTGAAAATTAAAAGTATTTGTCAGTGTTTATTTAAAATTTTTTCGGTTTCTTCAATCGCCATTGGAGCAAAATGGCGTCAACGTCCTCGGAAAACGTGACTGCGCAGGAAGACGATATAGATAACGATGTGCTTATAGAAGAAGTGGAAAAAAGAGCAGCATTGTACGATAAAAAAATGAAAGAATATGCGGATGTAAATTGGAAAATGAAAGCGTGGGAGGAAATCTGCCGGATAATATTTTCAAATGTTTGGGGTAGTTTATCACCACAACAAAAAACTGAAGCTGGTAAGTTTAACATTTTTATTTCTATATAACATTTATTTTATTAGGCTTTTATTTAATTAATTAGGTTAAGTATTTAAATTCAAATTTTGTCATATTGCCAATGCACAGCCCCTTGCGGCGAAGTAAAGTAAGACGCATAATAATTGCGTATATTTGCTGCTGATATTATTCTATCTGTCGGATTTGTTGTAATACTTTCTAGTGGACATTCATAAACTGTATCATCAAATCTAATGCCATCTTTGCACCGTACAAAATTATGTAAAATGTAACAGGATTTTACTATTATATCAGCAAAATCGAGACTGACATCAAGGGGTCTGTGCAAAACTCTCCATTTATTGGTAAGTATACCGAAAGTGCATTCAACCATACGTCGTGCCCTCGAGTGTCGATAGTTGTATACCTTTTTCATGGTAGACAGAGATTTTCTTGCATACGGTCGTAAAATGTGCCTCGATAAGCCAAATGCCTCATCTGCTACCAGACAAAATGGCATCTTTTTCCCATTTTCATCATTAGGCAAATTACACTCGTGTGGAATATTTAATTGATTTTGCTGCAATCTTTTACCCATGCTAGAATTCTGAAATATGCTGGAGTCGCTTGCTGCTCCATTAGCACCGACGTCTATGTATACGAATTTATAGTCCGCATCTACCCACGCCATAAGGACCGTCGAAAAGTACTTTTTATAATTAAAACACTGAGAACCAGTGTTTTTCGGCTGAACCATCCTAATATGTTTGCCGTCTAGTGCGCCTAGTATGTTAGGAAAATTTGTCCGTTGGTGAAACTGATTAGAGATAATTAGCCAATCTTCTTCCGTCTTTTCAGGCATGTATAGTGGGTGCAAATTCCAGATTTCTGTGCATGTAGACTTTACAATTTCCCGTACTGTGGTGGCACCTAACAAGTATTCAAATGATAAACTGTAAAAACTGGCGCCAGTCGCAAGATATCTGTAACAAAAAATCTTTTTAGAATAATAGCTAGTTATTACATACCCTCATATCCTCCCAACCACAAACATGCACAAATAACTTAACTATTAAAGACGTATACTATTAATTTCTATTTGTAAATTTAAAGATTGTTCTTATACTAAACATTTATTTTCAGGTAAACTTGTACAAAAAAGATGGAAAAATTTAAGGGCTTGTTTTTCACGTGAGTTACGTGAACAAAAATGTACTAAGTCTGGTCAAGCCGCTAAAAAGAGAAGAAAGTACAAATATTTTGATCAACTTTTATTCCTTGTCCCAAGCATGGAGACTCGAGAGACCTCAGGAAACGCAGATTCTGCAGAGGAAGTTGATTGCGAAGAAGATAGTAGGGATGCCAACGACGATGTTCCTGTGGTACATCGAAGCGAACATACCCGAAAGAAAAATCCCAATTTAACAACCTACGAAGAAAAGCTTCTGGAAATTTTAGATAAAAAAAGAGTTGACGATAACAAATTTATTGAGGCTTTGAGGAATAATAAAAGTAATTGTGATGACGATGACAAAGAAAAGCATTTTGCGCTATCTCTGGTGCCATTGTTAAAAGCAGTCCCGGAGGAGAATAAACTAGAAGTACAGATCAAAATATTAAAAATTTTTCAGGACATTCAGAAACAAAACTCCCAGAAAATAATACAATTCTCTTACTCTTCTCAACAACCCCGAGAACAAGTTCGTCACAGGACAAGCACCCAGCTACATTATTCTCCTATTCCATCTACAAGCCCTCAAAATCTTCGCATCAAACCCAAATATTCTGTTTCCCTACCACCTCCGATCAACCAAAGTCAACGTTACATAGCTACAATCACTCAGCCGAATCCATCTCCACTACCATCACCTCCTAACCAATACCCGGTATACTGCGAAGATTCCTCAGCCACCTCAGCTACATCGAATAGTGTTCAATCTTATATTTCTGATTCTAATGAAGATTCTGAAATTTACAACATTTGCGAGGAATACGATATCGCTACGGAAAATCTTTAAAATATACTAATACAATAAAAATAATACTTTAAAATCAAAATTTGATTGAAATAAACATTTATCATTTAAAATTACTTATTTTTATTTACTTACCTTAAAGTTACAGCGAGTCTTTCTTCAGCTGGGACAGACAATCTCATGTTCGTATTTTTTAAAGTTATTTGAGGTCTTAAAATGTGAACCAATTCATCAAAACTTTCAATACTCATTCGGAAATATCCAAAAAATTTATTTGGATATTGCCGAAGTTTATAAAAAATGGTGTAGAACTTTCCACTTAACAGCCTTTCACTCCAAAGGGGGTGTACCCAGTACTCTTTTTTACGCTTTCTTTTTTTCATACGCGAAAGGAGTTCGCAGATAACCACCGTCTCTTCAAAATCCATATCGCCAACTGAAGCTTCGGTTTCAAAAAAGTTTTGTCACTGTCCATTCGTGAGCGCACTCTACTTTGGTGACGTGACGTGACAATGACAAAAACTTTTTTGTCACCGTGACAAAAGTCACCCGTGCGCGCCTGGCCTTACGGAGCATTAAAAATTCAATGGGTCAAGCCAATAGTTACAAAAATAAATAGTTATAACCTGGTGGATAATTATCTAATCAAATTAGAGCCTGGTTATCCTTATTAAGACCTCATTAAGATCAGGACAGTGGCCTACCACGTCGTGAAATTTGAAAAACCCTACAAGAAAGAGTTTTTACAATGCTTCAGATGTCAAGCCTTCGGGCAGCTCAGCGCCAATTGCGCGAGTAGCGCGAAATGTGTGAGATGCGGTTCTAACTGCGGAAACACTTGCCCTAAAAAGGGGGACCAACCAGATAACAAAGCTAAGTGTGCTAACTGTGGCGGGGAGCATCCAGCTAATTTTGGGAGATATCCCAACTTTGTCAGGTACCTAGAAAGAGGGAGGAGAACCGCACCGCATAACATAAGAAAAGGTAGGCAAGTCTTTCCAGAAAGGCCAGGTCAGAAGGTGAAACCTGGTCTACTGTACGCTAATGTCTTATCGGGGGGACAGAGTTCAGCAGTGAACATAGGTGAGGAATTCATGGCGGAGTCATCGAAAATGTTTGGGGTACGCTTTGGGACACTCCTTGAAAAACTGAAGGATTTTGGGCCTACGTACGTACAGCAAGCTGCAAGGAAGCGAGAGGGCGATGGCATATATTAGCTTCATAGGCAATTTTCTTATACCGAACTAAACATAATAAATATCATCGTGAACTCGCTCATCTCAAGATAGAGACCATTTACTTTATTGAATGAACTACAGAGTCGTAAGCCTCAAGTAGCGCTGGTAACGGAGACAATGCTGCGCCCCAAGAACAACCCACGGCTGGAAGGGTATAATTTAATTAGGAATGAAGGGGGAAGGGGCACTGCCATAGCCTTAAAGGAGAGCCTAGTGTCTGAGTCTGTGGAGTTTCCCACAACACTTTTCTCCACATGCTTCATTAGTTGGCCCACTCGCAGGGACGGTAGGACTTTCAAAATTCTAATTGGGGCTATTTATGTATATTCCTTGTAATGTGGATAGGGCCTGAGTGGATAAGCTCACCGGATTGGAGCGTTTGGTCCGTGGCTATGACGGATTTATTATCGGCGGTGATTTTAACGCTAGCCACCCTTTTTGGGGCGATCCAGTAACAAATCCAAATGGTAAAACACTTAATGATTGGTTTGTGGGCCGGGCCTATTTGTACTCCGAACTCGTTCACCCTGATTCCCCCACGTTCCCGAGGGGCTCCACTTACTTAGACTTCTTTTGGGTTTCGACCTCTATCCGAGTAGAATGTGGTACCTTTGCGTATCCATCAGCCCACTATGGGGTGGCCCTCGAGATACAGTTATGGAGCTGGCAAACAACTAGAAGTGAACCAAAACTTCTCACTTCCTATAGAAATATTAACTGGAACTTGTCTTCTGGTTACTTCCCTACCGGTCTATAGAAGCCTCACGAACGAGGAGATTGAAATTCCTAAATTAATTATGGAATGCTTGGACAGACATGCCGAAAGTAAGATTTTGAAATATAAATATAATAGTACAGTCAAATTAAGCCGAAAAAAGCGAAATAGCGGAAATGGTCGGGTACAGGCTGAAAATTGGCACAGAGCTTCCTTTTAGGGTTCTTAATAAGGGGTTATAAAGTCTACCGATTTTCTACCCCGGGAACCTTTCTTTCTAGGGGGTTTTAGGGTCAAAATTTCTGTTTTTTGCAAATGCATCTGAAACCGTAAGTCCTATCATAAAAAAATGTTCACAAAGTTTGTAGCTCATACGATTTTCTACAAAAAATGTTATTATACATTTTCCCGTACGTATTGCCATTCATGAGATATCACCGTTTTAAAGATTTAAAATATTCATATGAACTCATTCACGACTTGTATAGGTTTTCCGACGTTCAAGTTGGACTACTTTTCTAATTTTTTCAGGGGTCATTCCTGGATGTATTTGGAGGAAAATGTGTTCTAGATAGGGGGCTAACCACTAAGATTCAGGGTGTTCGCGAAAAAACAATGTCTTTTTTTGTCATTTATTTAGAGTTGAATAACTCCTAGACCAATTATCGTAAACCAATATACTTAGACTCATCTTTTAGGTCAAAGTGTATTCTTTTATTTGATATAAAGATCAGGAACTTGAGTTGCTCCGTTTAGAAGATATGTAGGTTCAAAGCATGAGCGAAATGTTTAAAAGCCTAATGATATTTTTTATTCAATTTAAAGTATATTTTCTGTTTTTTTTTTTTTACCAAATGGTCCAAATTGGAACAATAATACTATCTGACATAATTTAGATGTAATTTTGTATTATTGTTCCAATTTGGACCATTTGGTAAAAAAAACAGAAAATATACTTTAAATACGTGCCAATTTTCAGCCTGTACCCAATCATTTCCGCTATTTTTACTATTTTTCCTGTACTATAATGGTATTTCGGAATTAAGCCTGAAACTCATTAGGGTCAGAAGTAGTTGGCTGCGGGCTCTCAGAAGAATTTTTTGCCGAAGGAAATAGACAGAACACAGAATATGCGGAGCTCTCAACAAGAATAACCTGCCTTAATAAACTGGTTCGTGCCAGACTTAGGCTAGACGCAAACGCTTGGTACGAGAGGCAGTTGCGCAAAATTAGACCCTCTCCATAGGCGTTTAAGGAGATTGACCGCCTGACGAGGAGAAAGAGGGGAAAGGCTAGCTTGCAGAACTCCAAATTAATTGTTAATGGAAGAACTATCACTAATCCAAAGGAGAAGCTTAATGCCTTCAGGGACCAGTATCAAAAAATCTTCACGAAGGTTCCCTTCGATTTTAATAACCCGACAGATTCCCAAGTGGATGAGATCATTGCTAGGATCGAACGGGACCATCCAGCCCCCAATCACCCTTTTTTCGCAAACAAATACAGCCTCCAATCCCTCGGTTGAAGGTGGATATTTCACTACGCTCTCCGCTATTTTAGAATTGGGTGAAAGTCTGAAAGGGAAAAGGTCTGCCGGCCCGGATGGGGTCTCTAACTTTATCCTAAAAAAATCTCTGGGCGTGGTCGACTCACATTTGTGTCCTTTGTTCAACAACTGCACAAACAACTGCTTCTTCCCGAAATGGAAGAGAGCAAAGATAATCCCTATTCCGAAGCTATCTAGGCCCTCATGTACTGACGATTTTAGACCAATAGCGATGCTCTCAAACATCGGTAAACTTTTAGAAAAAATGATCCTGGGTAAGCTCGAGAAGTTTTGTTTTGAGAAGAAATATATCCCCCATTCCCAATTCGGCTTTGAAAAGGAACACTCAATGGAACAGGCGCTACTGTTGTTTCAGGAGAAAATCATGCAAAATCTAAGAAGTAAGAGGTGTACCCTTGCTTGCTCCATAGATATGAGTAAGGCTTTTGACAGAGTGTGGAATGGGAGGCTGCTGTTGAAGTTAACCACTTTAGGCTGCCCTTTTCCGCTAGACCTCAGTAGCCCAGGGGGGTAAGGCGTCTGGCTACTGCCCGAGAGGTCCCGGGTTCGATTCCCGGCCAGCCCCACGGTCCTTCGCCTTTTCCAATTTTCCACCTACATAACTTTCCTTCTTTCTTCTTCCCTCTTTACATTCCTGATCCCTATTGTCATAGCCTTCCTTAGCCCTTCCCCGCTCCGCCAAAGCGCATGTCATCGGTTGGTTGATGAGATTCAACTCGTCTCAGGAGGCATAACACTCCAGCGAGTTGTTTCTCGATGCCCCGATGTCAAAGTCGCGGTAGTAATGGTTGGGAGTAGGTGGACTAAAAATATCGCGGGGAGGTTGTGGCAGTTCCTTCCTTCCTCGACTAGAGCTTCTGTTCCGACATTGCACTCTATACGAATAAAATAGATTGTCGACAAGTATAAAGGGCCCTTTCCCTAAGACTAGTCTTTCACATAAAAAAAAAATTAAAATCATTCATAGTTTTTTACGAGAAAGATCCGGGATTTTTCAAATGGGGAATCTCTGCTCCCAACCGCTCAGAATGGAAACAGGGGTGCCGTATGGATCCATTCTAGGCCCAAAGCTGTTTAACCTGTTTCTCTATGATTTTCGTCACATGGTAGGCTCTTCCAGTGCTATTCAGTACGCAGGCGACACAGTGGTCATGACTCCGGAAGTATCCCCAATGAGGGCAGCGGTAGCGCTTCAACATCATGTAAATACAATTATGGAATTCTTGTGCAAATGGAGAAACGAAGTGAACCAAAGCAAGGGACATGGGCGGCACCTGCCGAAGCTAGGAATATTAGAATCAGAGTCGGTGAAGTGGTGCTGGTCCCCAAAACCAATTTCAAGTATCTAGGAGTTACTATGCATCACAGACTAAAATGGAATTCCCACATTAAAATGTAGATTCATAAAGCTCGCTCAGTGCTAGCCAGTCTTAAGCCAATGACTAACTCCAAAGTTCTATATAGTAATACTAAGACCCTACTGTATAAGACCATCATTCGGCCGGTGCTCGCTTATGTCTTTCCGGTATGGTTCTCGATTTCGCCCACCATTGCTGAGGAAATTCAAATATTTGAAAGGAAGGTACTGAGACACTGCGCGTCAATGTACATGAGTGCCGAAAACAAATGGTTCTCTAACAAGACTGTCTACAGGGAAACCAATATGAGTCCAATCATGATGTACCTCCTTTCGAATATGCGAAAAAGGTTGGTAAATATGAGGACCCACCCTAACGACAGAAAAAAAACTCTCGCAGCAGATAATAGTGCGTCGTCCATTATCGGCCAGACTCACCTTTCCCCGTTTCATATGCTGCACCCTGACTCCCTCCTTTTTTTGGAACTGTCAGATGAAGTCACTTTCTTACCGACAAAACAACAACAGCTCCTAACGAGAGAGGTTAGTAGTTAGAAAACACTGGAAGAAATAAAAAAGAGGCACACACTCTCTCTCTCTCCATACGCGGACGAGTACAGTTGGACTGTCTCTCTTGTGTGTTGTAATAAATAGTGAATTGTTGCTGCTGTTTTTTTTGTGATAGTTTTTAATTCTTGTTGGTATCCAAAAACAATTAAGTATAAATTTTGTTTAATAGTTTGCCTTAAATTTATACATTCTATAATATTTTAACTCCTTTCTGTTTAATTTCATTCCTTTTATATCATTTTACGGTAAATTTGTCTACAGTTAAATATGTTATTTTTCTTTTTAAATTTTTCTGTTTTTCTTGAATTTAAATCATTTTTGTTAATTTAATTTAATTCATTTTAGTTAGCTGATTTATTTAATCTGGGTTTATTTATTTTATTTTAACCCATTTGTATACGAGGTGTGGCTATTAAATAACGAGACTGACGCTGTAAAACATTTTATTTTTATTTCATACATTTTTACTTGTTATCACCTACAATATACACCCCTCCTCTATCCCTACAACGCTCCATGCGAATCTTCCATTGTTCGAAACAGTGCCGGAAGTCTTTTTCTGTCAGCTCCTTCAGGACCCGTGCCGCTTTCTCTTTCACAGCTTCAACAGACTCAAATCTTGTTCCTTTTAATGCAGATTTCACCTTAGGAAACAGATAGAAGTCGCACGGCGCAAGATCCGGCGAATAAGGCGGATGGTCTAACACTGGGATGCTGAATTTGGCTAGAAACCTCTTAACAGACAATGCGGAATGTGTTGCGACAATGCGTTGCTCTACTGTTACACTTAACATTTTTCCGGCGAAACAAAATAACAACTCTAATGCGAACGAAGGCTACGGCTGTACTGATTTGTTTACAGAAGCGAGAGGCACTACATTCGAAAGAGAAGGCTTCACGATAACAGCTGTTGGTTACTGGCGTTTGGCGCATGCGCACTTCTTCTGTAGCAGCGTCAGTCTCGTTATTTAATAGCCACACCTCGTATGTATGATTTCCTTGTCTTAACTTATTTAATTATGTTTTAATCATCTTGATTTCAGTATTGATTTTTTAGTTTCTGTGATTCATTATTTTTAACGTTAATGTGTGTGCAAAGATCTTTTGAAATTACCAATTTCGGTTCTTGTTTGCTTTTGCTACTGGCTTGCCAGGTCAGTGGGCACAATTTTTTCCTTTTGTTTTTGGTCCTCCTCGGTATAAACGAAAAAAATTATATCTTCCTCTTATGTTAACGTGTTTCTCGCCCTGTCTCTTGCTTTTTGAGAAACTTCTTCCCCTGTTACCTTGTTCTGCCTCCTGCCTCGTTGATTGAATCATGATGAAGAACACGACGAGAGCCTCTGCACGACTCATGGGAAAAAAGACCACTCCCACGTCAAAAACAGAAGATGGTCCCGGAAAAAAGATGGAAAGACGAACAAAAACAGACGAACAAAGTATAAAAAGCCTCCGATCAACAAAAATTAGTTCGGTTCCCACAAAGAAGAAAGGAAAGCTGTCTCAAATTCCTCATCCAAACTCGCCACAAGCCAACACGAGTTCCTCAACAATTCTAAAACCAAATGTGAGTAAGGATTCAACGGTTAAGCCTGCGGCAAGTCCGGAGAAAGTAAAAATTACACCTATTGGTTACCTTGAACAAGACTCTGGCCCTTTCCGTGTCTTTGTACAAAATACAAACCTCCTGGACGTGAATGTAAAGAATATAAATCCATTCTCCTTGGGCATATGCCTGATAAGAGCCTCCACTACTGGCGCTACACATATCACAATGATGGGACCGGGTAAATGCAGGATTGATTTTGATAATGCAAATAATGCTAACAACTTCATTCGAAACTGTCCCCTGGACTCGAATTATAAGGGCCTTCATACCTTTATGACTAGTGGCAACCCCAGTCCTAATTCATGGAGTTGATGAGGGTCTGAATGATGAGGAATTATTGGAGGCCTTCAAAGAAAGCAATCCCTCACTAGAGTTCAGAAAAGTTTTTAGAATAATTTGGAAAAGGAAAGTGGACGGTAAGACCATAACAACAGTGACCAACAAAGTCAAAGTTTACATTGGAGGAAAGGTAAACCCTGAGAAGCTAAAACTATACTACTCAACCTTCAATGTAAATAAATTTGTACACGCGCCGTCGAGATGTTTTAAGTGCCAACGGTTTGGTCACTTAAGACGCTTTTGCAAGTCAAAATGGAAACTTTGCGGAAGATGCGGAGATGTGAACTGTAATGTAATGAATTACGAGAGATAGCTATACCGCGATCTGTCTCATCGAAAGAGGATATTTCTCAATCGCAGCTTCATATCTTCGCGGATGCCAGCTTACATGCCTATGGGGCAGTTGCGTATTTAAGAATAGTTCGAAATAACAACGTCTCGACATGTTTTCTCTGCGCTAAACATAGGGTGGCTCCCATCAAGGAATGTGATCTTCCAGAGTTAACGCTTCCAAAATTAGAGCTTACGGCCGCGTTAATTGCTGCTCGGTTGCTGAATTACCTCAGGCAAAATCTTAAAACGGTGCCTAATATAGTATGGCTTTGGACCGACTCTAAGATTACTCTACATTGGATTCTCGGTAATAAGAAGAAATGGAAGCCCTATGTCACGAATCGAGTCAGCGAAATACATGCAAGCAATGCAGGAAGGTGGAAAAGTGTGCGAATTGTAAAGGCAACCATAGTGCCTTTGATAAGATATGCCCGGTTTGGCTTAAAGAAAAGGGGATAGTCGAGATAATGAGACGTGGCAACCACTCAAGAAAAGAAGTCTTGAGGACGAAAAATAGAACCCCAGCAAGACCCAACCTCAAGGAAAAAGCCATCCAACGGAAAAATGACTCACAAGTTACCAACGAGGTAGTACGTAACTCAAGGTCTTCTCAAAACAACACTCTCAAAGTGAAACCAAGGGGGGTCCCCAGTCAAGAAATGGAGAGGGAAAACTGAACAAAGAGAAGAAAACCTCACAAGAGCCCATTCCGATTGAGAAATCAAAGACTCACAGTGCGCCCGTCTTACAAGGCAATAGTTCTCTGGACTCGGAATTTGACAACTCCTTGGACCTTGACAAAGTAGAACTTCAGTTCAACGAATTCGTAAGAGAAGCGCTGACCAGGGATATTACGCTCATAGGACGTACCAGCAATGGGCCAGAGACTACATGAAACTTAAAGCACTGAAAGGTAAAAGAAAAAAACAATCACTGTTGGAAAATGCCCCCTCTATGACAAAGTGGGCCTTAATCCATATCTCAGTAACTAATCATCTATGCCGTACATGACCAAGACTAGTCCTTCGACTGGTTTGTAACACTAACTCTTAACAGGGGAAGAAATTCCTCAAAATTCCTCAACTTTTTTTTAGCCTTTTTGGAGTATGCATTTTTCTCCAACACCAAGGTGCCCACTGATCATTCATTTAGCTTTTGAATTATGTTAAATTTAGGCACAGCAGCCCTCTAATCGTTGTAAAGACATGAAGAAAAACTTTAACTAACATTAACAAGACGACATCCCTTCTGAATTGGCCCATCAGACTGGGATTGATGATCAGAGAGAGAGTTTTTCTTTTCTTTTAATTAAAAAAAAAGAAATAAGGCCGTTACATTAGTTGTTATCATCAAAGACTCTTGGTTATTATAGCCGCAAGGCCCGTACCAGTAAGAGACCCAGTGGGTCCACTAGCTTTGCTAGTAAAAGCTGAAACAACAACAACAAAAAGAGGCACTAGCGATGCAATATACCGCGACTTGATAAATTTAGTTATGAACTAAAAATAAAAATCAAATCATTTTTGTTTATTAAATAAATAAAACAAACCTATAAAGGCAGCACTCTTCCAATAAGGCAGCTGAATTAATAATTTTTGACGCCGATGTAACAACAGGGATAAGGACGTAAATGTTATATAACCTTAGGAATAAGTTACGTACTATCTTGAATAATCTGTTATTTTATTTCATTTATTTCTTCTTTTTTCCTCGTCATTTATTTCATTTCCCTTTTCTTATCTGTATAAGTAATTTTAGTTGTTTTTAAGTTAAGCGAATTAGTAACATGAAATTGTTTTTCTATTGTTAGTTTTTTATATACATATACAAATATAATATACATATTTTTTCTGAATAGTACTTAAGAAATGTGGTAGCACCTATGAGTGAACTAAAAATGTAATGTTATGACATTCTATATTTTGAATAATTTTTCTATATTTTATATATTTATTGCTTAGAAGCAAAGCGTTTGTGATATTGGCAGAGCAGCCATAATTTTCTAGTAAACTTGTTTTCACTTATGATGGCGGACCAAGGTCCATTTAGAATTCGAGAAACTTGATAGTTCCGACATAATTTTTAAGTCAGCAACTAACCAAACATTGTAAGAACAATTATAATTGATGAAGCTAATAAATCTTTAAGATAATTAAAAAAAAAATTGATTGAAGTTACGCATTTAAAGAATAAATGCTCGTTTTCCGGAAATTCGCGAAATAAAAGGTGTCTATTGAAAAAACACAATTGTTTTAATTTTTTTTTTCAATACATACATCTTAATTATGACCATTTCAGGAAACCAATCAACAAATTAAATTTAAAAATAATTTTCCCTCTTAACAATTTACAGAAGATTTACAAGTGAAATTTTGACATATATTAGTTAATAATAATTGTTCAAATATGTCTATCATTCATCCATGTATTTAGATCAAGTAAACAAAGTATTTTTCTTCAATAAGCATTTTGTTTTTTTTTGCAGTTTCTTTTACCAATCAAAAGTTGTAGCAATGTTTGTGCGGAACGCGGCGCATCTCTTGTTCATGCACACATACTATGAAGCCATGTATTTGACATTGATTAACATATTCCCATTTCCCAGGGATTTGATCATAAAAAAATTTCTTAGACATTAATTACGTAAATTTTCCTCCTCTTTCGAATAGCATTGTCAGTTTTTACGAAAAAATTATATTTTAAAAACCCGCAAAAACCCATAATTTAATAGTTATTTTGTTTAATAACTATTGCAGCGACACATTTTAGTAAGCGAATTTTTTATCATCAGCACTTTAGAGGAGAATGGAAAAAATCCGCCCGTTACAAAGGATTCCGAAGTGAATTCCTTATTTTACTAAACTATAAAGGCCGCCATACACGGTCAAATTGGATGTACATCCATAATTACATCAAACCCATAAGCGCAGTGAGTTTTGATCGGCCGACCGGCCCACAATCGATAGTTTTGGTTGTACATCAGCCCTTCGATGTACATCCAATTTGACCGTGTATGCGGCCTTAAGGTGAAAACTAGTAGTATGTTTTATAACATAATAACTAAGACACAATAACTCTTTGGACGCTTGGTCACTCTTCTTAAGATATTTCTCCTATTCGTCTTTCGAACTAAGGTACTATAAGACAATGCACCCACACAAAGTTATGGATTAGAAGGAGCTTTTCATATAAAAAAGTACTTCAAAACACTTTCAACAAATGTGTGTAAAAAGCCATTATCAATAACCGGAACAAATTCATTCATTCAAAGAGATTGTATTGAAGTTGCATTTTGTGTAAATGTAAATGTGAATACAAAAGATCCATCAAAGTTTATTTCCGGCAACTAAACCGCTACCGCATAAATAAATCCCGGGAAGGCAATTTTATGAAATCGTTTCTGTCCTCACCTAAAGCTTATCTCTTCCGCCCTCTATTTAATCTGACAACGTATACGGTCATTGTTGTGCTATTTTACTACAAATCGCTGTTGTCTATATTTGTCGAACTTTTGAAAATAAAATTCCATTTGCTTCGGGATCTCGTATTGTTCATGACCTAACAAGAATTGCCCGCAACTTCTTTTACCGACTCTAGCTTATACGTTACGACTTCTCCCCAAACAAGTAACCAACTCGCCACTATTGAACAATTGAGAATAACAATGAACAATCTCAGTATGTTTTAGTCTCGTGCGAACTTGGCTGCAAAAGAAGATTATCTATAATTATCTATCGGTATATGTATAAAAAGCCGCATATATGGAACTTATCTTGTACAATTCCCAAGTCAGTAGCAGTCGAAGGTAATGTATCTTCGTCTTTTTTGGTCCGCACCTTGTCTGAGACCTTAGCCTTCTCCTAACCAAATAGAATGGGAAAATATGAAATTATCATGAATTCTAAAGTTCGCTACCTTCAAGAATTATGTTCACCAATAAACTCAACAAAATGCATTTGGTTGATAATCATTTTCTTTGCAGAACCGTAAATTAAGCACGTGCGGCTAAAATTATTCAGTCATAGCCATCGTTCCAGAGTGATGATAAGCCCATAAAGTCATGTAAAGCAACTAGTTGCTAGTATTTGCAAGAATGGACACCTGTTCACAGAAGTTGTCTAAAGTGCCAGATATGGGCGCAAACAAAGATTAAAAGGTAATTACGGGCGAAATTTATTATCGGAGGTGAGGTGAGACAGAGAAAAATGAGAAAAAAATTGATCACTTGTGATTAATAACGTGCTCACTATTCCAGCAAGGAAATTTTCATCACAAGCTCGTGACGTTGAAGATGATTTATATGTGAATCCTGCTTGAAAAAGGTACTTATGTTTCCGCAGGTTTGCCAATAAGAGTTTATCATTTTCTTGAAGAGTTTATCAATTTTTCTTTCATTCTCATATGGAAAAGATGCAAAAACTAGATTACAATTCAAAGCTGTTTGAATGGATCCAGTAATGCATTAAAACAATCATACTTATTATTAACCCAGCAAAATACAAAAAATGTGGGGTAAATTTATCCATTTTTCCCGATTAATTATAATATATTATAATATATTATAAGATATTATAATATATTATAAGATATTATCTTCAATTTTATAAACATAAGGGAAAAATGTAGAAATCCTAACTTCCGGTCAAGTTTTCTATGAGAAAAAAAGAAAAATTAAGATCTAATGGCTTCATTAGAAAGCTTAGAGTCTCCTCTTTAAAATCCTTTTTTGTTTTTTTATGCGTACATTTTAGGCAAGGATACTTTAGTTTTTCCCCGACTGCCTGGCTTGAATATTTAAATTCTGAGGTTTGGCGCGCGTAGAGTTTTCGAATTCGCTGTCTTATTTTTATTATTTTTTTATAATAAGAAGAAGAAATTTTTTAAATAGGTTATTACATGAATTTTAGTGAAATTTTTCGCTCTTTCACGTGATGTAATTACTTTTTGGATTTTTTTTTGTTTTCTCGAGATATAACGCAAAACCCAATTTTTCGAAATTGTGAAGTTAGCATATACTTTAGAGCAGCAAACATTTTTTTTATCGTGTTCTACACCCAAAAAAGTACCTATGACCAAATTTTCAGCGATATCACATTTTGTGCTGGGTCAAAGTCTCTGACAACTGGGCTACCTATTGATCTAAAAAGGTTAAAGTATCATAATATTTCCACTTCTTTTTCGGAGCTTGCTGACCACTTCCTGATCTTATATTTTCTTTACGTTTTTGCTTTCGGTATGTATCCCGCAAATTTTTCCATTTAGTTTTACATCTTGCTAATGATTCTAATTGTTATAATTACCTGTGCTTTGGATCTCAGAAGCAATAACTTCCCACAGTAGTTCCTTCAGTATTGCATTTTTGTAGGCTTTGTGAGCTAAATTATATTAACCCTCGTGGTTTTTCACAATAAATTAATAAGCTTTTCGTTAAACCTCATTTTTTCACTATTTTCCAAAATAACCATAACCAAAAAGTTTAGAAAACCTTCTGCAGTATAAAATACAAAATAGATTTAAGATCGACGACAGCGATTTCCCCGCTCGCCGCTGGTCGTAGCATTGTGTTATTCATTATGTTTTGTAAAGCATTCTTAATTTTTACAGGCGAATTCTTCGATAGCCGCCACCGCTTGCCGCCGTTTTGTGTTTTAGGCTTATCTAGTAAAACGACACTCGTGTAAAGAATGGTCTATGCCACGCGGGTGCATATTAATAGAAGTCTATTCCTCTAGAGGGCGAATGGCTAACAAAGGCCTCGGAAAGTAGTGGCACCCGATTTGTCACTTCTGTTAAAACCCGAGAAGGGTTACTGCAGACGAACACCTAGCAGCCCTGCTAGCAAGTCCTAATCCCACCCCCTCACCGTGTTCCTGGCTGGGGTACGATGACGACGACGAAAACTGCAAGGAGTTTTATATGCGACTGAATAAGACTTTTCGCTCTATTCCGAGAGGACTCATCATTGTTTTAATGGGTGACCTAAATGCACAGATAGGCCCCAAACACCGGCCTTGAACACACAATAGGAAATCAAGGCACAGGCCAGGTCACTAACAGCAACGGTGAGCTTTTCGTTGACTTTTGTAGTTCCCACCGACTCATGGTAGGTAGAACATACTTTTGTCACAAGAAGATACATAAGGAGATCTGGGTATCGCCCGATGGTAGAAGGAGAAACCAGATAGATCACATCAGCCGCAGATGGAGCACTATTCTAGAGGATTTCATTCGAAAATAGCAGCTATTCGCCTCAAAATCCCCGCAATCAGAAACATCCAATGCAAAAACAATGTGAGCTCTGCAAGCAACACGGAAAAAAGCTATCAACATGAAATTGAACCAATTGCACCGGGAGGTAAAAAGAAGCGTCCGGCGTGATAAAAGGCAGCAGATAAACAAGCTCGCAGAAAAAGCGGAAAACGCGTCAAACACCGACAACAGTAAGGTACTGTACCAAATTACTAAACAGTTCACGGGAAAGCACTCTATAGAATTGTTGAAAGCGGATTCCAGCCTCATAGCAGAGGTGCTACAGCCAATTCTAAAAAAAGCATGCAACACCTGTACCTTTTCGGAGGATTCCACAGAAGGTATCATAATCAAAAGCAATATATGGCAATTGGAGAGGCATCTTTCTTTTTTACTGTGGGTAAAATCTTGTCCTACATTATATTATTAAGGATAACAGAGGCAGTTCACCGAACGCTTAGAGGACAGCAGGCTGGGTTCAGAAAGGGCCCCTCCTGCATAAATCATCTTAACACGTTGCAAATCATAGTGGAGCAGTCTACTGGATTTCGATCCCCCTTGTACCTTGCTTTCGTAGACTGAGAAAGCGCTCGACTCGGTAAATAGGAGCTTTATATGGCAGGTACTACCGCAACGAGGAATACCTGATAAAATAATAGAATTAATAAAAGCCCTATTCAATAATTCAAAATGCAGAGTTCTCCATAACACTGGTTTACAAAATAAAAAAACTGTTATGTCCTTGCAGTGAATTTTGTATTGTTTTATTTAGTTGCAATAACTAAACGCAAAAATATATTTTTTTTATTTTTATCACGTCAAAAACTACCGTTATCCTGACATTTTATTTTCGGGCTGCCCACAAGTTGGTTGATGTAGTATTGTCCTCAGTGAAATAACATATTTGTTTTTAAGATGTCGAAAAGGCAATGTAAAGTACATCCTGACCGGTTTTGTTACGTTTGTGGTGAATTTATTGTAGGGAAGAAAGGATATCCCATAACGGAATCACTCAAAGAAGCATATTTTTGTTACTTTAAAATTTCAGTTACTCATCACAATAAAAAGTGGGCTCCTCACGTATTTTGTGAAAGATGTAGAAAAACGCTAAGCTCCTGGGCTGCTGGTGGAAACAGATCTTTAAATTTTAGTGCGCCAATGATATGGAGGGAACCATCCAACCACGAAAATGACTGTTACTTTTGTGTCACTAAGACATTTGGTTTTAATCAAAAGAACAGGGATAAAATTATATCCAGATATTCCTTCGGTTACTAAACCTATCTACAGCTCAGACAAGCAGGAAATTCCAGAACCTCCCGGTTGTTCCAGCGCAGCATTGATGACTGACACGGAATCCGAAGAAGTTCAAATTCAAAGTGACACAAGTTCAGAGGAATTGTTTGATGTTCAAGAACCGCACATGATAACTCAGTGTGAACTGAATGATTTAGTAAGAGATTTACAGTTATCTAAATCCAAAGCTGAATTACTAGGTTCACGACTGCAACAATGGAGGTTACTCGCTCCCAACACAAGAGTTACTGTGTATCGTAGTCGATCTGAATGTTTTTCAATATATTTTAAGAAAGAAAACGAATTTTGTTACTGTCATGATATAGTTGGGCTTTTCGAAGAAATGCAGCAACCTTATAACCCAGAAGAATGGCGGTTATTCATAGATTCCTCGAAGACTAGTTTGAAGGCAGTTCTTTTACATAATGGTAACGATAAGCCATCTATTCCGATAGGTCACGCAGTCAATACCAAAGAAACTTATGAAACAATGTCAACACTAATTGAATTTGTTAAATACAAAGATCACAATTGGATTGTTTGTGGTAATTTAAAAGTAGTTGGTTTACTTATGGGATTGCAAGGCGGCTATACAAAATATTGTTGTTTTTTGTGTTTGTGGGACTCAAGAGCCAAAGAAGAACATTATAAAAAGGTAGATTGGCCAGTTAGAGAGGAATATGACCCTGGTAAACTTAATATAAAGCATACATTTCTGATACCCCCACACAAAATTGTTCTACCACCGCTTCACATAAAATTAGGATTGGTTAAAAACTTTGTCAAAGCTTTAGACAAAACTAGCGTAGCCGTTAAGCATTTATGCTCTATTTTTCCTAATCTTTCTGAGTCTAAACTGAAAGAAGGTGTTTTTATAGGACCGCAAATCAAAAAAATTTTAAAGGATGACATATTTGAAAACAGTCTTTCGGATACTGAAAGATGTGCTTGGAAATCACTACGACTTGTTATACAAGAGTTCTTAGGCAACAAAAAAAATGAAAATTACCGACAGTTAATTGCTGATTTATTATATAATTTTCAACGAATGGGTGTCAACATGTCTCTGAAAGTTCATTTCCTTCACTCGCACCTCGATTTCTTCCCTGAAAACCTTGGACAAGTCAGCGATGAACATGGAGAGCGTTTTCACCAGGATTTGAAATTTTTTGAGCAAAATTCTCAAGGATACTGGGACCAGGCCATGTTAGGTGATTATTGCTGGTCTATAATAAGAGAAACCAATATGAATAAATATAAGAAAAAAGCTAAGGCAACTCATTTTTAATGTTTTTAATACTTTTAAGGCTCGCGCATACTACAGCCGCGACAGGCCGCAGCGCATCGCATTGCAAAATTGTGCCAAAGCACATAAGGAGTCGCAGCGGGCCGCGCCGCAAAGCAATAATTAAAGTAAAATCGCGAGCAACAACGTCCGATAACTGCGATTTCCAACGCACACTGAGGCGGGCCGCATCACAACACATAACATCGCCGCAAAAATACGCCTAGCAAGCGATCCGCCAGTGCGCTGCGAGCGGCCCGGTGCGGCCTGCCTGTAGTGTGCGATAGTTCATGTAAAGGCTCGCGCATACTACAGCCGCAACAGGCCGCAGTGCATCGCATTGCAAAATTGCGCCAAAGCACATATGGAGTCGCAGCGGGCCGCGCCGCAAAGCAATAATGAATCAGTCAGCAGTGAAGTCCAAAGCGATGGATAGTTCTGATGAGGAGTTATATTTATTCAACCTTCTGCACAACCTACAATTCTTTGTACTGTTCTACTAAAGAAATTAGTAATTCTTCATCCATTCCTTAACGAAAAACACCAACACCATGCGAGTATGTAAAAAAGGACGTGAATAGTTACAAAGCGAAAAAATAGTAAAATAATTAAGCTCAGTACGATTTACATTAAAATAACAAATTACCTGAGTTGCTGTTGTTGAACATCGAGTTAATAATTATGTAAAGTAAAATCGCGAGCAACAACGTCCGATAACTGCGATTTCCAACGCACACTGAGGCGGGCCGCATCACAACACATAACATCGCCGCAAAAATACGCCTAGCAAGCGATCCGCCAGTGCGCTGTGATGCGGCCCGGTGCGGCCTGCCTGTAGTGTGCGATAGTTCATATAAAATGTTCGAAAGTGATGTAGGAGGATTTTTGTTATGCAATGCGGTGCGGTGCGGCCCGCCCTAATGTGCGCGAGCCTTTATAGTCGTTTTTTTGTAAAACATAAACAATAAATTTTTTTGGAAACGTGACGTACTGGATTTTTTTCATAATTTTTTGGAAACCACGTGCACCTCAATTATTAAGAAAAAACACTTTTCATTTCAAGGACAAAAACCATGTAAACTAGTGTAATGGAAAATTATCCGACAGATTTGACGTGAGCTCAGGAGTACGACAAGGATGCCTACTTTCGCCTTTACTATGGGGATTGTTAGACCGCCTTAAGGATCTCGACTACGTGGATGATATCTGTTTGCTGACCCACAGACAAAATGACCTCAAAACCATGTTAAACAAGTTGGCAACAGTAGGCAAAAGTAGTCCAGCAGGCTTAAGGCTGAATCCGAATAAAACCAAAGAAATGCGGATAAATGCAAATACCCTCGAACGAACTGCGCTGAATAACCTTGACGTGAAACTGGTTATAAATTCTGCAAGCTTGGTAGTATTATTACCTAAAATGGGGGTGGGGACAGAAGAAGACGTCAGTTCCAGGATAAATTAAGCACGAAGCCCATGTGGCGGCCACAAGCCGAGAAAATTCAGATCCATGAATACATCAAAACACCATGGATCCGTCCCCACCGTGATAACATCAAAACGGTTACGGAAATATGAATACATATCAGCTATCACTAATCCGTCAGGAGTTAGCTTTGCTCATTGCCATCGATCGTTGTTGCCGTCGCATCCGACTCCCAAAGCTGAAAGCAAGACTTGAGTTTTATTATTGAAAGTTCTTCGGTTCTTGTTATTATTACTATAACGATTATTGTTATTATTATTATTATACGGGCGAAGCCAAATGGTATTGCACACTGGTGACCCCGATAACACGCGCAAGTTAATTTTTATTTTGTGTAAAAAGTTAGCGGGATCAGTTGGGCTTCCTTAAAAAAAACGGGAGAATTAACCGGAACGTGCGATTAAGAAAAAAACGCCTTACGCAAAAAATAAGTGAGCATACAAGCAATAAGTGAGCAACATAAGAGCATACAGAGGAGCAACATAAGAGCTTACAGAAGAAGAAATCGCATTCAGGTATCCACGAAGGAAAGGAAGGAACAGTAGGTCAAGCCTTCAAGGTCAACCCCTACAGCGCCAACAGGACTACGTGCCGCTGTCTGTAAATCGAAAGGAACCAGGGAAATCGAATTCAAAAAATTAAGTTAAGTTAAATTAATTTTAGCAACATTAAAATACATGTAAAATGACCAATATTAAAGTCAGATTTTTAAATTTTTAACTTCCCAGTATAGAAAGTTATTGTAATCGGTCCGAAATTCGAAATCAAAATTTTCGACGTATTTTCATCTTTCAAGGTACCAGGAGCATTTTAAGCAAAAAATTGGGAGGAAGTATGTGTGTGTGTGTGTGTGCGTTCGGATGTGGTCATTTTTTCCTGCACGATATCGCGCGGACCAAAAAAGATATCGACTTCGTTGAGGTGTCGTTCGAAGCGTATTAACCGAAATATGATCTGAAAAGATTTTCATAAAATTAAGTAAGTGATTTTTGTTTGGGTGAATTTTCTTTAAATTTTTCAGGTTGATAGTTCTCAATATATATAGATCAAATATCTCCATGGGAACATACTCCAAAAACCCGTTCCCCAAAAAGGACCACCAAAGGGCTAGAGGATATAACTGATTTCGAAATGTAAAACAATTTATTCTTGAAGTCCACACAATGGCTACACCACACAACCATCCCTTTGACCCGTCAAGCACCGACCATCCATCCCCTCCCCCTCTCGTCCTCCACCACGACCCATCCTATGGACTTTTCTGATTTCTAAATGACCACGTTAGCAACCAATAACACCAACCAACCTCACTCCATCAAACCCTCATGTATATGAGAAGTCTCCACTCTATCTCTCTAACTGATCATGAGTATTTGCTAACCAACATATTTTTACTCTCAGACAACCATTACCCCCACCCCTGACTCTCACCTCCGGCATTTACCACCTTTCATAACAAGCCCCTCCACCACCGGCGATATTAATTGTGTCATTGGTTAAATTTACATTTAGAAATCAGTTATATACCCCTAGCCCCTTGGGGGTGCGTTTTGGTCGGGGCGGGTGTTGGACTATGTTTCCATTGAGACTTTTAATTGTTGAGAACTATAAACCTGCAAAATTTCAAGAAAATTAACCGAATTAACATTTTCCCATACAAACGGTGCGGAGTACTTTTCCAATAGAAAACTTGAGAAAAAGAAAGTAAAAAATGGGAGTACAAAGTTTGTGCTTCTAGAGAGCTGCCGTAACATATATTTGAATGGGAAGCACTACATTCTTGCTTCTATACCCTATTTTAACAGAGAAATATTGTACGATATATAATTTTTCTATATTAAATTACTTTAAATGTATAAATGGTATTGTAGATTTATATAAGTATGTACGTTGCTGTCAATCTAAATCAATCACTCCAAACAAGTAAAAGTTGCGTTTAAAACTTCAAAGACGAAGACAACTTCAAAAGTTGTGTTTGAAACAAATATATTAGTTTTTATCCTTTTTTAAGGGCAAATACTATATTACGTTCTTCTTCTTCTTTGGTCCGTTAGTTGGCGTGAAAGGGCGACTATCTTCTTCTACAGTATTTTCGTTCCAAGAGGGACGTCCCAGCAATGGATACGCCGTCGGTGCCGCATCGAAAAATGCGGTCTCTTGCCCTGTTTCTTCGGTTTCCCGATTCTGGTCAATTCGGCAGATCGAGTACCCACCCGCCTCCTTTCACACCCTGGGCTTGGGACCAGGCCACGGCGAAGTTTCTATATTACGTTACAAGGGAGAAAAATCAGAATTCAAAAAATAAAATCAAAAGCAGCGTTTTCAACCCGAGTGTGATGAAAACATAATTAACGCTTTTACTGAGAGCAAAAGCGATTTAAATTTTTGTTCAGCGCAAAAGCGGTAGAAGTTTTCATTAAGAGGTAAGAGCGGAATAAAAAGTTAACCCGCTTTTGCTCTCGGCTTTTTCATACACCGTTCTTGCGCTGAAGTATGTATAGTTATACCATTTTTACGCTAAAAAAACCCGAACCGTTTTCGCTCTCCTTGTTATTTTAGCCCGCTTTTGCTCTGAGGGTGTCATGTGATCCAGTCATTCAGACTCCGTGTTTCATTTATACCAAATAATATTGTAGTAGAAACAAAACTTAAAAAAAAAACTTAAATGGACAAGCAAAAAAATGCACCAAAATAACAAATATATTTTGTATTCAACCCAGCCACGTTGTTGCAGAAACTAAATGATGTCCAATAGGGGTCGTCCATTAATTATGTGAGGCATTTTGGGGGGTGGGGTCGAGCCGGATCTCTCCCAATCTCACGTGTGAAGAGGGGGTGTTTAAGCTGGCTAAAACCTTGTGGTGAGTTCTTTAGGAAATTATTGGTTTACAACATCCTTAAGCTTTAGATAATTTATTTTTATTTTACAATAAAACTTGAGTTCACTTATATTATTTTTTGTTGAGCTGCCGAAACTTGTTGCCCAGTGGCAGATTATGAAAAGAATGAACTCGTCCCTCACCATCCAGCAGATCGTCATGGGGCCGATAACAGTACTTCCTTGGTCCTCTCCTGTGCGGGTGAACGCTCTCTCCTCTAGTCCGGAAAAGAGCGGTTTCGCTCCCCAAATGTGCAGTGGCGTCGATCTTGAACATCGAAATAACGATTTCAATCTCATGGCTTACGTTATAGCGTCTCTTTACATTATGTGCAGGGTGTCACTATTATTCGTAATCGCGCTCTGCTATCATTCTACTGGCTTTTTGGGTACACCGTTTTCTTGGATGGCTCTTCCAGATATGCTCGAAAAAATAGGATGATATTACGGATTAATATATACTAGTTGGAATCCCCGTTACCGAAATTCGGTCACAAAAACAATAAATGCCATTTGCAGTGTCATTTGACAATTTACACTCATAGCTAATCATTGCAAAGGCAGCATTATACGAACGAATATTTGCAAAAAAAAATTTAGAACGATTTTTAATACTACTTCCATTCGAAGTTAATCCTTCAAAAAAATTATTGAAAAAGTAATTTTGAGAAAGTGGAGGTAGATTAACTTTGCCTTTATGACAACACAAAGAAAATGCCTCAGTATTACGTAAAGTTACTTCAGTCAGAAAATGTTTGGCACGACAAAAATGACAACTCATATTAAGGCTGGCCGCACACGTACGGTTTCCGTGTTCGGTTTCCGAATTCGGAATTCCGACTCGGGATTCCGTGAACTTAGCGCAGACGTTCGGTTTTTTGTATTAAGAATCGACAAAAATCGACGGATCGACAAAAAATACTGCCACAAAATACAACAAAATATAAAATGTACTCGGCACAGCACTGGCGCGGTTCCGAATGGAAATTTCCTGACGTTTGCGCCGGTTAAGCAGAAATGTATGTGAGCGCTGCGTTCGGGATGACGCCATTCGGTTTTTTTTCCGTTCGGATATTCCAAACGCAAGTCTTGGCTTCCGAACCGAATATCAGGAATGGTTTCCGAACGGAATATTTAAGAACGTGCGCGGTAAATAGAATTATTTGTATGAAATGCCTGCATTCGGTTGTTCGAGTACGGAAACCGAATTCGGAAACCGAAAACAGAAATCGTATGTGTGCGGCCAGTCTAAAAGAACCACACGAAAACGAATCAAAATTAACCGGAATAACATTCAAAGCACATTTAAAAGAATCAGTCAAAATTTCTAAAGCTGCAACACCATCAACAAACATTTCATTATGAAATGCATCAACATTCATTTCATTCACACCACTATTCAATTCATTATTTACAACATTCATTTCATTAGCACTACGTAAATTTCTAACGCGATTTCTAGTATTTTCGCGAAGCGATCTAAAATCGACATTCGAGAGTCCCCGTGGTTTGGCATTTCGAAAAGAAAATGCGGAAAAAACGTAAGTAGTCACCGATAAATTGCACTCAAAATTCGCAGTTAACTGTTTGGAATGACAAAAATACAACTCAGATTCCGAGAACCATACGAAAACGAATAAAAATTACTCAGAATAACATTGAAAGCACACTTAAATGAATCAATTAAAATTTCTAAAGGCATTCGCCAAAAAACGAACGGCAGCCCCTTACACAATACAACTCAATAATACTATACACAAAAGAGTATAAAAAAATGCACGCACAAAGTGACCGAGTCGAGTTTTTTTTAAGTCAGTTATGCCGCCAAAAATCTACACAAACGCTTGTTTTTCTCTGTTTCTCATTCGCTTCACTGAAACGGCATTTTTGTCAATCATAGGCTACTCAGCTCTACGTTGATGCTCACAAAAAATTCAAATTTTCCAACGGCTTTTTAAAATTCGAAAAATTAAAATCGCTATAACTTTTTTATTCGTGAATCGATTTCGTTGAAATTCCTTATTACAAAACTATGCCATAAAAAGAACATTTTCTGAAAATTTAAACGAAATCGGTCCACGAACAAAAAAGCCTTAGCGTGTACAAACTTTTTGTTTGCCTATTAATATATAAGATAAGATGAAGTACTAAATAGTAGCAAATTCTTAATTATCATTAAATTCATTCATCAAATTAAATCAAGATCAAGAGTTAGTGTAATTCAAACATTTTTTGTTTTATTTGGTTTTATGAACTATAAAATGGTAGTTTCCAGTTCAATTCAATTAAGCATTTCATTAACTTCTTTGAAATTTGTATCATTACATTTATTTATTTACTATTGTTTTTTTTTTTTCAACTATTATAAGTGTCAATTTGCGGATTCGACCGGTAACACACAGATTTTACTTACGGGGCGTTTATATTCGCCAGTTAGGGTTTTCACTGTAACAACTCGTGTGAGGTAATCGCTCCCTGGATGAACCTGAGGAATTCTCCCACGGGGCCACTGATTAGACGGTCGGTTGTCATCCTTTATTAGAACTAGGTCACATATTTTGACGTTTTCAGAAGCTCTAATCCATTTTGGGCGTTGCTGTAGCCTAGACAAATACTCGCGACGCCAGCTTCTACAGAAGTCTTGCTTTAATCGCTGTATGAACTTCCATCGGTCGAGGAAATGTAGTTTAAGAGAAGTTAGGTCCTCTTCGGGAGATGCTAAGAGTGAATCACCTGTTAAAAAAATGGCCAGGAGTGAGGATTCTTAAGTTATTGATATCTTCGGTTAGTGGGCAAAGGGGCCGCGAATTAAGACACGCTTCGATTTGAGCTACCAGTGTGTTCAGCTCTTCATAAGTCATAGGGACCTCTCCAGCTACTCTGCGCAAGTGGTGCTTCATTGACTTGACCCCGGTTTCCCACAAACCACCAAAATGAGGAGAGACGGGGGGAATAAAGTGCATCAGCAGCTTGATGAGTTGCTTGCTTAAATATTGCTTGGATCATACGCTCTAATTGATTGCGAGCTCCTACAAAAGTGGTGCCATTGTCCGAATAGAAATTGCGAGTTAGTCCCCGACGGGCTATGAAGCGCCTGAGTGCGGCCATGAATGCAGACGTTGTTAGATCACTCACTACCTCGATATGTACAGCTTTAGTACAAAGGCAATAAATATGGCTACGTAACCCTTGTAGGTACGGCATCCCCGGGTCCTTGACACACAAAGATCAAAGGGACTTGCATAGTCTATCCCAACTGCCGAAAAAGGTCGAGCGATTTTAACTCGAAGAGAAGGAAGGGGTCCCATCAGCTGAGCTTGGGGCTTGCAGGCATTTTTAAAGCAGGGCATACATCTTTGGATTAATTTACTGACGCACCTACGGCCGTTAATAATCCAAACTGTTTTCCGAAGGAGAGCGAGAATGAGCATGGCTCCTCCGTGAAGGCAGGAAGCATGAGAATGTAATATACAGTGAGCCGCAAAAGTATAGGTACCTCTAAAATGATTACAGCAAAATCCGTATAACTTCTGTTCTACGATATATAAAGTATATAACATTTATTGTTAAATTTATAATTACTGATGCGTAGGTTTAAGAAATATATAACCAAAATGTTTACTCCAAAAACTGTAAATAAATGAAAAACCAAAACTAATTTTTTAACAGAAAACACAAAACAAAATCTAATAGGGTTACAAAAATTCAGTTTAATATGTAAACCTCTACTAAAAAAAATCAAAACGCCCTAGCGGCTAAACCGTTACGATTTCCCCTTCCACACCTTACGATTTTTTGTTCGTCTATCCAAGACCTATCCACAGCCTAACTCGTCAAGTAACTGATACACCCCGTATACTAATATGTGCATACAGTGAGCCGCAAAAGTATAGATACCTCTGAAATGAATACAGCAAAATACGTATAACTTCTGTTTTATATAAAGTATATAACATTTATTGTTAAATTTATAATTACTGATGGGTAGATTTAAGGAATATACGAGGTGTGACAATTAAGTAATGAGACTGATTATATTGCCGCGATTGTGGTAACCCTGCCACCTTGAAATTCCCTTTCCCTTCTCTCGGCATCCTTCCCCTCTCCATTAATATATTTGCCATGGCTCTAGCTTGTTTAGTTCGCCTGCTCTGTCGTGTTGAGTAAACGTGTGTTCGTGGTGCTCGTCACGAAAATGGAAAAACGAAATCAAGAACAACGTGTCGCGTTTATTTTACAAGCAATTGATTACAGTGTGTTAGTGCGCGCAAATCGAATGCGCGAGAGTGCGGCTGTGTGCATCTTATGGAAGTGTTTCCTCTCCGTCAGATTTGTTGTTGTCCAAAGGAATTTCTTCAACTCCAGACACTGAACAGCTAAAATCAACAGAAAAGAATCAAGTTTTTTTGACTAAAAATATTTAATTTGAATGGTTTTAAAAAGTCGCTCTAAATCAATTTTGACTTATATTCTCAATAGTATTTTCATAACAATATAATAACATACCTATCAATATATATCATTGTTTTCGTCATGGCAAGAGGTGTTCTTCGGAAATCGCCCGTGACGGGATTTCCTGTGATGGGGTTTTTGGAGGCGGTTTCCATCCTTCCTGCCTCAAGGTCAGTAGCAAATCGTCGGCTCCTAGAGGGCCCACTTGTGGCGATTGCTCTGACATCAAACCCTGTCATGTGCTGAGAATGATAAGACATCTCTGACGCTTTTCTCGTTGATCACGAAAAAGTCATGCATCGTCTTAACTCCTTCTCCAGCAACATCTTGCATTTTCAAATGCTAGCCGATGACGTCCAGTCCATCAATGCCCGGCTTGACACGTTGTCTGACACCCTGAACTCTGTTGTGACCAATACGGGTTCCTTGATTGAGAAATTTGAGAAAATTTCTACCCGAGTTGCAACATCACTAGAATCGTTAGACGACATACACTCGGCGATACTTAATCCGGTCGCCACTACTTCCTCCTGCACTTTTAGCTCCTCGGCTTCTGTCCATCCTATATTGGACGACATAAAAAGGAATACCAAGCGTGTCAAGGTTGATATTGAATCGCTGTCATCAGCAGTGATTCAAAATCACAATGCCCTGAGCTCCCTGTCCTTAAAATTGGAGAGCGTCGTTGTTACAAATAAGACCTCCCCAGCGACGGCAGCATCTGATGACGCTCTGCAGGTTGAGGAGCAGCCTCTGTCTTCACCCTGTCCCGCGCCTACTTCTCGTTCGGAGAACGTCTTCTTGCCACAGGAGGCCGTCAATTCAATTGCTCCTATTATTAAGGTGCGTCGTAAAAGTCGCAGGAAAAATCGAAATCGCCAAGCCATCACTGGTGACGGTGTCACCCCGAGTTTCTTGCCCCGCGTTCCAGGGATAGAATCGATCTCTAGGCCGGTCTCGGTATCAACCTCTTCGACCTTAATAGTGGCCAACCCCCCGGTCACTGAAGCTACAGTTCCCCTAGAACCTTGCACCCCTCTGATTACGATACCGAGACCTTTAGATATCTTTATATCACGATTCTCTCCTGAAACTACGACGGAGTCTGTCTGTGAATATTTAAGGAAGAAATCTATAGACCCTGGAACTGTTTCATGCAGAAAAGTCAGCAAGTCTTCTAAGCTTGTTGCTTCTTTCGTTTTGTCTGCACCGTCCGTTATTGCCGAGACTCTTTTAGATCCTGGTTTCCGGCCTGCCCTTACCAAGCTCTTTGTTCCCCGTACCCGTACTCGAGCACATCACTCAAACGTTTCCATTCCGAGAACACCTAGGATGCCAAAAAACTTGAGACCCTTTCCCTCTACTACCAAAACGTAAGGGGGACAAGGTCAAAAACTAACGACATCCTTCAGGCATTGATGGCTAGCGGATTCGATGTCATAACGTTCACGGAAACCTGGCTTCACGAAGGCATTCTTAATGCTGAACTCTTCGATTCCTCCTACCAAGTCTTTCGGAGGGACCGTCACACTGACTCGGAAGCTCGCGGGGGTGGCGTACTTCTTGCATGCCGCAGCCACCTTAATTGTAACCCAATTTCGCTTCCTAGTTTCTCAAACCATTTGGACATTGAGCTTGTCGCTCTCAAGATCTCTTTTTCAAAATCAAATCTCTTCCTGTTGTGCTGCTATATCCCACCAGATATGATAAGTACACTTGACGATGGAGGTATAAACCTCTATGATATTCTCATCTCCTGTGTTGATTATAGCCTGAATATGATGAACACTGGTGATGAATTACTTCTTCTTGGCGACTTCAATTTACCCAATATTCAGTGGGTATTTGACGAAGCTGACGATAGCTACCTCCCCGAAGGCAATTTTAATTCTAAGGAATCCTGTTTTCTCAATTCCTTATTCTCACTTGGCCTTAATCAAATGAGTTGTGTGACTAATGTGTTAGGGAGGCAGTTGAATCTTGTATTCTTTACTGACTCAGGAAACATGATTTTTGAACCCAGTCCAATAGTCATGACGTCCGTTGACAATTACCACCCTCCTCTCTCGCTCAATTACTGCTTGAACTCAAAGAACAATCCTTGTCCGGAGGCGGTAACCCGTTCCTTCAACTTTAAGAAGGCTAACTTTAATGAACTCTCATCGAAGCTTGCCTTGACTAATTTCAACAGCTTACTTTCCTCAAATGAATTGGATGTCGATGTGGCACGGTTTTATACCGTACTATATGAAGCTATTGCTTCATGTGTACCTTTTGAGCCCCAAAAATTGCGCAGTTCTACTCCACCTTGGTATAGTAATGAGCTGAAGCATTTAAGGAATCAGAAAAATAGACTCTGGAAGACCTATTTAAAGAGAAAGGACTCTCCGAGTCTTATTACATTTACTGATTGCTTTAACAGATTTCGTTTACTCTCTTCTGCTCTGTATGGCGAATATCTCAGCAGCATGAGGGACCAGGTTTATACTGATCCTAGAAACTTCTTTAAATTTGTAAACTCCAAGAAAAAAGTTGATAACTACCCAAATACTATGCAGCACACTAACTGGTCAAGTAGTGAGTCTTCCTCGATTTGCAACATGTTTGCTTCATTCTTTCATCAATCTTTCACCCCTTCTAACTTTCAGCCTAATGACAATAATTTTCGTCACATAACTTCTCACCGAGAGGCTACTAGTTTATCTCTTTCAATTTCCATTGACGATATCATGAAACATATTGATGAACTCCCATACGATTTCACTTCCGGCCCTGACGGTATCCCTCCTGCTGTCCTTAAATCCTGTGTGGAGGTTCTCCAGTCTCCACTGAAAACCCTTTTTCAAAAGTACCTGGATAAAGGGTACTTCCCTACTCTTTGGAAGAATTCGTTCATAATTCCAATTCACAAAAGTGGTAGCAAGAACGAAATATCGAACTACAGACCAGTTGCCAAGCTGTCTGTCATACCGAAGCTTTTTGAATCAATCATTTATTCTGCAATCGTGCCCATCTGCAAGAAACTTACTTCAAAGAACCAACATGGTTTTCTTCCAGCTCGTTCCACTACCACAAATCTCCTTGAGTTCACTTCCCATGCTGTCAAAGGCTTTGCTTCCGGTTGTCAAACTGATTGTGTTTACACTGATTTTAGTAAGGCATTTGACAAGCTTTCCCACTCCATTATACTTTTCAAACTAAGAAAGTTAGGCTTACCTCAAGCTCTTCAAATATGGTTCCAGTCCTACTTAGCTGACAGGACCTACCAAGTTCTCTTCCGTGGATCCAAATCCGCGACCAAAGAGGCGTCATCCGGTGTCCCTCAGGGCAGTCATCTTGGCCCTATCCTCATTATTCTTTCTATTGATGACATTGTTCCCTTGCTAAGACACTGCAGAATCCTGATATATGCTGATGACATCAAATTGTACCGTCACATAAAGAGTATTGAGGACTGCAAACTTTTGCAAGTTGACCTCGACACCTTTTACTCTTGGTGTGCTAACAACAACCTGGTTCTTAATATTAGTAAATGCGAAGTCATGACATTTTGTAGGCGACGTGATCCTATAATTTATAGCTATTTCTTTTTTAATGAGGGTGTCCCCCGCGTTAATTTTGTCAAAGATCTCGGGATTAGATTTGACACCAAGCTGGACTTTGCTTCTCATATCAACTATATTTCAACCAAGAGCAGCTTAGTCTTGGGTTTTATAAAAAGGTGGTCCAAAGAATTTAATAGCACCCTGATCACTAAACACCTCTACATCTCCCTTGTCAGACCTTTACTTGAATATGCGTCCCAGGTTTGGTCCCCTCACTTTTCTTCGCATGTTGGAAAAATTGAATCGGTTCAACGTAGGTTCGTTCGATTCGCATTGAATCACCCTCCTTGGGAAGACCCTTTAGTTCTTCCACCATACGAATACCGACTTAAGTTACTCAACTTAAGTACTCTCCACAAGCGTCGTGAGGTGGCCGATGAAATGGGGTCGGACTAATTTTTGCCGTCTTCCCTCATTTCATAGCAATAAATAAGGGATATATATTGCCAATAAAAACTATTACTTCACATATTGTTATTTTATGTTAGGCTTTTATTTAATATATTTATTTAATGTTTATTTATTATTGTATTTAATAGTTTAAAATTTTATATTTTTTTATTATGTCACGTTAAATAATTACATAACGGTTTTCATTAACTTATTATAGGAGACTTCCTTTTTGAATAAGCTCCTAACTAATACTCTTACAACTATTCAAAATAATTTTTAATATCACAATATTTGGGTGGCTATGTTTTTAAAATTGATTCTGTGTACAGTGTATACATACGTGATATGACAATCCAAATTCCCCAAGTGTATTTCATAGTAGTAGTGAGAATCCAAATTGTGACGTAACCAAAAACACTGTACTTAAAATTATTAGAACAGAAACTGAATGGATACTTGAATAAAACTTATTACAACGAAAAACGTATATACAAGTAGCGACTGCTACAATTTGTTAATGGTCGAAACCCAAAAACAAACGAAATATTAATGAACCTTGTTGATGGTCGAATCCCAACAACAAGGAAAATTAATAAATCTGTTGATGGTCGAAACCCAACAACAGAGGAAAAGTTAGTATAGGAAGTTAAAAAAAGGAGGAAAAAGGTTCAAGTTCAAGCCAACTTACCTCGGTGAAGCTCCGGTGCAGAGAGAGCGAGAGTTTCGTTCGCAACAATATTTAATCGTTTGCTTGAATTTCAAGTTCAAGTGGGGATACCAAAGAAAACCGTAACGTTTGAAGTGATTTTTGCTTCGATGATAAGAGTGGGAATGCGAATTTATACGTAGGCATGTATTGAGGTGATGGGGTTACCAGAGTAAATTTTGAATGAATATCGTAAGTTGAAAATTAATTATAATAAACTTAAATTATATTAGTATATTAATGACGATGTAATATGATGATGGTTAATGTGGCGATCTTGGCCAAATATGATGATGTTTATGTTTTTGATGAATGTCCATTGTAGCCAAATGACCAAGCTTCCTTCCGAAAGTGTGTAATTGAACCTGTTCTTCTTAAGTTAATGTTATTCGTCTGTAATAATAAAAAAATTAAATGCCCTAAAGGTGATTCGGTGATTGGAATTTGAGCGGACAAAATTAAAAGGATAACCAAGGGAAATTCCCTGCTGTGAAAGTATTTGAACACTGTCTGTGATATGTTCTGCACCTGTTTCAAATATTTTTATATTCAGAAATAGTTTTTAATATAACAGAAAAACAAAATACCTTGCATAGCAACAGACAATGCCTGGTGCTTGGATTTTGCAGGACTTCACGAGTTAATTCGGCGTCTAGCCTTAAAGTGCATATTGTATTGCTTAAATTCTTTCCTCGCTCTGAATTGCGGTCTTGCCGCCTAGTTCTGTTACGTATTTATGGAAACTTTCCTCGTAAGGATCTTTAATTTATTTGTCCAAATTCACTTGAAACACAGTAAAATACATACACATATCGGTATATTTTCAAATGAAATTGAAGAATGTGCACACACTTTATCATTATAACACTGTAGAGATAAATAATTTACTAATTCCTTTTTGAAGTAAAGTCCCTTTTAATATATTCTTATCAACTAAGCTAGTTGCAACATATCTCAGAAGACGTTTAGATATAAGCTGAGAACAAAACGGTCCTCCATGACTAACATAAATCCCGCAAACGAATCAAACATATTATTTAAATTGCTAACTTATGACACTTATTTTGAGCACTTTTTGCACGTCTTTTGTTTTGATGTTATAACTATCATTTTTAATAAAACCTCACTCGCAACAGCACTTTCGGCGGCACGAAACCATCTTCCCCTTGTTTTTAATGGGATTTTGACATTTCACGAATTGAAGTTGGGACTTCATACAACTACATACACACACCTACAGCATGGCTTGTAAATGTAGAAGGCTTTGGGCCCAGGCCTTACACAACATGGGGAAGCTGTAATATCTCCAGCTTCTTTGCCACAGAAAATCAACTTGAAAACTCCAACACATTCAATTTAATTGAACTTACACTTGTAGCAGTCGCTACTTGTATATACGCGTTTCGTTGTAATAAGTTTTATTCAAGTATCCACTCAGTTTCTGTTCTAATAATTTTAAGCACAGTGTTTTTGGTTACGTCACAATTTGGATTCTCACTACTACTATTAAATACACTTGGGGAATTTAGATTGTCATATCACGTATGTATACACTGTACACAGAATCAATTTTAAAAACATAGCCACACAAATATTGTGATATTAAAAATTATTTTGAATTTTTGTAAGAGTATTAGTTAGGAGTTTATTCGATAAGGAAGTCTCCTTTAATAAGTTGTCTAATTAAAAACCGTTATGTAATTTTCGGTGTGACATAATAAAAAATAGAAAAATCTTAAACTATTAAAATCTAAAACTATTAAATATAATAATAGATAAATGTTAAATAAACGTATTAAATAAAAGAATAATATTAATATAAAATATGTGAAGTACAAGTTTTAATTGGCAATATATCGCACCCTTAGAATGAAAGTGACCTAACTCAAAAATTGCATTTTGTGGGAAATGAGCAAGAAAGTTTTGAAATAAGTGCGGTGTTGAGTAAATTTAAAAGTATCTGTCCCGTGTTTCATTGAAAACGATTCATTTTTTGCGTATTTATATATTGATCTTTTATGTACAGATTGGTAACATTATATTAAATTTAAATGTATTTTAAATATATTTTGACAATTTTAATACGAAATGGTTTCAAATTAAGTCACTCTATGTCAAAAATATTTCTGTATTTCTGGGACTTTTTATGAGTTAAGCCTATTTAAGACGCAAGATGCAGCAAATGCTGATGGCACATTATGGTTTCAGTCATTTTTTACCATAAAATTCTATAGATGTAAGGACTGTACGTATTTGCAATAAACTGGCACAATTCGAAATCCGTCGATTTTATACACGTCCACTTGCGAGCACCTCTGACGTAATACCGATTCGGTCTCTTTCACATAACATGCATAGGTGAATTGTGCGATCAACAAAAATGACCGATGTATGGGTGTTTCTCTGTAAACTGGTAAATTTTTGCAAGAAATCTGTCCCAGTAACTTTTTTAAGTGAATATGAAAAAAAAATATGCAATTAAATAGATATCTATCTGGTGGATAATAAACAGTAAGGGACCCAAATATATTTGTTTTATTTTAGGACTTATTGAGTAAATTTAAAAAATTCATATGTCAGAGGACTGTTGCATATGTCAAAGGACTGTATATATAAGTGAAATGAGCATTTATTAGTAGTATATATACTTTAAAAACATTCCTCATGACGCATATATATAAAAATAAAACAGTCTTCTTTGGTAGTTCCAAGTTCTCTGTGTGGTTTCAAGTAAACTTGTGAACTTTTATTTCTTCCTTAGACACTTTCTTCTTTCTCGCGCCATGATTAAAAGATGGTTATCGACCTAAAACAAAGGCAAAAGTACAATAATAGTGCCCTAATAAATGAAACAGTCTTCTGTTTCTGTATGTGGCGGGGGACTGTTGACCGGGGACTGTTGGCAGGGGACTGTTTAATTTGTGTAATTGTTACGGTACCATAAAATTCCTTCATTATGACTTTATTTTGTTTTATAGAAACAATATAAGACATCTTATTTAAAACGATGCACAATAGAGAAAACTGGAACACTTTAAAAAAAGAAAAATAACACTTACTAGGGGACTGTCTAATGTTGCGTACCGATGCGCGCATGTGCCCCTCTAACTCTTGTAACACTAAACAAAATGAGGTATAGCTACTTTTGGTGGTAACAGAGCTAACTTCATGTCGTTCACGTTTCGTTACGCCCATTAACAAGTCTGTCTTTACTGTAGATGGCCTGATGCGTAACTCGAAACTTTGGCAGGGGACTGTTCATGAAATTCGGGGACCAACTTTAGGTTAAATTAAACTAATCAAAAAATAGTTTAAATAAATTGATATTAGAGTCTAATAGCATATCATTTCATATTGATTAAATTGTGTTATATAAGTTAATTGTTTTTAAAAGATTAGTTCAATTAATGAACTCAATAGAAAATATTTTGGTTTGGGGACCGGCTAGGGGACTGTTTTTAGACCTAAAAAATACGTTATTGAAACCATATAGGTTTTTAAGTGAGATATTTTCTATATTGTATACTATAGTTTAGATAGTTATAAATTCAAATTTGCAGAAATATAAATATTTCTCGCCATAGTTTCCGTAATATTTGCCAAGGACAGCGATTTTACCACTTTGGTGAGAAACACCCGTATACGTTATCACTTTTATACTCTTAATTCGGGGTCTTTTTCGCAATAGGATTTTAGAGTAGGCTTTTTAAGGTAAGTTTATAGCAAAATCAGAATTTACAGGAATTTTGAGTTAGGTCACTTTCATTCTAAGGGTGCGATATATACATATATCACTTATATATTGCAATGAGATGAGGGAAGACGCAAAAATTAGTACGTCCCCCATTTCATATTGGTGACCCCGACATTAGAAGAACGAAGAAATTTTTCAAAGAAAAAAGAAGAAAGAAGAATTAAAAAAATTTTATGAAAGAAAATTTATGAAGAAAGAAGATATGAAGAAAATTTTGAAAATTTTACGAAGAAAAGAAGAAGATTCAAGAAAGAAAAGCATTTGGTGAAAAATTTTAAGAAGAGGTTCAATTTTTTATTGAGGAGACCAAGTATTTATTTTAATTAAATATTTTTCTTTAATTTTAAAATTTAAATTGTACGGAATTGCTTACACTAAAAAAAACATTACACTTACATAATTTAGTAGTGGTGACAATTCAATTTATTTTCTCTTTCAAATATTTTTCCTCTAAAAATTTTTTTTTAGGAAGTGAGACTTGAATAAAATTTTCGGGAATTTATTTAAGTTTGAGTATTAATCGACTCTTTTCGCGAACGTCCACGGGTGTTATTTTAAAGTATCGCGAAGTTTTTAAGTAAAGTCGAAATTTTATTGAACTTCTTTTTACGCGAGTTTTATTTAAAGAATTGTGATTAATATGAGTGTCCAAGGTGGTGATAGTGAAAGAATGCACGTTGATAATGAGAATATTAGTGCATCGGCTGTTAAGCTACCAACTTTCTGGTCTCCATGCCCAGAAGCATGGTTTATTTTAACAGAAAGCCAATTTAACTCGAAAGGAATTAGACTGGATGAGACTAAATATGAACATGTCATCCAAGCTCTTCCTTTAGAGATAATAATGAGTATATTGGATTTCATTCAAAACCCACCATCGGAAAACAAGTATGAAGCATTGAAAACAACATTAATTCAACGATTTACAGAGTCTGAAGAGAAAAAGTTGGAACAATTATTGTGCAATTCTGAGATGGGAGATCGAAAACCATCAGAATTTTATAGATCAATGGAGATTCTTGCGGGAACATCTTCGAATTTAGGAAAGGACCTGATTAGAAAACTTTGGATGCGAAAATTACCGCCTAGTATTAACATCGCATTGATGTCCTCTGGTAAACAAAACATTCAAGATATTCTAACGTTAGCAGATAAAATTTTCGAATGTTCCAGATTTCAGTATACTTCATCCATCAATGATTGTTCTTCAAATCCTTTTATAAACCAAAAATGTATTAATATAAATAACATTGATTATGCTAAGAAGGTTAATGATTTAGAGAATAAAATTGAAAATTTAACAGATTTAATTAAGAAACTTACATTTAATAGGAATAATGAGTTTCATCATAGGTCAAGGTCTAGAAGTAGAAGCCGTGATAGATCGAAATACAATAATAATAATAATAAACCATTTTGTTGGTTTCATTTTAAATTCGGCGACAAAGCTAAAAAATGTATTAAACCTTGCAACTATAATAATCAAAAAAACTAAATATCCCTTCAGCGTGTTTTAAAAATAATACTCCAAAAAAATCTAATAGACTTTTTATTTACGATAAAGCAAATAAACTTAAATTTCTAATTGATACAGGAGCTGAATTATCAGTAATACCGAATTCATATTGTGGCAAATGTAAGAGAAATCCAAATTTAATTCTTACGGCAGCTAACGGATCAATTATCCATACTTACGGAACAAAACTTCTTAAGATAGACTTTGGATTAAGACGAGATTTAACTTTTCCGTTCATTATAGCAAGCGTCGACAAACCGATTATTGGCGCAGATTTTCTTTCTGAATTCAATTTGCTGGTTGATCTTAAAAATAAGAGAATAATAGATGGTAACACCGAGTTAACAGTTAATGGAATCATGATTAAAACAGATTCTCCTTCACCCAGGCATTGTACCTTTGATAGTGAATATGGTAATGTTTTAGCTAGATTTCCCTCTCTAACTCAACCTCCACGCTATGATTTACCTGTACGACATAATATAGTGCATACTATTACCACTAAAGGTCAACTACCATTTTCAAGACCTAGAAGACTCGACACTAATAAATTTAAAATCGCTAAATTAGAATTCGAGCACATGGTAAAATTAGGCTTATGCAGAACATCTTCGTCATCAGTCTCATCAGCACTACACATGCGGAGATTACCGGAGACTAAACTCAATAACAATTCCAGACAGATACCCGATTCCTCACATTCAAAATTTTACGTTAAATTTGAATGGTTGTACCATATTTTCGAAGATTGATTTAGTGAGAGCTTACCATCACATACCTATGGCAGAGGAAGATATCTATAAGACAGCGATAACTACACCTTTCGGTTTATTCGAATTTACTCGAATGCCCTTTGGACTTAGAAATGCTGCTCAAACTTTCCAACGATTTATGGATAGAGTTTTAACTGGTTTGGAATTCGTTTTTGTCTACATTGACGATATATTGGTTGCAAGCAAAAATAAGGAGGAACACAAGAAACACTTAGAGCAGGTGTTTGGCCGTTTAGAAGAATATGGAATAAATATTAATCCAGGGAAATGTCTTTTTGGTGTACATGAAATTGAATTTTTAAGTCACAAAATTACGAAGGAGGGGATTCTTCCTTCTGAAAATAGAATTAAATTCATCCAGGATTTCCCTTCACCTACTTCCATTAAGCAGATTCAACAATTCATAGGAATGGTAAATTACTTTCACAGATTCATTCCACGATTAGCAGAGTTGTTAAGCCCCATTCATATACATTTAGTTAGGGAGCTTAAAAAACCTAAGGGTTTAAAAAAATTTGACTGGACGGAAGAATGCGAAGACGCGTTCGTCAAAGTGAAGAAGGCTTTTATTTCGGCAACGTTATTAGTGCATCCAGCGGAGAATCCTACTTTGAAGTTGACGGTTGATGCATCAAACATTGCGATTGGAGCAATGTTGGAACAAATTAACAACAACGAAAGCGAACCTTTAGCGTTTTATTCCAGAAAATTAAACAATGCAGAAATTAAGTATTCTACGTTTGATAGAGAGCTGTTGGCAATGTACTCAAGTATTAAACATTTTAGACATTTTTTGGAAGGTCGTGAATTTACAGTATTCACGGATCACAAACCTTTAACATCCGCAATTTGGACCAAAGCGGAGAGAAGTCCAAGACAAGCAAGACAATTAGACTATGTTACCCAATTCACCTCCGATATAAGATACATCAAGGGAGAATCAAATTTAGTAGCTGACACTTTATCACGGGTAACTGTAGAAAATAGCAATTGTGACGCGGTTAGCGAAAAGCAAATAGATTTAAGCATTATCGTAGAAGCACAAAAGGATGATACAGAGTTGAAACAGTTAATTGAAAACCCAAATAAAAGTTCGAAATTCATTTTAGTGGAAACAGATGTACCTTTCTTAGAAAGTAAAATCTGGTTAGAGTGTTCCACTAGTAGAACGTCCATCGTACCAGAGATATTACGAAGAAGCATATTTGACAAAATCCATAACTTATCACATCCAGGAATACGAGGTACAAGGAAATTAATTACAAGAAGATATTTTTGGCCTAGGATGAATACTGATATTAATTTATGGGCGAAGTCATGTATAACGTGTCAAAAAGCGAAAATTCACAGACATACAAAATCTCCGATACAAAAATTCCCGATACCTATGGGAAGGTTTGAACACATCCATGTAGATTTGGTAGGCCCATTGCATCCGGTGGAAGGATTCGTATACTTGTTAACCGTAGTGGATCGATTCACTAGGTGGCCAGAAGTATACCCACTAAAGAGTATTACAGCCAGCATAGTAGTCAAGACATTATATGAGCAATATTTTCCGAGATTTGGGATTCCATTGACAGTTACTACGGACCAAGGAGGTCAATTTGAAGGAAAACTTTTTGAGGAATTTTCAAAATTATTAGGAACCCATAGGATTCGAACAACAGCGTATCACCCACAATCAAACGGAATGGTGGAGAGGCTACACAGACAGTTAAAAGCATCTCTTAGAGCTAAGATGTCTAATCCGAATTGGTTGTGGCACATACCAGCTATATTACTAGGTTTAAGAACAACAGTTAAGGAGGATCTTAATTGTAGTCCGGCTGAATTAGTTTATGGTCAAACACTACGTATCCCGGGAGAATTCTTTGTGAGGGATCCACACCAAGTATCAGATCCAACAGACCTAGTAGAACAATTACGAGATCACATGAGGAACATCGTGCCAACAGATTCTCGGGATCAAAGAAGAAATTTCTATGTTCCAAAAGACTTAGAAGATTGCGAATTCGTGTTTTTGAGGACAGATAGAAGTAGGGGATCCTTGCAGGATCCTTATGAAGGTCCTTTTAAAGTTATTAAGAGAAATAAAAAAAATTTCACGATTGACGTCAACGGAAAAATAACGGTAGTATCAATTGATAGATTAAAACCCGCCTTTATTGAAAAAAAGGAAGACAATGAAAAACAAGTAACTAGAAGTTCAAAGAAAAAGGTTTCATTTCGGTTATAAAATTAAAATTTTTTTTTTTTTTTTCGTTTTGTTTGAGTAATTAAATATTAAAATAAAGTATGATAGTACATTCATGGACGCTCGCGCTGAAGGGGGAGTTATGTAGCAGTCGCTACTTGTATATACGCGTTTCGTTGTAATAAGTTTTATTCAAGTATCCACTCAGTTTCTGTTCTAATAATTTTAAGCACAGTGTTTTTGGTTACGTCACAATTTGGATTCTCACTACTACTATTAAATACACTTGGGGAATTTAGATTGTCATATCACGTATGTATACACTGTACACAGAAACAATTTTAAAAACATAGCCACACAAATATTGTGATATTAAAAATTATTTTGAATTTTTGTAAGAGTATTAGTTAGGAGTTTATTCGATAAGGAAGTCTCCTTTAATAAGTTGTCTAATTAAAAACCGTTATGTAATTTTCGGTGTGACATAATAAAAAATAGAAAAATCTTAAACTATTAAAATCTAAAACTATTAAATATAATAATAGATAAATGTTAAATAAACGTATTAAATAAAAGAATAATATTAATATAAAATATGTGAAGTACAAGTTTTAATTGGCAATATATACATATATCACTTATATATTGCAATGAGATGAGGGAAGACGCAAAAATTAGTACGTCCCCCATTTCAACACTCACGCAAACGTTTGCGTTGATGCAGTACCCGCAGAAGCTGAGCTAAACGCAGCTTCTTCGCAGCCGAACAGTAGGGTATAAAATGTCGATGATAGAGAAATTTTCTGTATCCACCATATTCTCTTTATTTTCTTGGTTTCGTTTATTGGTTTTTCTGGTATCAAATTTACTCTTTAAAATTCTTCCTTTTGCCTTTTTGCCCATTGTTCGCCCTTTTTCCTTTTTGCCCAATTGCCTAAATCCCATACGATATGTAATGGGATTTTCTAATTTTGATAGCAAAGCGGTCCAGGCCCATCCTGGAAAATTTCTGGGTTTGCAGCTGCTCACCCAGCCCACCTGGTTCCTACGTGCCTGTCTTTAGGTCAGCTTTCTCAACCGCACTCTTCGCAATCCGAATCATAAACAAAGTGACAACGACGATCAGGGTGTCCTCCACATTGAATAACACCGGCAAACTTTGCATGCTCCAGCTGCGCCACAGAGGAGCGGTAAAAGTTTCTCAGCCCAGCTTAGAAGTGCGCCTTCTGTATTAGAAGGAAAACGCTACTATTATTATTATTATGTGCTGCCTGCGACTACGGGGAACTATTGTCTTTTGAATGAAAAAGCTCATGCATTCAAAAGATACATATTTTTTCAGCTTTTTTTTAAATTATTTTAAATTTGGGAATGACAAATATTTCGCATAATTACAGTAAAATTATGCTTATTATAATGAATAAACTGGGTTGGTTGAGCAGGGGTCTGCTGCTCTGTTCAACACATATTAAAGATAAACTAACTTTATTTATTCGGCATGCGCGCATCCCTTCCCAAATTAGTTTGTTGAGTTTTTCTGCGTTTGTTGCCGTTTTAACTTAAAAGAGGGGAAATGATAGAAAAATATTTATAGCATTTGGCAGAGAGGTGCGCAGAACTGCTCACGGTGTTGTGATAATAAAAATAAGTTTGTCTAAAATGACGCTAAGATCTGAGAACGGGAGCTTTCTTGTAACATAAAAACATGCCAAAATATGTCCAAACCGAAATCGGATCTGCTCCTTTTTTCAAAATATCCTCAAAAAACGATTTTTCGCAAAAATTCACTAAATTTCCAATATGCGAAATGTTAAACGTCTCTAAAATTGCATGCAACGGGAAATACACACATATACATATGTATTTACACATATATATTTGAAATGTTTATATACAAGAATATATATACATTATATAGTACCTCACCTGGGGGCCTAATTGCATCATTTTGTAGGTGCATCATAAAGTGCACTAAAAAACGCTCCCACGACCCCAAAAAAAAAATCGTAACGGTCCCTACTATAATTAAAAATAACATAAAAATCCCCCCTTGCCTCTAAGGGGGCTTGGGGGTTGCCCGAGGGGCTGCAACAGGTAAAATGCACTTTACACTTTTACCTCCCACGGCCCCAAAAAAAATCGTAGGAGGCTCGGAGACCCCTTAAAATCTTCGTAATTTACCGTACAACAATTAAAAAATTGCATTTTACCTGTTGCAGCCCCTCGGGCAACCCCCAAGCCCCCTTAGAGGCAAGGGAGGATTTTTATGTTATTTTTAATTATAGTAGGGACCGTTACGATTTTTTTTTTGGGGTCGTGGGAGCGTTTTTTAGTGCATTTTATGATGCACCAACAAAATGATGCAATTAGGCCCCCAGGTGAGGTACTACATAATGTATATATATTCTTGTATATAAACATTTCAAATATATATATGTGTAAATACATATGTATATGTGTGTATTTCCCGTTGCATGCAATTTTAGAGACGTTTAACATTTCGCATATTGGAAATTTAGTGAATTTTTGCGAAAAATCGTTTTTTGAGGATATTTTGAAAAAAGGAGCAGATCCGATTTCGGTTTGGACATATTTTGGCATGTTTTTATGTTACAAGAAAGCTCCCGTTCTCAGATCTTAGCGTCATTTTAGACAAACTTATTTTTATTATCAAAACACCGTGTGCTAAAATTTATTGTGCCATGGAGTTTGAAAAGGTCTATAAAACTTCCAGAACTATGCCGAGTTAGGTGCATGTAAATTTGGGGTAAATGTTCATGTAAAAGCATATTAAATTAAAGGACCCCGCAAACTTTCTATGGAAAAACGGTCTCCGTCAAATCACTTGATATTGTGATATTAGATTCTTCGTACCCTTCTGATGAAAAGTCATCACCGGCACGAAGCACGAAACCTGAAATTTTTAGTCCAAAATGCCCTTTGAAAACTTCGACTTCGGCCGAAAATCAATTTTTTTCGATGTAGGTTTTTGCTTCTTCTTTTATTATTTTCCATCAAATTGTCGCTTGAATGCATTTAATATCGTATTTCAACAACACACAATCACTATTTTGCATAAAAAAAGTAATTTTTTTTTTCGTCGTTATAAATGTTTTCGTACTAACATGTGATAGCGATTATTTTTTTATTCTTTAGTTACAAGATCAGTATCAGTCAAACATAAAAAAATTGATTTTCGGCCGAAGTCGAAGTTTTCAAAGGGCATTTTGGACTAAAAATTTCAGGTTTCGTGCTTCGTGCCCGTGATGACTTTTCATCAGAAGGGTCTGTCTGTCTGTCTGTCTGTCTGTTTGTATGTTACGCTTTGACGCCTAAACCGCTGGACCGATTTTGATGAAATTTGCAACAGACATAGTTTGGAGAAAAAAGGGTTGAAGGGGGTGAAATGGGGTTCAGTAAGTTGTAAGGGGATTTTTTTTCTTTACTTTTTTTCTATTGTATAAAAAGTAACTGACTGACAGACAACGCACAACCTAAACCGCTAGATCTAAAGGGCTGAAATTTTTCACAGTGCATCCCTAGCGATTTTTCGAAATTCTTCCCCTAAGGGGGTGAAATAGGGTCAACTCAGAACCGCTGGAGCTATAAGGCTGAAATTTTGACATTGCATCCCTATAATGACGTGGACATCCACTAAGAAGTGATTTTACGAAATTCATCCCCTAAGGGGGTGAAATGGGGTTTACCCAAACCGCTGGAGCTATAGCGATTTTTCGAAATTCATCCCTTAACGGGGGGAAATGGGGTTTACCCAAACGGCTGGAGCTATATTTCTGAAATTTTGACAGTGCATCCCTTTAATGACGTGGACATCCACTATTAAAGCGATTTTTCGAAATTCATCCTCTAAGGGGGTGAAATGGGGTTTTACAAACCGCTAAAGCTATAGGGCTGTAATTTTGACAGTGCATCCCTATAATGGCGTGGTCATCCACTATTAAAGCGATTTTTCGAAATTCATCCCCTAAGGGAGTAAAATGGGGTTTACCCAAACCGCTGGAGCTATAGGGCTGAAATTTTGACAGTGCATCCCTATAATGATGTGGACATCCACCTAGGAGCGATTTTTTGAAATTCATCCCTTAACGGGGGGGGGGGGGGAATGGGGTTTACCCAAACGGCTGGAGCTATAGGGCTGAAATTTTGACAGTGCATCCCTTTATTGACGTGGACATCCACTAAGAAGCGATTTTTCGAGATTCATCCCCTAAGGGGGTGAAATGGGGTTTTTCCAAAGCGCTAAAGCTATAAGGCTGTAATTTTGACAGTGCATCCCTATAATGGCGTGGTCATCCACTATTACAGCGATTTTTCGAAATTCATCCCCTAAGGGAGTAAAATGGGGTTTACCCAAACCGCTGGAGCTATAGGGCTGAAATTTTGACAGTGCATCCCTATAATGATGTGGACATCCACTAAAAAGCAATTTTTCGAAAGTCAACCCCTAAGGGGGTGAAATGGGGTTAACCCCCACCGCTGAAGCTGAAGGGCTTTAATTTTGACCGTGCATCCCTATAATGACGTGGATATCCACTTAGGAGCGATTTTTTGAAATTTATCCCCTAAGGGGGTTAAATGGGGTTAACCCAAACCGCTGGAGCTGAAGGGCTTTAATTTTGACAGCGCATCTCTATAATGACGTGGACATTCACTAAGAAGCGATTTTTCGAAATTCATCCCCTAACGCAGTGAAATGGGGTTAAGCTATAAGGCTGTAATTTTGACAGTGCATCCCTATAATGGCGTGGTCATCCACTATTACAGCGATTTTTCGAAATTCATCCCCTAAGGGAGTAAAATGGGGTTTACCCAAACCGCTGGAGCTATAGGGCTGAAATTTTGACAGTGCATCCCTATAATGATGTGGACATCCACTAAAAAGCAATTTTTCGAAAGTCAACCCCTAAGGGGGTGAAATGGGGTTAACCCCCACCGCTGAAGCTGAAGGGCTTTAATTTTGACCGTGCATCCCTATAATGACGTGGATATCCACTTAGGAGCGATTTTTTGAAATTTATCCCCTAAGGGGGTTAAATGGGGTTAACCCAAACCGCTGGAGCTGAAGGGCTTTAATTTTGACAGCGCATCTCTATAATGACGTGGACATTCACTAAGAAGCGATTTTTCGAAATTCATCCCCTAACGCAGTGAAATGGGGTTACCTAACTACTGGAGCTATAGGGTTGAAATTTCGACAGTGCATCCCTATAATGACGTGGACATCCACTAAGAGGCGATTACTCGAAATTCATCCCCTAAGGGGGTGAAATGGGGTTAACCCAAACCTCTGAAGCTGAAGGGCTGAAATTTTGATAGTGCATCCCTATAATCACGTAGAAATGAATGACTCGAAATTCACTTTATTTAATATTCATTTGTGATTGCTTCATAATTTCTTGCACCCACGTAAATAGGCGAACAAACTTAACGAACGTTCGTCAAAACCTAAAATGTCACTTCTCTTGATGACATAAACATGCCAATCTCTGCTTCAAAACCTGCAGATTTGTTGAACAGAGGTGATATACGCAGCAATTTGTTTACCATATTTATTAAAAAAATGCACTATAATAAACCCATTTAGGGATAATAACAGCTGACTTTTTGGTTTTTTTTTATGAAGGAAAACATTGCACATAATAAACAGTTTTTATTTAAAAGCTTTCCAAGGCACGCGGGTTTTATGCTAGTTAATTAATATTTACAAGTGGTTTATCGGCCTTGTTCGTTAGATAGTGTTAGCTATCGTAGTATAGTGGTCGAGCAGTATTATTTTTAAAGTTTTACTCAGAATCGTCAGTCCCTAGACCGTCAGGCCCTATCTGTTAAAGCTGCTAACTGACGAGAGTGGTCAGGGGCTGACGTTCACTTATAATTATACAGGGTGTATCAGTGAAAATGCCAAAACGCCTGGCTGCGGATAGGTCTTGGATATACGAACAAAAAATCGTATAGGTGGGGGCGGGAGAATCATAACGGTTTAGCCGCTAGGGCCTTTTTGAAACTTTTTTGGTAGAAGTTTACATATTTCTCTGTATTTTGGTAACCCTATTAGATATTTTCATGAATAAGGCAGCAATCTACGCAGAATACTCCCACCTATCTAAAACTGTAAAAGTTAAGGTTTCAACCCACCAACGTCCATTGTTAATCATAACAGTCAGTCCCTAGATGCCTAAATTCGCAAAACTCAAAATTTCTCATAAAATTCTACAGAAAGTGACAGGCCCCTTTAGGTATGACAAAACAACTTAATCACGCATTATATCCACTATTAGGAAATGCAATAGCATCTAAAATATTATGAAGCCAAATTACTTTCAAAAGTCGCCCTAATTTTATGGAAACACCCATATATTGTTTGAATTGATTCTTGTTCCAGGTATCTGGTGTTACGTAAATTTCGATTTTCAATTTTATTACAAAGCATTTTCGAATGTAATAATTTTAATACAAAATCATACACTCCTTTTGTTACTCACGGCCTTTATCATATTATGAAGTTTTCTAACATTTCCAAGTTGTTTGATTGCACGTTTCAGTTTTTCCTAAACTATGTTTTACTATTATACGTACTATTTTTTTCATACGTACGTACTTATACTGTTTTTTTTATATCAGTACCGTTTCGTTACAGATTCGCGCTCGTTTCGCGAATTCTATTTGATGTTGTTAATTTCAAGTATGGAATTTAAGAAAAAACTTATGTTCTAAGATATCATGACGTTTTGTTAGAATTAATATTTATTTTGATGATATTAAAGAGAACTTATACTAAATATTTACAATTTCGTTGTATTTTAGGATATCATGGTTTTAATATCGCAATATTAATTGTTATAATTTATGAAATATGAAAATTGTATATTTTTTTTTGCTCTTTGTATGCGCTGCTTTAAAATCAACTCATACTGTTTTTGATTTTCTATACAATTTTTACTTGCTTGTTGAAGAATATCCAGGGTGACTTAAAGAATCAACGATTACACAGGCCTGTAAGGTTTTTTTCTTTTCAGTCCAATAGTCGTATCATAAGTATTTTTTCGCGCTGAATCCGAATCCGTTGGCCAAATTGCCCTATCACGTCAGGATTTTGAGCAATCCTAACCTAAAAGTGCCAAAAATCGTGTTTTTTGCGCTTTTGCGCGTTAAATATCTCAAAACTATGGAATGATAGGACAAATCGGACAACGGGATCGTTTTCAGCATGCCAAAATCTACAGAAAACCATGTCGAAAGCGTGAAATTTGAAAACACTTTTTTTGTAATACTGAAAAGAAAAACTTCTTGGCGCGAAATCGACGATTTTTATTAACACATGATATCATCGTTGCACCGAAGTTTTTCTTTTCAGTATTACTAAAAAAGTGTTTTCAAATTTCACGCTTTCGACATGGTTTTCTGTAGATTTTGGCATGCTGAAAACGATCCCGTTGTCCTATCATTCCATAGTTTTGAGATATTTAACGCGCAAAAGCGCAAAAAACACGATTTTTGGCACTTTTAGGTTAGGATTGCTCAAAATCCTGACGTGATAGAGAAATTTGGCCAACGGATTCGGATTCAGCGCGAAAAAATACTTAGGATACGACTATTAAATTGAAAAGAAAAAAAAAATGACCCGTTTTTGCAGGCCTGTGTTATCAGTTACCGAAGCTCGAGACACCGCCAAAAACCGAGAAGAATGGAAGCGAATCGTGAATGGAGTTCGGGACCCAGCGGCACCGACAGCAGCGTATCCGTTGCGGGGACGTCCCGCTCGGACCGCCAGCTAACGGATCAAAGAAGAAGAAAGAAGACTTGCTTTTATTATACTCTTTTCATATAAAGATTTTAGTCGGTGTCATGTTAATTACAAAAATATTTTTTAAAATTTTCGTTAACTGTATAAGGAAAAACATATTTACAGATTTAAAATGAAACTCCTTAAAATTGGAAATAGCACAAAAATATTTTATTTGTTATAGATAGAGATTTAAAAATAGTATTCTCTATGATACTTTGTTGCCACTTAACCTATTTCTTCTTTCCCCCAGAACTTGACCCGCTTTAGAAAAGGAGCATTCAGGAGGCACAAAATTTGCAACGCTGCACAGTCTTAGTTCAAAAAGTTGATAGTGTCTAGGATATTGATCTTTTCTCGCTAGGTCTTTGTATTTTAGCAACAGTGGTTCTACAAGGTATTTATCTATGGCTTCAGTTGTTTGATTTGTGGTTTTTATTAAGTCACACACCTGCTTATCAAAGTCATCCCAAATACTAAAAAATATAAGAAATATCTCTCGACTACAAAATTTCACTCCCTCGAAAAATATAAGAATTGTCTCTTCAGTACAAATTTTACTTTCCACGAAAAATGTAAGAAGTTTCTTTCAGTAAAAAATTTACCTCCCTCGAAAAATGTAAGTATTGTCTCTTCAGTACAAAATGTCTTCTACAACCGGAATCCGGTCCTGGCCTCTCGCAACTGTTCTCTCCACTGACATATAATAATGGACTGCTCATCTGAAATTATTCCATACAAATCGATGGCACCCAAAAGTATAGTTGTCGCACTCATCCATAGACCCCCAAACTGACAAGTAAAAACAGACCTGATTTTATATTTTCCCTTTTGCACTAGTGATGTTTATATCTTTTGCTCTTTTCCCCATAGACCCCCGGATTTTGACATACAGAATGTCAGTTGCTAAAACAGGCGTTAAGAACTTAAATCAGATACACATAAAATTTGGAAATTAATGAAAAAAAGGTATTTTAAAAGGTGAAAAAGTGAAAATAGTGTTTATTAATTTTTTTAAACAAAATATTTGTGTTATTTTAATGTTTTAAGTACGTATTTAAAAAAATGTAAATTTCAAAAGTGATTCCGGTGTTTGCATGGAGTGAAAAAAGGTTTGTAGCCTATGGAACAAATTGGTGCCATGAAAAATTCCTCATGAGCTGTCCATTCTATATGTCAGTGGTTCTCTCCGCCGGTCGCGATTCTGAGTCGATGTCATCCAGTTTTGGCATCCCTAAGCTCTGAGCGTCCTGATCTACGCCATCCTTCCAGCGAAGGTGCGGTCTCGCTCGCTGTCGCACTTTATAGGTCTTACCGCAGAGAACTTTCCAAGCAGGCTAATCTTCACTCATACGAGCTGGATGCCCTGCCCACGAGCAGGAGCTTACAAGTCCTACTGGGGTATTACAAAAATACGAAAACACGAGTAATCGGGAAAATTCTCACTTGTTTGGGTCTATTTATGGATTACCTACTTTACTTCTTACCATCTGCCTTCTCTTGTAATGGGTTATATAAGAGCTCATCTTACACCAAAAAAATAAGCGGTACCCCTTACCAGATGACTACTTATATTAGTGCTCCATCAGTAAGGCCTTCCTAGAACTCCTACTGGGTGTAATAACATTTTAAAAATTTTGCGTTTCTTACAATAATAGATAACAACTCAATTTTATTTGAACGTATTACAATACAGGCTGTATTTATGATTTAATGTGTTAGCTTTTTTTAACTCCCAATATAGGGAAGTTATTATAATCGGTCCGAAAATCGAAATTTTCAATTTTCACTTTTCAAGGTCCCAAGAGCATTTTAAGGAAAAATTTAAGAAGAAGTATGTGTATGTGTGTGTGTCCGTGCCGGATTTACCAACAAGCAAAACAAGCAATTGCTTGAGGCCCCTACCCTCGGGGGCCCCGCGCCTCTTATATTTTGTTTGGTTCGTCTTTAGATAAAAAAGAAGTAAAAAAATTGTTTGGCCATCGTGTTTTCATAATATTCTTTTGCGAATCAAATTTACAACCGTCATAGTTTTGCGACTAAAATAATAAATTTAAAACTAAACGTAACTACGGTAGTTATTGTTGGGGGCCCCATCACGAGGTTGTGCTTGGGGCCCCGCAATTTATAAATCCGGCCCTGGTGTTTCTTTTTTATGTGGGATAGTCTAAGCTCAGGTGTCACCCTTTGTACTACCTAGTCATATCGTATGTAGTCATGGTGCAATGTCCAGTAGTAAGCTAAGCTCGAAGGATAGAGAGAAGGATATGATAGATTAGGGAGAGTCAAGGGAGTATTGGATAAAATGGCAATGAACCTTGCGTTTGAACTTTTGGGTGTTGAATGAATTCGGGAATACTGTCTTTGGAAGGTTGTTCCACAGACGAGTTGTTCTGCTATAAACAAATTTCTAGATCGGAGTGTGCGCGAAGATAAGGACTGTAAACTGTGGGGCTGAGCGGGCAAGCCTCGTGTTGGGGTAGAAATATTGCCATGGAGCCATGACGTTACTTATTTCAATGGAGCAGTCATTATGATAAAAGCGATAAAATTTTGCAAGAGCTGCTACATTCCTACTGTGACTTAATGAATCTATTGAAGAGCAAATGGCGCTATCACCAATAAGTTTAAGAGCACTGCTTTTCACCTTGTCCAGCCAAGCTAAGATGGTTCTTGGGGCCCCGACCCAGATATACGAGCACGATATCGAAAAAGATATCGACTTCGTTGGGGTGTCGTTCGAAGCGTATTAAAGGAAATATGATCTGAAAAGGTTTTCACAAAATTCAGTCGAACCGGTTTTTGGTTTGAACGACATAAACTGATTTTTGTATGGGCACGATATCGCGCGAACCACAAAAGATATCGACTTAGATTAGATGTCGTTCGAAGCGTATTAACGAATTTACAAAATGAAAATAATTTCATAAAATTTGGCCAAGTCGTTTTTAGCTTTTTCAAAAAAAAAAAAAGCTTATACAGAGGCTCTGTCCGTCTGAAGCCTTCTTTCATCTCTGAAAGTACTGCCGCTACAGACTTGGGCCATATCTCAAAATGTAGCTCTTGGTCAAAAGACCAAAAACTGAGAAAATGGTCTGGAAATTTCAACCAGAAGTATATTTAAACAACAAAAAAGAGATTTCTAATAAAGTCCATAATATATCGGTAGCCTAGAGGTAAGGCGCTGGAGTCCTATCCCAGGGGAACCAAGTTCAATCCCCGGCCGCAAAATGGTGAAATACATTTTTTTTTTTTACTTCGGTGTAACATGTTTTGATTATATTTCTCACTAAATTATAGTATTTAATAATGATACTCAGGAGAACATAAACATTTATTTAATTGAAAGTGCAAAAAAATCATTTTCTTGAATTTTTATGGCTCTTCGGCGGCTTTATAAATCATTAAGAAATTTCGCGGAAATAATATAAAGTATTTATTTGCTTATATGCATATTTTATATGCTGTTCATTTTATTATAGTTTATAGTCATGTAGGTGGGGCTGTAGACCAAAACAAAAATTCAATTTTATCGAACTTCGCTGTGGATTTGTCACAAAAAATATGCATGATTTAAACGGAAAATTTGGTAGGTTTAAAACTATTGGCCTCGATTCCCAGATCCGGCGGGTTGGAAGTGAGTGCGGATCAATCTCCACTTAATACATTGTCATCCAGTCTGAAGTGTTATCCAAGAGAAAGAATACCATGAAAAAGCGTAATTAGTGGCTAGTCTCTTGGCACAACATCCCACTAGTTTTGTTTAAAGGATGTACGTGATTTTTTTACCTGCACTATATCGCGAGAACCAAAAACAATATCAGCATTGTCGAGGTGCCGTTCGAAGTGTATTAACGAAAGTATGATCTGAAAACATTTTTATAAAATTCGATTGAACGGTTTTTTTTCTATTGCGTACATGATTATTGTACTTGCACGATATCGCTTAAGCTAAAAATTGTATCGACTTCTCTGAAATGCCCATCAAAGCATATTAACAAAAATATGGTGAAAAGACTTCGACTAAGGGTTACAAGCACCTTAACCCTAGGACCCTACACTATTCAAATATAACAAATCTCCTACATAGGGGTTACGTGCACCCCAGTATTTTAACTCGATACCGTTAAGTGAGTTTTCATTGTAGATAGGCATTTTTTTTTTAATTTTAATCAGCAGAAGGTGCAGAATCGCGTGGTATATGGCAAAATAGCATTAGATAAAATTTTGCCCGAAAAAAGTGCAATTAAAAACATGAACAAAATTATTTTTGCAATTTTTATTAAAATTTAAGGAAAAAATTATTAAATGTTTTTCGTGCTTTTTTTAAGTAACTTTAGGCTTGAGTACTAAAGAAAAAGGTATAAATAACACGTAAAAATTGTATGAATCGAAAATTCGAAGGATATCAGAATTTTTGCAAGCGATGAATATTATCAATTTTCAGGAAATTTACATTTAGTGGGGTTACGCTAACCCCAACGTTTAAACAAATATTCACTGTGTCACTTCTAAAATAGAACTAAAGATTTTCTCTGCAGCACTCTTCTCTATACTGGTCCCCCTCCTAATGGTAAAAATCGCTTGGCTCTACCACTAATACAGCCGAAACGCCAGGGCCGGTAAAACTTTGTGGGGTTTGAAGAACCCCAGTGTAGGGTCCTAGGGTTAAATTAATTAGTTTTTCTGATATCAAATAAAATCGTTGGTCTAAATGAAGCTAATTTTCCTGGATTCAGCAGAGCGATAGCTTCCTATGGTCCAGGAAGAATAGCAAAAAAGTTGAAATAAATCTACCCTGCGATTTCGTGACGCTATAATTAAGGGAAAAATCGTAGGAATTCAATGAATGTGTTTTGGATAAAATTAGTCCAGGGCAACAGGTGGTAAAAAGCTAATAATTGTAGCGAAAACACGTTTTTCCTCGTTTTGGGTACGAAAAAAATGTTGTTTTGGAAAACAAAAAATACTACATAATAGTGCTTAAAAAGACGAAACTTATGAGTTAGGACCATTGAAATCGATCAACAGGTTTTAGCAGAAAAATTCAAAAACCATTAAAAATGGTCGTTTTTTGACATTTAATTATAGGGAGTGTAATTATCGTAGAACCTTGTGTCAGGGCTTAAATTGTGGCCACTGATGGTGCCTACCTACAATAAAAAATTCATGGAGAAATAACGGTAACTTTTGGAGTAAATCTCAAAAATGTAAAAACACCTGTTTCACAAAAAAGGTTGAACAAGGCCCACAATGGTCCTAGAAATTTTTTGATTGACAATTTGGCTCGCAAAGGGTTGCTCTACAACCCCATTTTCATGAAATGTATGTAAGGTTTGATTTAACACCTTAAAACCCCGTTTGAAAACCACCCTTTTTCCAATTTTTTACATTAAAAGCTCTTCTTTTGAGTTTTCTTTGTAAGCTTTTTCTTAAAAAAAAAAAAATTATATGAATATATTCCAAATAAAATTGGACTTGTAGAACAGGTGAAAAACAAACTAATAAAACTGTCGAAGAACGATTTTCACGAAAAAGCTCAAAAGTAAAGTTTTTAATTCAAAAAACTGGAAAAAAGGTGGCTTTCAAACGGGTTTTTAAGGTGTTAAATCAAACCTTACATACATTTCATGAAAATGAAGTTGTAGAGCAACCCTTTGCGAGCCAAATGGTCAATCAAAAAATTTCTAGGACCAATTCATTATCAGAAGATCATTTGGTCATTGAACATTTAGAGATTAATATATTTTAAACGACACTTATATATCATATTTCCGTAAATAGTTTTTTTCAAAGATAGTTTATCATAAACTTCTAAAAATTTAAATAGTGTTTTAATTATTGTGTGTAACGTTGATATCAATAACTATGTATGTATAAATTTTTAAATTTGTATTTAATTTATAATATTTCTAAGTTCAGAAATTAATAAAAAATATTATAAATAAAATATTGGCTTCAATTATTTATTTTCATAAAAAAAATTTATCATTCATATAAATTTATTAATATAATGCTCTTAGTAATTATAGTAATAGTAAATTTCGATTTATCGAATCCCGAAATAGAATCTATCTAGATATATTGTTTGATGAACAGCAGATTGTATCGACTCAAACATTTTTAACTTCTTTTCAAAAGAATTTTAATTTGCAAGAAACATTTTCAAAACTGGTCGAAATATAAACAAAATCAAATCAAATGCTCAGTGACGTCTCTTAATTATATATTGTAATTCATATAATTGCGTATTACATAAAATCAACCGGGTATGTTATTTAAAGAATTCCGGCGGATCTCCCCCAATTGCTTACGGAATTGACATCATTGCCTTGCCAACTACGCCAGGTAGTTAAATGAACCCCTAGGCTGGTTTCGCCGTATCCAATTCCGTCGCGGAGTTGGGATAAACGAGAATGGTTTGACTGAACATTTTCTTTTTCTTAGTGTGCTTTTGCTCGAGACAATTAGTTGAGAGAACTGTATTTGCTATTTTCGTGACCTTTGGTTTGGGTTTTGCCATCGTTTCCGTGTTAGCGCAGCACTCCCCTGATGTAATCTGCTCTGCCGGTTCTCCTTTCCCAAAACCGTATCCTTCTTCAATCGTATCTCTCGTTCGTTGGTACATATTTAGCACTCCTATGAATGTGGGAAACAGAATTGTGAGAGACAGATCAGTCTCCGACTAGTCCGACTACTCCGACTGACGGACTAGTAGTACAAAGGGTGACTCCTGAGCACTACCGTGGACGTGGACGAAGATCGGAACCATATTTAACAGTATATCGCTATCTAATATTTAACGTGCATCGAAACTATATTTAACAGTATATTATTATATAAAATTTAAAGTGAATTTGGAGTCATAATCAATAAATCATTTTTTGTAGTAATAAATAATAATAATTTATTTTAATTATCCTTAATTTTGAACCTACATGAATACCTCCTTCTTGTCATCGATGCTCGCCAGGCCAATTGCAACACTTTTGATTTATTCCCTTTTCTCTTGTTCGGAGGAAGCACGGAATCTTCACGAACGACGACATTCAGTTGCGAATAACAAGTGGATCCTGTGGCCATTAGAATCTCCTTGTTGCCATATATCAGTATTCCACCTCCGATGTCAAGCAGAATTTCACGTGTTTTCATAAAGTCCAGCTCGAGAATGCACTTGTCTGTTATATCAGGAACGAATGTGAAAATGCAATGTCTGCGAGAGCCACATCCAACATAATTTCCCCACATAATCGTATTGGCTCTCCTGTTGCAGTTTTCAGCATGTATTGGTGTATGTCTTTTAGCCACTTATTACCGATTAAGTCAGCTCGGATGAAGCACCAGTATCTACAGTTATTGTGCATTTTTCGGTTCCAGTATTTCCGTCGATGAAAAGGGGGGCTTTGATTTCCCCGACTGACTTCCGCCCGATTCATTTTCATTTCCATTTTCATTTATTCATTTCGCTGCTGCTGTCTGCGGGGAGGCACCGAGCTAGTTCCTTCCGTTTCGCTCTTACCGTCTCTTCCACTGCCCGCACGTCTCAAGGAATGCAAGAATTATCGCGGTATTAGCCTTCTTTCGATCGTCGGCAAAGTATTTACGAATATCAAACAATCGAGGCTACAGAAACATCGAGAGCAAACTAGCCGGAAAGAACAAGCGGGATTTAGACCACATCTAGGATGCATTGATCAAATATTCGCACTCCGCCAGCTAATGGAAAAAAGAACTCGTTTCGGCAAACGAACTGTCGTCGTTTTAATCGATTTCAAATCCGCTTTCGATTGCATCGATTAGAACAGCTTGTGGAGAATCTTGAAAACTGAACACGTGTCATTGAGAATCATCAAACTTCTCCAAGCGTCGTACGATGACTCAACCAGCAGCGTTCGTATTCGAAGCGACTTATCCGAGGAGTTCCCGATTCAAACGGGTGTCCGACGGGAGACGTCGCTTCGCCGCATCTCTTCAATGTTGTGATCGACGCATTATGCGTGAAGCATTCGATGGACGACTCGGAGTTCGATACGAAGACAACAAATTCGTAACCGACTTAATGTTCGCCGACGATAGCGCCGGATGTCGGATGCCGAAGCAACGGACATCTTATACGACATTCCCCACATCGTTCCGTCATACGGGTTAAAAGTCAATGCAGAGAAGACCAAAGCACTCACAACGGACGGACCGAAGGCCAGTGTTCACCTCGATGGAACCCAAATCGAACCGGTTTCGAGGTTTAAATATTTGGGATCATTGGTTGAGGAAACGAAAGTAGCATCGACGTCGGACGTTCACAGCCTCATCGACCAGGCAACAGCAACATTCGCCTCGCTCAAGTGGTGCATATGGAAACGAACAAATATTTCCATCAAAACAAACATACGCCTTTACCAAACGTTGATCCTTCCAATTCTTCATTATGGATCTGAAACGTGGACACTGCTCAAACTGTACGTTAAGAAGCTCGAGGTCTTCCAAATGCGATGCTTGAGGCAGATCCTCGGTGTCTCACTACGCGATCGCCTTCAAAACGAGACAGTCAGACAAAGATGTGATCAGACACTCATCGAAGAAGAAATGCAAAACCGTCGACTGAGGTGGTTTGGACATGTTTTACGAATGGATGATGACCGCTTGCCACGTAAACTTCTCTGGCGAGACCGTCTCGCAGGATGGAGAATCCAGCGATCGGCACGGAAGAAAACTTTTCTAAAGAATATCGAGGGTGACCTAAAGAATCAACGGTTATCAGTTACCGCGGCCCTAGACGTCGCCAAAAACTGGCAAGAGTGGAAACGAATCGTGAATAGAGTTCAAGACCCAACGGCACCTACAGCAGTGTATCCGTTGCGGGGACTTCCCGCTCGGACCGCCAACTAACGGATCAGAGAAGAAGAAGACGTCTCACGACGTATCATCTCTTTCCGGAGATTCTGCTTTGCTTCGTTTCCGACAATTCCTTTGTAGATGACCAGGCTCACAACAGTTCTATCATCGGAGTCGACCACGTACTTCTGAGATGTTTATTCGGTTGCAAATGGTTGCAAATCTCCTCCGTCGAGTTGAATTCCCTGGGGCGGACTGCACTCCTTGCTGTTTGCTTTGCTACTACATTTGCAGATCCCGGTCGGTAAATGAGTTAAGCAAAGCCTCTCTTGCTACATCACTGATGTAGTCTTGACCAAAACTAAGAAAAGCCAGGTGCACTAGCTTTTGATGCCTATTTCGAAGTTGAAGTCGATAAACCTCTTGCATGTGCTGATCGCCGTAACGCGTTTGCAGCGCTTGAAACAAGAACCTGACTGTAATATTTATGCTGCTGTGCCCTCAGTGATAACGTTAAGACCATCGCTTTTTCCTTTTCAGTCCAGGAATTGCCTGCAGCTGCTTCGAATTGGAGCTTGTAAGTAGGCCATGGCCTTTGCCGATGACTTCCTGAGATGCTGTTACTGGGTGATGAATGTTTACCTTTCTAGACTCCTTTCTAGATCAGCTCTGACGGATTCTAGTTTGATTTCCTGTTCTCCACATCATTGCTTACATTTGCCTTGATGGAGATTCGAGAATTGCAAGATCATTCCATACATTTTCTTTCATGTTATCCAGATTATTGTCAACAGAAAGGGAGAATGATCCGACTTTCTACTCCAGCTGGTTCCACTTTTCTTCCATAGACTCTTTGAGCTCTGCTATCGAACGTTCATGAACTACTGTTAACAATTTTTGTCCTTCTTTTAAGGCCAACTCTTCAACCTTGATCTCTGCTGATGTTCGTTCTTGAGCTGCTGATGACCGTTCTTACGATTCCTTCATCACCATCAATGTCTTCAAAAGTTTTGCCATACTCACTGGTGCACCCTTTTGTCAAATCCCGTTTCCACCACATGACTTCCAAATGCCGTTTCCAGCACATTTATATATCCAAGCCCCCCTATATAAATTCTGGAATTTTCGACCATTTTCTCGTCAAAGGTGTAATATTCTTTCCTTCGGTGAAGTTTGAGAAGCTATGTCTTCAATTATCGTCGATTCCATTCTAGTCCAATTTTAGTTTAGTACATAAATCGTTAATTCATACTCCAACCAAATTTCCACATGATGGCCCATAAATCATCACAATACGTTAAAAGTGTAGATTGCGCTGTGCAGTGAATCAATTGAATTTTTTTTTTTGGAGATTTAAGGTCGATTCACACTATACGGAACGTCAACGTCACGCCACGGAATGGCAATGGCACGTCAAAATATTCTTCAATGACTTTTTCATTACGCGTTCACACACACACACACGCACACACACACACACACACACACACACACACACACACAAACACACCCACGCAACACACACACAACACACACACACAACACACACACACACACACACACACATATACATATATATATATATATATATATATATATATATATATATATATATATATATATACATGTATATAGGGTTTCCCACATAAACTTACAAAGCGGCCGGCTGTGGATAGGTTTGGATAGACGAACAAAAAATCGTCTGAGTGGGGGGGGAAATCGTTACGGTTTAGCCGCTTGGGCGTTTTGAACTTTTTTTGCTAAAGTTTTACATATCACCCTGTATTTTTGTAACCGTATAACCTATTTTCATGGCTATGATACCAGTGCACGCAGAATTCCGAATACAGAAAGTTTGGACAATTTCCTATGACTAATGTATAATAACTTTTACGAAAAAAAAAAAAAAAAAAAATGTTGGTTTATCACGTATTTTTTGGAGTAAAAGGTGGTTTTAGTTGAAATTTTAGTGAAAAAATAACAAAATTTAGACTTCGGCGATTCATAACTCCAAAAGTTGGTAAGATAGGACCATTGTTTTTACCGTTGTAGATAGGTGGAGGAATTCTGCGTGCACTGGTACCATAGCCATGAAAATAGGTGATACGGTTACAAAAATACAGGGTGATATGTAAAACTTTAGCAAAAAAAAAAAGTTCAAAACGCCCTAGCGGCTAAACCGTAACGATTCCCCCCCCCACCCATACCATTTTTTGTTTTGTTTATGTGGGACACCCTGTATATATATATATATATATATATATATATATATATATATATGGGGTGAGCGACGGCGACCTCCTAGTATGCGTGACCTCTCCATCACGCTGGTTCACTCCGGGCAATGCGTTTCATAGACGTAACAGACAGTCGTCTTCCTTCATAACCCTGTCTTCCCATCCTCATTCTTACCTTTTCAGTCTTTCTTCGGGTGGGTAGACTTAAAAGAACACCCGAAAACAATTAATGATGAGTACGACAAAAGAAAAAAAAGTCGGGGTAGGGATATATGCCCCAACGTCGGAGGAGGCCGCGGTCTCCGGCGTACGGCTGGAAACTGGCAACAGTAGATGCCAGGGGTCAGTCGCCAGTGGCAAACTCATCGCGCCTAAGGAACAGGAGAGAGTAGCAAGTTTTGGAAGATCCGCGAAGGTGGTGAGGTCACCGCCCACAAAACCCGCGGAAGACCGTACCAAGGAAAAGGTGCGGTCAAACAGCACCAGCTCGATTGGTAAGTCGAGTGGGGTTTTGAGGGTAAGTCTGGTAAGTACCGAAGAGGAAAATAAGAGGGAAAATAGCGGCCACGCTACTACTAGCGCAGTCGCTAACGAAAAAGAGGAGTGCTTGCCAAGGTGCCTAGCAAAGCTGGGTACAACGATCAAGACCCTGTCGGACTACATTGCTTCTAGAAGCAATGTATCAAATGTGATCCACGGACACATTAAGGACCTCAGGGCTGATTATTTAGAGGCAAAGGAGGAGGCCATAAAGATGATTAAGTAGAAGATGGAGATAGCGACACAGACAACTCCAGAAGCTCATAAAGTAAGAAGCGCCGTAAAAAGGAAGGTTGGGGAAGCTAAGGACCCGCACACGGCCGAGAAAACTGGGGAATCCCGTAAACGCCAACGGGATAGCAACGAGGAAGTGCAAACCACCCACAGCGCCCCAAAAAGAAACAAAGGGGGAAATAAAGAAAGAAAACCCCAAGAAGAGCGAGAGGCCGTTAAGATAACCGCGGGCACACCCATGGAAGAAGAGTCCTCCGAAAAGAAAGAAAAGAAGAGCTCCGCTTGGACTAAAGTGGAGAACAAGAAAGCAAGAAAAAGAAAGAAAAAGAAAAAAGAGGACAGAAAGTCCCACAAAAAAGAAAGGCCTGACGCGCTGATTATAACAGCGACTAGTGGGACGTCGTATGCGGACATCCTACGAAAAGTCAGGACGGATGCTTCCCTTACGGAGTTGGGGAATAGGGTCATGCGCATTAGAAGAACCCAAAAGGGCGATCTTCTAATGGAACTGGCAGCTGGCGAGGGAAAGACGGATGATCTAAAGCAAAAGATCAAGACGTCAATCGGGGAGGCGGCAGAGGTTAGGGCAGGTACCAACCGCGTGTTAATCGAGTGCAGGGATCTGGACGAGACTACCACTAAGCTAGAGGTCTGCAATGCGCTGCGGGAGCAGCTGAAACTGACGGAGGTGCAGGAAGAGGATGTTAGAGTAAGGAAGGCATATGGTGGTACGCAGACGGCCATAATAAGCCTTCCGGTCGCTAGCGCAAAAAAGGCACTTGAGGTGGGGAAGGTTCGCATCGGCTGGGTTGTTTGCCGGATACGGGAGACAACAGCACCAATTAAGTGCTTCAAATGTTTTGGGATAGGTCATATCGCTAAGAAATGCACCAGCGCTCAGGACATGAAGGAGCTATGCTGGAGATGCGGGGAGGGGGGACATATTGCTAAGGACTGCAATAAGAGCCCTAAATGCCTCCTATGTAAAGGAGATAAGGGGAAGGGCGAGCACGACGCTCACGCTACGGGGAGTAATAGGTGCCCACTGTACAGGGTAGCAGTCCAAAGAAGTCGAAGTCGAAGATAAGGTTCATACAGATTAACTTGAACCACTGTCAAGCGGCACAAGATTTGCTGGCACAGACAGTTTTCGAAGAAAAAATCGACGTCGCGATCGTCTGCGAGCAGTATAGAAATCTGCACAGTGGCGTCTGGATAAGCGATAGCAGCGGCACGTCAGCGATATGGACGTGTGGGAGCCGAGCCATGGAAGATACCATGAGAAGACCAGAGAATGGCTTCACGCGGGCAAAAGTAGGCGGAATACACGTCTACAGCTGCTATGCGGCGCCAAGCCTGACACTAGACGATTACGAGTCGATGCTGGAAAGGTTAGCCGCCGACGCGAGTCGCCATCACCCGGTAATACTAGCGGGTGATTTTAATGCTTGGGCTGTCGAATGGGGCAGTCGACAAACGAATGCCAAAGGGCGCATACTTCTAGAAGTATTCTCGCGACTTAACGTAGTGTTAGTCAACACTGGAGGCGAAAACACCTTCCAAAGGGGTGGGAGATCGTCTGTGATCGACATCACTTACGTGAGCGATTCAGTGGCCAAGGACCTACAGTGGCGGGTGAGCGATTTGTACACGCACAGCGACCACCAAGCCATCATCTTCGAGGTAGGCCAGGGTATAGGAAAGAGGAATCCTAGGTACGGAACGGCTAGAGGATGGGCAGTTAAGAAACTCGACACAGAGGTGTTCGAGGAAGTATTCCTGCATGATGCGAGGTCGGCAGGAGGTGCCAGGGAAGGTGCAGAGGAAATAGAAGAATCGGTGAAACGGGCATGTGACGCATCCATGCCACGGCGCGCCGGCAATCGTAGGCTTTCACCAAACTTCTGGTGGAATGCAGAGATCGATGAATGCCGAAGGACCTGTCTGAAGGCGAGAAGGAAAACTCAGAGAGGCCGGAACCGTCCGGATTTCGATGAACTCCTTCAGAGATATAAGGAAGCGAGAAAAATGCTGAACAAGGCCATCGCTAGAAGCAAATCCGAGCACTTCAAAAGGTTGTGCAGAGAAGCAGACTCGGACCCCTGGGGTGGAGCCTATAAAATGGTTATGTCAGCGGTTAAGGGCAAACGCTCTCCGCCGATCACCTGCCCCGCGCTGCTCCAGAGTATTGTGTACGTCCTGTTTCCACAGAACGTACGCACGGTCGATCTACCCACCCTCCAGGTGGACCCAGAAGAGATATCTGCAATAACCGCAGATGAGATCCTGGAGGCCGCAAAAAAGGTAGCCATCAATAAGGCCCCTGGCATGGATGGCATACCAAATAAAGCGGCGAAGCTAGCAGCTACGATAGCGCCAGACAGGTTTGCTGAAGTTTTCACAGCGTGCCTGAGAGAGGGGTTTTTTCCTGAGCGATGGAAACAGCAGAAACTCGTGCTCCTACCGAAGCCGAACAAACCTCTAGGGGACCCATCGTCCTACAGACCGATATGCCTCCTTAGTTGTATAGGCAAACTTTTCGAGCGGGTGATCTGTAACAGGATTCTCCCTAGCGTCGAAAGGGTAGGTGGCCTGTCGGACAAGCAATTCGGCTTCAGAAAGGCAAGGTCGACGACTGATGCAGTCAATATGGTGGTGGGCATAGCAAGAGCCGCCATAGAAAAAAATCACTGCTGCGCATTGATAACCCTCGACGTTAAAAATGCTTTCAACTCAGCGAGGTGGAGCAAAATAGTTGAGGCGTTGATCAAGCTAGGCACACCAAAGTACCTAGTGCGTGTAGTGGCCGACTACCTTCAGGGTAGGTCGCTTCATTGTGATTCGGATGATGGCCCTAAAGTGTTCGGGACAACATGCGGTGTCCCGCAAGGTTCCGTCCTGGGCCCTCTCCTATGGATCGCAATGTACAATGATGTGTTGGGGCTTCGTCTTCCAAAGGAAGCAGTGGCGATCGGGTTTGCAGATGATATCGGGGTAGTTGTCGAAGGAAAACACCCAGATGACATCGAACTGTATGCAAACGAAGCGATCTGGGAAATAAAAGCGTGGCTAGAACGCGCTGGGTGGAAGCTGGCAGAGCACAAAACGGAAGTAGTGCTGATCAGCAAGCGACGAAAGCTAGTATCCGTAAGGATAAAAGTAGGGGAACAGATCATCCACTCACAGCCCGCACTAAGGTACCTGGGAGTGATGATCGACCGGAGGCTAAACTTCAAAGCGCACTTGGAGGGCACGGCAGACAAAGCGTCTGCGATTTGTGCAGCACTCGCAAGAATGCTGCCCAATGTTGGGGGCCCTAGACCGAGTCGCCGCCTCCTCTTGGGGAGGGTGGTCAGCTCAGTCCTGTTATACGTAGCGCCAGTGTGGGCAGCAGCGTTAAACAGGACTGCAAATAGCAGAAAATGGAGGGGTGCTTATAGGCTAAGTGCACTTCGCGCTTGCTGCGCGTACAGGACCACGTCCGACGATGCGGCGTGCGTGATAGCTGGGATGATTCCCATAGATATTCTGGCGAGGGAGGGCATGCGTTTCTATGACCCAGAATATGGTGGAGGGGAGCCAAGAAGGGTGCGGTGGCAGATGGCGCGCTGCGAGTCTTTAAGGGAATGGCAGGCGAAGTGGGACGAGTCTGTTAAGGGTCGCTGGACCCACAGACTTATCCCTAACGTGGAAATATGGGCTACGAGGTAGCGTGGGGAAGTAAGTTACGACCTCACGCAGTTCCTGAGCGGACACGGGGGGTATAGGAAATACCTCCACCGCTTCGGGCACGATGATTCACCGTTGTGTCCAGTATGCCCAGCGACGGAGGAAGACGCAGAACACGTCTTCTTTACCTGCTCGAGATTCGCCGAGGAAAGGGCGAAACTAGAAGAAAGGGTCGAGGAGCCACTAACGCCCGAAAACATCCTAGACCATATGATGAGGTCTGAGGAAATGTGGAGGGACGTGGAAGCAACCCTCAAGACCATTCACAGAAAGCTAAGGCAAGAAGAAGCCGTAAGAAATAGAGAAAGGCACAGAAATGCCGCGAGCAGAAGCAGCTGAATGAAGCTGAACGACCCCCGCGATGTAATGCTTATTAGCCAGTCCCGCGGGGGTGGATCACGTCGGAGGGGCTTTTTTAGTTCTCATGTTCATAGACCCATATATGCGTATGTGCACTTATGTGTCCATATGTGTGTATGTGTGGATTTACGTGAAACATAACCGTCATGCGGGATCGGCCAGTAAGGGGCACTTGAGTCATGCCGGTAGCGAATGCTTTTTTACCCCCAGGAAAATATATATATATATATATATATATATATATATATATATATATATATATATATATATATATATATATCCTTACTAATATTATAAATGCGAAAGTAACTCTGTATGTCTGTCTGTCTGTATGTTACGCTTTCACGCCTAAACCGCTGGACCGATTTTGATGAAATTTGCAACAGACATAGTTTAGACCTTGGAGACGGACATAGGCTATTTTTTTTTGGAGAAAAAAGGGTTGAAGGGGGTGAAATGGGGTTCAATAAGTTGTAAGGGGATTTATTTTCTTTACTTTTTTTCTATTGTATAAAAAGTAACTGACCGACAGACAACGCACAACCTAAACCGCTAGAGCTAAAGGGCTGAAATTTTTGACAGTGCATGCCTAGCGATTTTTCGAAATTCATCCCCTAAGGGGGTGAAATAGGGTCAACTTAAAACCGCTGGAGCTATAAGGCTGAAATTTTGACAGTGCATCCCTATAATGACGTGGACATCAACTAAGAAGCGATTTTACGAAATTCATCCCCTAAGGGGGTGAAATGGGGTTTACCCAAACCGCTGGAGCTACAGAGCTGAAATTTTGACAGTGCATCCCTTTAATGACGTAAGCGATGAAGCGATTTTTCGAAATTCATCCCCTAAGGGGGTGAAATGGGGTTAACCCACACCGCTGAAGCTGAAGGGCTTTAATTTTGAGCATGCATCCCTATAATGACGTGGACATCCACTTAGGAGCGATTTTTTGAAATTTATCTCCTAAGGGGGTTAAATGGGGTCAACCCAAACCGCTGGAGCTGAAGGGCTTTAATTTTGACAGTGGATCTCTATAATGACGTGGACATTCACTAAGAAGCAATTTTTCGAAATTCATCCCCTAACGCAGTGAAATGGGGGACATAAACATGCCTATCTCTGCTTCAAAACTTGCAGATTTGTTGAGCAAAGGTGATATTTTTCGGAATTCATCCCCTAAGGGGGTGAAATGGGGTTTTTCCAAACCGCTATAGATATAGGGCTGAAATTTTGACAGTGCATCCCTATAATGGCGTGGACATCCACTATAGAGCGATTTTTCGAAATTCATCCCCTAAGGGGGTGAAATAGGGTTTACCCAAACCGCTAAAGCTATAGGGCTGTAATTTTGACAGTGCATCCCTATAATGGCGTGGTCTTACACTATTAAACCGATTTTTCGAAATTCATCCCCTAAGGGAGTGAAATGGGGTTTACCCAAACCGCTGCAGCTATAGGGCTGAAATTTTGACAGTGCATCCCAATAATGACGTGGACATCCACTAAAAATCGATCGATTCGATTCGAAATTCATCCCCTAAGGGGGGGGGAATGGGGTTTACCCAAACCGCTGGAGCTATAGGGCGGAAATTTTGACAGCGCATCCCTTTAATGACGTGGACATCCACTAAGAAGTGATTTTTCGAAATTCATCCCCTAAGGGGGTGAAATGGGGTTTTTCCAAACCGCTAAATTTATAGGGCTGAAATTTTGACAGTGCATCCCTATAATGGCGTGGACATCCACTATAAAGCGATTTTTCGAAATTCATCCCCTAAGGGGGTGAAATGGGGTTTTTCCAAACCGCTATAGATATAGGGCTGAAATTTTGACAGTGCATTCCTGTAATGGCGTGGACATCCACTATAAAGCGATTTTTCGAAATTCATCCCCGAAGGGGGTGAAATGGGGTTTTTCCAAACCGCTATAGCTATAGGGCTGAAATTTTGACAGTGCATCCCTATAATGGCGTGGATATCCACTATAAAGCGACTTTTCGAAAGTCATCCCCTAAGGGGGTGAAATAGGGTTTACCCAAACCGCTGGAGCTATAGGGCTGAAATTTTGACAGTGCATCCCTTTAATGACGTGGACATCCACTAAGAAGCGATTTTTCGAAATTCATCCCCTAAGGGAGTGAAATGGGGTTCGAAATATGTGTGGATTTACCCAACAAAAACATTAACCAGCGAAGAAGTTATACGTAAGTTGATGGACCAACAGCAGTACTTCGGCAACCCACGAAGGATAATCACAGATAGAGGTTCAGCTTTTACAACAACAGCTTTTAAGGAATTTTGTGCGGAGGAAGGAATAGATCATGTATTGATAACTACTGGCGTATCAAGGGGTAACGGGCAAATAGAGCGCATAAATCGGATCATCATTGAAGTGCTGAAGAAACTAACAATTGAATCGCCACAAAAGTGGTATAAACTTGTTCCTAAAGTGCAAATAGCCATAAATAGTAGTTTTCAAAGATCGATACAAAGAACCCCATTCGAAGTTCTTTTTGGTACTAAAATGAATAAAAAGGAGGATTTAAATATATAAGATGCAGTAAAAGAAGCATCACTTGCCGATTATGACAATGAAAGGAACAAAATGCGGTTAGACGTACGCCAACAAATTAGCGAAATTCAAGCAGAAAATCGCAAGAGCTTCAACAGGTCACGAAAACCAGAGAGAGAGTATGAAAATGGAGACGTAGTCGCTATTAAGAAAACACAATTTAATGTAGGTTCGAAAGTTTGTTCTGATTTTTTATGTCCTTACGAGGTGGTAAGCTGAGGCAGGTTTGGACGTTATACAGTCAAAAAATTAACAGATGGAGAAGGTCCGAAAGTAACAACTACAAGCTGTGATATGATGAAACCTTGGCGTTCTCCAAATTCATCCAACGACGTGGATGTTTCGTTCGGGCCGAACGAACTGCAGGATGGCCGGATGTAGACCCCAGTTATCGTATAACGCATTGTCCTGACAATAACCATTGTCATGATCGAATGCAAATCGGCCGAAGCCGATATTTCCAACGGAATAGTAAAGTCAGTCCATAAATAGAAGTCGAAGAAGTCAGAAGTTAAGTTGATAAGTTGATAAGTTGTAAACTCACTTGAATTTATAATTAAATAGTACATAATTTGTCTAATAATTGAAAAATTTGAACTTAATTGAATTGTTAAAACTCGAACTGTTAAAACTTGAATTTATAATAAAAAGCTATTATTGAATTTGAGTGCAATCAATCCTACACACACATATATATATATATATATATATATATATATATATATATGGGTGATTGTCATGAAATGGGGGTAGTGGCTGGCTGGCCGTTGTTCTCTAGCTACAACGCCTCAAACAAATTTTTTCTGGGGTGAAAATCTCCATCCAGTAATAAAACATTCTCTCCTTCATCGCCTCCCGCGGCAAGCACTCTTGAACAAAATGGCGGCCCTTCGACCACCGAAAATGTCGCCTCCGTAACCTGTCCATTTTCCGCTTTTACGTCACGGCACTACGTTTACGGAAAAACAGTGCATTATTGCCGCGCGCCTAGGGTCTCAAACGATAGCAGCAGTGTTCCGAAACTGATCACCGGTATGTATTACGCGGGCGGATACCTGCTTAGTTAGATGTCAGTGTTTACATTCTGACTGTTGTTTGTTGCAAATTTCAATAAAAACTATAAGAATAGCGCACACGCAACGACAAATTGGTTGTCAAGTGGCACTAAGTAGTGAAAACGAATCGTCACAAGTTTCTTTATGAATGTTTATCCTCGCCGGACGTTTAGACTGTGAACAATTTATAAACAAGAGAGCAACCCTCAAGAAAATTATCGAAGAAAAAAAAACTGTCGCCTCCGTAATGTGTGTTTTCATTGTGATATGTGTTGCAAATCTCTTTTAACTCGGTTCGGTATATTTGTTTGCATTTGTAGAGCAAGCAAATTTTCGGAAAAATTGTTTGCTCTCATTGATCATGAAAGCGACGGATTTTTTGATGAAATGTCGCTACCGTAATTGTCGCCTCCGAAGCCATATAATTTCGGCTTTTCGATATAAACTTCTCACTGTCTATACCTCGTGTGTATTTATGTGGAAATATACAGAAAGTACTTCGAAATAATGTTGAAAACACATGAGAAAATTTTTTTTCAGCACTTTTTTTTTTGTTCACAAATTTTTGTTCAAATCTCAAAAACTCCCATTTCATGACAATCACCCATATATATATATATATATATATATATATATATATTAGGGTGGGTCAGATTGTTCGCAAAGAACGTATCATGGACCATTTCAGCGAAATTCTTAAAATTCGTGTTATTTTAAGTATTTTTCGCGAAGAAACTATATATTTTGGATGAAGTGTACCCCCCCTACTTTTCAATTATAGATTTTTAATAAATAAAATAATTTTTTTTAAAAACACTTTCAAACAAACCGCTATAACTTCTGAAATAGTTGTAATAGGATAATGGTTTTGGGCTCGTTGGATCAGGAATTTTCCCAGCTATATATTTTGGTTTAATTCTACCCCCACTTTTTTTAATAACACTTTCAAAGAAATCGCTATAATTTCTAAGATAATTGTAGTAGGATATTGATCTTGACCTTATTGGATCGGGA